>OW052034.1:22300000-23550000 GCA_932526305.1 Epicampocera succincta | reverse complement strand
TTGGGCGATTCACTGGACAAACGGCCACAAATACATGAGATCTAGACGATTGTTTGATTGATGTGTTTTGCAAAAATACTCGGGTTTCGGGAACAAGATCCCTGATCTGATCAGAGAAAAATCCCTTATAATAACGATAATGACAGCATAACGCAAAGCACACTGCAACGATGCACCAGTGAGTCAATGGAGTTAGATAGCCACGCCCTCTCTTGCACACGGCTGACTAAATCCAAAGTAGTCTCTGAAGCACCGGCCCCAAAACATTAAAGTCGGTGGAATATATGTAGGTAGTATAAATATTAAGGAAATCGGATGATGTGAAAAAAACTGAAGACACTTGAATGCTTCTTCTGCGACATAAAAAATCAAAGATAATCCGTTTCCCCATCGGGAATACAGATCAGGACACAAGAAACAACCTGGCTCACGAAGTCGAACGTTAAAAACTGATCGAAAAGAAACTAACTGACATGTTGGCAATCATTAATTGGAGCAACAGATGACCTTGTCAAAACAAAGGTCATAAGCAGGACCCAAAACAGTTTTGTGACCGATCGAAACACTGACGAACATCAACGGTCGTTATCGTGGAATAGGCGACTAGTCTGCATTTCGCCAAGATATCGTTTGCAACAGTGAAAATCGGTGAGGGAACAAATGCAGGGACTCAATACAATCCAGCGAAAATGCTCAAAACTAATACCCGTTTATGCTCACGTTCACACATACATCCATACGAGTACAAGGCAGGTAACACTACCTGCATTGCAACATGCGCACAAATTCTTATCGATAAACATCGGTGCGAATTTACAGCAGGTAAACTGGTGCAATCACAGGTATGTGTGTATTTTCTTGCTGTTAAATGTTCGTAAAATGTCAAAAAATTGAATTTAAATAACCGTAAGCAGCTGTGCTCTCAATTTCGCCTGTGTGAAGGGGCTATTAACGCGCAAACATACATCCATACCTGGTGAAGATCAGTTTCTCGTCGGAACATATTGTGGCCATCTTGATCTTTTTAATTGTGTCCTCTATTTCCTCGAATTTCGCTTTCAAGTCCAGCATACTTCGCGTTTCGCGAACGTAACGTCGTACGCGCACAAAAGTCTCACGATTCGGATGCGGCTTGACTTCTTTGGTATCGGCTCTCGAGAGTATTTTATTATAACCTGAAATCTGTTGCAGACTTTGGCGGCTGGTTTTACGATGCTTGTCCTCCAAAATCTAAATAGCAGAAAAATTGTCAGTGCAACGATGAAACGCCGTCGAGAAAACACTTACTTTATACTGGTCGCTCAACTGGTGGAACCGTGTTATCGCGGGCGCTCCCAGATGCAAAATATGTTTAATAAACTGTGATTGATCTTCAACATCTGCCTGCAGCGAACGCAATATTGGCAAATAGAACGTGGCGTCGTGTTGTAAAATTTGTATTATTTTTTTGTAGGTGGAATTTATTGTCTTGTTGGCATTCAGACGCATTTTGGAGTTTTGGTTTTCCTTCATCAACTCGTCGATTTTGCCATGTTCTATTAGTCTAAATTCATTCTTAAATTGCAGGCGATTTTCTAAGTTGGCTTTTTCCAGCAATTTCGCTGCATAAATACTTTCCAACTGCTTGAGCCGGCTCTCAAGACGGTCACGTTCCTTGCGCATTACAAAAGTGCGCTGGTTGATGTTTTCCTCCGCCAAGTGCAGCGGCATTTTCTGATACAAGCGCTGCATTTGACGATGGTCCTTGAGGATATTTCGTACTTCCTGCCTGCAGCCATCTCGTAGAGTTTTTAAAACCGAACGCCCGTCGCGACACTCTTTTTGCAGCTTGTGAGAGGCCTTGATCAACTCTCTGTGGCGCACCTTTTTCTCCAAACGATTGAACTGATTATGTTTCCTTAACAACCCTGTCATTTTCGAAAATTGCTGTGTTAACGAATCGGGTGACCATCGTTCGTCGACCATCATGTGTTGCCGGACAAAGGCCTTGCCGAACAGGCCGTGATGTTTTACTGCTTTCGGATGCACCGGTTTCGGTTCTAAAGTCGGTTTTTCCGTTACTTTCATTTTTTCGCTGGCTTCAAGAGAATTTTTTGCAAAAGTTCGCCCAAAATTTATCAAAATATTACAAAAAAAAAATATGTATAAAAATATAAAAAAATAAAAAATTATAAAAATGTATAAAAAAGAACGTTCTAAAACAGATTTACGGAACTAAAGTTTGCATTTGAATGGAAAATTTCAAATGGCTTTTGTCAAAATTTTGATAGTTTTTCTCAAGGCGAATTCGGTTGTTCTAAAAGGGGATTTAGACGATAACACAAGTCGTGCGATAAGTCAAATTTTTGGGCAGAAGAACTCCGTGGTACCGTCTAAACTTAATATATAATGAAACCGTACGCCAGAGAGGGAAAATACGGATGAAAATCTTACAGTCGTACCGCTCTCATCGTTTTTTAAAATTTGTCAAATTCCTTCACACACCATAAGATCAGGGATGTATTTTTATGTCTTTTACCAAAAGTGTAAACGTAAAAGAATGTGTCGTAAGATTTTTATTCTCATTCTTAAAATACGGTGATAATTTCATATGATTTTCTCTTTGGGTTCAGGTACGACTTGTATTACCGTATCCCCCTTTAAATAGGAGGCCTATTCGGTAAGGCCAGGCAAATTTGAGCCCAGCTGATTACTTTTTATGTTTTAGCTTCACTTGGGCGTCAACAGGTCGTAAATAATAAATTAGTCAATGCCAATTTTATAACTTATTTATATTTTAAGCTTAAAAAAATTTCAAGTGACCTCTTTTGCTACAAAAATGTTATTCCACACCGGAATTGAACAGCAGAAAATCACATGTGATTTTCAGAAAAGACCTGTCTATGCCCATAATTTTTTTCTGTATACTATTTAAAAAAAGTTTATTTTACATATTTACATTAAAAATATATAAAACTGTATAAAATATATACAAAAACAATCCTACTCATCCCTCTTCGAGAGTTCTTCAACAATTTTGGCACTTTGTAATTTTATTTGCTTGCGACTGGGTACATCATGCGAAGTTTTACTGGCTTCGAATAAGTCTTCTTTTTCTGGCTCAACAACTTCTGGCACAATTTCCTCTTGCTGTTCCTCAGCTGCCTGGGCTGCCAAAAAATTGTCATGATATTCCTCTCGCAACTCTTTCGTCGCTTTAACAGCTTCTTTAGCCGGTTTGATTTTGCTGAGTCTCTTAAACGCATTCATCAAAGTACGAAGTTTCGTTTCTACAGCCGTTAATATTTCTTTAGCTGCAAAAGAAAAAAAACATTTCAAAATATATAGAAACAAAAGATTTTAGTCACTTGTCGTTCTTACTATCTCCTTCAAACAATTCGGGGGGACATGCGCGCATTGTTTGCATTTCAAATTTCAGTAAAGGCAGTTCTAAGTACGAATTGGGATATTTTATACGATACACTTTAGCCGGCCGCCCTACATTTCTTAAAATTTCCATTAAATTCCACAGAGAGTATCGCAAGATTACGGACATATCAGATCGATTTTTTAAAAAGGCCACTGTTTCCTCCTCAAGTGTGTCCTGGGCCTTAATTTCTTCTTCCAAATATTTGATGCGCATCAAACGTCTATATTTTATGAGAAAAGAAGATGCACTTTATAATGGGCTGCCCGTGAAAAAGTCCCAGGCATGAAAACTTGATCCAAAAAATTTTGCATGAAGAGCAAGAACACAGGATTTAGGGTACAATTGTAAGACCCAGAAACTACTAAGTAAAATTGTAATTCAATATATTTTAAACTCCAGCAAAGATTATTTAGAAACCAGTCGTTTGTAAAAAGACAAACTCTTATCTGATGGCCGTATATTTGAATACAGATCGTTATAGACGTAGAAACTCTATAAAATCTGGCGTTATCGAACCAGCTATTCTGAAGAAGCCTTCTATAAAGAAGTTAAACACCTTTCCGACTGCCAGAGTTGACCGGTTATTGAAACAAGTGAAGTCGTATGCGATTTGTTTTTCTCCCAAAAAAAGCTTCTTCTTAGCCCCATACCAAATGCTGACCAGCTCTTGAATGGTGGTTAAATGATTTTTCAACTGTCGTGACTTTGTATGTATATCAGATTCTGTCGTGTGCCTTAGACCGTCCTAAGCAGACCAGAACTCCAGGTATCACGTGAAATCCACTTCTAGAGAAAGAAGTCTTGCTACTACGATTTTGTTCCACAAGGCCATTGTCCACTGAGAGCAACACCTTCTTTTATATCGAAGTGTTTGCGAGTTGCATAGAAATTTGGTGTCAGAACAATCTCTAATTGGAACTTTATTTTATTTTTATTTAGTACTTTATGACTTGCAAAGTAAGGCCTTCACAGGCGAAGTCGCAACGTGGCCGACCTCTAACAATACAGTTGTCCGTGGTAAATCAGCCAACCAGTGTGAGTGAGACGCAAAACTCTCGAAGGTCAAACAACAAAAACGAGCCTGACCGCACTTAAAAAAAATAATCACGATGACGCGAGAGCTGTTCTTCAGCCTGAAACTTTGTCACACGACATTGCGGAGGTTTTTTACAGAAGCAATATTTTCGAAGCCACACACGACATGTGGTTACACAGCGGTGTAAAATCTGACATTTACAGTGTGAAAAGCACTTCCTCTGTGGGCAACTGAACAAATTTTCATTTAAAAGATTTTAATTTTACTTTAAGTTTCCTTCCAATGACTTAAAAATGTTTCAGCTGACGGAATCAGGGGAGCTAATTTTAGCTCCGTTTTTAGCAGTTTATATAACATGGACATGGTGTCTTTTGACCCCTTCTCTATATGTTTTTATTAGCCTACCTTTCCTCCGCCTCGGAAAAACTATGCAGCAATACATTTTGATTTTCGGCAGCCAACTTTCCTTCAAAGCTCACCAAATCATGATGCATCAGACCGATGTCATTTCTTTTGATTAATTTAAAATTGCTTTCGATTTGAAATTGAAATCTGAAAAAAAATAAGTGCGAGCATAAATAATTAATTTCTAGTGCACCAGGTTTCAGGGCAAAAATGTGAATGCAACATTTTTCAAATTTTTAATTAGATTTGACGACAAGAACTTAACAGATTTTATTGCTTTATTGCAAAAGTCTAAATTAATAACTGATGCATTAAAAATTAAAAAAAATTTATTCGATTTGAACACAAAAATATTCTCAGGCTTTGAATTTGCTTCATGGCATATTTCCACCAAGTATAGCCGTTCTGTACTTAAAGCAAATAGTATTGCAAAAGTGCAAATGCAAAACTGTAGCAGATTTAAAGGAAGTCCTTGAATTCTGCCAACAAAAAAATTTCATATTTCTAATTTAACGAGAACACTGCGCTTAACCGCTTTCAGTATTAAATGCAAATAGTATTGCGGAAGTGTAAGTGCAAAACTGTTGCAATTTAAAAAAATATATATTGCATTTGTCAGCAAAAAGTTCAATGTTTTGCAGTTTCTTTATAACGAACAGATTTTCATTAAATACTGCACTCAGTACCGTTCAGTATTTAGTGCAAATAGTATTGCAAAATTGTAAATGCAAAATTATTACAGCTGAAAAAGAAATGAATTGGCGTTTTCAAACAAAAATTTTAAATCGTTTTTTGTCCCGAATATAAGACATTTAGTCTGGTTCAGTACTTAATGCCAATAGTATTGCAAAAGTGCAGAAACAAACTGTTTGTAGATATAAAAATCAATTGGTTTTGGCAATAAAATACTGATCATTCAATTTCTGAACGTGAGATTTTTATTGCACAACTATTTTCTTGTTGAAAAACTGTTATTTTAAAAACCTCTTTAGGAAATTATGAATACAAAAAAATTACAACTCTAATTAAACTTTTTTGTCCAAAGCATTAAAAATTTAATTGATGCGATTACAGTTTGAAGCATTTTAACTAAAAAATTATTTGCCCCATTAAAACAAATTTTAATTGATATAACAAATTTTTACGCAATATAGCGATTGTTATAATATTTTTTTTCTCTATATAAAATGGAGTTTGAATATTTTGTTGAAAGAAATGTTTTCAAAATTTCGTAGAAGCTGCCAGCGCAACGTCCATTTTGTCTGCGCAACTATCGTTTAGGGCTGGGATACAATATTTGTTGCAAAATTGTACAGGCTAAAACAACAACAACAAAAATGTACGCTGCATCTCAAATACTAAGATTTAATTTCAAGAAACTGAAGGCAAATTCAGAATTGTTAAAAGGAATAGAATAAATTGATAACTTTCATGTGCGCCGTTACATACATACATATAGTCAGCTGAAATATAAAATTAATTAGCATTAATTAGTAGAAACGAAATAATCAGATGTGTTCGAAGTTTCGGTTCGTTTTGAATAGCAAAACTTGTGCTGGAAGTTTTTGTTTTTTTTTTCATCCAGCAAAACTAACAAGTCTACAAATATTATTAATATATTATTAAAATTTCACAAAATTTACGTGTATTAAAAATATTGATTTTGCTTTATGACAAAAAAGTACAAAATTAATATCGAAAATTCTTGCTCTGTTTTTTATGTTGTTCAAGAAAAACAACTTAAAATTTTTGGATAATTGGAAGACATATATTTTTAAAGAAATGAAATAAAACAAAGATGCATTTTTTAAATTATCTTAAATTTTATATTCGTAAGATAATCATTATATGGCATTATAATTTAAATGTGGCTTCTGGCATATGACCGCCACGGGTTGGCTCGAAAATAGTCTAGACTGCCATCTTTTAAGGATTTTAAGAGCTTAACTTAACACCCATGATTGTGGTTTGCACTAATGATTGTGTGATTCACTAACTTCTTTTTAAAGCATTTTGTTGTAGTTACAAAAAAATTTGAAATTGCGTGGCAACTTTGTTAAAAATGAGAAAAAACAACAGGGAAAGAAGAGAACAATAACAAACAAACTTTCCACTCATTTTATTTTGTGCGAGATAAAAAGTAAAACGAATTTGAAATTGTAATGCAATAAATATTTGATAATATATTTTACTGTAAAATGGCAAATAACTCTGCTGCCAAAAGAAGCCGTCCAACAAACGAGCAGCTAAGCCAGAAAAATGTGCCTTCTGAAGGAAGTACATACATATGTACATACATATGTACATACTTATATGTAATACAATCAATCGGCTAATAAAAACAGCTGATTTTAAATGCTGACGAATAGCGTTAAAATGTGTTAGTAAAACAATTGTCTTTAAAATAAGTTAAAGAATTGCACTACTTGTGGTCCAATTTTCGATGACTTTTTGTAATATTTGTGGCCAACAATAACGCCTAGAATGTTGTCCCCCAAATGGTCCATCGTTTCGGGCTTATCGCTGTAGACTGGCGACTTCATATATCCGTACAGAAAACAGTTTAGCGGCGTTAAATCGCATGATCTTGGAGGCGTTCCATAGTTAATCGAGTTAATAGCTTCAATGGACGATTATGCTGATCTTAAATTGGACATCATACGTCGCGATACGTATTTCGGACAGAACCATGATTTTCAAAATAAATTTGCACAACTTGGAAGGGTTGCTCAGACGTCAGTCTATTCAAATGGTAACCAATTTAAAACGTGCTGCCAACTTAAAGTTTTATACCTCTATAAAATATATCCTTAATTTTTTGTATATTTGTTGGTATATATTTTTTTAATAAATTCAGTAAAAATCATATCAAACGAACAAATAAAAACGTCATTCGATATAAGAAAAAAAAATTATGCGTTTTACTGACACCAGCTCCTTACTATTCTAACTGAAAACGCGTAACAACATGTGGATATGAAATGTGTATTGAAGAATACATAAATACAAATTTCCATAATTATATTGTATATAAAACGTCTCATTTTTATTTAATGGGAGTAAAAATTGGAGAAGAAGACGGATAACCAATCAAAATATTAATTTTGTATTATGATTAGTTAAGCGGTTTTGCATTTCAGCAAACGATATGTAAGTGTACACATATCCATACATACTTTACCTTGGAAAAATCTGTTTAGCTTTTGAGCACAGTGTTGCCATCTTGATTTGCTTTATAATGGACTCAACATTTTCAAGTTCATTTTTCAACTTCAACATACTTCTGGTTTCGCGCGCATAACGTTTGCTGATGTTCAGTACAAGATCAGCGGTTTTGGGTTTCGCCGGCGTTTTCGGTGTGATTTTTGTAAACGTGGCCACTGTTTGTATTTTCTGATTGGTACCTCTGCGTGATCTATTTTCCAATAGCTGCAAAAATGTTCAAAATAATGCGCATTAAATTATACAATACAAAGATATATTAAATTTTTATAAATAAGAATTGTTTGTTCTGCAACCTGGACAAATATATCCCCTTTATTGCCTCAATACTCGGAGGACCATTGGACGCGAACAAACTAGCAAAAAGACAAAATGTAAATGTTGAAATGTTTATAGCAGTGGACAATGTCACATGTTCGTAAAGGCTAGTTCCCACTGTTCCACAAGACTGAAGACTTTCAGTGGATTTTGTGTGCAAGAAATCTAATAAGATTTGCTGCGAGTGTCATAAAATCTAATGTTCATTGGCTCACAATCAAATAAGGACAAGAGCAGAAAATACTCAGCTCAACAAACCCTGGTTCAGTGCCAGCTGAGTTGAAGTTGCGTATATGCCAACATTTTAAGATATTTAACTTGCAAAGTTATTGCCATGTAAAAGTAATGGCCATCTAGAAAATAAGTCTAAACTATACCAACTTTTTGGCATGGGGTGATGTAATTACCCGCTTGAAATACATTTCTGTACAGTAATCACAGTCCAACGCTATCGGCTGCCAATTTGCATTTTGTAAAAAATGCAACCCTGACCTGATGGAAAATCTTATCATCCAAACCATCTTCACTCGTAGCCGAAATTTCTGTCTCAAATTCGTACAAATTACTATTATGAAGTCCGACCGATTCGCAGTTAGTGTAGCCAACTATTTGAAACAAGTTCGAATAAGTGATGCCAACTTTTTAAATAAAGTGTAGCTGTTTTTTGTTTACACTGCAAACAACAGACCTCAAAATGTTTTTCAATTTATATCGTAAGTCTGTTTTTCTTTAATTTTTATATGATTTGCCAGAATTCGTGCGTTGCATTAATAAATGGAAACTTCACCCCAAAAGTTTTGAACGTTTTTTTTCGTTATTTTGAGGAATCCTTGCACAATATCTGGTCTTTTCATCAACCTACATACGAGAGCCTCGTATTGAACGCGACGTCTTCATTGCAGGGAAATTACATATAAAATTTTTTGCTAAAATTTATCCTTTTGCTTATAAACAAATGCCAAACAACTGTTGCCAATTATGCTTTCGAAACGGTTTCTTTTTAACATGCAACATTTCCTGAGTTTCAATATGTTCGGCACAATTTCGAAATAACGACGGAATCAATACTAGTAATTTGGCTACGGCTGACAGTGCCTACAAATGCACACAAAAAGCAGCCATTGCTTTTAGTGATCAAAGCAAACGGAGGATTCTAAGCGCCAACAGTGTTGGACAGTGCAAAACATCACTACGTTTGATGTGCAGTGTTGATAAACACGGCCGCTGGATTCCAACGCTGTTTTAAAGCTGCCGTTGTTTTGAAGAGATTTAATACAATTTTTATTCGTTACTAATTGTGTGCATTGGCAAGTCCATCTATTGCTCACATTAATTTCTGACAATTTAGTGCATCAATCTTCTATTGTTAAAAATATTAACGGTCTTTAACCTTCAACATCTTTGTGGCAGATACGAACCAGTGATACACTTATTCTAAGTGTATTATAGATATTCGAATAATTCTTACCACTTTAGAAAATCTCCCGCAGAAACTTACCCTGTAATCCTCACTCAGTTTCTTGAATTGTTCTATTGCTGGCGTGCCCAAATATAGAATGCATTTTATGAAATTTGCCTGGTCGTCCATGTCCTTTGAAAGTCCCCTTAAAATCGGTTCATAGAAAACCTCATCGTGCCGCAAAATCTGCACGACCTTCTTATAAGTTGAGTTTATGGCGGCATAAGCTCTTAAGCGTATTTTGGATTTTTCCATTTTCTCCCTAAATTTGTGCGATTTGAGGTCCTCTTCCAAAACAAATTCGTTGTCATATTTAATGCGATTTTCGATGTTGGCACATTCCACCAACTTCAGTTCATAATTCTGTTTCAATTGGTCGAGACGGCGGGACAAGCGATCGCGTTCTTTACGCATGACAAATGTACGTTGATTTATATTCTCCAGCACCAGATGGACAGGCATTTTTTGATACAGGCGCTGCAACCCCTTACAGTTGATGAGAACGTTGCGTATCGCTCGCACATTGTTGCCATAAAGCACGTTTTGTAATTTGGTGCGACCGCTCTTGCACTCAGCGCGTAAATTGCGAGCGGATTGATACAATCTTCGGCGACCAGCTTTATTCTCTAAGTTCTGAAAAGCAACTCGTTTGCCTGCGAAGTAAAAGAAAAGCGGTTTTACGGTATTTTTTCGCATTTCGCCCATGTGGCCTTACTCAGTAAATTGGTCATGCCGTGGAATTCATCGATTATATCTCCCATGGTCCATTTCTCGTCTATAACATTATGCTGCTTTACAAAAGTTGAGCCGAAGAGTCCATGATGGCGCATGACTGTCGGATGAACTGGTCTCGGCGCCATTAAGTCTTTCGTTTTGGTGTGGCTTTTCAGTTTATTTTGGCTCCTCATTTTCAGATTCCCGCTATCGTTTTTCAGTTAAAATTAAAATTATTTATTTTAATTTGTTTTCTTAAATGTACAAGAAAACAATTTAATGAAATATAATGGCCTGTTTGACAAAATATAATTATGTATGTACATGTACACATGTACTAATATGTACTTATGTATCTATGTATGTATGTATGAATGTACGTACACGCATACATATGATTATGTGTCAAAAAACAATCTATTACATTGAAATAAGTGCTTCCAATAGGAAGCGGCTTATTTTTGTTATTGTCTCAATACCATATAAAAATTCTCAATTAAATTTGGAATTTTCTCAATAACAAACAGAAACCAATTATTTCATAAACGATTTTCGGAAATATTTTAACGATACCGCCAGATATGAAATTTTTTTGTAATCCGAAATTAATTATAAAAATGTTAATGTTCTTGGCGTGAAGATTCAGTGTGATGTTCGCTGGAAGGCGTCACAAAAGAAGCTTCCCAGCGTCACTGCTTTTTAAAACGGCGCAAGAAATGCTTCCCTCCATCTGACCTGCTTGCTATTTACACCACCTAAATACATTCATCCGAAAATGGAATATAACTCTCATGTGTGCAGTTACTAGGCCGCAAGAGCATCCAACTCCATATACTCTGATGATACTATAATGGATTTCAATCTTATGAGATCAGGGAACTTGTTACCGAAACCTACACATTCTTAAGAACAGTGTGTTTTTTATCCAGAGTTCATGTACTCCTGACAGAAACTGATAAGAGTGGCCTATTTTCGGAGATCCAAATGTTGTCTGGCAACTGAGTTATTAATTTTATTCTTAAGAACGGGGTTGGTAGGGAAGATTCAGGAGACTTCTACTTTCCAGGGAACTACCGGCACGAGGGATTAAATAGCAAGAGCTTTGGGTTATGTGTCGTTTTCATCAAGTGCAGTTGGTCCGCCATCAGATTAAGCCATAATGGCAGGTGCTGATGTAAATCAAGTTCATAATCTGCCAAAGGAGGTTCTTGGCACGTTTTATCGATGGACGCAAACTTACAATTTGTAGGGACACTCACAAATTTTAACTTTTAGCTATTAGAATTTCCAAAAATCACGTTGAAAGTGGAAATAAAAATTCGAATCTGCGATTTTTCTTTGCTCTAAACTGTGAAGTTCCTATTGAAGTGCAGAAGTGGTTTATCAAAATACTGAGGAATTTCAAAATATGTATGTATGTATGTACACAATTCCGTGTTCACGTGAGAAAGTGATTCCAATCATCAGAATATGTAATTATTTATGTCTTGCAACCACTTTTCCACTTCCAATTTAAGTTAAAACAAAAAACATCATATGCAATATTTTATGATTCGATATTCACAAAATTCGGGAACTCGAATTGGCTTAAAAGGCGAGAGCTTCGAAATTCGCAGTTCGGTTAAAGTTGCTGGCATCGGACGAGGACACGACAGAAGTTGTCAATGAACAGCCAATTTTCGTGTCAATTCATTTTGTAATTGACATTTTGAAAGTTGAAAATCTCTATTCGAATATTGGAATAGTCACGTTGCGATGATGAGCCTTCATGCTATAACGATTTCTTTCCCCCGAAATATTTAAATTAGTTGGTTTTTTTTTTATTCACTTTAATAATTTATTTATTTTTTAATACATCAACATAAATAAATGCTAAAATATTTGTATTTTGTATGATTTTTTTTTTGGGGGGTTTTATATAATTATTTTCTTTTTAAGGAGTATCTTTTAGTTCAATTTTCAACATTTCTTTTTCGATATATGTAATTTGTAGGTCATATAAATGATTAAAGCCTTCATTCATTCATTGCACATTCGTTTTTATTCTTATTCGAAAACATGGTTTTAACAATTTGGTCATTTACATACAGATATATTGTAGTTGTCAGTATATTATTTATGTTTTATTATTTTTTAATTTGTTTCCTGTTAGTGGGATGTGCTTTAGATGTGATTAATATGCAAATGTATAGCCCAAAATCTTTAGTTAAAAGAAGCAGTCAATCCGAGTCAAAACATTTTAATATATATATAAATTTTCTTAATCTTCCCCTTGTCCGGTTTCACTATTTCGAAAGTTAACGTTCTCAATTCTTTTGAGCAATGAAAAAGCCTATAAGCGCCCCTCTTCCAAATTTGAGTGCAAAATGTTAATAATAATATCTAAAATTTTGAAAATATTTGCACACGTTAACGTTCGACATCATGAAACAGCCACTTAATCTTAACCTTCGGGTCTCTGCAGCAAATGTTTTTGAAAATTTTCAAACGCTTATCGTCGAAACAATAGCTTGCCTCAGAAATCAGGCCATGAACGCTTAGGCGAAATTCACTTCCATAAGGCTTTTAGGAGAACAAGCAGGAAATCGCAAAGTTAAAGTTAAAGATAAAAGGGAAGGCCAAAAATTTTACATTTTTTCTTACAGCTATAGAAAATGCTTTTTCTTCAAGTGTAATTGTTTTTATTAAAAAGATGATACAAAGTCGGAAGATCCATAATAATAACACATTCCTTTGAGAGTCATAGAACGCATTAAAGGGGATTTGGACGGTAATACGAGTCGTACGTAAAACCAAAGAGAAAATCATATGAAATTATCAATCACCGTATTTTAAGAATGAGAATAAAAATCTTGCGACAGATTGTTTTACGTTTACACTTTTGGTAAAAGACATAAAAATACATCCCTGATCTAATGATGTGTGAAGGAATTTGAACAATTTTAAAAAACGATGAGCGCCACATGACTGTAAAATGTTCTTCCCTATTTTCCCTCTATGTCGTAGGGTTTCATTATATATTAAGTTTAGACGGTACCATCCGTGCTCGTCTACTCAAAAATTTGACTTCTCGTACGACTTGTGTTGCCGTCTAAATCCCCCTTTTAATTTTAATCAGCCATCAAGTTTTAACAGTACCAGTAACAGTTTTCAAGTCCATTGTAAGCAACGCTTATCGTTCTTTAAAGTATCTCTTAAGGAATATTTATGTTCAACGTTTGAAGCGCCTCTGATGTAAGTAAATTCTACGCAATTTTTCCAATTTAAACATTTCATGCTTTTCTTTTTCACAACTAAATTTTAGTTTAAATTTGACGACGTATCGCCTCATGGGCGATGAGGGAAATTTATGGTTTTAATTGAAACTTTGTACAAAAAACTGTAAGAAAGCAGTGAAACCTGAAAGGTAAAGCTTGGTCGTGTAGCGTCCATGCGAGATTATAGCTTCCAACACTGTATTATGTCATTTAAATCTGTCGTTACTTACATATGTATGTATATGAAATGATTCAATCACCATGAGCCTTGAGTTGGCAGTGCGTATGACATTTCCGAAAGCAGCGTATCGGCTTGTCTCCAAAAACTTCAAATGGTTTGCTGCAGAATGTTTCGCTATTAAGCGAATTCAGAAAAATATAGGAGCGAGTAATTTGGTAAATATCTACAGAATGAAGCACTCCTTTTTTTGAACGACTTTCCACAACCAGTTTTAAGTCAGAACCTACAAGCTTCGTGTAAGAGACTGTATAGACTGCGGTCGCATATTTGGAATTCAATTTCGCCTGAGAAGGTGAAGATATCCCAATTCTGTGGCCTTAATGTTTTTCAATTGGAATAAATATCGCAGGTAATAAGTGAGAAACAAATATCCGCTTTCATAAATTTGAAGTCGATTCTTCGAAGATCTCATTTCAATGGAGAAACGGCTCGAAACTCAATCAAAAAACATTCAGTGTTTCACTAAATCATCATTCTATTACCAAATGTTTTAGCCAAAGCGAATTCGTAACAGACGAAATTGACAGCACACATTGTCACAGTTTTGAGGCGAAAAATGTTTAAGCATCCACAATGACAAGAATAAAAGCAAAATATGGGGCCTTTCAGATTAGGCAACTTTACTTGCGCAAGTCTTGTGTTTGTGGGTGTGAGAAGGAAGGTCGGTTTGAAGGGGAAAGAATTGCCCAGATTTGAGTACAGACTTGCCTGTACTTGGCAATTCTGTTTCTGCTGTCATTCTTGTCTTGGGATATTTATTTCTTTTTGACATTGTCTTTTATATCTTCTTCGGGATGTTGTCTAATTTTGTGTTAAAAAAATTTTATATTTGTGAATTGAATAAAAAGTTACAAAATTATGAGAAACTGGAAGCGAACTGAAACGGAACAACTAATCAATTTAGTTGAACAAAATTAATGCATTTTTAATGTTCGTTCATTCTCATATTTAGACCGCCATAACAGGGCGAAATCATTTAATGAAATTTTAAATGATATAAAAAAGACAGACAGCGCTACAACCATGGAAGAAATAAAACGCAAATGGAAGAATTTGCAGACGCAATATATGCAGGAAGTGCGCGTCGTTAAGCAAGCGAAAAAAAGTGGTTCTGGAGTAGCAGATAATATAAGTGGAAAGCCATCAGAAGTATGTACAGGCACATTTATGTGATCTAGGAAATTATTTTTTAAAAATGTATTTTTTACTTTCAGTTTAAAATAGATGGCATCGCATCATGGCATTCCTGCAGCAGCAATGAAATAGCACAGGCGGATACCATAGAAGAAGTATGTATGTACTTATGTATGTTTGTAAAAACTACTTGTTTATACATACATACATACATATCGCACCCTAAATACAAAAGGGGCACAACTCAAAATTTTCCAAAACTGACTTTTTTCCATAAATTAATTCAGAATACACATCTCTAACTGCTGCAAAAATTTCTTTTACATCACTATCTGCTTTAACTGGAAAAATACAGTTATGTTGAGTGTGTTGCTTCTGCACGACGAACTAAACATAAACAGTTTTTTGTCTCTGCTGAAAATTTTAGTATTTTGAGTTGTGCCCCTTTTGTATTTAGGGTGCGATATGTATACTCCGATTTCGCCGAGATCGGTTGTGGCAGCGGAAAAAAATACTTATTTAAATTTTTCGCAGAACAAATACATGGAAAAGTTGTGTGTAAATTTTGTAATTTCCTTGATAAATTGTAATGATTTTGAAATACTTTTTTATTTGTATCTCAAGGCCAGTCAAAATATGTTTAAATTTAAAAACTTGCTTCTCTTCTCATAGAAAATCAAAATATAACCTTCAGCGCATTTTGTTCAAATATAATATTGTCATAAAATTTTTTAATTTTACAATAATAAATAGTTTTATTTGCTTTCTTTTCAATTGCAATTCGAACGGGATTCATAACATTTCTTAAAGGGTGTTTTTATGTGGTTTCAATGTATAGAATACGAGTGTATGTATGTGTGTGTGTGTGCGTGTGTGTGTGTAAATTTAGTTTCTTCTTCTAGGAAAAAGCATATAATTTTTTTTATTGATTTGCAATGCAATGATTGTAATAGTTAATGGAATTTACAACAATTTTGGCTTAATCTTATTAATACAATACAAAAGAAACAAGTTCGTACATTTATTTTACTAAGTGCTGAGTGTTATTTTAAAAAAATCATGTGTAAGTGTTTTTAACTTATTTAGCAAGTGAGTGTCTAATTTTATACAACTATTTTCTAATCCCTAAACAATTTTATTTTATACGATGGCGTCCAAATTCAGGTTCGGCTGCCAACGTTTTAGCTAAAGAGCGAGCAGGACGCCGTCACGTCTGGCAGGTGGCAGCACTCTACAGAAGTAGAGCTTTCGCGTCATGGTAATTATTTTTTATGTAGCCCGTTCAGGCTTATTGTTGTTCGGCCTTCGACAGTTGGGCGCCTCTCGCATTACGGGTTTACGGTTCATTTGGAGAACTTCACTTCGCATGTGCAGGCAAGAGTCGTGTCAGTTAGACACAGAGACAATTATGAGATTTTGTTCAAACCGTCATGAGCATTTGGTTTTCGTTATAACTTGTAAATTTACTTTGCAAGTTTTAAAATAGTTGTGTTGACATGATGAACGCCTTGAGCTTCTGTTGGGTTCAAAATTTTGGTTTGGAAAGATACATAAATATTTTAAAACAAAATGGTTTGCATATCGACCCTTTGCTGCAATACAGTCTTATCTCAAAAAAACTCAAGCTGAGAAAAATGCCTTTGCAGTTTTCACATCGTATTGTTTGAAATCGTTGTAGGCCATAGAGACATATTCCTCCACAGAATTGCCAACGTTAAAGATAGAATCATATTTCTTGGCCGTTTTGTAGTTCAATAGATATAGAAAAAATACCCTAATGACAACTTTGCAGTTTTTTGCCAGAAAAGCATAATACTTTAGGAATTTTGCTATATTTATGTGAGTAGTTGTTAATGGTCTGCTGAATATCGCCTATAAAATCGGAATTCTTCGCCATTTACTGGCAACATGTTCTGACAAGACGTCAAACTTAAATACCATCATTTGATGGCTCTTTCGACCTTTTGAAGTTTACTTGGCGATGGGCACATGTTACTTGATACTGTTTACAAAACAGTTATTTATAACCATATATTGAAGTTTAGCCTAAAATCATGTTGATTTAACATGAACTCTTTGTCCGAGTAGTTTCTCGAAAAAGAGTGGGAAAATGTTGAAATAATCCTAAACAATCCGAACAAGTCGTCTTTGAGTTTTGGCGGGAATTATGGATTAAATGTAGACGATATTTGACTGATTTTATTACCGTTGATCTAGTGCTGCCACCTGACAATTTTGGCGCCATATTGCTTTTTTGCTCTTTATAAAGTAAAAACCGACAGAAATTGAATAAAAGCATAGAAAACACCAAAAAAAAGTCATAAAAAGAAAACACATTAAAAATTCAAACAAAAGATAAATTGACCAAGAAGTTATAGTGTAGAATGAATATGTATATGATGAGAACACTAGTTGTTGTACATAAATATCAGAGAATCACTACGCAACGTAAGCAACGTTCATTGAACTGGACACAACTTCTAAGTCTTCATGTCCCTAAAGAAATTTATTTTCATTCTATCTGATCTCTTGACTATATCTACCACTTACAACCGATCGCAAAGACTGCAATGCAACTTTCATGTAGGCATCGCTGCATCACGGTCTACTTATCTGTTCCTGATGGCAAGAGTCACCTCGATTATGGAAGCAGTTTCGCTACTACAACGGATATTGTTCTAATGGCCAAGGACAGCTGGTTCTCGAAACTCTCCACAAAATTATAACTTAAAATTGTGTTAAAATTCACAAGAAAAAGATTAAGTTTTTACAAACATTTAAGTACAGTTGGGCCTCTATTACCGGTAATTCGATTAAATGCGGAGAAATATTTCAATTTTCTTTACATTAGTTAAATTTTTCCTTTTTTTTTTTTTTGGTATCAGTTAAACGTGATTACCGCTATTATTCGGGCCTAACAGGTGATTTCTTTTTTATTGTTGATAGAACAATTAAATGCAACTCGAAGCGTTTATTTTTGAAAGTTAAGAATTGAAAATGCTTAAAGAATATAGAAAGTCTACTCAAAATTGTTAATCTCTTATATGAGAACATGGATCAGCCGGAATGCTGCCGCTGCCGGCCATTACGGATAATCGAGGCCACATTGTGTTCAACAAATGGAGAAATTCTGGTGTTTATAAGTAACTTTGCTGCAATCTCATTATATACAAAATATTTACTAATTTTTTAAATTTTGTTCTTTCTCATCATATGACGGGACGGCTGGCCTTTCGGCTAGAGGCAGCTCTCCGTCGCAAATGTTTTCTTCTTTGAATTGTCATAAAACTTTGGTATGGCGTAACAAACGACATACCAACAAATGAGGCAAAAGCTAATGTTTGCTGGTTTATTTGCGATAACCGATTACCAGTCCAGCTCAACAGCGAAAAAATACCGTTTATATAACGATTAAGTGCTTTTCACTGAGGAACTACTCGTATACGAATGCAGTGCTTTGCCCCAGATCTGTTTTAAAGTTCGAATTTCTCTTTAATTAAAAACTGTTTCAAAAAGAAAAACAAACAAACTTTTATTTCACTATAACATAATTAGAACTTTATTTAAACATAATCAGTTTTTGAGATTATTATAATAATTGTTTCAATGATTTGATTGTATTTACAAAATATAGAATAAATATAAAAAAACAAAAAAAAAACGCGCAAAAAAATCAAAACCAGGAAAAATTTGGCGAACGTCTCCTTTTTTATATTATAAATAAAAATAAATTTATATAAAACAAAAAAAAAAAAAAAAAAACAATTGACGTGGAATGTTTTATAACCATCTGCGATTTTGATAATCCGATAGATTTCTATTTTTTTAATGCGTACTAACGATTTTTTAGGTTTTAAATTTTCATCTAAAATAATCACAAAAGCGAAAATGACACTTGACAAAAAGAAAAAACTAATTTAAAATAAAATTAACAAATAGTAGAAAGGCGCTTTTAGAAAGAGCTCTTTATGCACTTGTCTGTTTGTAACTGTTGTTTCTCCTGAATATTATGGTTGTTGTCTTATTAATTCTATTTGTTATTAGTATTATTATTATTTTTTTTTTTTTTGCTTTGTTTCGTTTAAGTATTTTTCTTTTTAAACTTTTAACATTGGACAATAATTTTTCTCTAGCGTTTCTTTTTATTTTAGCATTTTACACACATTTTTAATTTGTGATGGTATTGACCATTTTCCTTTTGTATGTGTAAGTTCGTTAAATACATGTAAATATATATATATATGTATATGGTTTTTTTAATTAATATACAATACAATTTATGGAACAGGATATAGGAAACGGAAACTTAAGCGACTTTATGTCAATGTGTCGAGGCGCACAATTAAAGCACCGAAAGATTTCATAAAACACAAATGGATTGGAAATTAAAGCTAATATAATTTTTGACTCGAAAAACTTACTTTTAAGTTTAATTATTCCTATGAATTAATTTACAATATCAAGTTTAAAGTAAAATTTGACATTTTGATGGCAATTTCTCAAAGAAAAATGTCTAAGAGATTTTTATGATTGAATGTTTTCCTAAAAAAAGGCAACACAATATTTCTGTTTTTCAGTTAATCGGCCGTTTGAAACATGTGATTTCCGTTTTGTTTTCGTTTATTTGTTCCATGTGTTTTTATATACACACGAAATCACAAGCAAACAGGCGGTATAATTTGTTTTAATAAAACAGGCAATTCTACTTAAAAAATGAATAGACACCAAATACATTGAATGATTTATTTAAGTGATTTGCTATAACGATCTGCAGGCAATAGTCGTAAAATTGCGGCAGTTTTCGGGTGGTTTAAAAGCACAAAATTTTTTATTTTTCGAAATTGTAAGCGGACAGTGCGAGGGCTCGCTACAGACAGGCCGTATCTCGCTTTTTTTTTTTTTTTGTTACTCTGCAGTAGAGCGATAGAAACTCAAAAAAAAACCCTGACCATCTTTCATCTTTCAACACAAAAACTAATGCAATTTTAGGCTCAAATCGAACAATGAAATCAGTGACACTTTCTTTTGTTTCTTCCAGCTTTAGGAGATTATTTCAGATATGGGTTTTTTTTTAAACAAAGTTAATATAGTTGTGGGTTTCTTCAAACGCACATTGAACAGGCTGCACTTTGATGTGGGAAGTTTTCACCTTCGGGTATTAAAGTTTGTACAAAAGAAAAAATAGTTTTGGCTCTTCTGTAAGTTTTAATTCAAAAGATGGGATGAAATGAACAAGCGGACAACGAATTTAGTCCTCCTTAGATTAACGAATAACATTCAAGACGCAAAATAATCTGCAAGAATTTCGATTTATTTTGAATTTATTAATACGGCAAAAGCTCCAGCTCTACTTAATATTACTGCTTCAGATTTAACACGATTAGGGACACACACACATATTTATGTACGTGGTAAATTATCCTTCGTCATTAATATTTGTTCAAGAAAAAATTCCCTTTATACTGACAACACGATTATAAGCGATTTTATATAGAAATAGAGAAATTCCCAATCAGCTGTTGCAGTTTTAAATTTCATTTATTACACAACAAAATAAAAATTGTCTAATAAACTTTTATTGTTAACAAAAGATTGTACATGAAAATATATGTATATTTCCTAAAAGGAGGAACGGAAGAAGAAAAGGAAGGATACTTTTTTGAAATCTTTATCACAAGTGGCCAGAACATATTAATTCTATTTCGTTGCTGTTATCTGGACGCCCACGGTGTCCTAAATTTTAATTTAAAGTTGTCTTGTAATAGACAGTTGGAGAAATGAGAACAACAGGAGTCCTTGAACTTCTTTTGCGATAAAGCTTTTGGTTTTTCAGGGCAAAACTGAACGAGTCGTATGAATCGTAAATTGAAATGGTAACAGTCGATATCGACTCGAGGGGGATATCGACTCGAGGGGGATAATTCGACACGGCAAAATCGATCGTATGCAACCACAACAATTCAATTAAGTGCAAGAAAAGTTCTTAGACTCTGGGCAAAGTTTTATTTCTTTTTCATCTTTTCAGCCTTGGCATACTGAGCTTTGTCCCAACTCTAGCCAAACAGTCATTTCACGGCCTATACTAGAGACTTGCACAGGCCAAAATCGAAAGTGTGACTGGTGATTGTGGTCAGGGTAAAATTAGCACATTCTGTGAATTAAAAGTATACTGAAGTAGGAAAACATTTATGTTGGCGCTTGGCGGCAATAGCAAATATTCACAGTCGACGGATTCTTCACTTTACTAATAATAGTTGAGCACAAAGTTTTTTTAATTTTATTCTCTTATTACCATCCGTTTACGTCAAACATAAGAAATCTATTACAATGTCTAAAAATTGTACACAACGCCCATCGAAATCTTACTCGACTTAATATTATGCTCGATATTGTATGTGATGATCGTTTTATATGTGTTGATGTGTGGGTATTAGTTTTCTGCAAATTTGTGCTTTTCTTTTTCGCCCCTAAAAGTATGCTAAGATTATAAGACTTTAACAAACTGTTGAAATACATTCCACAACGTTGGAATTTACAAATACATATGTAGAATATTGTGGTTTCTCTACGGAAGAAATCATTGACTTTAACAGTATTGGAAATAAAGTCGCTTATGGGACAAATAAAAAACATCCATGTATGTATAAAGAAACAAATGAATTTGCTGGTGTAACAAATAATATGGCCGGAAGGATTAAGACGTGAAAATATATGTATAAAGTGTGTGAGGGGGTGTGTGTGTATGTAGTATATATGTACATACATTAACGTAAACATACTTGTGTATAACAGCTTAGTTGTTGTTGTTGTTGTTGTTGTTGTTGTTAATTAATATTATTTCTCTATATATGTGTATGTATGTAAGTATGCAAGTAAGTCATTAAATAATTTAATGTGTTTTTGTGGTATTTATGTATATAAATATATATGTATGTATATATAATTTATAATAATCATGTTTGTGGTATTGTATACATATATATTAGTTTATATGTATGTATATAAAGAGTTGCAATTATATAAACTAATAAATTATAGTTTAAATTATTTGTTTCTGCTTTTTTTTTTTTGCTTTTCTTTCTTTTTTTTCTGTATTTTTGTATAATATAGTTTAATATAAATATATGCAATAGTTTAATGGTTTTTTTAAATTTATTTTCTCAATAGATTTGTATTCTGTTTTTAACATAATTATTTATATTTTTGTTTTTTTTTTTTTGTTTGTTTTCTTATTTAGTTTTCTCTCTGTATTTGTTTTATATATAGAATTCTTTGCATTTTAATAGAAGTTTTCTGGTATTTGTTTAAAGTTTTGTAGTAAATTAAATGTGTAATATAGTTTTCTTTTTATATTTTGTAGTTAATAACATTTCATACTTGTTTCTTTATTGTTATTGTAGTTCATTCGTTTCGTGAGAAATTCCTTCTTTTTGTTTTGTTTGTTTGTTCATTTGTTTATAACGCTCCGAAAGGATCTAGGGGTTTATTGCCCCCATTTGTTTGCATTTGTGATTGGGTTGTGTGCATTAAGCCAGCTGGATTACTGGGCATCACAATCGGCTGTTGCATCGTCGGCGGCACTCCAGTCAAAGGGGCTTGACCCATCATTGTTTGGCCCATCACCGGCATTCCCTGCTGAACAAATTACAACGAATAACACACAATTAAATCATTTTAAATAAACTCAGTTAATTGGTTTTGAATAGAATAAATTAAACGACAATTTTAGTTTTGCATGTCTTTTTTTTTTTTTTCTTCAATCACAAAAGAAAGTAAAATTTCCATGCAGTCTCAAACAAGTTGTGGTAAATATCCTTTTGAAATTGCTTTATCTTGCATCTACATTATATTTTTTTTTAATAATTAATAAGAACTGTTGCTACAAGCGTGTTACGTTTTATTAGTTTTATTTTTTTTTTTTTTAATTAACATTTTCTAATTAAAAACTAACTTTATGTTCAATAAAAAAAGAAAATAAATTATAAATAAAAAGAAGTCCAGCAGGAAAAAATTTTCGTAAAGACAAATAAGAAAACATAAAAGCATCACCAGGCAAAAGCACGAGCAAGTTGAGAGACTAAAAGTCGACCACATTGATGTTTTCATATATATGTAGATGTAGAAGTTAAAAATTTTACTTTATTCCGATTCCTCATTATTTCAGATCCCAAAAGTATGCAAATTTCATATGTATTAAGTAAATTCCAAAAAGGTGGTTTGATTCCACAAACATTTATTGTTTATCCTGACAGTGTCACTATAGTAAATTTACTAAATACCATATAATTTACTATACAATTATAATTATATTATATATACATACATATTTTATGTATGTATGTATATACTATTTTATGTGGTATAGTAAATTTACTATATATGTATATGGTATAGTAAATTTATAATACTATACTATTTTTATATGGTATAGTAAATCTACTACACCGTATTGTATACATATATTTACTGTAAAGTAAATTTACTGTACCATATTATATGGTACATATAATTTACTATACCATAAAATATGGTACAGTAAACTTACTATACTATAATTATTTGGTATAGTAAATTTAACGCACCATATTGTATACATATATATATTTACGGTACCGTAAATTTACTGTATTTGCCATAAATTTAACTTTACTATACCATATAATTTACTGCACCATATAATATAGTACAATAAATTTACTATACTATAATTATATGGTATAGTAAATAGAATACCATGTAACTTACTGCACCATATTATATGGTATGGTATATGTCGGGAAATTCGAACAAGTTTAATGTTGCCGAATTTTGACAGTTGACAGCTGTCAGTCATATTATCGAATTGGCTGTCCTTTATTCAGTTTGTTGTGCTAAATCAAATCGTCATTATATCGTACTTTTTAGAAAATGACAACTTTTTAATTCTTTAGCTGAAATCGAACGACGTGGATATAGACGACCTGAGATTTTAGCAGGACATCGCTACGTGTGACACAGCGCAGGCGGCGGTACACGGTCTGCGTGTACGATTTGAAGCTACGTTTTGTAACGCGAAATGGCCAGCAAAATCCTTTGACCTGACCCCAATAGACTTTTTCTTGCGGGGTCTATGCCCATAAGTCCCAAGCACACGATTCCCTTAAAGTCAACAAAAAGGCGAAGTCATTGAAAATTAGATGCCTCAAATCTGGTTCACCGCCAGAAGACGCGTTAGACATTTGAAAAATGTTGCATTTTATATAATAATTGATATAGGAAAAAAAATTGGGGTTAAAACAGTTATATAATCAGCCGAATTGTTTTATGAGGCCGGTGCACAAATTAGGCTGCATTTCATTGACGGACTATGTCGGCTTGGAGGGCCGCTGGTCCACTGCCAAATAAGGCTGTCATGGCAGGTGCTGGCATAAAATCAATTCTGAAACCTGTCATCACAATATGTGCGCAGGTGCGGACTGCCGAAACTTTTATTTGCAAATATGTATAATGCGTAATGTTTTTTTCAAACTTATTTTCAAACAATTAACTCTCAAATTTGACTGTTATTTTTCTGGCATTTGTTATTCCACGAACTAAATAAAGAAGGCTGGGCTGTGAAAATATATAAAAAAAATTTTTCATACATCAACAATAACTAATTCAAAGGATTTTGCAGTAATAAATACATACGTATGTATAAAATTTAGCAGCATATTAATATTTTAAGATAATGGAGTGGCCAAATGAAGAAACTTTAAGGCTTATAGCTTTGTACAGTTAATTTTCGGGCTTATGGAATAACCAAAGTTCTTCTTGTAGAAGGAAAACCAACAATTTGTAATCAACAAAAAATTAAACAAACACAAAAAACATTGAAGTTAATGTGTTTGTTCACAGCGAAATTTTTAGATATATGTATGTATGTCCAATGTGCACTAATTGTTCTCTGCCTAAAAACATAAACCCTAAACATGAAGATGAAGATATTTGTGGTTACACGCAGCGTCGCCAAATGTGCAGATTTATCAGTTTTAGAAGCGTTTGAGCAGTTTTAAAGTTTTTTGTTTTAGAAATCAATTTTTTAGGAAAACTTTGCAGATTTTGCAGTTTTTTTTAATAAATTCTCTAGTTTAAATTTCTTATTTCTGAGGTCTTAGTTTTATCCCATGACACTCATTTCCGGTTAATTATTCCCCGGCTAATTGATTTCCCGCTTAAATGCTTCCAAAAAGTCAATTGAATAATTTCAACAAAAACTAATGGAAAAAGCCCCGCTTAATCGAGTCCCTTTTAATTGCGGTATCCCTTTAATTGACTCTCAAAATTAAACAAGTTTGAACAAATCACATACAAAACTGGTGCAAATTGCCAAAAAAAAAAAAATACAACATAATTTTCACACCCAAATAAAAGAACATGCACACATACATATTTATGTATATGAGAACATTCAAATTCATATATATATACATATATATGTATATATATGTTATACATGTCTATTATATTTTGTAATGTTTGTTCGTTTTATTGATTGTGCTGCTCAATTAAAGGAGTTTTTGTTTAATTGAGTCAATGGCTCAATTAAAAGAGCATCGCGTCAACGATTTTCCGCTTAAATAGGTCCAAAATTCAAGCAATTTTAGACTCTCAATTAAGTCAATTTGTGAAACAAAAACTTAACAAAATGTCTCTCACTTTGAATGTGCGTCTTCTTAGTGCACAACGTTGGGGCATCCTGCTGGGCTTCTTTCTTCAGGTTCATGTGTGGAACCAGAGGAAAAATTAAGCAAATCGAGAGAACGGAAATTAAACAACTAAGAAATTAAATAATTATCAAAATTTAAGAAACTACTACTTTGTTGGCTTTAAGGATTCTGTTATAAGATTTTAAAGAAAAGACCGTTACGCTAGCAGAGGCTTAGACAGAGCAAGTCACAGAGAAGGAGATAAAGAGAGATAGAGAGAGAGAGAGAGAGAGAGAGAGGTTGATAATAACATGGTTGGTTAGTTAGTGGATGGAGAACGCGTTTTCTTTTATACAACTTTCAAATAATTCTACATTTTTGAAATAGAGGAAGGAAGAAGAAAAATGTTGATGATGAGCTTTTTTTATTACATTTTTAATAAATATTTATATGCTTTTTATTAAAGTTAATTGTTCATAACAGAATATAATAACAAAATATTGAAAAATAAAAACTCAAAGGAAAATTATAAGAATTGAAAGAAATAAAAAAAGAAACCAAATTAAAAAACCAAAAACTTCAAAAATAAACAAAATTATAAAACTAAAAACTTTTAAAAAATAATTAAATAAATCTTACCTGCATATAATTTGGTATAACCGGATAACTAGCATGTATATACGGATGATTAATTGTGATTGGCGCAGGACTTACAGTCATGCCATGTGCCTAATAACAATCAATTTTGAATTTGAATTTGAATTGGAATTGGAATTTTTGTTTAGCATTAATTTACATAGAAATGTAATTTCGTTTTTAGGTTTAGTTATTATTAATAGAGAGAATATAATTTAAACTCCGGCAGATTTGATTAATTTTTAATAAATAGTATTAATATAGTTGTTATTGTTGTAAATATCATTATTATTATTATTTTTTTTTTTGGTTTAGTTTTTAAGGTGGCAGTTATTTTGGATGGATTTTGTATTTTTTTTTTTTTTTTATTTAGTAAAATTTTTGTGGTGGTTGGTTGATTGATCGATTGATTTTGTTGGAATGAATTGAATTGATTGATTGATTGATTGATTTTCGTTTTGCAATTTTGTTGGGTGGATTTGGACAGAAAGTATCGCAAACAATTCAAATGAAAACCAAATTATAAAAGACGGAAAGGTTGACGGAAATTAAAAAAACATAAAAACATAAAAAGAGACAAAAAAAAAGGGGAAAGAAGTAAGTTAGAAAATAAAATAAAATGAAAGGCAAATTAAACTAAACTATTAATAAAATATACATAATACATAGAATCGTATTAAAAAAATAAAGTAGAATAGAGCAATAAATCATAGTGTGCGGTATTAAAATATAATTTCGTTTAACCTGTTACCTAATTATGACAACAAAATATTATTTTTATAAAACAATAACCTACAAAAATGGCATAAGAAATTTGTGCTTTTTTGTTTTAGTTCAACATACAAGAAAATAAATTGAAAAAAAACAAACAAAACATTCCAAAAAACTTTTCAAAAACAAACCTATTCAAATATTTTGTAATTGTATGTGTTTTTTTTTTTTTTTGCAAACATTAAATTCATGAAATAAATAAAATAAACAAATAATTCTGGCAACTCTACTGGTATTCTGCAAAGGAAACAAAATAGTTTTTAAAACTCAGTCTATGCGATTGATTTGTATCGGCATAAAATGTGATGGTGAACCAATAATACTAGTGCGCTTGTCAACAGCTCACGACTAGTGCCCATGTGGCTTGGATGGCAAACGCAAGTGGCAACTTCTTACGATATGCTGACACAGTACATATCACCTTACGCGGGCTCTCGTGCTGTCCCTGCACGTCCAGCAATACGCAATAGGAATATTAGGCCTTAAGCAGACTGGCCCGAACATTTTCCATTATTTAGTTTCTTACGAAGAGAACAGGCATCAATTGCGACACACACGTTTGGATGGCCGAAAACATGGCCATGCACCCGCCCCATATCATTAGGGAATACTAAAGCTTATTTTTGTGGGACTTTAGGTTTAAACCACAATTAGAATGATTCAGCAAGGGATAGGCTCCTCAACCAAATGACCAACACCACGATTCCTCTTCCAAGGCATCTTGGCGGCTGCAGTTTAGTAACCATTCTGTCAATTAAGCTTTAACGAAGGTTGCCGCAGAACGTAACCAAGTGAAATCAAACAATAATCTGGTCTGCCATGCCAACGTACCCCACCGACCAGACTGCCTTAGTTTGCAAGCCCTGCTTCCTCGAAGGAGTCTATTGAACTAAAAAATGTGTTTAGTGCAATGATCGCATGTTCAGTAACGCAAATTCATAGTTTCTAAACTCAACACTGCAACGACACAGCGGGATGATAACCTCCTATAACTTTAAATTTTGACATCCAACGGCCACGAAAAACCCGAAAAAAAAATATTTAAAGCCAGCTGTGCCCTAAATTATGAATTCGCCTGATCTAGTACTTCTGTAATATTGTTACTGTAAGCAGGATTCACCCAGTTGTGACGAGCAGCACTTTTGTTCGGAAAAAAACTCTTTTTACATGTGGGAGAGGGAGAAATGAATAGGAGTATTCTTGTTTAGAACATTTTCAGCTCGAATTAATTCAATAATTGACCTTAAACTGTGCTGCCAATTATTGGAAAATTGAACTGAGCTGCCACATCGTATAATAAATGCTGTGCGTATAATTGTACCCGCAGTTAGACATTTATTGGTTTTCATTGAAATTAAAATAATGCAAAAGTTATTAAAACTACGTTTTCGCAGTTTAAGGAATCAATTACACTAAAACTAGTTTCAAGAATGAATAAGTCCGTCGTAGAAAATTGATATGAGGTGAGCAGTACAAAATACTGCCCCCACCCCTAGTAAAACTGCGAAACGTACGCATTTCATATGGGAGCATTGATTTTCCAGACAGATGTTTCCAAATGGGAGAACCGGATTACAAAACACTTTCAGTTTCTTCATGATGTTGGAAATTTCCATCACAACATGAGGAGTACAACTTTAAACTTATGAGCGAAACCTTTTGTCAAAATTTCAAACAGAGAACTTAGAGAGACTTTAAATGTTTGTACTGTGATAAGAACTGAAATCTGATTCAGTCAGTATTTGGTGCTGCTTTAAATGTTTTATTTTTCTTCGTTTGAAGAAATCTTTTATTAAAAAATTGCTTTGTTGAGTAGAATTTAATTGCCGTCACTATTAATGGCATTAATTGAAATCGTGTGTGATAAATTGAGCTCAGTTAAGACCTAAATGCACCAAAGGTCCTAATCGAATAATTGAAATGTGTATCAGAACTGGGCTTGACTGGGTTACATGATTTTCTGAACAGACTCGACTTTTTATTAAGATAAATGCAGGGAAAATCTCAGCGTCTTACAAAATAAGTATTAAAAGTACATCTTGAGAGAGTTAAGTTCTGGTTCCCTCCGCCAGAATTCTACTATTTTGAAAATAAAAATGTACTTAAACATGTGACAACGGAAAAGCATCATCTATATACATAAATGTTGCAACATATTGTATTTATTCCATAATTAGAAAATTGTTTAATATTTCTTTGCATGATGATGCAAATTTCCATCACAATATTGTATTGGTGATAGAAATGAAGTCAAACACATAAACTTTAAATTTACAGTGTTTCAACATTTGTCTGGACTTTTGCATAAATTCCAAGGCAGTTGTAAGGAAAGGAAATCAGCTGTTTGAATATCATTTCGTCAAATTAAAATCATACCAACAACTTGCAGAACATCGCAAAACCACGCGCATGATTTATGGAACCTTTTTTAAAAAGGCGCTTTTTAACAATTTGTGTAAAAAACATACATGTGAATTGAAATCATGAGATTTTCAAGTCATACCTTTTTCAAACACTTTTTCTTATACGTTTTCCGAAAATATTATTATGGCAAAATATAATAAATATACAAAAAAAACTACACATGTGAACTTAAAAAACGCCTGAGATTTGAAATCACATGATTTTCAATATATGTATGTTGTTGTATTTTCAAAATCCGTTCCTTTGAACGCTTTCGGAAAATGTTATTATGCAAATCGATATTCAATTCAATAAACCTGTAAAAATCATGTAATTTGGAAAACCAAAAATTCACGCGTGTAATTTGAGATCATGTGATTTTCAAAACACATTTATTTTGCACTCATGTTTTTCAGCTTCTTGCCGAAAATACTATTTTACATACAGAGAAGAATTTAAATGATTGATTTGAGTTTTAAATTAAGGCATACAATTACAAAAAGAAATTCTTATAAATTTAAGTAAATAGGAATAAAGAAAAATGTAAAATAACGAAACTACTGTGATAAAAATAATTATGTAAATATAAAGAAAATGATAATTGTGAGCGTAAAAGTGTGTATTTAAGAAAATAATAAGGAAGAGAAATGAATTAAAACGTAAAAACGCTCCCCTCCTATTTGGCACAAATTTCAATTAAACGTTATTTTAGTTAATATTTGTTTTTTCTTATTTACTTCTTAATTCTTAAATTGGCTTAAACAAAAACTTAACTAGGCCTAAAATTGCAAGAAACAAATAATAAACACAAGAATCAATTCAAGCTTAAAAGAAGCAAATTTAAACAAATCCGAAAGCCTTTTTCATTGATTTTTGCATTTCAGTTTAAGTTTAATTTGAAAGTGAGAGAAAGAGAGAGAGAGAGAGACAAAGACACTCACCATTGGACGATAGCCAGCACCTGTAGTAGCAGCCATTGGTTGAGGTGTCCAATTAGCACCAGGTTTCGCAGTATTTTTAGGTGAATTCCATTGCACAGGTCTATGGAATGAATATAATGGGAAGAAGTTTTTGTTTTCTGCATTGATTTATTTTTTTTTTGCTTCGTTTTATTTTTGAATGAATAGAATGATGAATAGATAGAATGCAAGGCGAATTCATTTCTACTAGATGACACAAAAACAACAGCTGTACATAATTTTTGTTGCCCTTCTCCTAATCACAGGAATCAAACCGAAGTATAAACATTTACGAAAGAAAGTTGTTGCAAGCGCCAAGTTGCACAGCAAAACTGAATTCGCAGTTAAGCTCGTACAAAAAACAAAACTAGGCGAATTCAAAAGTATGTATTTTGTTAAATGTTCGTAAAATGTCAAATTGAAAATATTTACTCCTCAGCTCTTGTCGTCCGAAGGAGGCTTAAACATAAAAAAATAATCAGCTGAAAACGCCCTAACCAGGGCAGATTAGTTTTACAAGGCGGCTGCATCAGCGAATTCGATTAGTCTTAAACTAGATGAATGCAAGGCGACAACATGTATGTATGGATGTGAATGTATAAAATAAGAAAAGCCACAGGTATTTTGTTATTGTAAATTTTATATAGATTGGCAAAATGTGAATTCGCCCTGAGCCGATATGCTGCTAAATTGCTAAGCAAAAAACTATTACTAGAAACTGGTGAAGTTGCTTGGTTTTAAAATCGTATCTTAGCAGTCCACTAGAAGACGCGAAAGTTTAACGATCCATGTAAAAACCAATGAGAAGCAAAAACCTATCAACTAAACTTTCAAGTTCACTTGCCTCGCCAAGGCACATTCGCTACACAAAGTTGCTGCAATGCTGAAGTTTGGCTTGGGCGAACTTTATGTTTCGGTTGGATAATATCAAAATGTGTATAAGAAATGATTTGAAATGGTTGTTGATCAAAAAAAAAAAAATATTTAGTAAAACGTTATCAGCTGTGGCGGTGATGCCACTTAGTAAAATTAATTCGCCTTGGTGTGAGTAGTAGTGAGTAGTCTTGTTGGGAAGGAGGGGGGAAGTGGAGAATGATCAGATAATCAAGCAAAAATCTAACATTTTTAAGTTATATACATAAATAAAATTACAGGGGTTCTCAATCCGTCGTAATTGTGTACAGAAATGTCCTAAGAAACTTGCATATTCAATCCATTCGGGTTTTCTTAAACTCTTTTAAACTTTTTACTCGTAAAAGTCCAAACTAAAAAAAAAGTATTATTATTCTGAATTATTTAAGCAAACCAGCATTAATTCTCATTAAGTTGATAGCATAAAATGGATAAGTGGACAAAGTTTTTCAATAGTCATAGGAATTTCCCCTTAACCTGATATGCGCTGAGTATCTCCGCAAATAATAAAAAACCAAATTGGCTTCAGACTATTCTCACAGTTACTACGGCCCAGGCCAGTGTGAAAGCTTTAACGGGCAAGCGCCCTTTTTTTAGTATTTGTACAGAAAATTCTAGTAATTATTTTCAAAGTGGCCAGACTTTTATACAAGTTTTGTGCGCTTGTCGTGCTTATGCAAACGTAAAATTGAAGCCGCCAAATCAAATTTATGCTCTAAATACACTCGAGACAGCAGGCTACACGACTACAGTTGCTGCTATTGTCGCCGTATATTCAGCTACACAATTATTTTAAAGGCGAAAGCTACATTTGCAGCGACGCAGTTACAACTATTTCAGTAATGCCTTTCGGCCACGCGTACTTTTGGGTGAGCGGGCTTGCAAAGTTGAAGATGTAAATGAATATATCTCTCAAACTATATATAACACAGTTTCGAATTGTACATCAAATTAAAAATTAGCAACGTTTAACAACTACCTTTACGTGACAGGCAATAATAATCAAAGAAAATTGGTCGCACGATGTTATTTTTGCGATCACATCCACTTGACCGTAAACAGTAATTGTTGTCTGCCAAGTTTTCAAAAACTTGTTAATTTATCAAACCCACAGAATTATGTGTGTGATGGAAATCGAAAGCAACAGCGGAAGAATTTTGAAGGTCGTGTTTTTTAAAGCTTCTGAAATATACATATACTAAATATAATAACTTATACGAAGTTTATAAATGTTTCTCTACCAGAAGGTTTTTAAAACCAAAATAATTTCGCAAAACTTTTTGAAAGCACCTATTTCTTATACTTCTTTTGTGGCGACAGCTGCAACGGTGGTCGTGTTGCTGTGTAGCTGTGCTCTCGTTAAAATCATCGGTTCCATAAGAATATGTGTGTTTTGACCCGTAGAAGTCTCGACTGTATTTAAGGCATTATACTTTCCAACTCGAAATTATGCGACGCATCACTTTCTAACGAATCGACTTATAGCAAATCGGAATAATCTGGCTGTAAAACTTATGAAAGTTGAATATTCATTGTCAATGTCAGTGGAATATTTAAATCTCAGTAAGAGGAGCGATCTTAGATCAGGCTGCCAATTATATGTACATATACATGTACTCCATTCAAAGTCAAGAATTTTAAGAACCCCTGTTAACACTATTTAAATCGAAACGTTTAACTGAAGCAGGAGAGTGGAAAAAGGCATAAGGTCTGATACAAATAATTTTTTGCAATGTAAGTGTATGTTTTCGTTTGTTTTTTTTTGTAGTTGTTGTTTTCATTTTTCTTACTCACTTTGTTGTAGCTGATTTATTAATATTTAAATTTTCAACTAAAGACATGAGTGAACTGTCCAAATCACCAGTTAAAATTTTTCCAGTGCTGGCTGGTTGTTGTTGCTGCTGCTGCTGTTGTTGTAGCTGTTGTTGTTGATGGTGGTGGTGGAGTAGTTGATCTTGAGGGGCAATACCTGCAGTATTAATATTTGTTTGATTGCCTGCTGGTGGTTTGCCAGCAGTTGTATTTGAAGTAGACGTAATGCCGGGTTTCAAAACATCACCCAAAGCATCAAAGCCTTATTTTTTATAGTTATTCATTTAAAATATTTAAGTTTTTGCAATGATTTTTAATTTTTATTTTTTTTTATTTTGACAAACGTTTATTTTTACATCAAAAAAAAAAAAGTGGTTCGATTTTATATTTTGCAAATGGTTTTGGATGTACGTTTAATTTTGTTATAAGTTTTAGGTGATTTTTGTGTTAAAAAAAATGGTGAATTAAAATAATGTTGGTGCATTTGAAGCATTTTTGGTTTTTATAACGGAAAATAAAATTTTTAAGCACACAAACATATACGCACACACACACACACACACACACACACACACACCACATACACACACACAAACACAGACGAAACAGTAAATTAAACATAAAATTGAATTTGTATTTCAAGTGTATGAATGAATGAATGGACACGAAAAGGGCCGTTACAGGTGATAATTTTCATGAATAAATTGAAACCAAATTTGAGCCAAAACCACCCACATACACATGTGATTAAACCAAAATATTTAATTAAAATGTTAACCACCATTTTGTATTTTTTTCGTTTATATAAGATTCCACCATTATTTTTACACATATTTTTTTTGTCATTTTTATAATGAATTTGTATAAAATTTGTATGTTTATCGGGTTTTCATTAAGATTTGTGCCACCACAGTTTTTAAGACAAATAAATGGGATGTTTTTATTGTTTAAATAATATAAAACATAAAAAGAGAAGAAGAAAAAAATACATTTGCAAATAAATATTGATGAATTTGTTTTGGAACAATATTATTTTCTTGGTTAAGAGTTAAAGAAAGAAAATGTAAAAAGGATATATTGAGATATGAGAGGGGAAATGTATGTATGTTTTAGAAACAAGAATATTAAAAAAAAAAAAAACAAACAAAAAAATCTCTAGCAAAGGAAGTTTATTTACGGAAAAAAATCACAATCGTTTTTGAAACAAAGTAGAAAACAGAGACAACAACATGTAACTTTTGTTTCAAATTTCGTAACCGGAAAATGAAACGTAAGGAATGTTCAAAAATTATACCGACTAGGACGGATCATAACAATATGCTTGGCTACAACCAAAATTAGCCAAACAATAAAATTATTAGGCCCAGATAGTAATATGGTTGGCCATGATCATACTATGTTTTACGTTGAGAATAATATGATGGCCAATGAAAATAATATGGCTAATTTTGATAATATGCTGATTTGGTAGAATGTTCGACCAGCATTGCACAGGTTTGTAGGTTCGATTCCTACCATAGACCTGATAGTAATATGACTATCAATGAAAGCAATATGGCTAATTTTAATCATATACTCGTTATACAATGAACAAGTTAACAGAGTGTTCGACGAACATTTAACGGGTTGTAGGTTCGATTCCTAAAGCAGACTGGGTGTTTCGGTAGGTTTTGTGTTGCGTTTCATAAAAACAATAAATATGTTTGGGTTTTGGTTATAGCTCAGTTTAAAACCCTACACGTTTAGCTATAACAATACGCTTGGTCATACAAATAATATGGCTGATCATAACAATTATATGTTTGATTACTACAATGATATAATATTGCATATAAACAAATTTTTAATATTATATTTTCAACGCCAATATAACAATTGTTATCCAATATGTGATAACAATGAAAATGATACGGTTGGCCATGATAATAATATAGTTTGTTGTATAAATTACAATATGGTTGATCACGAAAATAGAATTGTTAGTGCTAAACACATATAATACAATACGATTGATCATCATTATAGTATCATGTACTATGAGAATATATTTGGCAAAAAAAGTATATATTTAATTAGAAGAAATGTTATATATGATTATGACTGGTCATAACAACAGCATTGTTGCCATGACAAAAATAATGCTGAAAACTGACATAGTTAGTGGGATTGGCCATTACAATAATGGATGTTTAGCTATAATAACTTGACTTGATCATCATGGCAATATACAATGTAGTATGTTTGGCCATTACAATAGGATTTGCCAGAAGATAATCGGACTGATCATGATGAAAGTATGTAGTAATAATATATATAATGCTATAAGAGTGAAGCCTGGCCCAAGACAGCCTTTATAACAGCGACCTCCACCCTGTATATATAGTGCTCATGATAATGACATAAATTGTACTATTTTCCATGGATTTAATAGGATAAGTCATGGCAATGTACGATCAAATTTGGAGCCTAATGTGACTGGTCATGACAGACATTTATTTAATTATGACAAAAGGATTTTCGCTTCAAACGTAAAAATGAAAATATAACGATCACAAATCAAAGCCATGATTGTTTCCAAACACATTCTTTTCTCAAACGCAGAATATTGTTGACAGACTGAATCAATTTGGTTAAGCAATTCTGTATTGGTTACAGTGTATTGATCAAACAACTTTTAGCCGGTAAAACAATAGACTTGGTGTGAAACGGGAGCCTCATTTCATTTCTGAATTTCATTAGATGAAGTGATTCTTTCACATCAATGCACAGTGGACGTCCCCCATATATATAGATTCGATTTCACGAATTTCCCATAGAAGGAGAAAGAGATGTTTTGCATTAGTTGTTCTATAATTAAGAATTATTTGTTATTCCATAATACAAATGGCAGTATTTTGGGTCTGCAGTGAACTGTGTAATAGCCATAAATAAACCCACAAGTGTCTTGAGTTCCAAATTTGATATCTGCAACAAATTTATTTACCAACTGCATTATCTAAATCAAATATAAAGCACAGGGCTGCAAGTACCCTCTAGTTTGACTTCAGAGAACAGAGTGAATTTTAGGACAAAGAAAACCTTTTCTTACTTCAGCCAGAAGTGGACAGTTGAGGGAAGAACAAAACTTGCCTTTTAATACTACAAATTTTCCAGCATTATGAAAACACCTGATAATATAAATATAATTCCCACTATTGGACGTGCACTGCACACAAACTTGTTCGTGACAAGTTCGATTTTGAAATTAAAAACGAAAACAATGAGAAAAGGGAAATGTATCCAAAAAAAGCAAGAACTTTGGGCATTGTCTTTAAGAGCGATCTGTTTTGCACTCACGAGTAGATTAACGTGGCCGAACACAGAACAAACATTTCTATTTTTCTACATCTGATTTGCCACTTCGCGTTTATCGAGAGTTCTCACAAATTTTCTTTAACTTTCATCTCACTGGTTAGATATTTATAAACTTCCTTTGTATTTTACAATTTATAATTAAATTTAAAAAAATACACATTGTATATATTGTACTAAATTAAAAGCAAATAACAAAAAATTATTTAATAAGCAAGCAAAATTAATAAAAGCATTTTTTAAAAAATAAATTGATCATAAAATTATTTTATTTAAATAAACTATTTCCAAAACGGGAAAGATTCAAAAGAGTATTAAAAAAACATGAAACAATGTTGTCTTTATATACAAGAAGAAATATAACCACCACCGTAAGAACTGTACACTGATATTTCTTGAACTGTCAATCAAATAGATCAATTAAACTTTTAATAAATAAAACCTGTGAAAAGAATCTGCATTTTGCTTTTTCGAATAAAAGTAACTCAAAGTCAATTATAACGTTCTATGGCGAATTGTGAGTATAACTAGGAAATCGAATGAGCAGCTGAACATCAGCTGTAGCAATCAGCTGTTTCTTACATATTATTCATTTAATTAAAAACTATCCTCCATATACATACATATACCAAACAAACAAAAAAATCATAAAATCAAATTGAAAACACAAAATGTTTCAATACAAACCGCTTGTTTAAAAAAATCAATATTGAAATAGTAAAAAAGTTTGTATGGAAATTAATTTTAATCTTAATAATATGGGGACATTTTAAAATATATACATACAAAATAAAATAAAGAAGACGGAAAATTTAGAGAGCAAATTAACGCTCCTCAATTTCAGTTGATAAATACATATTTTGTAACAAACATTTTTCAATAATAGTAGAAAAATATAATATAAAAATGTGCAAACTTTCCAAATCTTTTATGTTTGAATCGCCGAAATCAAAACTCAGTTATTAAAAGTTCACAATTACCAAATAAAATCCAAAAAAGTTAATAATTTTGTGGCCAAACCACATGCAGAAAATCTTCTTTTATAGTGCGTTCCGACATGAATCTTAATTGAATCAATTATATACTAAATTGAGTGATCGACTCAACAAACTTCTTGTTGCCTGTGATTATATTCTTGTTCGTCGAAAGTCGAAAAAAAGTATTTAAAAAAAACTGAATCGTAAGAAAAAGAAGAAGCGCTATCTTAAGTATTTTTGAAACCAGTTGTTTCAGCAGTGTGAAACGAAGCGGGATAAGTAAGCAAATAATAATAAACAAAATTGTCAAACGTAAAAATTTTTTTTCGAATTCAGATATAGAGCAGAGACGACATTTCAGTTTCCACTTATTCTAGTTTAAGTCACTTAATAAATTAGACTCTTATCTAGTAGATTGAGCTCAACTAAGACGTTAAATGCCTAATTTTCATAGTTGTGATCACAAGATATATGTATGTATGCCGGCTTATGGAACTATAAAGGGGAATATCAAAAACATTTATAGATTATAAAAATTGTTTTATCACCCACCCATTTCACAGTCCTCCTACTAAAAAGCACTATTCATAATTTGGCGAACAAATTATAGGTCACTGGTTTAGTAAGTTGCGAAACGCGAGAGAACGCCAAGTTCAGCATGATTTCTGTGTCATGGTCATGGAAAATCAAGTCACGCAGCGAAGGCGTGGCGTACATTTGCCCTTTATTATAATCATACTATATGAAAGGAAATCGATAGTGCTTTCAAAGGGCAATAAACACACTTTATTCTATTCAAATTCAAAGATTGGCAGAGCTTAATGGATGCCCGCTAATGGATGCTGAAAACTAGAGTTCTAAACTAAATTCAGACGTTACTAAAAAAAAAGTTCTGAAACGAAAAATTTTGGAAAATGATTTGTTTTCTGATCCAACATCGTTGTGCCGATAATTGGAACCCAGATATACGGAGCTATTCTGAAAATCATATTTAATAAAACTGACTTAAAATCGTAGAATTTTGTAAGTTTTAAACGTTCAGTTACTTCAAAAATTTTCAGTTCAAATCAACGTGTGCTTCTTTTAAATCATGTGATTTTCAGAACAGGCCTCTTAACAAAGTTTTACATTTTACGTCGTTGAAAACAGAAATATTTAAGCAGATATAAATATAAGCACGCAAAAGAGGTAAAAGTTTTTATTAAAAGTAAAATAAAAGCCAAGGCGAATTAATAACAAGTAAATACGCCAGTATGAAGAATAAAATCGGGGGAATCCCCCAAGTAACCATGAAAAGTTCAAAACAAACGTAAAATGGTTTTCAACTTCACTGTCAGTTCCACTTGCCATGAATTCGCCTTAACAAAAACATTACCAGAAGCAAAAATAACAACACTGAAAAGTTAAACAAAAACTATTAACTGACAAAACAAATTCAAAATACAAAAATTAAGTTTTTGGAACAAACGAATCATCAAATAAATATCTACAAACTAATAAGGAAAACAAAAAATTTAAAAACATTAATTATTTACTTGTTCGCTTGTGAAAAGAATAAAACATATATATGTACATGATTATATACAGCATACAATCTCATTCCCAGGGAATGCAAAATGTAAGCAGTTGTAAAAATTAAAAGGCAGCGTACTAATTTAATTGGTAGAAGGTTCAACGTTGCTGGCTGGCGAATAAATAGAGTACAATAAGCGACAGTCACGTTTTACGGAAAAGACTTCGTTACAATAAAACAGCATGAGAGCAACTAACGGATACTGAGCTAAGGAGCACACACACATACACGATGGAACAGTGGAGACAGTAGAGTGAATTTGGAGTTAAAGTGTTTTATTTTGTTTTTGTACAAATTGTTCTGTACGCCATTTAGATGGGTTTGATATGGACACTGAGTTTTTTGCATTGAGTTGCTTTTGCAACTAAAAAAAAAAAATAATTTTGTTCACCTGATGTCAGAGAAGTCGGTTGAGATGAAGACGTCATAAACAGATTTGTATTGGAGTTAATGGAAGGCGAATTGTTGTCTACATTGGCTACATTATTTATTGTTGCTGATGCTAATGACGCTGATGTAGAGGTTGTGGTCTCGAAAAAGGTCTGTGATGGATCCATCGAATCAAAAAATGGATTTGCTAATACTGCTCCAGTTGCTACAAGGATTTTTTATTTCGGTGTTTTTTTTTGTTTATGTTTTTGTTTTTGAAAAATACCAATTTTTGCACACATTTTTATACGCACATTTATAAATGTTCATATATTTGTTATCGACAGGTTTTACAGGTTTTAGGTAAAACATAAAATTAAAAAAAAGAAAAAGGGGAAAATTAAAAAAGATTTTTACGAAACATTAAAATTGTTTAATTGATAAAATTTGAAAAAAAAAAGTGTAAAACACACACGACATTGGACACGAGACAAAAATATCGTTAAAAAAACCTAGTTTAAATAAATATGCACATACACATCTATATACTTATGTACATATGTATGTATATATGTATGTACATACCGTACATATGTACATACATGTATGTATATAGTATACACCAAAGCTGATGAATTTAATCAGTTTCTACACAAAACCTTAAAAGCTGGTTATTGCAAAATTGATTCACCCATCCAATGAAGAATATTTTAATTCTCTGCGAAACGAAAACTTTGCCATTTTTCAACTAAAATTTAGTGAATTATTTGCTTAAAAGTATTTAAAAAAAAATTTACTTAAACCAATATTTTTGTAAAAAACTAATTTTGTTATTAGAAAATGTCAATAAAGTTTTTTGTTGAAAACTGTTGCTGATATTTGTCATCTTTTTTAATATACATACATATGTTTTATACTAATAGCAGTTGTACCCACAGTCTTGCCCGCTCTGAATTGGCTGAACTGTAGGAGTATAAAATGAAAAATGAAGGGTGATAAATCAGTTATACACTTTTTGTTGTTTTCCAGTTCAATTGACACTTTGAGTTCATATTCCCGCTATGTTTGTTTCTGTGTCCACCCACCCCCCCCCCCCTTTGCTAGCGCTTTAACTCCTTTCGTTACCCCAAACCGCCTATCGGGCGACATTCATCTTCTTACCCACCTTAGAAAATACATGTATCTATAGTAAAACCGTACTCTTTAATCCCTACAGTCTTGTACACATCGTTTCCCAACTCCTCCACCTGGTTACAGTTCAGCAGTTTTTTTCTCTCCGAATTTCGTTGTAGGATTTCCGTTTCGCCTTACCGCCCCCTGCATTCGGCGTTTTCTGACATACTTCGTTTTTTTATTCTTGCACAGGAAAGCAGTTACTTCCACTCTCCGTGTACTTGGGCACAATTCGTTCGCCATCTATTTACTCCACAGCGCAGAGGTAACAGTAGGTTTTACATTTTCGAGTGTAATTAGAAGTTCTTAGGGTCCGCTGTCTCTATTCTAAGCACTTACGCGGCACAATCCAAGACCGTTCGAGGCTTCAATCCAACATTTTTCTGAAATAACTTATAAACCTAGATTCAGAAACCTGTACAACATTTCCTGATGAATGTTGGATAGTTCAAAGTAAAATTCTTTTCTGTTCCTTCAATCGCACGCAAGCAGCATCCGCCACAACACAAACGTTTTTTACAATACAGCTGAAGATACTTTTAAGTGTTGAAAGTTCTGCGCGGTATCAGTCATCAAAATACCACTTGCTGTTATTCAACACCCACTACGTGAGAACGACCGTGCAATAGATGTCGGAGCCCAAAATTGCCTAAACATAAGATATAGAACGTAATAAATAACTCATTAATCGTAAACAAATGGAAGTTACGGGGCTGATATTTGCACTGCCGGGTTTTCATGTTATTGTAAATCCAGGAATCTTGCAAAATAAAACATACTTAGTGGTTCATCTCTTAGTCTGTAGTGTTCACGATAATTTTAAGAGAGCAAATTTCACAAAGTGGGTCATATAATAAACAACAAGTGGGGTAAAAAGAAACAACAGAGTTGTTAACCAGCAATATGTTAAATATTTTAGTGGTTCGACAATCTCCTTCATTCACCAGCAAACACTCTATTTAACACTATAATTTGAATTGATAATTACAAGATTCCTACAGAAAACCTAACAGATCTTCTGTAGAACGATACAAAAGCTTCATCGCTATAGTTTCTGAAACACATTAATGTTTTTTATTACCGCGATAATTTTGCCTCATTTGATTCATTTTCCAGTACGCGGTGTGTTTTACTATCAGGACACTATTATTTCTTAAATACAATTATATAAAAAAAATTTTAAACGTAAATAAACAATAAATAAATCAAATATAACAATTTAAAGCTGACAGTTAAAATCGATTAAATTCCGTATCACAAAACATAATCTGAAGATTGACAACAAAAATGTATCGGTAGTAACAGAAAAATGTTATCGTTATTATTAGTAATATTTAAAAAATTATATAGTTTAAATATGACACATGCTAATAGTTGTTAACAAATGAAAACCAAAACACAAACATTAAAAACTAGAACACATCCATTTTACTTTAAATTCGGGTTAATATACGAATATTTATTGTATTAAAGATATATTTTTTATATTTTCTTTTAAAAGTAAACGAATTTTTATAAGACATGTATATTTATCTGATTTCTAAAAGGTGTTATATAAGTATGTAAATAATTTATGGACAGGAGTTTATATTTTGAATTGGGATACAAAACCAGAACCATTAAGAGAATTTAACAAAAAAAAAAACCAAAGAATAGATACATTTGGGAAACGAGCCGCTTTCTAACATAGACTTACCGGCCGGTTCAGTATTACCAAATACCGATGAGAAATTGCTGTCGGAAACAAAAGCGTTTGCCGCAGCCGAAGGTACAGCAGCTCCATTGAAACCTTAAAGCAAACAAGATTTTCTTTTATTAGTAACTTGAAGTCCGCTGACATCAATTAAAAGCAGTTTTTAACTTAAAGGTAGCTTTAAACAAAAACCTTAAAATAAAGTAAAAATTTGTAAACGCATAATAAATAAATAACTGGAAAGTTTTTAAACTTGGAAAAAATTAAGCATTAACAAATTTAGAAAAAGTCAAATACCTCCGAATTTATGCACTGCAGTTTACATATCCCTTAAACCGCAATGAATAATTTTTAATGTGTTGACAAGCCGCTTGTCAATGTCTATATTCGCTTTGAAAGGCGAATAACTAATTCTCTTCGCTCAATTACACTATTTAAAAATGTGTCCCCGGAATCAACTAATTGCAAAAATCACACTAAAAGCTGAATTATACGTGACGTTCTCAACGTAACTGCTAATAATATTTATTGGGACTTTACCGTTGCGCGATAAGTGAAGTCAAACAGGTCTGGCAATAAGCTGTGAGCATAGGAATTCCTATGCTTTGTTATTTTTAGTATTTAAAACTAAAATACATATTGATAATAACAGGTAAGAATTTGCTTTTGCCGACCAGCTTTTTAGGATTAATTCTATGTACATACATGCATTGTATATAACAATGACGCAAAAGTAATATCATAATTTGAATTGGAGACCATTTTCGCAATTAGCACCAACTGCCAATCTGTCTTCACATTTTCCGTGCCGATACATACATAGAGAATTAGTTGTCAATAAGTCATAGAGCGATACACGCCTCAAAAACGTGTAATTATTCATACTTTGACAAATTTTCCGTCCGCTCTTCTAAAGTAGATAGTCGTGAAGTTCGTCGTCGTGGTGCTACACGCACTCGAACAATTAACCATTGGCTAAACTCATTGTGGAAAGTATTTTTTCAAAAAGCAGTTTAAGAATGTAAGGAAAAATATCCACAAACATGTGCATAATTGTCAATTTAATAAATATTACAAACTTAAAGAAGAAAATAAAGTAAAACAGAAAAGAAATGAAATGCTACCATTGTTGTTCATCCAAATATTATTTGAATTTTGAGCACCTGTGGTGACGCCTCCAACACCGCCCGCCAGCGGAGCATCAAACATATCGGCAAATGGATTTCCTAGTTGTAGCAAATCGTCTGAAGCTTTATTGGTACCAACAGCAGCGGTGGAGCCAGAACCTGGCTGTGCTGAGGCAGCACCAAACAAATCAACTATCGGTTGACCAGCTGCAGCAGCTGGTGGAGACGATAAGAATGGATTTGTTAATGCAGCGTTAGCAGCAGCACCGCCGCTGGTGGGTGAAGAAACTTTATGTTGCTAAATTTATTTTAAAAAATATTTGATTAGTTTAAAAACATACAACTCACAAAACTATTCAACTAAATTTGTATATGAAAATTACCTTATACTGATTCATGGCGGCTTCTTCTTCAGCCAAAGCTTGGGCTTTAAGCTGTTCATCTATACCGTTTGTAGTATCAAATTTACTTGAAGCGGCTGCAGTACCAAACGAAGAGCTAGTAGAAGATAGGGCAGAAACAGCGGATTTTACGTTCTTTTGGTTGCTGCTTATTGTTTGTAATTACAACATTTATTTCACAACGAATTTAAAGCAAAAAATTAAACTCAAATTACGTACAGAGCAACCAAAATTTTAAGCAAATTAAAACATTTGAAAAATTTCAAGTACAAAACATTGATTGAATTCGGAAAAAAAATTTAAAAGACAAATAAAATTTAAAAGCAAAATAATTTCGACAATTTCAAGATTTTTATTATAAAGGAATACAGAATTTCGGTTTAGTTAGAGAAGGGCAAGTTAGTGGGGAAAAGAATGAGGGAAGAAAATAAAAAAAATATATATATAAAATACTGATTTAACAAAAAAGTTATAAAACAAAACACATATTGTATATAAACAAATACTATAAAAAATTAAATTAAAAAATAATCAAACTTAACGATTTAAAAGCGTTTAATATCACATTCAATCAAAATGATATCAAGTCACCACACGAGTGCTATGGGCACATAATTTCCATAAGTTGCGTGATTTTGAATTGTCCGCTTTCGTAACTATCAGTTATAAATGTCTTGTCTACTTTAGCAACTATTTTATTATGAATTGCATAAAAAATTATTGAACCCATTGGAAAACATTTAAAAACTGAAACTTTTTGAATACTCTACTTTTTTGCAAAAAAAAATACAACTTGTTTGTATGCTGCTGAATTACTTTTCCGAAATATTTACATACATATATCGTTACCTAAAACGCAAAACGCCCTAACTAACAAAAAACTCAAAATCGATTTTTTTTTTTGCAAATTCCGATGTATGTAATCGAAATACATCACCACCAAACAAATCATACTTCCACGTACACAAATAGCAACTTTATTGACAAAATAAAAAAGCCCTTACTACAATATTGAATATCGTTTAAGAATGTTTTTTGCTTCTCCTGTAAAATTACTAAAATATTAGTTTGGGGCGTTTTGCGTTTCAGGTAACGATATGTAGCCTGTCAGAGGAATAAACGTCTACGTAATATATGAACTCTTCATTTCATTACAAAATTTTCTGCTTTCTTAATACCTGAAATCACTACTGTTTGTGGTTTGAAGTAAAAAAAAGCACCAAGAAGCTGCAGCTACATTTTTTCATTTGGAGTAAATTTTCAATTTTCTACAAATAAATTAAAATGGCACGAAAATTAAGAACAACTAAGAAGAAGTTTAGATGTGATTTTGTCGAATTAAAGCCACATCGAAAAACAGGACGTCGTTTCAGTATATTACAGAAAAGCCAATACATGTGATTTTAAGATCACGTCCAGCATATGTGGTGTTCAGAACAACACTTTGTATCCTCAGTAATTTAAAAGTTTTCAAATTCTGAATTGCTACCATTTATCGTTGCCTGTAAAGTAATTTGTGTAATTTTTAGAGCTTGCAACGTGTCGGCCGAACACCAAATATGTTTCAGCAAGAGGAGTCTAATAAATCAGCAACTTTTTAAATTAAATAGTTTAATCTTCTCAACAGATTCTTGCCGCCCACCGATTTCATCAGTTTTGGAAGTTCAACAGTCAAGGCTTTCACAAAAACAAATTCATTGGACAAACTAATTTCTTTATAAATAATAGCTCTGAAGCACAAAACAACCATAAACATTTACTAGCCTACAAATAACTATACGACAATTTTTACAAACTTTGAGGAGTGTCAAAACGCCCTTAAAATAAATTCTCAACAGCGTTCAAAAACCATTACAAAATGAAATTCCTTTTTTAAGCCAAAAAAAATTTAACGCGTAAAACTAACCTGGCCGATTGCGTAGGAGTGTTTGCAGCGGAGACTTTGCGTCCCTCCAGTGTGGCTAAATGTTGTTCTAAAGCATCTAACAAAGAGCTGGGCGCTTTAGTCAAATCAGGTATATCGCCTTTGTCAATGCCGACATTCTATCAAAATAACAAATAACAAAAATTAAAGTTCAAGTTCTTAGTCACACAATTACACAATTCATTAAAATACCAACCTCAGCTACTTTTAAGAATTCACCAACACGATCCATGCGCACCAAAAACTTTTTATACAAATCCAAAGCATCACGTGCCTGCTTCTTATTCATATCGAAATATTTTTCCAATAGATTAATAATACCATCATTGTAGCAGGCAAATAAACGTATGAGATCACGGAATAACAGCATAAATGACATGTTTATGACACCTTTAGATTAGAGAGAACGGGGAACAGCAGAAGTAGAAGAAATTTATTTCACATGCACAAATTGCAATCACAACTTCTTACCGTTTGTTAAATCATTTGACTGACAATCGAATTCCAATAAAGCATCCAATTGCGCTTGCAAAACGGGCAATGTTTTTAACAGTTTATCAGCATGCATGGTGCGTAGTGAGCCCTCTTCTTTGCTGTGGCGAAACCAGAAGCATTTCGATAACAATTTGCAAGAAAGACAGCACAAAGAACGCACTTACCCTCTTTTAACTTTACAAAAATCAAAAGCCATCGCACGATAAGACAAAGATTTTTCATTCAAATACTTGGCATAGCGTCGGATAAATGGCGACATATCGTAACCTAAATTCAATTAAATTAAGCCAAAACGTTAACATTCTCCAAATTGATATAAACAATTCTCACTATTTTTCTATGTTTAAATTAAATAAAAAAGCTTCATTCTAATTGCATACACAACATAAATACGTAGAGGACAACGTCCCCGATACTAACAACGTTTATATATGTAGAACTGAGCGAATTTCAAGAGAGTTATAGGCTTTAAGTTTTTTTCAAAAGTACTCACATGCAACTTGTCTGGATAATCGTTATGTAATATACAAAAAGCTCGCTCTCTCTTCAAATGAAGTTCATCCAAAGGAATTATTAAAACATTTTGCACACTTTGCGAACTACCACAAACAACAAAACTGATAAAACTATATCGCGCATAAGTCAACCTTATCAAAGTGTTTCAAAATTAGAAAGAGCTCAAAGCAATTCATGCTTAACAAAGTGCTTACACCGACTATTCATACCACGTCACCTAAAAACGTAAATTCCAAGAGGCTAAAAGGGGAGTTGGCTACAATCCTACCAGACCCACTCCATAAACGGACAACATCTTTGGTGAGGAAAAATTTAAACGCTACTAATGGCAAACAGATAATGGATTCCAAAAAATGTCTAAGCTTTGATGCTATAAGGGCGAAATTAGCTCTAAGTGTGGAGAGGAAGTGTGGAAGAGCATTTTTTGGGGGTACTCCTAGGACATTATGCCTGTAATAAGCAACTGACACTTGCAAACTTCGCGATAAAGACGAGTAGTCAATGCAACATTTGATTTCTGTGTGGTACTGGAGATGTAGGCTATTACCAGCTGGTCCGGTACCTTGAGGTATTAAGGTGGTGGCAATGCAAAGGGCCTTCTTCAATTACGCATGATACAATCAATTGAATGATATTAGACGACTGGGGAATCAGCATACCTGAGGCGGCTGAGGCAACAGATATCTTAAGCGTGAAGGTACAACTCAAAAACAATTTAAACAATTGCTTCGTGTTAAAAGTGCATCACAGAACGCTCTTGTGACCTCAGTTTATCAGTAAACCGATTAGTGACAAATGTTAGGAGAAGGAGCGTGCGGGCTGGCTAAGCATCGTTTTGAAGCAAAATAAACTCTGTTTCGTTCATTTAAAGCTGTTTAAAGTGCTGCAAGCGTAGTCACTTCGGCGAAAACTCCAGATGAGAACATACTATTTCCAAATTTGGAAAAATGTCTGAGTGGTATGAGAAGAATATTTTAAGAAAGAAAAATCCTTTTTGCCAAATAAATTATTAACAAGTTTTTTAAATTCAGAAATTGTCATTTCATGGTTTTTGTTTAATGTTTCTATTGTACTGGCCTTAAAAGGTTTTTCCTTGTCTACAGGTGAACTTGCCAACGGCCCTCATATCGCTTGTAAATAACCTCAGGTGATAAACGAATAGGACAATCTTGAATCACAAACAAACTACTTGCTGAAAACCTGTATAGTGCGCCATTATGTGAACTTGGTGCACCGAAATTCATTAAAACATCAGTCTGCTCTGCTCTGCTCCATCTGGTTACTACTACTAAAACAGAGTGTCTTGCCACAACAGGTTCTCAAAACACATTTGAATGTCGGAAAATGGAGTATGACTCCTCCGTTATTGGGCATTACTAACGATTCCTTCGTGCGCTTTTAAATTTAAGCCACAGCCAGACCCTGGCAACGCTTATCAGAACCAGCATGTCTTGCAAACGAAATACCTTGGGGCACAGTTTGGTGAATGTTTGTAGGCGTTCCTGCACAACAATAGTCATGCCCTTGCCTCCCCTTAAGATTTCATTGTCAAAACAACAGAGCTTTTCCCAAAGCAGAGCTGAATAACCTGACTGGGCAGACAAAACCTGATTCCCGGGGAGGCCAAGCAGCAGTGTCTTAAAACAATATAAAGACGGCGTGGACCCAAGTTCTCTACACTCCCTTAAAAGTAATAATATCTTATCTTTTTAGCCGTAGATACTTAAAAAGCTTAAAGTCTTAATTTTATGAACTACTTTTAAAGCAAAATACATGATAAGTTTTTCAAATTTATTTATTATCTAATTGCAAACTTTACTCACCCATTCTGCCACCGGGTACCGACATACCACCATCTTGTTTTAAGCATATTTTACATGGTTTGTTTTATATTTATATTTTTTTTTTTTGTTTGTATTAGAGAGGAGGGATGAGTACGAGGAATAGTATCAGTATAAAGAAGAAGTAGTAAAAGCGAACATTAGGAGGGATATATATTTTATTTGGTTGGTTTTATTAAGATGATATTTTCAATAAAAAAAATAATTAAATGATTACGTGTTGGGTTTGAAGTTTTTCGAAAAGTAACGTTATTTTACAAATAAACAAGAAAATAAAAAAAGTTACGACATTCATTCAGTGATTGAAAGTTTTGGGCAAATAGGAAGTTCGAATGTATGATTGATTGATTAGATTGATGACGTTGATTGTTTGTTTGGCGGTTTCGAAAGGAAATTGAAATTAAATCCAGGTTAATGAAGAATAAATTGTAGTTTTTTGTGGAGTGTAGAGTATTTTTGTTGATATAAAAAAAATAAAAGAAAAAAAAATAAAAGAAAAAATATAAAAAAGCATCATATTGTTACCACAACAACAAAATTAAATAAATAAATTAAAACAATGTAAAATGCAGTTAAAATTTATACTAGTTTCGAATAAAATTAGATAATTTGAAATAAATGTAAGCGTGATTCAATTTGTTTAAAATTTTGAATTAAAACAAAAAGTTGAGTTTTTTAATTAACTGAGTCTTAAAGCCAAATGGATGGAATGACAGACTATTGGAGGCGCATTTAAATATGAGAAAGTATTTGGATTATGGAAAAATTAACTTCAATTACCTTGAACTCCGCCTTTGTCCAAAAAATTACTAAGATTAAAAGTTGAATTTGATGAAGCTAAATACTGCATAAATCGCTGGAAAGATCAAATGAGAATTATTATTTTTAAATTGAAAGTATTCGGTGTACCGTTTCAACTCACCTCATTTCCATATGCCATTAAATGATGTGTGGTTATTAAGGATTTGTACACCACCACCCAGTTGGCATTTTGTGATCGTTCAATAAGTAAATTGGCCAAATGTGGTATGGAAACATTGGGTTCGTTTGTACAATGAACTAAATCTGAAATTAGAAAACATTATGGTTGATGGTGATCTTCAATACGTCTGTAAATATGGAATATAAATTTAAACCAACATACATATATACAGGATCCCAAGCCTGCGAGGTCTCCTAGAATATTTTTCAAATACCCTGAACTACAGGTTTATGGTTTTAGGAAAACGCCGGATAGATGTTGAAATGGAATAAATAAAAGAGGTTTTGTCTCTTTTTCTATGCTACTAAGACTGGAATATAACATTGTTCGAATGTCCGCAGCATCTTCTAACGATTGCACGGATTCCAGTTGTCATATTTTCAAAGATCCGTCTAAATTTGAGCAACGGCGGACTTCAGAAAACTTCACAAGAAAAAGTCTAGTGAGGTCAAATCACACGATCTTGGTGGCATCGCTGTGAGAGTGAACTACACAATCAAATAGCTTGTGCAGAAGGTATCAACGGGCTGGAACCACATGTCATCTACGGCCAGCACGTTCAAATTGGGACAAATTGAATGAAATTCCAGTTTAGAAATTACCTCAACTAACAACAATATGGCGCTAAATGTGCCAGATGTTATTGTTGATATTTATTTGCAATTGAGTATATTTTTTTCGAAACCAAATAAAACCAATACTTGAATCAGCTGTTGCTTACTTTTGTATAATTGTTTACAATTTTAATTACAATTTTTTTTACTGACATTTAAAGCATATTTATTGAAAATATAAGAAATTTCAGTGTTTTTAATAAAGAAAAGAAAGGAAATAAATAAAATGAACAATTCTGTGGTTTTATATTTGCTGTTGGCGGAAAAGTTAAGAAGAAAAACAATGCGAGATTGTAGCAATCAGCTGGAGCTTAAGTATATTTTTTATAAAGGTTCTAATGTGCGTTCACAGTTAAAGCTGCTTTGCAGGTTTAAAGGTACTACCGACCAAACAAAGACGCAATAAATGAGCATCTTTCCCTAAGATTCCGCCAATGTTACAATTTGCAGCTTCGTTGCGGTTTTTAGCAAAGAACTGTTAGTAACGACTCTAGCATATGTCTGGGTAGCAGCACAGTGTCAACCAGTTGTTCCCAAAAAGAGTCTACGGTTGCTTTACCCCTCTTTGTAAAGCCTATCGCAAGCTCTGGATATTTCTCCATAAACACCACGATTATGCAGCTTTGAGCTTTATTTTTACGTTTTCCCCTACAGATGTAAACAAGTGTTAGAATCCAAAAGTATATATTTACGTTTTTAATATAAAATTTACTTAGATTTATACAAAATATGCAATTGGAAGACAAAAAAAGGGAGCAAATGAAATCTGTCAGCTTTTAGCTGCTGGTTTCTGTGACACCTAAAACCAACACTAATTCTAGTTCGAACGTCAAACCCTTAATATTGGAAATCATGACACCAAGTTTGTGGTTTTTTTGATTCCGTACGGAAGGAAAACTTTAGCAGAAAAAAAAACGATTAACATACAAATTCATTCCTGTCGTGTAAATTTTCCGCCAAGTAAATCTAACATCCCTGTTTTAATCAATTGCGAACTGATTTTGTGTCAGCTGATAATGAAAAAAGATATTTGAAGACGAAAAGTTTATGTTTGGAAAAGTATGAGCGGAATGAATTGTAATAATTCATTGCCTTTCGCAAAAGCGGAACGGCACGAATAATTGCATGCAGTATTTTTACTCACAGTTTGCCATACCCAGTGTGATGCCCCTTAATCTTTCAATTATTGTTTTTAAATGCAATTTTCAATCAAAAATTAATATAAATTTTAGTCGTTTCTAGGCTTATCATTTAAAAACATAAGCCCTCTTAAAATTAATTTAAAGCTTTTATCAAATACAAAAAAAACAGAAATTATATGAAAGGAACTTTTAAAATGAAAAAAAAGACATGAAATAAAACGCCTTTTAAAAAACCATAACAAAATAGAGATTATTTCATTTTACTGCTGCATTTTTATTTTGTTAAAAACAAAGCAAAACAATTTGAAATGAAAAATTCTTATCACGTTTCGACATTTGCTGGTGGAAAGCTGGAACTTGTGTTCGCTGTAATATCACTGTTCGAGCATTTGAAGGCAAGTTAATCTCGTTGCTAAAATGTTTCAACCGTATACGTATGTATGTAGATATGTTTTCTATATGTACCAGTGGTTGGACATGGTAAAATGCCTTTAAATGCAAATTTATTGTCTGTATTTATTTTTTACAGGTATTAGAAATTAAAGACCCTGTAAATCCATTTGATTTGAATACTTGAAAAACTATTATTTTGAAAAAATGATGTCATAACAAATTTCAGTCATTTGGTCTATGCCAGACAATGACTGTAAATATAAAAAAATGGTTCGAGATGCCTTAAAAAGGAAAGCTCCTTTAAAGATGCATGAAAATTCATCACAGGCAAAGCTGGAACTCGACAATACTTTCTACCGACCGAAGACCGTTTTGGGAAAAAAGGAATAAAAATAAAGATTTTTCTTTTTTAAACACATTTGAAACAACATCATGACAACATCTGCCTCCTCCACTTACGAATACTTGTGCAAAACGTTTACTTTACTGCCCATTATTGTCTTTCACTATAAATATATTTAATAATGTACTCAAACAATCGATTTGTCAGCTGATCAACCGCTAAACTTCAGTTTACTAAGTCATATTGACAGTTTTTTATTTATTTACTTCATTTCGCATATTAACATTCATACAAATGAAAAACTCATCTAAACAATCTTAAGCATAAAAGATTAAATTTCGGTGAAAAATTATGAAGTATCGTAAATTTTAAGGTACTTATTTACTTTGGCCACATTTTCAATAATAAGCAGAAAATGTTTTTAGTTTCACAACTTTGAGATGGTAACACTATTTTATTTGACAGCTGATTTAGAGTGGTTTGTCATTTCATCATCGATATATGCAAAAATTGTAGAATATTTATATGAAAGTGATGGTGATGATTAGTTTCGTTACAACCACAAAACGGCTAAGATGGTTGGACCATGTAGAGCGCATGGAGAATACTGCTCCGACCCGTATAATCTTCGATTCCGAACCTGTGGGACAACGCATTAGAGGACGCCCACGGAACCGATGGCGCACACAAGTGAAGAGGGACCTCAACTAACTTGGTGTGCAAAATTGGAGGACGCTGGCTAAAGACCGTGCCAGCTGGGAAAGTTTGTTGGTTGAGGCCCAGGTTCACCACGGACTGTAGCGCCAAAAGAAGACGAAGATGGTCTCTTTCGTTAAACTTAAAGCGCCCATTTCCTTCATTTTATGGTAGTCGTGGCTACTAATGTTCGAATAACTATGAGTCGTTTTTACAACCCTCAAGACGTGCACCAAAGAAGTTATACGAGTAGTTACTGTATACCAAGCAAAGGAGAAAACTTGGCGTCATTCATCCGCTATATGGAAGATTTTGCAAAAAGATCTTGGTTTACGAGCTTTTAAGACTCAACATATGCAAGAATTAAAGCCAAACGACCATTGTAAGCACCGACCGTTGCCTCAATAGGCTGAAGTTTTTTTTTTTAACAATTTAACTAAATCGGCTTATGAAGTTATTGGGTCAAACGATGATTTGCATAAGAGCGCATGGTTTAGAGTTAGGAAATCTTTTCGCAGATCAATTAAATGTCACTTGTTTACTTCAAACGAAAATTGAATTTCCAAAAGCGAACAATTACACGTAATCGACCTGTGAATTGACTAACAAGATCGAGTGATTATTTGTTTTAAGGATTTACCCGGATAAACCACAAAGATTTGAACGGATGTATGCGTAGACTTGTTTCTAGGGTGAATTAAAGCCAAGGGTAAACTTTTGAAAGGCACTTACAAGGTAATGCCTTGTCACTTGCTTGGTATACACGTTTGCAACGTTTTGTATTATGACAACCCTGAACCATAAACCAGCTCCTTGCTGTACAGCTTGGGCTATTTAATACCTTCTACCACGTATTCCTTGGACAGCTCAGTATCAAGTATTTAAAATTCATTTAGAATGTCAGCCCTTAAACCAACTAAACTTAGTTCTGCTCCATCTGGTTCCTTACTAAAGCAGGTATCTATCTATTGCAAGACAAGAAAACTTTGAAGACATCTGGGTAACCGAAAACAGGACGATTTTCCTCTATCATCAGGAATTATTAGCCCCACGAAAACGTGTTAGTAAAATTAAATAAATAACCTGGGAACGCGCTGATACCTATTTTGGCAATAAATTTTTTTTATTTTTCTATAAAACAATAACAATTATCATGTATTCCCGCTACGGTTTTGATTTACACTACATGATACAATTTAGGAATACGTCTAAGGCAAAACCAGCTATTCGAGGAAAACAGTTGAACAGATTGTGAAATGGATTTGCGTCAACACTTAGCGCCCAATCTGACGGCTTACCATTTCCAATTGATGGGAAACCCTCAAGTGCTTAAGCAATTCGCCTGTACACATCCCCACCATCTAGTTCCCTAGCAAGGAACAGAGTTCAGTTGCCAGACAACCGAAGGATCAGCCAAAGCCACTTTTTCCGGCCGAAGTTGATTTCAATACTAATCCAAGTGGTGGGATGCATCCACTACAGTTTAGTTTGTATATTAATTAACATTAAAAATAAGTTTTCTTTCTTTTACTTGTGCTGTAGCTCTAATAAATAACATCCTGTACTTTATATTTTAAAATATGTGTATGTATTTCGTTCTCTTGCCCATCCTTAATAAAATGTTTTGTTATTGCTCGCCAAATATATGTATTTAAAACTAGATTTTTTTTTCATTGTAACTGAAATAGGAAAAAAACACGTGAAAACATTTACGGTCATGCCTACAGGTATGTACTCGTATGTTGTGTATATGTATGTAAATGTATTCAATTGCCTGAAGTAGATAAAGTTGAGAGAAATGTATGAAACACTTTTTGGCAGCTTCAAAAGACTTTTAAACACGTGCTGAAAAAGCACAAAAAGATTGTTCAAACATTCGTTTGCTAGAGCCGTTACGTTCGTTAACGTTGATAATAAAAAAAAAAATACGCGCAGTATTATTTTGTTTATTTATTGTATCTCACGCACATTTATTGTATCTCATGCGAGCATTTAAGCCGAGAAATATTTTTCATTTACAAAAAGGCCATTTCTCAAATGACTGCAGACATGTGTCGTCTTCATTATGTACAAAATATGTACAATAACAACTTTTTAATTTCTTATGTTTATTGAATGAGTCATCCTGCTTAAAAGTTCCCTCTAGCAGACAACGTTACTCACAAAAGTATATATTCACCACCAGTTCTGTCAACAGTTGCAAAAATTCCAATTTCCTTAAGGTACAATAAGACCAGACCTAAAAATCTCATAATTTTACAGTTCTCGCTTAAGTGTTCATTTGTGAATTGCTTTATTTTTAGTTTTCAGACGACGGCTTATTTTGCGGAAGCGCAAGCAGGAAGAAATCTCAAATTAACTCCTTAAATTGAAGTGATTCAGATATGGAATGGATACATACATATATCAATTTAAGAAGATGTGTTGAGCTGAAAAATATCAACTTTGAAAATATTTTGTGCTCTAGATTTTGGTGATTGGCTTCTGAAAACGAGAGGTGCAATCATAAAGAACTCTACAACTAACGCAAAGATTAGATGTCAAACGAATTGTCAAACTGTGGTCACTTGTTGACAATTTGTGATCAGTATACTCCGACAATTCGCGCAATTTATAGCAGACTTTATGATTTTTATGACATAGTAATACCCCTTTGAGGGAACAACTACAATATAAACAAAGTTGCCGCATATGCTGGTGTTTTCTTCATCTCGCCAGCATGTACTGAAGTGAACTGAACGATGTTTTATTTTATTTTTAGTGAAAGACGAGAAAAATTTTAAATTATTAAACTTTTTTGTTTTAATAAGTTTCTGTGGTAATTGTTTACTTGTGATTTGACTTAAACAGACTTTAAATGGCAAGAGCGCAAGTAAAATGCGCCATCCTCAGAACATGCCTGACACGAATCCACAGCCTTTTTAAATGCATTAAAAAAATAAACGTTTGGTGCGGTTCACAAGCTGGTGGCCATGTCGGACTTTAGTTATTAAAAAAAAAAAAAAAAAGAATTCGAAAACGAAACGAAAAGTATAAACGGCAATGATGTGTACCATGCGGCAAACGCAACCACCATTGAATAATATTCAAATGGTGATATAATATGATTTCGAAAAATGGTCCAGTCAATTGGGCCTATTTTCTGTGTATCTAGCGTGTATTTATGCGAATAAACCAGTAACAATTGACGGCTTGGAAACCCACATTGTTCATGTTAATCGTGATAAATGTGACAAAAAATTTAACTCCTACAATGAGTTTCTTTAAGAATTGCCGCCATGGCCTGAATTCATTTTCAAATATTTGTTTCATGGAAAGAACAAATTATTGAAATTTAATTTTTCTATTATTTTTTCTATATTTTTTTATTTTATTGAGGTTGAAAAAAAACACCCCTTTTTTACAAAATGCATAAAATGTCTCCATCATACCATTTTTCCTTCTTAAAAATGAATCATTCTCAAAATTGATTCCTATTTTATGAAAATTTAATGGTTTTTTTTTCTTTTCTTGTTCAAAACAGAAACAAAATAAAATGTTTTTTCATTTGTCCCAATGGAATTTTCTTCTTAATTATGAGCGAGCATCAGACAAACAAAAGGAAGTAATAACATTTTTCTGGCATTAAAATTACAATTAACAAAAACTACATTTACAATAAGGAAAAAAGTTGTCTTTAAAATTGCAGAGTTTTTATTTGGATTTTGGCTGTCGAACAATAAATTCTAAAATGGAAATAAAATGTATACCAAAATAATGCCAGGAAAGATTATTCAACAAGTTGAGAATCAGTGAAGAAATTGTTTATAATTCAAAGTTATAAAAGACATGTCAAACAATCAAAAATTATATTCCAGTTATTTGCACTGAAGGAGAAGAAACCAATAGGAACTTTCGAACTTCACAGCGGGCATATTATTGCAGTTGCATTCGTCAAAGTGGATGTTATCAATTAGCTTTTCTGTCACATCACCGGGGCGGATGGTTCCACATTCCATTCAGAGGCCTATCCGCAGTGCGGCGCGGCGTATAACTTTCAATACATATTGGTTCAATGCACCAACTTTCTCGTACAGTGATGCAACGTAAGATCTCTAGATAAAATCGCCGCTATGTATCCCCATCTATATGTTGTAGTACACAAGAGAAAGACAAACGCAAATCACAAATTTTGCATCGGAAGGAAGGACTGCGGCCATAGAAATTTTGAAGCTGAATATAAATTGCGATAAACAACAAAGTGGTTTTGCGCTGGCAAAGCTCCACAGCAGTACAAAGCTGGGCTTAATTTTTCTCAGAGACCCAATTCTAACTCAATGAAATCAAATAATTGAATTTGGGAAGATATTTATCGAACTAACACTTTTAGAACGAAATTGATCAGACGATCACTATACCAAAATCGATTACAATCTTCTTTTGCATCCATTCGGATGACGGGGTAACCAACGAAAGAAAAAGCGCTACGTGTCACGCAGCTCATGACTCATTACGATGGTTAGACATGTGTCGTAAATGTATCCTGAATGGATGTAAATGTGTCGTAAATGTAAATGTTGGTGATCGAGTAGAAACCTAAAGTCGTGACACGAACAGAAAATAACTATTTTTATTTCGGGAGTGTTTATTATAAAAATATAATTAAATGGATGCCGAAGATTCGTTTATTAAGCAGAACACTTTGCAGGAGAGTGTTTTCATTTAAATGCCTGCGCCAACAAAATTAATTTTTTCCCCATCCATATTTTTAACTGCACAAATCAAATAAAAACAATGTGAGTTGGACAAGTTCGTGTTGAAATGGACGTGTTGAAAAAGTGGGAACATTATTTTTTTTTTATAGTTTTATTTTTATTTATTATTAAAAGCACTGGCAACTAAAGACTATCGGCTGGTACGAAAATTATTTATCTTATATTGATCAAGAATGTAAAAACTTTGTTTCAAAGATATATGTATTTATTACAATTTTAGTTTTATATATAGTATGTATGTATGTATGTATGGATGTACGCATGTATTATACATAAAATATATTATTATGTTATTTTCATTATTAAACTTAACTTTTTTTCACTGATGTCAATTTTATCGTATGTTGCGCTTTCTATGTTTGTAACTGCATAATTCCAGCGATTTTTATCGATTTTAATCGAGCAGACAAAATATTCGCTTTAATGTTTCCCTGTTGTGATCATAGAAAATGCGGCATTGGCATAAATCGTGCGCAGCATATAAATTAGGATGCCAACATTTAGTTAGCATTTAACTCAAAAAAAGAAAACGTCATAAGTATGTACATATATATATATATATATGTATACAAATTTACCAACTTAAAATTTTGAATTGTCTAACAACAAACAGTACTAAAACAGGGTTTTTGTGCCACGCTCCCATTCACAATAATATATGTATATGTACCATCCACCACTGGCAACATCTGTTACATAACCTTGTGGTGAAATTTTATTTTGTACTGGTGGAGACGTTACGATTACATTTCATTCGGGTCAGGTAAGCAATTTTATACCTGTTCGTTTAACAACATCAATTCATCTGTGTGCATTTCCATTTCTAGATTTACGTTCGACTAAATGGGCCTTGGGCACGAGCTATTTAAAGGCAGATGGAGATGATTTTACTAGTGAGGTTTTCTTAATCATGTGACTTTGAAAATAGTGCTAATGCAACGAATTCGTTGTATTAATTCGTCGTGTGAAGCCCAATAACGACGAGTAAACAACTTCTGCTTAAAATTGGTAAAGTTGTTCATATTTTGTGCAAAGGCAAATTTGCCACATTGCAGGCCATGATGCTGCTTTACGTTTTCAATTATTAATTTATAATTATTTTCACAACAAATTGTCTCCTTAAATAAATTCGCCCTTCACTTAAACAGCTGATAGGGTAGGTAACCATATAAAAAAAAACTATGGATAAATCGAACATATTAACAATATTAGAATAAAACTATATTAAACCTCTTGAACAAATTATTTGAGGTGGCATTTTGAGAGAGTCTTTATAAATTTCATACAAAACGGCATAATATAATAATAAATAGTATTATTCTATATAAGAAACCTGGTCATGTGATACTGTTCCGTTCGCCGGCGAAAAAATTGGAATTTTTACGAATTTGGACCAACGCCACGCCATGATTGCGTGTATTTTCATAAACAACAACGTATTTTATTTTTGGCGACGAATTTTTGCGTCTAAGCATTCGCCGTCCCTGGCAGCTGCATTCATAGTATAAGCCACAGCGGCCTTCAAACTAAACCTGACATGTTCTTTAACGAAATAATTATTTGGATTTCATAAGTCGCTCAAACTGCTTGCAAAAATAATGTTCGTACGTTTAGTTGACTTGTAGCAGGAGTTTAAAGTATTTCGCTGTCGAAAGTGACAGCGAGTAGGGGTCTCTACATTTTCTCTAAGGCTTCTACGTTCTCAGATTCGACTCAGTTTTGTGCCTAGTATTACATCTCTGATATTTTAATGTTATATTTAATTTTAACCCTTGGATATACACATGCGCGCTGGCCAGACTTTTTCAAATATGATGATTTTAATTGCTTTTATGCCTTTTGATGTTTGTTTTCGTTATTGCAGTGATATTAATGTGGGGTCTGGCCAGGCCTCATGTGTTACTTATCTATGTATGTGAAAAATAAAACATGTGTATAACGGGGGTTAATGCTGCAGTTATGAAACTTTTCGCCAACACTGTGTACATTTTTATGTCACCAGTACATTTTTATGTAAGTTTGTTTCGAATACATGTATGTATGTATGTATAAGTGACGTAATTTGGAAAGAAACATTGTTATATTGGAATCTTACCAATCATGTATCGCAGCAGTTACTGTGTATGAATGTTATATTATATTCAATTTACAGCAATAAAGTGTGCGAACGTTTTCGCGAACTGTGCTGTTGAATAACAAACGAAAAGAGCAAAAGTAGGTGAAAACTGAAGGGATAAAATGACAGAATACCAACAAAATAACGACGATAAAACGCGAATCTTCAGTCAATAAAAAAAAAATACTCGTTTCTACTTTAACAAATAACAACAGCAGCAGCTGGATGTACTCAGGAGAATATTTAATTAATATTTTGTAACAAATCTAAAATTATGTAGCTTTTGGTTCACTTGAAGCAAAGCAGCAACAAAACAAAATGACAAAAATTAAGAGATATAGGAAAATACAGTAAAAGTTAGTGTTGATAAAGTTTTAAAAATTATTGCATGTTTTGAAAGTATTTTTCCCAATATCCAGTCATTTAGCACAAACAATAAGGCTACAAACACCATATTCCTGCTCGACTAATAGCGTATAATTTAAAATGTATGCAAATATCACATGAAGTTGATGTATGTGTGTGTGTGTGTGTGTGTGGGTGTGTGTGTGTGTGTGTGTGTGTGTGTGTGTGTGTAGTAAGCTTCGTCCTTCAGCTAACTTCCATAGCTTTATAACTTCAAAATTATAATTCTGAAATTTCTTTCACTATAGCTTTCCTTCATATAGGCCCTTATGACAGCACCTTCACGATTTTCGCCATTTTTTGGACTTTCGCAATGTATCCGTATAGCAAAAGTTACTATTTTGAAAACTCAATTGTCAAAATCTATTATAATTTTGAATATAAGGTACCACGTATTTACAAACCACGAAATTTCTGAAAACAATAATAGTATTACTTCAACTAGACTAAAACTTTTTACTATAAATTAGGTGCTCAGCCTCATTCAAGAAGTCTGCTTTTCCGCAATATAGGCCCTATGAAAGCAGCTTTCGCATTTTGAAAAATTTCTATTTCAGAAAGTTTAAGCTTTCCAAACTTCCATAACTCGAACTTCTCCAACTCGAACTAATTTGGTTGGCAGTAGCGTTCAAAACCAACTTAAATCATATACCATTTTCCTTCCGTAACTTGTAGTTCTCCACAACTCGAACAACAAACATAAACATGAACTCTATAACTCGAAGAATTTTGCTTGTGCAAATGGTTTGTTGATTTTGTTTTTTATTTATGGTTTGTTTGTTTTACTCTCTTTTGTAGCTTGATCTGGTTTGTATTATTTGCTGGCCTATTTTTGTTTATTTTGTTCGGGGATATATAAATTTTTTTCTTTTTGTTTGCGTTTGCGTTAGTATCAGTTCTGTGATGAATTCTGAAATCGATTTTTTTTTATTATTATGGCAATTAAATGTGTTTTAAAAGCCAACAAGAAATAAAAGTTCTGTCCAAACATTAAATTATTATTTACAGACAAGACAAATGACACAACAAGTGATGAGCACTACAAAGCATTAAGTCCATTGAAGTTATTCAAAAAGTCGATTTTTTTTGGGATAACTGACTAGTTAAAGAAAACAAAAGGGATCTAAAAATTCTATTTTTCCTTATTATAATTGCCTTTATTGAATTTCTTATGTCTGGCAGGGTTTCCCATTCAAGCAGAGTTGTAAATTTTCACCAAATATGACACCTGTTCAATTAAACTTGACCTGCTTAAGTCTTCAACAGAAGAGCACATACTCTTATAGTACGTGAATGAATGTTTATTGTAACAGTGATAAGATTGTTTTGCGAGTCACATTAAACCAAATCGAATGACGCATCAAAAGAAACAATTCATTTAGTTTCTTTTGCCAGGTTTTTGGTATTTTGCTTTAGGTACAACATCATAAACACTCCTCTTGTTGTTATTTTGTAAATCGTTGCACCAAAATAAACCTGCAACGCCTCTGTTCGTTTTTTAAAGAAAATTTATACAATACGACTTGAAATTTTAGCTGTTTTCCCCGCCGCCTTTTTCACAAGGAAGAAAATCACAATTTTCCCAGTGTAATAATAATTATTATTGGTTTCATCTTTAGTTTATGTGCGTATGTGTGGATGAGTGTATTTCGATTGTGGCACAAACAAAAAAAAGTTAAAGGGCTTGAAGAGACGTTTCGTTTAGATTTCATGGCGACAAGAAAACAAGCAAAATCTCACTCAATGGCATAAGAAAATTGCACAGAATTTACTTGCAGACTCGCAAAGAGCAACTTCGTTAATCAAATATACGAACAATATCTTAGAAGCGGGGAATAACAATTAAAAATTTCCTGGTTTTAATTTTTAAATTTGAAAAAAAAAAATACTTTTAAAGCGATAAACAGTCTCAAAAAATTTATTATAAACCAACCGGCCAACTCCCGGCTGTTTGGAATGCCGAACTCAGGGAAGCGGGAATTCAACAATCCAAAGAGTTAAAAAAAAAGTCCGGGTAGGACTGAAAAGGAAGTGCAGGAGTTTAGCATGCAAGAAATGAAGAGAATGAATGTATATAATGGACAGCAAAGTGTCTTCATCAACCCACCATTAATATATAACTGATGAGAAATAGAGAGAGAGAGTGACAGGCAGCAGCAGGTGAATCTAGATTATGTGTCGCCTGACCAGTTGGTAAAGCATCAACAAGTCGTCTTAAAAAGCCATGTATTCTGACCTGCCCATCACCTCGAGACTTGTACGCTAACCAATAAACTTATGTATGTTTGCAAATCAATATAGTTTTTGTCAAAAAAATTCTTTTAATGTTTTGATTTATCAAACAAAACACAATCTTATGTTTGTTTACAGAAATGGTAAAATATGCATTTAGATCAGACATTCTGTTGTTTGAAAACAAATAAAAGTTAGAAAAAATAATCTTAAATTTCATAATTTCTTTGCTGGAAAAATGTGATGTTTTCATTCAAAAAGATTTCTCTTTTTATATTGTAGTTTGAATCAGCAAATTATATTACAGGTTCGTATTCAAACAATTTATTAACTGATTTAGCGAATATCATTCTCGAATATGGAAAATATTTTTGTGTCAAATAGATTTACTCTATAAAAATTCGTTTATTTGTTGGCCTTTTATGTTTTTATTATATATAAGTTCGGCTCTAGGTCAAAATTATAAAGAATAAGCAAAAAAATGTTTCAGAACGATTTCCAGTTGTAATTATAGCACCATAATCTATGTACAGGGTGTTTTTTTTAGAGGTATAGAACTTCGAATTGAAATAAAACACAAGAAAATCGTTTTAATGTCCATCAATTTGGCTTTATTGGAAGGATAATTTTATGCCATTAATGTTTAAATATTATTTCGGGCATGTGGCCGCCGCGGCTGGCTCGAATAAAGCCAATTGTACAGGTCCAATTTTTGATGGACAAAAGTTGATGGACAAAGCTCCAATTGCTGTGCACGGTGGCGAATCGATTCATTCGGGTCCTCTTCAACACTTTGCTCTACAGCGGCAATTGTTTCTTCGGTGCGCACTGTTCGACGTCTCTGCGGATGCGTATTATCACATAGAATAAACGTAGTGCGAAAACGATCCATGGTTAACCGAATTAATTGCTCTGATGGACGATTATGTCGACCATAAAATGGACGGAGCTTGCGGTAAACTTCGCGAACTGAACCATTATTTTCGAAATAAATTTGCACGATTTGCAAGCGTTGTTCTTTTGTCAACCTGTTCATGGTGAAATGGCAAACCAAACTAAATATTAATCACTTGACAGCTGACAAAATGGCTGCCAGTTAAAAAAGTGATGCCAACTTAAAGTTCTATACCTCAATAAAAAACACCCTATATGTATGTATATTAAAATTGATAGATGGCGGTTAGTATTCCAAAGAAAATAGTGGAATTTTTAGTGGCGTCCTGGGAACGCAAAGCGTAATAGAATTTTGTACGACAATTATTGTACTTAGAATTTCATGTAAAAATTTTACTTTAAAATGTGTTTTGTATGATTGAAAAATATTGTGGTTGTGTGTATTTTTTAAAACCATGATCTATGTTGGCACGTGCCATTTCAAACGTGACATTATTTCCCATATGATTTAATTCAGTAATAAATTAATGACTTTTACACAGATTTATTTTTCAAAATAGAAAACAGATATTTCGTGTTAATTCCTTGAGTGAATATGCTGACCGAACTGCTTTTACAGTCAAAGATCGGTTTAACAAATACTCACTATAACGAATGGGTCATATTTTAACATGAAAAAAACATCATTTTATGTATTAAAAACGAAATGAAAAAGTGAGTTTATTCGTTATACTACCGTTATTATTCTACATACATATGTATGTTTCCACACGGTCATGTTTCTCGGTCATTTGATTTACATTAAGTAAAATAGAATGGGAAATAACCCGATATCGAGGAAAAGTCGTATGAATGGAGTAGGATTAAATACAAAGGCTGTATAACTACAGGGCAATATGTGTACGGGAGCAATGAATGCAAGAGATGATTAGGCAGACTTAAGAAACGGTATGGAATACCACTTCTCAAAGAGACTGCTGAAAAGTTATCACCACGAGGTGACTTAGGAGAGCCATTCAAAAGTAAACTGCAGAAAATTATACTAGTAGAGGGGTCAACACATGACCCAATTTTGAATCCTCGCGAAACAGTTTTGTGTTGGAAGATGCTTCCAGACAAAACATGTGTTCCTGCTGGAGAAACAACTGCTCCCGTTAGGAAATTATCAAACAAGAGAATAACTGCTATTTTATATTAAGAGAAATACAGGACAAACATTTATAAGTAATTTGTTCACAATTCTGTAGTTATTGCATTGAATAAACCCATTTTAATAACACTAAATGCAGAAAATGTTCTAACATTATATCATTCGTACCGAGCTTTGACTGTATTTGTTTTGGGATGCCAGTAATTAAAGTAAAGTGCCGTAAGATCCTACAACTTAACAGTTTTCTTGTTCATTTCGGTTTATGAGTTTATGATTCAATTGATTGAATTAGTAAAATCTAAATACACTTCTATTTCAGTTTTTTTTGTGTTGCTTTGAAAGAAACTTTTGGCACAAATTCCCACATGCCATTGGTTTAATTTAGGCCAATCTTTTCACTAAAGTCATGGAAAATTACCAATTTCACATGCAGATTATAATACGCATAATCACGTCGATAGGTCTTTCAAACGAATCAAAACTTTCGATATCTCACGTTCACTTTGTGTTATTCAAAAATTGACAAATACCTTAAAAAAAAAAAAAAAAAAAAAAACACAATTTGCATTCCGCTTTTCTCAATTTGCTGTTCATTCCCAGTCGAGAACGCTCATGACCATGAGTGGAAAATGAAAACAGTGTGTAAAAACACACTCTTGTGTGGCAAACAAACGCAATTAATTTTTATTCTTAACATTTACATTAACATTAACTCATAGAGTTTGTTTGCTCCACTAGAGTTTACAAATTAGTTTCACTTTCCGCTCATGATCATGAGTGCTCACGAAAAGAACAAAAATTTGTACAACTTTCATACTACATACATATTTGTTTCTTCCCATTTATTGCATATTGTAAATTAAACTTGAGCGCCAGAGAGTGCATGTGACAGCAATATCAGCTGGTTAAAAGAAAGTGAAACTTTGTTGAATTTTTGCTTTAACAAAGAATTCAACGATAATTAAATTATTGCAGCAACAAGTTGACGGCAGCGCTGCCGGTGGCGGCAAAAAACCCGAAACAATGATAAGCATTTATGCATTTAAGTTCATTTACATTCAACAATTACATTTAACACTCTTCTTGAATAATTTCACAACATGATGTGCGATTAGGGATCAAAGATGTAGTAACAAAAGAAGAAGAAAAAGTAATATGCAAGCAACAGAAACCAGTGAGGAGAATACAACCGAACGAAATTAAATAAAAAATTTTAAAATGTAAGACAACCAAGATGATGGATGAATGTACATACATACATACATACATATGTACAAAATGTACGTGCATACACGTACATACTTACATGCATACATACATATGTACATAAAATGACTAATGACCGGCTTTATGAAACGTGAATTTTCTGTTTCCATCCAGCTTTAACAAATTGCAACACCGATTTATACTCTTATTCGTAAAGAAACTATTTTTAATATCCTTGAGAGAAGGTTATTTTAATACACATTAGGGTGGGTTGATTTGCTCGAGTGCAAAAACCGAGGTCCACCGCAAGTAAAATAAATAAAATCTTAGCTCGAGCCGAATATAAAAAAAATTCTACTTGCTTTAATAAAAATTAGTAATACATTTGCTAGGAAACAAAATGTTACGTTTGTAACTAAACTTCACACATTTCCCCTTATTCCAAGAGCTGTCATCACTTCACGTCGGCGTACAAAAATGTTCTCTTCTATCAAAGCACATCTGGTAAATCTGTTAAATTTACAAATTAAAACGTGAACTTAAACAATTTTCAACAGTGAATTTTTATAACTCTCGGCGAGTGCTGGGTTTTCTCTATAATTTTCCATCTTTTCACAAATTAAATGAGACGCCCCTAATACACATGCCCGCATATATTAACAGTAAAGGCTTATACATACATATGTACGTAATAAAAAGAGCATAAAAATCACCATAATGATTATTTACGTGTCTGAAGGACTGCACCTGTTGGCATTTATTCTCTATACAATTTATTTGATTTCTAAATGATATTAATTAAATTTGTTTTGTTTTCTAAGAGTATTAAGAAAAATGGTTAGAGTGTTAGAAGAGTCAGTATCGTCGTCACAACAAATGCCGGATATTTTACGTAGCCGTCATTTGACTTGGATAGTAAAAAATTTTATGTTTTTTTTTTGTATTTTATTCTTTGCAAGCTTTTTTTTCATATAAAAGAAAATGTATAAAAAATTTAATTTCGCATGGTCTACCGAAAACATAATGCACACTTATCAAACACATATTTATTTGGTTTTAATATTACTTCTTATCAAATTAACATTGTTACACATTGAAAGTAAATATTTCAATAGATATTAAGTCACATTTGTAAAATTTTAAGAAATGCAAACCTATATTTATACATACTAAACTATGCATGTATGTGCATACGTCGGGAAGGAGCTATAGGCTATATGAAGAACTTGTACTGAAAGGGGGAAATGTAGAAAATCCTCTAAAATAATGTAAATTTTGTGTTAAAGCTGTAAAAATAGTTTGTATTAATGCAACCGAACGTGGAACAAAAAATGAACTGTAATCTACAGACATCAATGGACTATAACAGGGGCTGAAATTTAAAACAAAAGAGGGGAAAACGTTTATAACCAGTTGTTTTTGTTTCCTAATTAATGATTGTGCTAAACAAGGGGGAGGCGGTCAGTCTCACCAGATTCAAAAAATAACATTTTCGGAATGCCGTTCTTATGTTCGAAATGTTATACTCGTATTAACCATTTCATGGTCACGACTTGCACAAAAAAAAACTATTTTTTGTTCCTTTACGTTTAGAAACAACATTTTAAGCATTTAGTTAATTGAGGAAATAAAAAATTAGAATAAATCTAATTGGTTACAAATTTCAAAAGGAATGCTTTACAACCTGTAAAAGAGAAGTAGAACATAAAGTCTGCACAGAAGTATAATTAATAGTGAGTTCTTTGAACCATATCAATTAGGGAAGCTGACACATCAATGCGGCTAGTGCGCCACAATACACCTAAACACCTGCAGCAAATAAACTGTAAGTTTTCAGTAAATTAAATTCCATTTTTTAACTAAAGTTTATGGAATAATGGAACGTTTTAAATACAGAACTATTTCAGACACAAATACAAATATCGTTTGGAATATACCACCTCAGTAAGTGTTTCAAAACGACAGCGATCCGAAACGCACATCAAACTTGGTGAAATAGGATTCAAGTGCTAGATTGGCGGGCACAATTCCCTGACTTGAGTTCTAGTTACAATATGTTTTCAATATTAAAGAGAACAGAGCCGAAATTTTTCAATCATTAAAATCGAAATACGAACAGATTCCACAATCTACAATTGACAACATTATTGCCTCTAGGCCTTGTAAAGTGGCACGTTGCATCTGTTATACACAACTGTGTTTATAAAATAAAGAGAAAAGTTTTATTTGCTTATTGCTGAGCAATTTGTAGTTGATTTTATTCAGATATACATACATATGTATGTATTATTATTACGGCTATTGCCGTTCTTTTAAGTTGGTAAACTCTTCTCCAGCAGATCTGCACAGTTTCAGCTATTTGGGTTGGTCAGTCTGTTTGTGAGACGCATAAAAGTTACAAATGTTTTGTGAATGACGACACTTGAGCAAGACACGTCAGCACATCAACAGCCGTTGAAAATTGTAATAAAGATTCGCCGAACCACTATTGGCGAAGCCGATTTTGGCACATCGATTGGTTAATGGTATACAATGTTTTTTTCGAAAAATTTTACCCTAAAGCATACGACATCCAATTCGTTCTAAAATTGCTGAATTTCTACCAATCCAAAATAAACGAAATTTATCCATCCCAAACAGCGCCGTAATCATGACACCGTATTCACCAGATTTGATCTTTTGCAATGTCTTTCTGTTACGAAGGTGGAAGAGAAATCCACGAAAGGACGGAGGATAGCAAATAACCCTACCACAAATGTATTATATCTGAATGGATGCAAAGATAAATTTTTAGCCCCAGACTCAAACCTGCAATATTAAGATACCTCTGTTAATTAAGTAGCATGGCTCGGTTAAGCCTAAAAAAATTTTAATGTTGCACTGAAAATGCATATAAAACTAAAAAATCACTAATAATTATATTAACAAATAAAATAATATATTTCTGAAACCCTAATTTATAAAATAATGTCATAAAAATCTAAAATAAAAACACTCATTAAAGAAGACTATAGAAAATTTGTTTAAGAAAGTTCATAAAAATTCTTGTAAATGACGGCAGATGGGCGAAAAATAATATATTGGAGAACACTTCTTACTCCATCCCTATGAATGTCCAATATTAAAAAAGTTATAAAAGTTTGTTATATAGTGTTTCGTATCCGGAAAGAGATTACCAACAAGATGGTTTTAACTGTGGGGTGTTTGTGAGCCAACACATCTGGGCAATACTGCAGGGCAGAAAGTTAAAAAATTTAGAAAATCCAAACACATGCAGATGTATAATAAAAAACAGTATTGTTGAACACTCAGGCAATATGGAGGAAATATATATTCATTGCGGTACAAAAGTAGAAGGCAATGCTTTTCTGTGCAAGCAATGCAGAAGGCCAGCCTGCAATAGCTGCTACGCATTTAATTATGCACAAATATTACTTCCATATTAAACTTTTTTAAAAAAAGTGGCTGTATCTCCGCAATTATTGATTTTATCGCAAAAATAAGCGAAATTCGAAGAAACTTAACTTAAGGTATCGATAGTGCTCTTATCAAATATATATAAAACTATTTTGATTTGAAGAAATTTTTGAAAAAATCCATATACATACATATGTATATATTTGGCCTAAAAAAGGGAGGACCATTATGCTACTATTGAGGATACCCAATTTTGAAAAGGGTGCATAAGGGTGCCGTATGCTAATATGAAGTGAACCTAAAAAATGTTGACACATGACGAAGTTATTTTATACTCAATTATTGTAGCGGGCAATTTGCAACACCCGCAATTGCTGCGAAAAAATTTGTGAAAATGGTGTTCCATGTTACACCTTGTACGCGTCAGCCCTGAACGTAGTAATATTTTAGCATTAATGACATTAAATTCTCTATCCAATAAAGCCGGTTGCATTGATATTAAAAATATATTTCTTTGTTTTATTATGATTTACACACATATTTCTAACTCTAAAAAACCATTAAGTTCTCCACTTGCTATTCTGTATCGGGAGTTTAATGCACCTGTTGCAGGTCAAATTTGAGCCTACTATTTTCTTAGACTTAGATAATTCATATGTACTTACGACAAACTCTACATAGAGATTTTCCACCTTCACTGTATTCTATGATTTGTAACTTAATTTTTAAAGAAATGTTCTCCTTTTTGACTTCTTTTACCTTAAAAATTTTGCATATATCGAAGACGCAAGTAAAATTCTTAAATTCTTAAATTAAAACAAACAATTTACTTACAAAATAAAAACATTTATTTGTCTGAACTATCAATGCCAAAAATGGAAATAAAAATTCGTACATACTATTGAACGTGCACTGTAATTGGAATGTATTTATTGCACATAAACGCATATCAATGTATGTGTCAGAGTTGTCAGTTTAGAGACTTTTATTTGTATTTAGCGGTAAGTTTAGAATGTAAAACACCGAGTGGGAACTTTTGGGGGCCTAATATTATATTTAGTGGGTTTTAAGGGAATTTCACTATTTGCTTGTCTGCACTATATTTAAGTAATACCATCATATTTTACAGCTTGTTGTTGATTGAGCATAAATCGCTAGAATCCCGCTTCTTAAATTACCATCTTTGGATACCAGTTTGTTTTCGTAGTAGATAATTTAGTATCAAGATTTTTAAAGTTTTTCCTGCTAATTCAAGTGACAACTTTTCTTTGTTTCGTGGATTTTAAAAAAGTAAAATTTACAAAGTAAAGCTTTTTGAAAAGATACCATTTTTGGGTGAATTTCGGTAAAATATTAAAAATTTGGCGATTTTTCCTTTATTTGGTAGGTAATGATATTAGTCAACTGAGCCAAGTTAATTTAAGTTAAATGAAATTATAATCTAAACATTTAGAATTACGGGTTTGTTCAAAATACGTTGGGGAGTTTTTAAATTTCTTGGGAGAAGAAAAGTTACCTGGCAGCACTGGTATGTATGTCAATATATAAAAAATACTTTTATATTATTTATTAGTTTTCAATTTATTTCTTATATCTATTTCTTTTCCTTTTATTTATTTTTGATTTTGCATTTTTCATTTCTTCTTATTATTCGTTTATTTACAGCTTTTTAACAGCTGCTTAATGAAAATATTCCAATAAAAACGTAACTAAAGTGGCCTGTCTCCACTTCCAAGTACAGAAACTCTGTTATTTTCTCTAGACGAAAAACAGTGGAATTTTTTTGTTTCTCACTAATATTACAGAAACAAGTTACGGGTTTATTAAAAAGCCAATCGTTCCGTGCAAAAAAAGATTTAAAATACTGAATGGTTTTCAATGAATACCCATCTTATTATTATGTAAAACATCTAATAAGAATCAATTCATTTTCAATAAAAGTTGGTTGGCCATTTATACGATCATATTTTTCTTTTTTGCTTTTAATATTGTTCGCTCAATTAAAAAATACTCACAATCTAAATGTTTCTTTTTGGGTCCAATGCACTCTTCCGTTGTGGCCTTGCATACTGATTTGGCCAGACCTTGACCGGCAAGACTATGCCTGGCAGCCAGCAGTCTATCGTTGATTGTTTGCCCAGCCATGGACATGATGAAATCTTTTTAATTATTGATTTATCTTTACACACAAAAAATCTAAAAATTCTTGTTTCTAAAATTTATTCTCACTTTTCTATAACTTTTTATAAATTTGTTTTTTTTTAATAACTTATTTGTTTATTTGTTGTCGCAGCAAAGTGTCAGCATTGATAACAAACTGCAATTGAGAGAAAACAAATGATACCAACATAATTAAGTAAAAAACAAAAATAATTTGTAATCTTTAATTTGTTATCAAAAAAAAAAACAAGAAAAAAAGTGGAGAGCAAAAACCCCTTATGCAGTGATGTTATGTTGGTGACCCATTAAATCATGGTTTGCAATGTGGAGAAAAATCACACAAACACTCACGCCCCTTAATACAAAAGCAAAGACACCCATTATTTTAAATTATTGATTTTTTTCGTAAATAAATAAATACATTATGTATGTAATAATGTTTCTTGAATTGCTTTAAATAACTATATCCAAACACTTTTATTGATTTTTATGCGGTGATTTTTTTTAATTTTTCCCATTTAGACACGCATTTTGAATCTTTGCGTGTGTCCGTAATTTTGACAAAAGAATTGTCATTTATGTTGTTGTTTTTTATTTGATTTTTCTCATTCACTACTTTATTTGCTTTTTCGAAAAGAATCCATTTCTTTTATATTGGTTTTAGTCCATTTTGCTTCGTGGGGAGCTCTCAAAATACGTGGCTTCAACAACAAATTACATGAACTATTTTTTGCTATAAATTAACCGTTAAATAACCAGTTATTAAATTATTAAGTTGAAAATTTTATAAATTTGCACATATATTATTTACATAAACTCTTTTGTATCACTTTTCCTGGTGCAAATCTTTTCTTACAAGATTTTTTTCTTGTATTGGATTTTCTTTAACTTTGTCGCTCTTCAGTTTTCTGCTCTACTCTATTTTCGCTCTTTTTGCATTTCAACTTGTATATCAACTAACTTAAACGAAATTCAGTGAAATTTCTCGTGTTATATTCAAGAAATATTATTTTTTAATTTAGTAATTTTTTTTTATATTTCTTCAGGAGTTCGTTCTCATTCGATTTTTCCCAATTTTATTTGCGCAAAGTAATGAATGAAGAAGCAGAATAGCTAGTGCGGCAAATATTTTACGTGGTTACTTCCAATTCAAGCACGAAACTTGGCACTACTTTCGCAGACATCCTGAAACACTTATTGTAGCCAACTGATGCTGCCAGAAAAACGTTAGTTTTGAGTTTTTTTCTTAGAATATAGACGAGAATTACTGTTTTATTTTACAGAGGCGAAATGAGTTTATAACCATAAATTCCAGTTAACAAAAGTTAATAGTGATTTTATTATCCAGATCAAGATATTTTTAATTAATGTTTTTATGCAAATTAACAAATTTTTAATAATACAAAATTTGCAGCCAACTGGATATAATATTATAATATTTGTTTGAGTTTTTATGTTTATATGTAAGTATGTATAATACGTATGTATACAACTTTGACCTGTGCAAATAAGTTTAATATTTAGGACATGAAATGGTAAATCGGGCAGAAGTAATGTTGGCACATTTTTAATATATATAAGTTACAATACAAACAAATTACATTCGATTAGAAATATACTTATATGTAATTTATATAAAATTTCGTAGTTTTTCTTGAAACTTCTGATATTAAACCTTATGCCACTGAAAGTTCAGTGATTCTGCACAATCTTTAGATTGGACATATCAGTCCTAAAAGTGCCATATGATTATTGTTAAAAAATCTGCTTTTACAAAATATTAACATGTGGCATTGCTATGAAAAATCACTCGATGCAGTTACACATTCCACTCACAATAAAAACCAGATCAAAAAAATTGTAGAAAACATATGGCCAAACAAACCAAATGCAATAATGTCTTGTTTGATACGTAAGTCCATTAGTGAAAAGGTACGGATTTTCTTTAATAATCTATTAAACGTTGTGGTAAAACGATTATAATGAAAACATATTTTATCTGTTAATAGATTGGAAAATTAATAAGCAACAATAATGTGTATTACGAGCTGAAAGTGCCGTCGAAAGCAGCACTGAATGGAAAGCCGGCTTTACAATGGTCTTTGAAAGGCGATGCAACAGTTAATGGAGAGCTGCTAAAGGAAATAGAAAGCTTAGATTTTGACAAAGAACTGGTTGGCGGGGCAAAAATTGTACCAGCTAATGGCAAATCATCATGCAAAATTGAATTCGCTTTAAATGAGAGGCCTTTCGCGGAGTCGTTGCTAACAGGCATTGATAAAGAAAATGTGCCCAAACGTCATGAACATATGGTTTTCGAATACAGTTCTCCCAACATAGCTAAACCATTTCATGTGGGCCATTTACGTTCGACAATTATTGGCAACGTTTTGTCTAACCTGCACGATAGTTTAGGATATGCCACCACCAAAATGAACTACTTGGGTGATTGGGGCACTCAGTTTGGTTTGCTTCAAGTTGGAGTCGAAATTTTGCAAGTAAGTGAACAACAAATGCAAGCAAATCCCATAGAAACATTGTATAAAGCGTACGTGACGGCCAATAAAGAAGCTGAAAAAGACTCGTCCATAGCAGAAAAAGCACGTAATTATTTTAAGGATTTGGAAAGTGGAAAACAATCTCAAGGTATTACGCAGCAATGGCAGAAATACAGAGAATATACTGTTAAAGATTTGGAAGCGGTTTACAGACGTTTGGGTGTTTCATTCGATGTTTATGATTGGGAATCCCAATACAGCCAAAAACAGATTTCCACAGTGTTGCAACAGTTGGTAAAGAAGAATTTATTGCTAACAGAAAAAGACGGTCGTAAAATTGTTGAAATAAATAAACGTCGTGTTCCTGTTATAAAAAGTGATGGTACCACTTTGTACTTGGCACGCGATATCGCCGCTCTATTGGATAGGTGGCATAGATTTCGTTTTGAAAGCATATTTTATATTGTGGAAAATGGTCAAACAGATCATTTTAAGGCCTGCTTTCACACAACTAGCAAACTACATGATGAAATTGATGAATCTAAACTGAAACATGTTAAATTTGGTCGCATACATGGCATGAGTACTCGCAAGGGTCAAGCGGTGTTCCTCCGAGACCTGTTAGATGAGGCGCGTGATATTATGTACGACAAGCAATTAAAAAGTCCTAGTAAGTACAACATCAAATGTTTAAAGCTGAAAGTTGTATATTTGAGGTGCTTAATATTCGATAATTTTAGAAAAGTTTTAAAAAATTCCTATTCATAATGAATAAGTTTCTTTAAACTTGTTTTTTTTTTTCTTTGATTTTATTTTATAAAAAATTAATATTTCGTTTTCATTTAAATAACTTGTTCTGAAAAAGTATCTTTACAAATTGATTCAAATCGCCAACCCCATTTTTAGAATTTTTCTATTTTAAGTTGAATTAACGTTATTTTATTCAATATTTCGTTTTCATTTAAAGAACTTGGTCAGAAAAATTATATTGAAAAATGTTTGTTTGTAATTTAATTTTAAAATATTTTCAAAAAAATGTTTGTACAATATTTTGTTTTCATTTAAAGAACTTCTTCAGGAACAATATTTTTACAAACTTTTGTTTATAAATTGATTTAAATCGCAATTCCGATTGTGAGAACGTTTCCATTTTAAATACAAAAAAAATCTATAAAAAACGTTATAGGCCAGAACAGTAAGTAGAATTAGTTTGAAGAAATATACAAATATTTTTATAAAAAAATAAATGGTAAATCAGAATATTAACAGAACTAGTTTTATATATCTGAAAAAGTATTTACGTCTACGAGTTGGCTGAAGACCGCTGACAAATTGTGCAACAGAACGCAAAACTGTTTTTTCCTTGTCCGCCGTAACAACCAGAGTCTTTGGCGGAAATTGAATCCAGAATTTATCGTCGAAGCTATTGTTGTTTGCATTTATGAAAAATGTTCTCTTCCAAACTTTAAGCTACCAGAAATATCTTTATAGGATTTTAAGTGAAATTCCTTAAAATTATCATACAAAATTCGTTAGTGCTCCTAAAACGGGAAGGAGAAAGGGCGCTGCCTTCTGGCACACGTAAATTAACTTTGATGTTTTCATTGTGACAATTTTAAAAAGTTTGTTCATGTTGTTTGACTTCCTTTTCAATTTTTTAGTTTGTAAGAACCGTTTCCAGAACAAGTTTACGAAAAAAAACGCATTGTTGAATAAAATAAGAATATTTTTTTATAAAAGAAAACCAAAAGAAGTCAACTCAAGCTGAATGAAACCTTTTAATGAAAAAAGTTCAAGACGAATTCCCATTAAACAAACATGTGACATTAACACATACATACACATGTATGTGTGTAGTATGTTTTCAGCATTTTTTAGCTTTTGGTTTCATAAATTTCTTTGCGACTGCAATATAATAGATTATGTTTCTTGAGGCCACAAAGAAAATTTAAAAATTTTTGGCTCTTTAATTATTTGTCGAAACGATTATGATTTTGTGTAAAAGGTTGTACAACAACGCAAATAAAACAAAGGATTTTTCTTTTAATAATCGCAGAAAAGCTCACAGCTTATTTTCTTTTTTTCTTTTCAAAACTCTGTAAAATAAAACTAACAAATTAAACAAAAAACGAATTTGGTGTCATTTAAAAGAGAAAATAATCTAAAAATATAATTGTAATATGTTAAAACTAAGAACATAAAGAAATACTCCTTTTTTCATCTCACTGCATAAAGTAAGCTGTGGGCCTCTGTACGTCATTTGGGGACAGATTATGAATTATTCCAGAGAATCTTTGATAATCGGACAGCCAAAGAATTACGTTTGCATTCGAAAAATTCACTGCTGTATGATTCCTTTATATGAAAAGGATTTGCAGTTGGGCGATACAAAATTGTTTTGATTGGTTTTCAAACAACTTAAGTTTCGTATTTCCCCAGTAAGGGTTTACCATTTAAGATATATAATAGACTTACAGTAAGATATAATTGTTGTTAAATCTTTTATGCAACTGGGAACTGCTTTTTCCATATTTAAACAGAATGCCTTCCCCGCTTTATAAGCACCCACATGCAACAATGCAACAAAAGCTTTTCATATGCAGTTGGGGACTGCTATTTCCCCGTTTAAATACTATATACTCCTCGCTTCATTCCACATATGTATGTATTTGGATTTGTTTATATATTATTCTCAAAAAATAAAACTGAGCCACGAATCCACTTTGTATTTAAAAAAAAAGATACATCACAAAATTGTAGTTCTGTGGGCTTGTGTTACTGTCCGGATGTTTCAACAATCTTCCGGCAGCTGGATGTATTTTATACTCGTATATAGACGTTGCGGGATTTACAAGGTTTGCCGGGGAGGGCTATAGGGTTTTTCCAACTAACCAGCGCTCTCTAACAATACTGTTAGTTTACAGTTTATTTAACTCTATTTTCTCTCTCTGTCTCTCCCTCTCTATTTTTGTTTTGTCACACAGCTACCAAAGCGGATATAACATCGTCAGAAATTGCAGATGTCTTGGGTGTATCGGCCGTTATTATAAATGACTTGAAACAGAGACGGCAAAGAGACTATGAGTTCTCGTGGAATAGGGCCCTGCAAACGAACGGCGATACAGGCATTAAATTGCAATACACTCACTGCCGCTTAAACAATTTGATGGAGCAGAATTGCAACATCAACACAAGCAACTTGCAATTCTCATGGGAGTTGCTGCAAGAACCTGCAGCACACGAATTGTTAAATAAACTTGCTCGATTTCCTCAAATATTATGGCAGGCAAAAGAACAGTTGGAAGCTTGCATTTTGGTCAACTACTTGTTTGCTTTAAGGTAACCACACAATGACAATAAAAAAAATCCTTGATAACAAAGACTAAAATATAATTCCATTTTCAACAGCAATTGTACCAGCCGGGCCCTGAAGTGTCTGCCTGTAAAAACTGAGTGTGATTTGGAGAAACAGAAACACCGTTTACTATTATTTCAGTCTGCCAAAAAAGTTCTAAAACAAGGCATGCAAATATTGGGCTTAAAACCTTTGAGTAAAATGTAAATTTTATTGAACAAAAATTAACATTAAATATGTACGTAAACATAAACACAAGATATTAACGTTTCTTCCATGTGTATTTGCGGCGTGCACCCTCTTGGCCATACTTCTTACGTTCACGGCGACGCCAATCACGTGTCAATAAACCAGCTAAAACCAGCACAAAAAAATAAAATGCATTTCAATTCAAATCAATCAATTTTTGTTCTCAATATAAAACGTGTCCAAAAAAAAAACCAGAAAAATTAAAACTTTTCTGTTTATTTACCTAAGCGCATCGATTCAATCATCTCTTGATCAACAAAACTGCGCAAGCACATGGCAATACCCCAGCGTATAGCACCGGCTTGGCCAGAAGAGCCGCCGCCCTCCACGTTCGCCTCCACATCACATTTACCCAGCATTTCGGCATATATCAAAGGAAACAAAACCTAAAATACGAAGAAAAGCAAATGATTGTAAACAAAATAGAGTTTTTTTCTGGAAAAGAATTTTAAAAGTCATAATTAATTTATGCCATATTTGTATGTATGAATTTACTTTTGTTTTGTGGGAAAAATCAATCATTTTAAAAATCAAACAAAAATTTATCTGAAAGAAAAAATATCCAAATCGGTGTTTTATAAAGTTCAAATTCGTTTCACTGTTACCAAATTAGACATTCTCAATAATAATGTTGTTCTTAAGCGTAGGATTTTCGTTTTGTTAGCCAAATTAATACTCAAGAGTGTGAAGGAAATCAATTTTGAAAACGTTGTCGTTTTAATATTAATTACTTTTGTTTTAAAAGATGTGTTTTTTTTGTTTGTTTGTTAATTTAATTGTAATTGAACTTTATAAAATGGAGTGGTTTTTAAAAGCCAATGATCACAAAATATATTCAAAATCGATCACACTTTCCGACAACGATATTTCGCAAAACTATCGATTTCCATCATATTTTCAAATGGAAACCCCTCCGGTTGATGAAGACCTGTTTCACGATCAAGAACAAAAACCTTCTCAAGTAAAATTTATTGACAGCCAGCTAAAGCGAGACAAATCCGAAAACAGACACTCAATCTGAAATACAAACATATAACATTTTGTATTAGCGACGATGTTCAGCTGTGCAGAATGTGTCTTACGATCTCCAATGTATGGGTGGTGGAGCTAAAGCCAATGGGTTGTGTCTTAATCCCTAACTATGGCACTCTGCTTACGGGAGTATAAACGCGCTAGGGTTTCTCGATTGTGGCGACACCCACACACGAAATAGTATTCGGTCCTAACAGTCTGGTTATTTTGCTTTCCTGAGTTGAATATCACATCAGTTCGGACTTAATCGCTTTTTTTTTTTTTTTGAATGGTAAATTCAAGAGATAAACAAGAGGTGCGGACCAGTTTGAGGTCATAGAAGTGCCCGTTAGGTTTGTTCTCTTGGCATTATCCAACAAAATTACGCATCGACGAGCAGTTTTTGCACTCATATACTCTGATTTCTAGGGTATAGAGAAGAAGGTGTTCCTCTAGGAAATTCTTGATAACTGGCTGTGCAGTTTCTTCCGAATCCTTCACCAAAGATTAAGTGGCAGAACGGAGACTAATGCACTCTCGGGATGCCTTGCAAGAGGGATCCTAGTGTTGCTCGCAGATTGTGGGGTCATTACTTTAGCTGACACGTTCTGATTGTGGTTTAAGCCTAAACTCACAGCAAGGGACTTTAGAAATCCCTGATTACATAGGCAAGGGGCATGGCCGTATTTTCGAATGGTGTTGAATCATTGGGTGTGTCCGGTGGTTAAGGGTTGATGCTCCTTTTGGAATTCAGGCTAAGATCAGGCTCGATTGCTTGGACTTCATCCAGTTATTCGGCGCATTGCTGACAGCAGGAATCATAGACAGATAACCCGAACTCTCCAGCAAGCGTTTTGTGTTGTGGGAAATTGGTCAACTATCAGATTATCCCTGATATGACTGGATCACATTAACAGTGCCGCAGGTAAAATCTTTGCAACACTCAGTAAGCGGAGCACCGAAACATTCATATTTTGCGCACAGAGATGTATTTGTAGTTAAATTTGTTAAATGGCTGTGAAATATTTGCTACTTGTCTTTACACTGTTAGCAGGAAACTAGTGTTAACGCCGGTATTCAGCTACACTTGCGATTTGTCGAATATGATCACATATCGCCGTATTTAAAAGGCTTTACATTCGTCAGTCCATATATCGACTTCGGAGAGAACGAATGATGCGCCATGAAATACATTAGCCCTGTACAAAAATAGCAGTTCTAAGTTAACCCGGCGGTTGCAAAAGTATAGCATTAAAGCTAAAAGGAAGGCTCTTCCTAAGTCTACCTTATTTTCGTGCTAATCGGTTGGGTAAAGTGTCCTTTCGAAACATTGATTAAGGCATTCTTGGACATATTTTTAAATTTGTCCTTTTGTGACAAATTCTTTGACCACCGTTTGGCCAAGGTCAACACTTTTCTAACCTCCACATTATCACAATATTATTAATCCAACATTTTAAAACACCACCACAAGACACAAGAAACGCCCTTCGGCGTTTTCAAACTTATTTTCACCAAAACTTTTAGAAATTCGACAACGAAATTGGCCATCGATCGATTTTCATAATTCTTTTTCTATTTGAAAAGGTTTTCCAACTAAAATATTGATGTCTGGAAATTAGGGATTTGCACAATTCAAGTTTTGTATGAAATTTGCTTTTAGATATTAATCTTTCCAACCGTTAATTAAAGAGTGCGTTTAGAAATTCTTGTTTTTGTTAAAAGAAAAAAGAAATTGTTTAAAGTGTCTCTCTAATTTCACTTAAACCAGGTAAATCCAGTTACAATCTGTACACGTTGTGAAGTAGGTCCATACTTACATACATACATACGTGCAGATGTAAAGTGAACAAAGAATATTTGATTAAATAGATAAAGAGGATTTGTGTTCTTGATAATTTGTATAAATTTCTACAAAATGTTATTGCATTTTAGATTTTTAAAACAAGAAATTTTTGTAATATTTGTTGTCTAACCGGGAAGGATCTTTGTGTGACGTTATTCCAATAAAAAGCTCCGCGCCATCATGCCGTATTGCAGAGAAACAACAATTTCATTTACATACATAAATATTTATATGACTTTTCGGAGAAAATAGTGTGAAAACCCATTATTTGTGAATATTTAATTATATGGAATGCGCCAGAGGGCAACTGTCTGTGACACGGTTCCGAAATTGCCAATTGTCTAAGACGTTGGTGCTTAAATCAGGCTGTATTTCAGCTGGTTTTATAGCTTCTTCGCATAGACGTGAAGAAAACGTCTAATAGGCTGCCAAATGGCATTTATTGGGTGTCTAGTTCGCACGTTACCACCATTTAAGGCGACTGTGGCCTATAACCGTTTGTGCAAACTGTCTCCAAAGTGGTGTGAGTTGAATGGCATTCACATCAAGCCACAGGTCGTTAATGCCCACAATCACATAGAATGCAATATGGTAATCAGCGACTTATAGCTTTCGCCACCGACGCTCACGTCCAACTAATATCGTTCTCAAGAAACCATAGACCGATAACCCCCAAATCTAACCCCAAACAGTGACTTGTTGTGAGTACAATGGACCTCCTTAGATCTCATGCAAATTTCGTATTATTTGAAAGTCTACAACCTTTTTTACTTGTGGCAAGTAACTCTCAGAATTTGTGGTAAGCATCGAGCGTACGACCTCTGGGCTGTGGGTTCAACACTCCATCGGGGCACTCATTTTGCATGTTGACATACACATTCATCTAGCAGTGGACTCATTCCAGGACACACGTATTGCCAGACTTGCCACTCTGAGTCACATTTAGTATTCAACCAGAGCGCCAATAAATTAGATTTTTTATACTTTTTTTCTTGCATGATCTGATATTTATTTAGATGATTAGTTTACAAATTACATACATACGAGGGAGGTTCAATAAGTCCGTGACTTTTTGTATGAGAGGCAGGATTTTAGATAAAAAGTTTTCTATTTTTCAACATAGTCGCCGTTGAGCTCTATAAACTCAGTCCAACGTTTTTTTTTATCCCTTCCGAAAAATGTGATTTGTCGAGGCCTTAAAAAAAGGCACTTGTTTGGAGTCAAATCTCTTTCGGCCGAGCCATTTTTTCAAGTTTGGGAACCAGAAATAGTTACTGGCTGTTAAATCTGGGCGTAGCCCGATTCAGGGTACTGCAGGGGACCAGTACTCCGGGGTCGACCACTACATAGGCAGGGCAATGTACCAGAACTGGGCTGGGGAGAAGGAAAGAAGAAGTAGCGTTTCGCTATTTGTGTATTATATTGCAGGGATGAGTAAGTCAGAATTTAACTGAGGCTGTGTTGACTGTTCAGCGCCCAGAGTGCATACCTGCCACAATGCACAGTCCAACATCAGTGTTCTTGTGTGTTTTTGTTGTTGTTTTCCCCTCCGTCTTTGGTAGGAATCAAACGTACGACCTTTGGACTGTTGGTCGAATACTCTATCGACTCATCCATCGAGGAGCTTGCGAAAAGCTTTCTCATACCCAAGTGTTCATTCAAAATTGAAGCCACTGAGCCATGTGAGGCTCAACTAAACTTTATTTATTTCGCTTTTACGCAGTGCAAGGTTCCAGCGTAACGTATGGAATGGTTAGTGTACAAAACTTGAAATGGTATTAAGGCTTCAGCCGAAGTGTATTAATTCTGTGGCGTCTAAATTGTTTTTTTTCCCCCCATACGATATACGAACGCGGATATGCCGAATAACAGATCGATTTATGTTATTGTTTTGACTAGTCGATACCGAATTATGAGACATACAATTCATTCGATGTCGGGGTGGCATAATGTAATACAATAAGACTGGAATCTGATCCCAGGCGGCCCTTTGCACTGTGATCGCCGTTAACACCCTTTTCCCTTAGGTGTTTTATACGTGAAGGAACCAGATCGGCTCTTTCAATGGTAGTATTAGCAAGTCCGGTTCACCTGTAAAAAGTAGCCTGTATCTCCCCTGTCCCAGTGCCACTCAGTTGGTAGCCAAGCGTTCCATTAACTCATCTTATGTGCCACACAATCTGCAAGTGTCACTATCGGATAAGCGTCACTACGGGCACAGAGTCGAACGGGTTGCCCAACAGCGTTCTTACGCTTTTAGTACAAACTCTTAAAGTGAATTACGCGCCCTTTTTATCATCAAAGCTGAGACACTTTTTGGAATCTCTAAGCTACAATATATTAATGACCTTGTGGCAGTGTTTCCCTACTGCGCTTATTGTCCATGTATTTGTCTTTCTCCTTTAGGGAGACGGTTGCTCAAGCCAATGCATGGAGTGGGGCCAGTAAAAGTTCACTTTTTTGGTGTAGACTTCTTACATCTCATTGTCTCGATGTCCCTCGTGTCTGGCACCCCGAGCAATGTAATCTGATTCCGAGTGGCTGGGCGCCGTTCAGCCCCGTCTTGCCATTCCGGTACTCTCCTGAACGCAACAGTACAAAGTGTCAAGATATCAAAATCAAACATTTCAATAAGTTTTGCTTGATATCGAGTGCGATGATGAGACCCCAGTATATGGGTATTCACGAATGGCTGACAAATTAATATTCGTTACATCATTACATATGTATGTACATAAGTATGAATGTATGTACATATATTTACATACATACATACATACATACATAAAAATAATTAAAAAAAAAACGTTTGTTCATGTTAATTTGTGAAAACATCTTTTTTAAGGTGAGAAAAAATTTGTTCGGACAAATTGTTTGTTTGTATTCTAATGAGTTGGAAGTTCATTAAAATCAGCACCAACAACAACAAATCGAGTTTAAACTTTTCAAAAACTTAATTAATGAATGAAAACATTTTCCAATATTTTAACATTGATCAAATATGACAAAAATTCACATGTTACAACAATTAATTTTCTATAAAACAACAACAACAAAAGCCATAAAACAAATGCAATTGTTTCTATGGAACTGCCTGCCAAAAAGGCAGAACGACAGACCTCCTGTACAAAGATAAAGATAAATTTAGATGTATTTGTGTATTTTGTTTGCGATTTAAAGAGGCGAGAACTTACGGACAGACAGACAGACGGACGGATGGACAGACAATGAAATAAATAGAAATTTATGTACCGCTACATTTTAAATGCTTTTACAAATAAAAGAAAAAAAATCAAATGAGAACGTTACAAAAAAAAAAAACGTTATTTTTTGTTACCGTTATATGAAAATACCACAACAAGTTACGAGTTTGTGTGTGTGATACAGTGGGAGAGAACAGCGCAAAAGTAACACTCACTTTAATAACAGAAAAATATTTGAATTCATTCAATTTGCAAAAGAAAATGTTCAAATTTCAGACTGTGAAAGTTTTAGTGCGGAACAAGAGAACAAATTTGGGGAAACGGCTACTTGATTTCGTACGAGTGCAGTTCTTGGGGTGAAACGTGAAATGTCCAAAAATAGAAAGAATATGACAACAGAGCGGTGGAACAAATACTTGAATTGCAAACGAAGAGCTTTTCGGAAAGAAAGTTTGCAAAAGTTTTGCCGCAGTTTTCAAACAAATAGATACATTTGGCGAAATCTGTGTATTTTGTGAAATTCGTGATACTTGCAAAATAAGAAACAGTTTGTGATCCAGACAATTCAAAACTTTCTATTCTTTTTTATATAAAAAACCCAGGTTTTTTTATATAAAACAAAAAGATGAATAATGGCATTGCATGGCCACTATTGCCAAAAACCTGCACCGGGATTTGGTCATTCATGTGCCAAAGGACGGACCAAATTACACTTTCATTGTTTTATGAAAATTTTTACACAATGCAACGTCATGAATAAAGATCACCCTGGATATGATGGCGATAATTCCACGAAGTTTATGAATAATAAGAAAGCGAGATATAGAGAGGGAGAGAAATGGAGTGACCAAATCACTATATATTAAATAACTCATCATTTTAAAGAAAATGGCTGCCCAGAATGGTCGTCGTCAGGAAGACCAAACACATACGCCTCAGATGGTCACATCAGACTTGGTCAAATGTTCCCGTGATTCACTGGATACGACTTATAGCTGTAGGAAATAGTCTGGCCAACACGAAATTGCACACAAAAAAAAAAGCTGCAAAACAATACCGTTATCTGAGTCAAATCAGTGAAACAGTGCGAGTGAAATGAAAAACTCTCCTCTCCAAGACCAAACAATAACAACAACAAGCTGGATGGCACTAAAGAAAAAATTGCAATGACGGAACCTGCCCAACAACTGCTGAAAAGCACTATATAAAATATCTGGAATACATTCTAGTCTTTATAGGCGGAGATTTCGATAATTTTACGATAAAATTGCGCGGATAAGTTGTTTGAATTGAGCCACGCATGACCCAGTCAGCAAAGCTACAACACAATTTCTTATGTTAAATTAATTTTAAAAGCTTTAAAGCTTCTGCTTTTAGTTCAAATGTGGCCAAATGGGGCAACCCAGTAGCACGTGGCAGTATTTCTGTAGCGTGTTGGAAAATTTCCCATGATGCCTCTCAGCAGGTCGGTGCCAGGGCTCACTTTCCTCATTTTACACGGTTTTTTATCATCTTGTCGTTCAGATTTAGATCTTTTTTTTTGGTGTTGAACGAGTCTCACCCAGTTTTGAATGAGAAAGACTAAGTGACGAAAGTAGGTGATGAAAAGCTGGATATTTCAGTGCGGAATCTTGTACGCAGACGCTAAACTTGCTCATTTGTAAACCTCTTAGACCGTTCGCTAGCGAGAACCACTTCAGGTCTATGGAATTTTTTCAAGAAGTCAAGGCATCCTACTGGCACCGCCATTAACCTCCCTGCCTGTCACTTTCTTTTCCAAAACGAAATTCAGTTTCTAAAACGCCGGGAAAAACGAGTCTACAATTTCTGTATTTTGAAATGAAATTAATTTTGTTATTGCTGCTCCTTAATGACTTGGAAATTTATACAATTTAGCAGTGAAAACTAAAGGGACGTTAATGCAGCTGCCAGCATTTTATTCAACTATTTTCTGGATGCTTTTGTATATGTATGTAAGTATGTATCTAAATATGAAAAGGATTGTATTTCCGTAGTGTGAAAAAAAAAATATATGTGAGGAAAAATAGCGTTTGTATTTCAGTCCTAAAGCAGGACACACTAGTTGCGTTTTAATTTTCACAATTCTTGATGGAAACCTTTTACATAATTTGACCACAAACATCAGATTTTTGGCCGCATCTTTCCAATAGTTGTTGGAAAATAATTTCAGTGACATATTGTAATGCTCGCATGGCCCAACAAGAAACAGTTGTGTGAGGAACCCCCCTTTTTGTTTCAATTTACGTTGTAATTCCTTCAATTGCCTTTTTTCATATGGAAAGTTTCACGATGCTGGAATTACGGAAACGAGGTACAGCGGACTACGAACAACGACAGCAAAATATTTTTAGTTGTTCTTGAGCAACCAATTTGTGTAACATCGCAGATTCACAATTGTTGGGCGCGAGGGTTTCTCAGGACAACTCAAAAACTGGTTTCGTTGGCTGAACTTTGCCCGCGAAGTTTTCAACATTTCTGTAGTGAGTTTTTATAATTTCACTGAGTCTCGTTAAAGATTTCCGTTTTTTTCATGCCGTAGTTTTTACTTGACATCTGTCAGGTAGTGACAGCATGACTTATGGCGAACTTCTAAAATGCTGTAATACTTGCCTCACCTCAGGTACAGAAACAAGCTTCAACACAAACAAAATTATTGTTTCAATAAAATTGTGTACAGACTGTAGTCAGACCTTAACACACTGCCAGATCAGATCTGACGACGTGCTGGCAATGTCCCAACAGATCTTGTAATCGATGTACAACAGCACCTACCAATATGGCTTAAACTGCAGGCTGACCAGCTCCACTTGTTGAACTAATTGCCACTAATCTCTAGACAGTAAAACGAGGCACCTGAGTTGGTAGTGTCACAACCCCAAGGAACATCCAGCCAGACTCGGCTGTACATTCCTCACCATCTAATTCCTTAACAAGACGACAGCTCCTGAAGGATATTTGAATCATCGAATGTAGATATCTATCAAAGTCCCTTACGGCGCTTTAACCAGAACGTTTAAGCCAAGTTAGGCACGTTAAGCAGTGACCGACACTAGGATACCTGTTTCAAGGTACCACCAGCGGCACGGCTGGTCGCCGTGTTATAACATGAGTTATATAACAGCCAAATTCTTCCCATGTGTGATTTATGTTTATTGTCATTGACTTGATCAAATTTTTTTTTTTTGGTTTCTTGTCTTTTATAAAGCTGAATTTCTTCGCACTACTAGTGTAAGTAAATGTAGTGTAGTGTCTATAAAAGCAATGTCACCCACTCTTTGACTTGAAATGCAGCCCCAAATATTATAGACATTTTTCCAATTTTTTCGGTTGGGATGATTTTTTGCTGCTTCAGAGATGTTAAAGGCTTATGCCACACTCTAGATGGTCCATCGTTGTAGTACATGATGTAGTACATCATGTTCCTTTCAATATTACATCATCCCAATATTTATTCGGCTGTTAACGTTCCGAATATCGAAGGAAAAGCGTTTTTCTATATTTGCTACTGAAAGGAGTGGTTTTTTTCTTGCTGATCTTGATGAGTATTTATTTTTAATTATGGTCTGACGCACTGTCTCGTGGCAAGCAATAACACCAAGCTCTTCTTTAAGCTCTGCCGCCAGTTTCCGTGTAGAAATTTTTGGGTTTTGACCCAGTTTTCTTAAAATTCACCGCTCAGCACGTCGACTTATCTTATTTTTGCGCCCGGCTCCTTGCTTTAATTCCAGGCTATTCTCTTTTTCAGCTCGATTTATGACGTTGTAAAGTATTCTCCATGAAACTGAAAACATTTCCGACAACTCTTCCGCACTCCTGTCTAGTTGGTGGTTATAATAAATCAATTGAATGATATTATACGACAATCTTTTTCCTGGCATTTTTAAAACTTCAAATGTACTACTAATTTTATGACATATGCAAGGCAAATTAATTTCAAGACGCACTGTCATGAACAATGTGTGCAAATTATAACGGTAAATCTCCGTTAGCTTAAAAAAAAAATCAAAACTACAAGCTGAGCAAAGAGTTTATTGACATAAAGAGAAACAAAACATTTTTGTGCAAAGAGTTTATTGACAGTGTGAAATGAAGTAAAAATTTGTTTTTGTTGTATTTTTTGTTTGTCTTGAACATATTCAAAGTTTTTTTCGGCATGATCTCCGTAAATACATATAAATTTATGAAATATGTACAAAAAAATATTTTTGTAGAACAAAAATGTCATGAATTCACGAATAAGTTTAACTAAACCGTGTCTGTTTTCAATGTGCAAACTCATTATTGACAGACTGTATACATATTTGTCTAGCAATAAAGTTATTGTCAGGTACATTAATTTCAGCATATGAACTTATAATGCCTGGCAATGGCATCTTGGGAGTCAATATCAGTGTCCTGCAATGAGCTGAAAAGGCCTTTTCCTGACAAATTTTGTACGACTAAAATTGGCAGTTTGTGCCCGGCATCGTAAAATATTTGTAGGTTGCCGTATATTTTGCCTATAATATAGAACGATCTGGCAGTTGTCCAAGCGGAGTTTAAGTTTTGATTTGCGCCACTGTGCTTAATGTTGCTTTTGTTGTATAAATTACTTACACATGTATGTACATACATACATACATGTATATGAATGTAAGTAGCAAAAATGTTGATAATATTTGTGGCAATAAATGTAAATGAAGAAAAATCAACGAAAATGAGAAAAATTTAGAAAAAGAAACAAACAAACAAACGAACGAACAAAAAAAAAAAACAACTATTGCGATGGATTAAAATGCGACTAAAGTTTAAATAAAAACAAATTGTCGAGTTATAATACAACAACAACAACAACAACATACATACATACATACATACATATAATCAAACCTGCGACAAATACAATACATACATGTGTATGTCTGTATGTGTGTTTGTATGTATGTATGTAAATACATATGTTTAAAAATCAAATATGTATAATTTTTATTTGTTTGTTTGTTTGTTTTTTTTTTTTTAAACACAATAGTTTGGAGGCGCAGACAGATGAACCGTGTATTTGCAAACGAACTTTTATGTCATCCGAAAAAAAACCGTTTCAATATTTCAATGATCAGCGTCGTGGCGAAAAGTTCGTACGGGTCAAAAATTACAGAAAACGTAACGGAATCATAAAACAACAAGAATTTCATTCCAAGCGCTTCAAAAAATCAAAAAAAAAAAAAAAAAAAAAAAAAGAGTCTCAGTTAAGAAACGACGCGTTAAATTGTTTAAAATCTAGACAAGAATTATGATTTAAGAGCAAAAGCCACTAAAAGCAAAACATTTATCGACATTTCGAATTGAACAAAACGAAAATGTTAAACGAGAATTTCAATAACGCTTAAGACAATTAATGGCGTTTGTATTGATGTGCGTGTGACTGTTGTTTTGCTGGGTAGATACGAGTAGATCCTGGTGGCCTGCGACTCAGCAGAAAAATGTGCTTTAACCATTTACCAAACAAAAAGTAAACAATTTACACAAATATGTATGTAGTTTCATAAATCAAGAAAAGATTTATTAAGAAAACAAAAAACAAAATGAAACGAACGTGAAATTTCGTCCTGCCGGATTGTTTAAAAATCCTAAAGAACAGAGCAGCTACATACATACATACATACATACATACATATACATACATATACGGGGCTGTTCTGAAAATCACATTTCATAAAGGTGATTTGAAATCACAGGGAAGGTGTTCGTTCTGTGATGTAGAAAATTTTGTGATCCTAAAACCTTCAGCTAATGCCAGCGAATTCTTCAAATCACTTTGTAAATGTCATAATAAATTAATTAAATAAATTGCTCAATGTGTTGTTTATTAGTTTTTATGCAATTGGTGGTTGCGTTTAAAAGAAATATGTATGTACCTGTTTTTCTGCTACAAAACATCTAATTTAAATAAAGAAAACCAACAGCTGTTTTGCTGGTATTTTCGGCAATTGAAAACTGAGACTCCTAGAAAAAAAAAAAAAATTGTGATCTACAGAATAGTAGAAAATCACGCGTGTGTTTTTGAAAGCACTGGTGTCTTGCAATCATGTGATTTTCAGAACAGGCCTGTTGTTTCGTTGTTTCGCATATTTCGTTTTCACTGACAAACACAGACACATATAAAGGAAATCATATTAAAGAATATTCACTCACTCCGGCTCTGGCACAATTCGATATTTAGGGCAATTCAATATAGAGGGCAAACTATATATATATAGTGTGATGCTATTTTTTTCATCTTTATTATTTTGTTGCTGATTTACATTAATTGAACTTGAGGTCACTTTTACTTAATAATAAATATTTATTAATTAGTTATCGATTTGGTTGCTCTTTGATATTTTTTTCCCCCGGAGTATCGAAATTTTGCCGAATTAACTATTCCCGTTTCAAGGTTAATCGCGTTTAGAATATACAAAGATGGTGGGTTGGATTAAATATACAAGTTATGAAGGCCTGTCCTACGATATTGCACGTTAATGTTCGCAAATATTTCGAATAGCAAAAACCTGATTACAGTCAAACTATTACATAATCGGTTATTATTAATAGGAGCCATAAACAAACTTGGCCAACTAAAGTACATAAATAATATGTACTTTCATTGTAGAATAATTATGTATATCTATTCGCAATGAACATTTTTTTGAAATACATACGACAAGGTATAGCAAACTTGCACCGCACCCAAGCCCTTTTGGCCGCAACAGCCTTAATTTACGCGGCCATACTCGGCTGTTGTTGCCATTCGAACACAAGACAGATAATATAATATAGATAATAGATAATACCGACAGAAATGTAACGTTTTGTCTGGCCCTGGCTGGACTTGAAGATATTTTTTTAGCATTACGATTTGCATCCTTATTAATTTTTTAAAAATTCAGTTAAAATAGTTTAATCAAAAAGAAAATTGCTCATAAATAATCGCCAAATCAGTTGTTCTTTGCCAGACGGACGTTAACGTTCGTTATTGTGGTACAGGCGACAAGCCCAAGACTGCTCATTTTTTACAAATACAGTAAATTAATTGTATTGAAAAAGTTAATTAAATATAATCTTTTTTTTTTACAAAATTGAATAAGTGAAAAAACTTCTTTTATACAAATTCTTACTTCTTTCGATACAAATCGGAAAATTTATATTTATGACTTAAATTTCGTTTTGAAACAGCGCAGCTGTTTAGAAATTCTGATAACAGAAATCACACAAAATGGTGTTTGTCTATTTGAAGGCGGATACAATTTATTATGTTTCTAGGGAAAAATTGTTATTTAAATCCATTTAAGATGTTGCAGCATGTCCGTAGGAACTAATACAAATTTATTAAACTCTTTATCTAACAGGGTGTTTCTTTGTATATAGTCCTGCCCTAATTGGATTTTGGTTACTTAAAAAACTAACACCAAAAAGGATAAATTTACATGTGTATGTGTAAACATATGTAGCGGCAATTAAGTTGAGGAGGACAGTACGGCCATTGTCATTTTGTGCGTAGAGAACTTGTCTCTTCCTCTTGGAAAAGTTCGGACCTTTATGGCCCATCTAAGTCCCCGCCGTGCAGCTCAAAAACCACAAAGTCTATAAAATGGTGAATTGAAATTTCTTAAGTCTCGTTTACAAAAACTAAACCAAGACAGGCGTGTGTCGCAGGGTCACAGCAATTCGATATATTTGATATGCCGAAAATGTTGCCTCTTCATTACCAGGAACTCAGCCAAAGGCTAGAGATGTTCACATAAACAATACTTGGACAAATAATCGTATCTGATAAAGCGAATGATTAGAAGCCTTAGGGCCGACACGATCTAAACCTATTGGCAAACGTTGAAGGTGTAAGAACAACAGCTTTCTTGGTATAGAGGGCCCTTTACCCAGTGGATCACTTTTGGTAAACAGAACTGGCGCTATAGGATAAACCAAACGTAATGTTACGATGTCCAAATACAACTTAAGCACCATCCGTGCGATGCATCGTGATTTGATATCGATGTTTTCTGCAATGAAACCATTTAAAACAATCGATGTGTTCGTTGCATCATATTGATTTTATTAGGAACTTAAAATAATATTTAAAGCAACACAATTAAATTTGTATAATAATTTGTTAAAATAAACTTGTGTGCCAATTATTTTTATATAAAACTTTTCTAAAAACTAGTATTTTACTGGCGCTTGTGGCTTGTAAATTGCTTCTCAGGCAAACAAAGGCTTTGAAAAGAGCTTCACAGGTGGCACGGAAGGGGCAAACATTCTCAAATATTTATATGTACGATCTATCGCAAGAAATATTCAGTACGAGTATATCGTATTATTCGATGTATCGGCATTTATGCGATGCATCGTATTCAAAACATCGATGTAACAATTCTACTTAAGGCACAATTAAGGCATTATTTTTCAGGAAATCAGTCTTGAAATAGCAGCACAAAAGTTTGGCCCCTCCTTCAGACCATAAGATATAGTTAAGGCAAACTGGCGAGGCAATCCTTACGGGGCGCGGTGTGGTGTGGTGTACACAAAATAAGGCAAAGTGTCGTTGTTCCGAAACAATATTAATGAGTTCCTCAATTTTTATTTAGTGCCTTTCAAAGTAGTCCCTCTCAGATGAAAGACATTTGCGCCAGCGTTTTTTCCAATCCCACAACCAGTTCTGATATGCACTTTTTGTGTAAATCCTTGAGCGCTCTCAGCTATTCGGGTTTGCTCTCCTTAAATGTTGCATAACGGTGGAATTTCAATTGCAAACGCCGCAGCGACCCAAATCGGGTGAATACGATGGCTGAGGCATGATTGCGGTGTTGTTTTTGACTAGAAAAACTGATGATTTTTTCTTGCCAAAATTCAGGAAAGTATTTTCACTGGCACACGCTGCTTCATGCCCACAATCTGTGGCAACCCACATGCCGAGACAGCCTCAGCAACTTCTCTAATTGTAATTCGACAGTTCTCCACAACAAGTTGCTTGACTTTCCCAGCATTTTCATCGGTTGTTGACGTTCTGGGACATCTTCTCGGCCTGTTTGAAAAAGCTTGTACCGCTTGTACACATTTTTCTGACTGAGAGTACAATCACCGTCTGCCACTATTAACATTTGAATACCCTTTTGAGCACTTAAGTCGATTTTTAACACAAAATTGGAGGCAAATTCTTTGATCCCATTTTTTCTACAGCAGAAAATCACCGAATACCCAAAACATTTCTAACTTTTATGCCTCGCCCAAACGCACTAAACATGTTAACCTTCATTTCGTTTGGGCCATACGGTAGCCCGCGAAATTTTAAAATTTATTTAATTTTTTTTTTTTGTATTTTCTTGCAATTCAAAAATAATTCGCTCACATCTTGTTATAACTCGTGCAACAATAAAATCGAACATTTTACTTTCCCTTGGGATATCTGTAGCGTTACTAAAGCATTCGCTTTAGGCCAGTCTCTGCGCCAATTCCTAAAGTATCCAAGTCCCAAGTATGTGAGAAGATGAACTGTTTCCAGCACCATAAAATCAGTTTGATTTTAAAAAAAGATTTGCTTTTAAAAAAAGCTGCCAGTTACTTTCTCGCAGCCAAATCCCTTAAATTGTCTGTAGGATTGTTGTAGCGGCCAAACGCATGAATCCACAATTTTTCTCAATACTTTTATGGAATTTATGAGATTGTAATACAAGTAATTAGACTATAAAAAAAAAATGAAATACTTTTTGAATTGCACCAGTAATTAAGTGCTTCAAAGTCAGAAAACAATTTTGCTGGCCAGGAGACTGTCAAAAGATTTCGATTCTTTTAGAAAAAATCATTTTAGCAAAATTTTAATTTAAATGATAAATGAAAGCAAAGAAAAATACCGAAGGAGTAAATACTATATCAAATGATCTTAAACTATAGTTGAAACAATAATAAAATGTACTGCGTTTTAAGGCGAGCAGAAGAAGCGCGATAAAATGTACAAGTGTCATGTGCATCTGGGTGTGTAGATGTGTCTGTGTGTGTGTGGGTGTGTGTGTGTGTGTGGATGTGCATGGCAAACAACATACAAATGAATATTTGATTAAAACATTTTAATTCTTTGTTGGTTTTTTTACTTAGTATTTGTTAACCTAAACCATAATTTTGTATTTTTTTTCTTTCTTTCCTTTCCAAAAAAAAAAAAAAAAAAAAAATAGAAAATTCTTTTTTTATTCTTAAAGTAGCAGAAGTCCGCCAGTCGTCCATCTATTCTGTTGTGATCATCTCTGCTTTTAGACGAGTTTTTGCCCAGGTTCAAGGGCAGATTTAGTTGCTTCGTATAGACAGCGAACAAATATTCGTAGTAGGGTAATCGCACGATTAACCGAATACATATTCTTATTTTATCACACTAAAGCAGTCAATTGACTTCAAATGGGGTAATTGCAGTGGCTCAACTAATGGAAAAAAATGTTTACAATATTTGTTAACCAGTTGGACATGCCTTCTGAGCCACATTTTCGCTACAGGCTGTTACTACTGCGCGCCAACTTGTGTACAGCCAAATGGCACCGAACATATTTACTTTTCTGTTTCGACACTTCAAGCACCCACTTCTGAATGAAAGATTATATGGTGGTTCCAGCTGAAAAGCCGGGAGATCACAAACGACTGCCTAACAACAGAGCCAGCTTTTTCCAAATACTTCAGCAAATTATGTTTCCGAAACAGATAAATTTTATTTGTCTTTACTTTTAGTTGGTTTTTTCAAATATATGTACATATGTATGTAGTTCTCATGTCCCATTGTTGATCCAGAGCTTAGAGCTCTCTTCAACATCTCATACGGGGAATGCTTTCAAAATATGTTTCAAAAAAAAAAAAAAAAAAAAATTACTTAAATTTTGTCTTGGAAAAATTTTGTTCATTTTGTGCAAAACAAATGAAATGGCAATATTCTCTTTTTGCTAAGAAATATGTATGTAATTAAAGGGTTCGGCTGTATCACGTGGAACTTTCACTTTCACGAACAGCTGGCTGATGCATCTATTTATGTATGAATATGTAAATATGTGCTGTAAATGTAAAACAATGTTGTATCTTTTAATAAAAAAAAACCCTTCAAATGCTGTAAATGCGCGGAGGGACACAACATATTTTATGTGTCTCTGTGCAAAAACTAAATGTTGCTCAACACTTTCCGCCATGTTGTGCAAAATACTTACATTTAGCCGGTAACTAGAGGCTTGCGCCAAAACTATTTAACGGCAATAAAGTTTCTACTTTATAAATCGTTTCCTATGAAATTATAAGACCAATAATTTGAAAATTAGAATTCTATTGATAATTTCCTAAGAAATGCTGTGAAATTTATGCTTCGGAAATATTGAAGTAGACTCAGTTTTATTAAGCGAAAAGTCGCAAAATGATTTCGCAACATCATAATGTTGCTGGCAACATATTTTTCAACTGGGAAACAATTTTACTAATAATATAAATAATGCTTAAACAGCAGCTGATTGCTTTTTGTTTGTCTTTACTTTTAAAAAAGTTGAAAGTTTGAACAAAATTGGCAATTTTCAAAAAACTATAAATAAATAAATAAAAAGATAAAATCAAATCGTCAACCTGCAGAAATTTGATTTACGTACAATTAGATTTTGAAGCCAAATATGTTAATGAAAATTACCTGTCTTGCAACAAAGAACTCTGCTCGTCATATCGTGCGAAATGCTAACAAAAAGTACAATGTGCAAACAAATAAATAAGAAATAATGTTGCTGGAGTAGTAATCTGCTTATATGTATAATTAAAATTGGTGAAATCTATCTGGCAGCCTGTTGACTTAACACAGCAAATGTTTCTGGCAACATTTAGAAGCCATTGTTTTTATTAAATTTTGTTTTGCTGTAAATAAAATGTTGCTCAACAGTTTTATAAATTAGCGAATTTCTCAAGTTTGAACAGAGTACCTACATACCTTGAAGCGCTAAGAACTCTGTATCACATGCTATCAAAAGTCTGTCTATATACAAAAACGGTGCATGCCAGAGAAATATTCTTGCTGATTTAGTGACTTTTTTCCATAGTTATTTAGTTGCAAATAAAGAAATGCATCTGGCAGCATCTTTTCTTGAAAGCAAAATTTGTTTGCCAACGTTTTTTTTTCTGCAAGGCCATAAATAATGTTGCCAGAGTAGTACACCGCTAGTCTCGCGAACTGTATCTGGCAACATTATTTTCCAAAGCAAACAGACATATGAAAACCTTGGTTTTTATTACAATTCGTTTTTACTCAAAATACTCGTATTGAATAAAAGGGAAAAATTGTAAATTGAAATAAAACTGAAAAGTATAAAATCAAATTTTATGACGCAACTTTTTCCAGGCAGGAAAGGAAAATTTAAAATTATCTAAGCGAAGTAATTTTGCAGATTTTGTTCGAAATTTGTTTGTCCTATAGTAGTGCGAGATGTTATCAAAAGTCTATATGAAAAGATCTCTTGGAGCAGAAATAATGTTGCGTGATAACTGGCGAAATGTATCAAGCAGCATTTTTTTCCAAAACCATAATAACACCAACCGCCAGCATTATTTATTTCGTGGCGAATTTTAACTAAAAAATTACAAATCAAACCTATTGACATAGAGAATCGCATTTGCAGCACAACCCAATTAATTGTCAAGTTTTCAGAGCGGCCCAAACATTTTCGTAAGTTTGAACAGAATACGAAACTTTGTTTTCATTTATACTCGTTTGAAACTATTCAATTGAATTCCAACGGCCATCAGACGGAATGCTGGCTTAATCGATTATTACACAGACTCAAGAGATCGACTGCCCTAATGCTCGTATTGCGTATATGTATGTAAGTCAGTACAACAACAACAACAGAAACTACAGTCGAAAAAGAGACGAAAATCTATTATCATCAACATCAACACCATAATAATAATAAAATCTAAATCACACAAAACGTAGAAGTAACAAGAATTATAAAGTATTATGCATTATGAGGCATCAACAACATCCATAAATTCTATTATAAATGTCTCTCACAGATCTTAGTGAGATGTGGCAATGTACAGTGGGGCTATATCAAAATATTTGGAACACAATTCAGTCTTCATTCGTTGCTTAATGGTTGGAAATAAGAATGACAGTAGAAGAGTCTGGTGTCGCAATTTAGGTACTGAAAAATTAACTTTCTGAATGAAGAGGGACTTTAAAGTTGCAATGTGCTCCGAGTGGATAAAAATTTTACAGTTTGCTATTTTACTCAACAACGTTCAGAGGAGACAAAAAAAGGGTTTCTCTTGCAGGTGTTTTTAAAATGGTCACATCTTCAAAAAGCGAATAGGGAAAGACCTAAAGGTTTCACTAAAAACTATTTTCATAGTTTCAGTGCGACGAACGTGACAGCCGTATACGTTAGTTATCCAAGTATATGGCATAAAACTAGAGACTCGAACGTGACAAAAATAGCAGTAATTTCCTTGGCGTTGTAGGGAATTCAGCCATTCATCTGAATGCACAATTTACTTGTTTTAATGTTACTTTAAAATGTTTTTGGCTTGATTGAAAGATCTTTTTTTTAAACCATAAGCTGGTTCATTGCATGACATTTCGAACCTGACATTACAGCCCAAATGATTCAAATACGTAACTGTTGAAAGATTCGTAGAATACTTTTTTAGGGAAAAATTTCAGTTGTTTTCCGGTAAAACATTTTTGCTGCGAAAATAAATACAAAATGCTGCATTTACTCGAGAAAGGTCACACAAAGTATGTGGACAAGCACTCGTTCTAGGTCGGGAATGGTGGAGCTTTTAGTTCCCATATAAATTACACATACATATGTACTTTAATTAAGTCATATGTAATGGAAGAACTGCCACAAGACTTTGCAAGAGCCAGATTTTAAGTTGCCATATAAATTAAGCTACAGAGAGACACGGAAACAGGCACCTCCCACACAAAGTAATTCCAAGTAATTAGCAAACTGAGAGAGAGAGAGAGATGGTACCATATGTAGCACTGGATTTGAGCGTCCTTAAGGGGTACTAAGACTTAAAAGCTCCCCTGAAGTGTTTCATGGCAGGTAAGCGTTTTTTTATGTTTTCGTCGCACTGTCAAACTATTTATCTGTGAGACCGCAAGCAAGAAATGTACGAGATATCATTAACTAAAAGCTTATCTTAGAAATACATACAACAATTGATTCAAATTGTTATTGAAAAAGAAGGGGAGGGGGAAAAAGCTTATGCGATAATGAAAGAAAAGAACGATTTAGAGAAAAATTATTTACAAAAAAAATACAGAAAAGGCAACAAAGAAATTTCTTTTTTAATGAATGTTTTTTGCTGCATTTGCAAGAAAATTGGAGAAATAACGAGAAGAAAATTGAATAAAACATAATGAAATATAAAACGAGTTAAAATGGCGCTTCGAAACAAAAAAAACTGTTCGAAAGAACGACGTCAAAACACCGTTTAGAAACGTCATCGTTTTAAGCTTCCGCTGCGCTTTTGTTACTTTTGATTATAAAGCAGAAAAGAAAAAAAAAACACCGGCAAAAATAATTATTTATGTCATTAAGTTTTGAAAATACAACAGCAAAAGATCCAGATAATATGTTCGATTTGTTTTTAACAAATGCAATTTTTTGCGGAAATTTGATGAATTTTTTGTTTATTTTTTTTTGCAAAAAGTTTTTAGCTTTTGAAACTGTTAATTATAAATAAATCGAAAGCGGCAAAGTCACGTAGAGAGCGACATTAAAACTAAAGAAAATAAGTTTTTTTTTGCCGATAAAACAAAATCATTGTCTAAAATAAACTTTAAACGTGGAAAAATGAAAACTTTTACATCTCTAAATATATGCAGGTACTCCACACCAACGTGAATTGATAGCAGGTAAAGCCGCCAGCGCAACAACAAAACTAGGCGCATCAGTGCATACAGTTTGTCAAATAAATGTTTGCACTCAGTAAAAATACTAAGAAGTGAAATTTATTAATTTATGTATTTTTTTTTAATATCCTTGGTTTCATTTATTTATTTATATATAATATAAAACAAAAGTCGACTTCATCAGTTTCAAAAAAAAACCATTCTAATTCATATCAAAAGGTAAAAAAATTCATATATTTCATTGTAAAAAAAAATGTTTGTGCTTTTGGTACAATAATAAATTAGTCTGTTGCACATTTTTGGAATGTTGACCACCTTGAGCTTCAATTACTGTTTCTAATCTTCTACTCACTGAATTAACAAGTTTTGGAATATTGTATTCCAACGGAATTTTCTCCCTCCCCTCTTTAACAAATCTAATAAGGTTGGTTTTGTTCGTTGGTGATCTTTTTCCAACTTTTTTTTTCAAGTGGACCCACAAATTTTCGATGGTATTAATAGGGGGAGTTTTGGGCAGGTTTACCGATTACTTTGGTGCAGTTGTATAATAACCACGATCTGTGTCTGGGGTCGTTACCTTGATGATATTTGCACTTTAACTTATTCGTGCTTTCCGGGTCAATAAAACCAAATTTCTGAAAACATCCTAATACACTTCCTTGGTCATGATTTCGTGCAGGATCCTAATTTCCCAAGCTCCCTTACTAGATATACAACCCCACAGCAATGCTGAAAGTTTTCCAAATTTTACAGTGGGAATTAAAGGAATATTTTCTAACGCTGTTAGAGGCTGACGCTAAACATTTTGAGGTCCATCATGTTGATACAGCACAATCTTTGTTTCGTCCGAGCAAATAACATTTTCCCAATAATCTGGAGGAAACGAAATGTGTTCTCTAGCAAATTTGAATATTTTTTCAATATTTTGGGTTGACAAAAGTGGCTTTTTTCTAGCCGCTCTTGGGGAATGTTGGTGTTTTTGTAGGACCCTTCGTATAGTTTCGTGTGATACACTTATTCCATAATCAATGTTTACTTGCAGAGCTGTTTTTCTTGTTATGTTTTAATTATCTGGCTTTTAATTCGCCGTGTCACTCCTTTCCTCATTTCTCCTTTCTTCATTTTCTCAATTGTATTATTTCTCTTGAAACTCCTTTCACAGGCATTTCTTTACTTTACCATTTGGGCACTTGTTGCTCTTACGACAATTACTTTACAAAAATAATCAATTTCTGGAAAAAAAATTCCTCAGAAACAACTTTGCACCAAATAACGCCACTTTTTGCACTCTTCTCATATTGTGTAAAGATTTTTTTCAAAAACTCACGTTGTGCCAAAACAATGTTTTGCTGTTGTTGTAGTTGTAATTTGTGTTGTTTTTTGAAAGAGATGAATTCTTTTAGTCTCAAAAAAGGAGAGTAACGAAATTTGTAAAAAAAATATTAACTAAACAATTTGTTCTTGGAATTCCTGAATAAAGCGATAATTTTACAGTTGTTTTTTGAATGTGCAAAGATATATTTGACACACTGTATGTATATATTTATAATGTTTTCGAGAAATATTTGTGAAGCGTCATAAACAAATAGAAGCAAACAAAACAAAATGTTAGTCTTGACATGCAAGAAATGTAATCAGCTGCTCTCACAATTTACCCTATTATGAAATAGCTTTGGTCAGGACTTGTAATCAGCTGCTCTCACAATTTCCCCTGTTATGAAGTACCTTTGCTCAGGACTTATGTATAGTAAAATGTGTTCTATGTCTGACAGTTTCAACCTTTAAATCGCATTAACCTGCCAATTTGAATCATTTTAAATAACTTGGAGTTTTGCACAGTAAAAAAAGTAATTGGCGCCTACGAAATACCTGGTGTAAACCAACATCCTTAAAGGTTACCCTGAAGGAAACCTGTGAGGCTCCAAGTGTTTCCACCACTTTTGTCGACTATTTGTAGCGATTTTGTTAACAAAACACCTGGACTATTGACTTTTGCCGCTGTTTTTCCCTTTGCACTCTTACTTCTACATACATACATATATCTGACAAAAGTGGTGGCAAAAAACGTACTAGTGAATCTCTGTTTCTAATGCATCTAAGTGCAGTATCCACTGAGTAGTACTTTTGAGCATTCTCAAGGAGATATTTTAAAGGTTAGAATAAGTCAGTAGTTTCAATATAGCCTCAATGCGTATAACCCTAAAAGAACTACCCAGTTTCTGTAGTAAATATTTGCTGCCAATATCTACATATGAATGTGCCCAGCGAAATTAGCTAGTGAGTACTTCTCGAGCTGGTGCCTTCTGAATGACATACAGATGTCAGGTTTAAAGCACCGAAAATTGTAGAGGGTAGAGGCAAGTCAAGCGCTCGAATGCAGCTTCATTACATTCTGCAAAAGAGTTACCCAGTCAGTAGTCTATAGAATATATGCCAATAAAAGTCCTCGAGTTTTAATAGAACCAGTGAATTCCTAATGGCACGAACTCGTTAAATGTCTCCAGCACAGGACACTGTAAAGGGTATAGTTGTGGTGACAATGTCATTAGTATTTTATTACTGACATTTTTTTCAGCGTATTTTCTAACACATTCTTAAGACTGTTATGGGCGTATAATATTTTTGCGAATGTGTTAGAATCAAAATTACATGTACACGAATGTTTACATCAGTTTTTCCTTCAATTGCCTTTAACAAAATGTCTGTCATGTTTGTGTTGTATGTAGATGTGTGTAAGTATATGTGTGTAAGTATATGTGTGCATCTATACACCCATCAGTGGATATATCAAATTATTGTCATTGTTATTGCAGGGTATCTAAATATTGTGGTTGTTCTAAATATATTTCTTCTACATGTACAGGGTGTTTTTTTAGAGGTATAGAACTTCGAATTGAAATAAAACACAAGAAAATCGTTTTAATGTCCATCAATTTGGCTTTATTGGAAGGATAATTTTATGCCATTAATGTTTAAATATGATTTCGGGCATGTGGCCGCCGCGGCTGGCTCGAATAAAGCCAATTCTACAGGTCCAATTTTTGATGGACAAAAGTTGATGACAAAGCTCCAATTGCTGTGCACGGTGGCGAATCGATTCATTCGGGTCCTCTTCAACACTTTGCTCTACAGCGGCAATTGTTTCTTCGGTGCGCACTGTTCGACGTCTCTGCGGATGCGTATTATCACATAGAATAAACTTAGTGCGAAAACGATCCATGGTTAACCGAATTAATTGCTCTGATGGACGATTATGTCGACCATAAAATGGACGGAGCTCGGTAAACTTCGCGAACTGAACCATTATTTTCGAAATATATTTGCACGATTTTACCGCTAGCAATTCAAATATTGAAATTCTACAAAGATATCAATCCAAAACTCTTCGCTTAATTACTAATGCTCCCTGGTTCATCAGAAACAACAATATTCACAAAGATCTTAGCATCGCAATGGTCAAGGAAGAAATTAATCGTTTCAGCGACAGATATCTAAACCGACTTAGCCATCATTCCAATGTCCTAGCCATCAATTTATTAGACGATAGCAACGAAGTGCGTAGGTTAAAAAGGGTACATGTACTTGACCTACCTTTTAGAAAATAATATTTAAGATGGATATATTTATGTAAATAGTATAGCAGTTGACAACTGTTGTTTACTGAGCTGTTATTTTAGTTATTTTATGTTTTTAATTGTTATTAAATTTGCTTATTATTTTAAATTTTGTAAAATAGATTGCAAATAAAACAGATTACAAAAAAAAAAAAAAAAAAAAAAAAAATTTGCACGATTTGCAAGCGTTGTTCTTTTGTCAACCTGTTCATGATGAAATGGCAAACCAAACTAAAGATTAATCACTTGACAGCTGACAAAATGGCCGCCAGTTAAAAAAGTGATGCCAGCTAAAAGTTCTATACCTCAATAAAAAACACCCTATATTATCGCATTAGGCCGGAATTTTGAAACCTGTTTTTTTTTCATTTCTATTTGCCTTCACAGGCACACACACATACATATTTATTTCATTGGCCACTGGTACACACATACATACATACATGTTTAAAAGAAAACAATTTGTCAAGGGTTTTGGGACCTCAGCGCCTGGTCCTTATTTAATAGTTTTTGTACCTACAGTTTCCAGTAGGCTGTGTTGTGTGACGCACTGTAAACATATTTATTTATTTACTTTAATATTTTTGCAGTTTTTTTCTTCATCTTGAGTTTAAATTCGATAACAATGCAAAATAAAATATGTATGTATGTGTGTGGATGGAAATCAAAAAAAAAAAAAAACAAAAGAACACGATCAAGATGAATTTTAAGCAACACTCTTGAATTTGTTGTTTTTGTTGTTTTTTTTATACAATATCATTTGTTAGTTTTGTTGCTATTTGTGTTTTTGAAATTTCTGTTTAACGACTTTCTTGTTTAACTTGTGATTTTTCTGTGCATTCATACAAGTATGTATGAAGGTACCTACTAGTTCAGACACGCACACACACACACGCACACACACACACACACACAAGTACATGTACTTATGTGTAGATGGGTGGGTGTATATAGTATTTGCTTACGCATTATATTCATATACTTACACACAATATAATTAAAAAAGTACTTACATCAAGAAAGAAAAAAAGAACAAAGTCATGTGCGTAGGCGTTAATTGTTCTTCAGTAAATTACAAGATACCGACCGACCACTTCAGGAAATCAGATATTAAATCATATTTCTCTTCAAACTTCTTTTATGAGTAATTTATTTTTGTTTTCATAATATGTATGTAAATATTGACGGGAGGATTTTGACGTCATGCTTGAATGTTTACAAATCATTTGCAATTGATCTACTTTCTGCCATTGAATGTATGTAAATACCAGAGAGCTGCATGCAACCATATTTAAGTTTAGCCATAGTTTAGTGCAGAACAGTGTTCTAAAAGTATTTAATAAATGGCTTTAATTTTGATTACTAAAAATTAATGAATAGTTCCGAGCTAATTTGAAGGCTACACGCAAAGAACAGCAAATACAAGAGTTGATCACATTTATGCTAAAGTTGCAGGTAGCACAGAGTGCTGAAATGTAGAACTTGTTAATATTGACAATTGGTAGTGAGCGCGACAACTGAAGCTTCAACATTTTTTAAATTTGGCTGTGACTTATTCCGTCTATTTGCACCAATTATCAAGCGCAGACTTAGTGTTCAGAGACATGTGCAAACGCGTGTTTTGCTGGGGCAACTTCTTGTCTACTTTGGCTCAATTAATGGTCGCCCTTAATTGTCCTATCCAGATTAGTATTAGCAATGTGGCGGATAAATTTAAGTCTACCAGCTCATTCAGTAATAAACCAATAACCGCAGTAAGGCGACGCAAAGCCAGATCAGGCGAAAACTCTCCCTGTGCTGGCAAATCCGATATAGTCGGTTTCACGCAGCTCGGAAGCACTCGGCCAATCGCAGACCTCAATTTGACGAGTGTAAATTGCACATTTGCTAAATAGCTTTTAAAATAGTTGGAGACTGAGTCTAATTTTAGCATTTTCCGGTGAATGGGATCTAAAGGAGTCAAAAACTCATACCGAAAAAGCTATTAGAGTCTGAGCTGGCGGCTTATTTTCTTTATAAATGAAAGTGGCCATTCATTCATGTCTTGATTGCCAACGGCAATCGATTTGACACGACGCCATTATGCGACAGATTTGGAATTGATTTTATGCCAGCACCTGCCAGGGTGACGGCAGGCTTGCAAGGCTCATACAGGTGGCAAATTCTCATAATATGAGAATCTTTCAGCCAAGGATAGGCTTCTCAAGCAATGATCGACACATAACGCCAGAAGGCATTTTTTGGGGGGCGTGTCAGTCCCCATTCTGCCAATTGACCTTTAGTGAAGGTTTCGGAAGAACATGCAGCCGAAGTCAAACATGAACTTTCTAGAGTTTGGTTGCCGTGCCAACCGAGGGACCCCTTCCAGTATATTCCCCAGAAAGCAGAAAGAGTGCCCTGACTGGGTGTTAGTCGTCAACGCTTAGCTTTCCCCCGGTTGGAGTCATTATGCGACACACAGACCATGCCACATAAGACATTCTTCACGATCGATTTGAAGTCGTGATCGTCTCACGTGAAAGTGATGTGACTCGGCCACCGTGATCGTTCTTTTTTCATTCCGTTAGACATTTTCTTGTGGTTTTGCCTGAGGTCGTAGGTCTGTACCAAGACGTCAAAAGTCATCGAACATTTCGGATGCACGTCTGCCAACAAATTGCGATAATATCTCTCGCATGCCCACGTGTACACATGAAGAAAACCTGTATGATTTCTAAATCGAGACAGAGAGTAACAACCAACTAAATATTATTTTTTTTTGTATCCAAAACGCAGAACTGAGAGCTGCAGCATTTAGAACAATAAACAACAAAATCGTTGTTAATTGTAAATGAAAAATATTAATTGTTGTAAAATATTCCATGCAAAAATGTTGAAGTTTGGCCACAGCAAAATACGTTCAAATATTTTCCTCTAAAACAAAAACATTTTCTCAATAGTATTAATGATATAAAATGTCCATAATCTGCCACAAATAAAACAATATTATTTAATTAATATTAATGAGCTGAACAGTTGAATTGTTGAATTTTTACGTTTCACTTTGGAAGAATAAAATTCGTGTTTGAACTTGAATGTCCTAAAAAAACGGGGCATTCAAATTCACATGCAATAAACAAATCTAACATCAAGATCCCAGACACGAACCATAAAGCAGACGATGTTGCGTATGTATTTTGTTGTGGAAAGTCATGTCAGGTAAAACTATTAGATAAGAATAGCATTTGTCGCAGAGAAAACACCTTCGAATTTTGATATTTTTAATGTATTTCATTTAATAACTTTTACAATGAAAAATACTGACAAAATACTTTAATTGATGATTCTGCAAAACAAGGAATATATTCTTTCTTTTTTTGTACTTCAAAGCAGATGATAGTTTTTAAGTTTTCTAAGCGCAATACGAATAATGCGCTGTTATTAAAATATTCATTCATTCACTTGGAAATCCTGCATTTTATATAGGAGCCCCAGAGCCCTTTACAAGAGATTAATTGGTAGGACAGACATCAGGAAGCCCCATCTGATCATGGTGCTGATCATGGTTGAGATGGTTATCTCAGCTGGAGTCTTTGTAAAATCGATTTAAAGCTAAAAACACAAGAAGAGAGCGTTGTTCTGGCTATTTTTGATAATTTGATTACTTTCGGGTGCCGAAAGCCAAATGTCTCTCAGCAAGTAACTAGATGACGATAAAGATTTAAGGTCTGGTGCTCTTTAAGGATTTCCGTTTGCCAATTTCAGCGACCTTGAGCTCTTAAGTCAGGGATTTATACGTATTTCGAAAATCGAATATTTGAAACAACTTTTGAAGCTGCACATGAGCGATGACGATTCGCCAACCAGTTTAGCCGTAGAAGTAACATATTAATTCCAAAGGTGATCAGCTGACCCTGGTGGGTTTTTGCTTACCGGATATTGTAGGCAGAGGATGAAACATTTTCGGAAGTGGTTTAAACCTAAAATCTCACGAAATAAAGATACCGTTGTCATCTTGTTTTCGAGAGTGCAAATGTTCTTCAGAGTGCTGTGCTCTTGAAACAGATGCCTGTCTCAGAGCTGGGTCGAGAATCACTCACTCTATCAATCCGACATGCCGCGTCTTCTAGACTTTCTAGAAAACTGCTTTGGTTTGCAACAAGCGGTTTGTGATGCGGTCCAAAATCGTTAGGTCCAGATAAATCACATAGGCAAGCTGCTGTTAAGTTGGGCCGATTAGGCAGGCATTTTAAAAATCGATACAAAAATTCAGAACATAGAAAATTGATATAGAAAAGATTGAAAAGGAAGTTGAAATCCTTTTCATCAGTCTTCATAGTTTAGCTGAAAGTATCTACAGACAAATATAATTAATAATGATTCGAAACAAAACTGAACCGACTTCCTGTTCTGCTCTTTTGTTCGCAAAAGTCTCAATTAAGTCAGGTAAAATTGTCAATTTACTGCCAGCATTAGGGACTTAATGGCCAATGAAGCCTACATTGGCGAAGGAAATTGAGGATTAGAAATTTTGGGTATATTCCTGGATATCGCTCACATAATTTTATTTAAAACTGCTGTAGGTCAAATACTAGTAAAATAAAATATTGTCTAAATTTGTTCTTTTGTATCCTTAAAAATGTGACCCTCCCTAATGTACATTTGTAATGATGAGTTTCTTGAAAAATTGCCGCCGTAAAACAATTATACAGTTAATCATAATTCAATTCTTATTATCAAATCTTAAGATAAAATTGTAACAAAAAAATCTGCAGTAACGCTCGAAATCTAAAAGATGCCCGTTATCTCATTTGAGATACAAAACAAGCGATAAGATTTTAAGTTTTTGCACAAACGAAACACTATCAAAGAACTCGTCATACGAAATCTTTCCCAAGACATTTACGAGCATTAAAGAACAAAATAGAAACAAAAAATATGATAACAAATAAAATCAAAAGTTATTAATGAAACTGCCTAAAATAAAAGTAAATTAATTAAAATAATTAGTATTTCAAACTCCAGGCACTGAAGTTGTTGAACGCTAAAAATTTATCACCTAAAAACAATAAAAAGTAGAAGAAAAAACGATATTAAGGGGATTAAAAGTGTTTTCTTTTATTTATTTTTTTTTTTTTGCATTTGATTAAAAAGTGAAAATTTGTTTATTTTAACAAGTTATTAAATCAGCTGGCCAGAAGTTACTTAATAATATTAAATACAGATTACAAAGCACTCATGTGTAAAGAAGAAAATATAATTAAACAAAAAACAATACTCGTATAAGATCGTTATACCGGCCGCAGTTGTGAATCAAGCAATTCGTTTAATTATAGAAATATATTATCCTCAGACAGGGATATTCTTTATTTTATTACTAGAAATTCAGCCAATTTGAGCAACGAGGGGTGGTTAAAGTGTTTGCGGACAAAAACTACAAAAAATTTGCAAATTCATTAAAAAAAAAAAATAAATAAATTTTTGTAGAAATATTATTTGGAGAAATAAATTGAATGATCTGAGTTTCGCCAGCAGATCTTTAAAAAATGCAGGGCATTTTTTCTTTGAAAATCACATGGTCGAAACAACTGCGCACCGTTGAGACTCAAGCAGTGCGCTGCCTTAACATTTAGAAACAATCAACATCTTAAGGACATATGCAGGCTTTTGTGTGAAACATATTGAATGAGATTTTGCCGCGAATGTTCAAAAAATCGAACGCACAGTAACATTTCATTTGCTCACCATCGATCACAACTTAAAATTTAATACAAAAAAAAAAATTAAATGAGTAGAAAATACAGTTTCATGAAAGCGCGTTGAGCTGCAGCTGAGCACAATTTCATATATGCCCGATGAAAAGAATGTCATCCTGAACGGTCTCGTATTCATCAGGAAATATTCAGTTTTTCCAAAGGAAATGTTTTCGTATGCAGGGAACCTGTTTCGGCAGCGACTGAGTGCAGTTTCATATAGGGGGCGGGGGGACAAGCCGACCTTTGAATATATTCAGTTATTAAAGTTATTCAATATGACATCAACTTTTCGACCGTCTTCAAATACATTTCTATGGGGTAATTAGCATTTGAGTCTCCGTATATACGACTAAGAAACCCTCTATCGACTGCGAAACGGTCGACTTGGCAGTTTGTGTTTCGTAAACATGCAACCTGATCAAATGAAAGACCTTATCATCGTTTAAGAAAATGCCTAAATATTAAAGTCTTTTGTCGACCAATTATTTTGCATCATTCACAGCATTTTGCTTTCACACTGGCACGTATTATTTGCGTTTTAGGTCGATTTATAAAATAACAAAAAAAATAATTTTTTTTCCCAGAAATATTAATTTATCCATCAATTTCTATTTTGTCCCCTTAACGGTAATCTGATAATGAGCAGTTGCTGGAGCATTTTTCTCCAATCCTCAAAGCAGTTGTGACATAAACTTTTTGGCATGTCCCTGAGCGCTCTCAGCGCTTCGGGGTTTCTCTCCTCAATGGTCGCATAACGCCGTTCTTTCAAAGGCCTCTTCAATCTTAGGAACAGGAAAAAGTCGCTGGAGGCCAACTCTGGTGAATACGGAGTCTGACGCATGATTACACCACAGGACTACGAACAGGCGAGATTTTTTTTTGGTAAAACTTTAGCTGGGCCACGCTTCATGTACAAAATTACATGGCATGAGCCAAACAATATGCCGGCATTCTCAGCAAATTCTCTAATAGTGATTTGGTGATTTTTCCTAACAATTTTCTTCACTTCCTCAGCATTTTCATCGGCTGTTGATGTACTAGGGCGTCTTAGAGGAGCATCCTCATTGGCATCTTCTCGACCTTCTCTGAAAAGCTTTTACCGCTTGTAAACATTTTTCTGACTAAGAGTACAATCACCGTCTGCCACTATTAACATTTGAAAACCCGTTTTTACACTAAATTGGTTGGAAAATTCTTCTATCTAATTTTTTTTTTAGAGCAGAAATTCGCCAAACACGCCTCTCACAAACAAACGAAACACGTTAAATAGCTGAAACTGTGCAGATAAATTAATTAATAATTATTTTGGGCCATCAAAAAAAAAAATCGAAATTCAAAAATTCACCTTATTTTTTGAACAGCCCTCTATTATAGTCTGAATTGTGCTGCATAAAAAGTTTTAGTTACACATTTCTGTTATATCTGCAGCATTTTATCACAAAAGTCGATTTTTAGACTAATTTTATTAATTTCTGGAAATATTACATCTTCGCTGGCCACAACCTTTTTTTTCATATTATTAGAGAAATTTTTGTAAAATTTTGGTTTATTTTCAATTGTTCTTAAATATAGTTTCTTATTAAAATATCCCATTAACACTTATTTCTTATTCCGACTTAAGCTGTTATGGTAAGACGCCATGGCTTTTAACTAGTTTCATGTTTTTTTAAGGATTTTAATAGACGGATTTAAAATAAATCCAGCTTTTGTTTAATTATTGTACGTGTGACATGTGACAAACAGTAGATTTTTCTTCTAGAACGTCTATTTATGGAGAAGTGTTTTAGTACAAACACGTTGTGATCAAATTAAAAGAACTTCAGATGTGTAACTATTTTTTTTTTGTTGTTGTTTGAAACAAAACTTATAACAAACTTATTTTTGCGATTTAATTATTTAAAATATTAACATTGTTTTTTAAGCCAATAACTTTTCATTAAAGAAATCATAGTCACACATTCAGATAACAATATTTTTTTTGTAATAAAAACCAACAATTTTAAATACAAATTTGAATGCATGTTCCACTAAAAGATTTTAAAGTGAAGGACAACAAGTGTCAGGAACAGCGACGACAACGCCGACGACAACAACAACAACAACAACCAACATCTAGCAGTTAGTTCAACATGGAAAATCTTGGCTACAAAGAAGGCAGCACCAAGCCGCGACGCATGACACGTTCCATTAGTGTGGTAACAAAAAGTGAAGCTGAACAGCCATTGGCTGAGAATAATACAAATCGGTAAGTAATTTTTGGTTGTTAATTATTTTGTGTTTTTTTTTTTTTTGTTTGTTTCATTTTTTGCATTTATTATTGTACGTACAAGTAACAATTTATGAAGAATAAACAATATTAAAATACGAACCTTCATTTTAGATTAACAATTTATGTATTTTATTGGAGTGATTAAGAGAAATAAAAGAGCAAAAAATGGAATTTTAATTAATAAAATAAAATGGGTGCCAAAATAAATTGGTATTTTTAGCTTAAAAAATAAACTCAGAATTGGAGTCGTAATGCCATGGCCAGAAAAGCAAAATACCATCAACATTGAATAATGTTGTTTTAACGTTTTTGATAACAGGGTATTCTGTTTACTTTGAAGGGGACCAAATAGAAATTGATGAATAAATAATTGGTTTTTTTTTAAATTAAAATATTATGGAAAATCTGCAGCAGCAGTTTTTTTTTTTAATACAGGTGTCATATTCAGTCTGTAGTATTATATTAATTTATAATACTATTGCTTTAATGTCAAAGCTGACAATGTTGTTATTGTACTCAAACATTTTATATCTGGGATCAACCATGTTATATTGTTCTTAACGTATTTTTAATATTTTTTATTAGAAATCCAGTTTTCGAAGAATTTTTTTAAGTTTTAAATCATCGTGCGTCTAATTTGTTGACCTTTTGGGATAATTATATTCAGAATTTTCTTCAAGCTCGAAGAGTTTTAGATGTTTTATAAACAATTTAAGGATTTTCGTATTTCTTTGCGAACGCTTCTTCAGCAAAATTATTAAAAATAAGAAAACATTTTTATGATCCAATTTCCAATTTTCCTTGTACATATTGATTTTCCCCGTTAATTTTTTATTTCTATTGTTTTCAATTATAATTTGAAAACATAATAAATAATCTAATTTTAAATAAAATAAATTTGCTAAAAATAAAACATTCTGATAATTGCTGAAAAAGTGTTCCCTAAACATCTCGTCTCGTTGCAGATGACTGAGTTAAACATAAATGTGTTTAACACAAACTGCTTATTGCTGTGCGTTCTAGAGCCTCTTGTTGTAGGCTAAAAATTCTCTTAATTATTATTATAATGTCTAATCATATTTTATCACATGGCACCAATATAATTATAAGAAAGTCTAGGGAGCATAAAACTATGTCATAACTTGGCGATTTAATAAAATAGCTTTTGGAAAAAAACAAAAATTTGGCACGTTTTGCGGGAAAAAAATGTATATAACGCATGGCCGGACTCAAAAATCTTTATAGGAAATAAAGCACAAGAAAAAACATATTACAAATATTAAATATTATACAAAAAGTCTTTAAGCTAAATTTTGTCATTGTCATTTTCCGCCGAGTAAAAACGGAAATTTAATATCTCTGTTTGGTACTATTATATCACGTAAAAGCCTTGGCTAATAACTACTAATTTTTACAAGCGACTTTCAACAAAATATGTCCCAGAAGTCACAAAGGAGAATTTAAATATACATACGGCAATAAGTAAACAAGCAACACAAAATAAATAATGACTAATAATGCTTATAAAAGACTTTGAAAAAAAATTTTCCCCGAAGTCACAATTTATCCAAAAAACAACACAAATTAAATACAGCCAATAATTTCCCAAACGACTTTAGAAAAAAAATGTTCCAGAAGTCACAATTTATCCAAAAAACAACACAAATTAAATACAGACTTGTCTGCAAGGGCCAATAATTCTGACAAACGACTTTGGAAAAAATTTTCCCGGAAGTCACAATTTATCCAAAAGCAACACAAATTAAATACAGCCCTGTCTGCAAGGGCCAATAATTCTGACAAACGACTTTGGAAAAAAATGTCCCAGCAGTCACAATTTATCCAAAAGCAACACAAATTAAATACAGCCCTGTCTGCAAGGGCCAATAATTCTGACAAACGACTTTGGAAAAAAATGTCCCAGCAGTCACAATTTATCCAAAAGCAACACAAATTAAATACAGCCCTGTCTGCAAGGGCCAATAATTCTGACAAACGACTTTGGAAAAAAATGTCCCAGCAGTCACAATTTATCCAAAAGCAACACAAATTAAATACAGCCCTGTCTGCAAGGGCCAATAATTCTGACAAACGACTTTGGAAAAAAATGTCCCAGCAGTCACAATTTATCCAAAAGCAACACAAATTAAATACAGCCCTGTCTGCAAGGGCCAATAATTCTGACAAACGACTTTGGAAAAAAATGTCCCAGCAGTCACAATTTAACCAAAAGCAACACAAATTAAATACAGCCCTGTCTGCAAGGGCCAATAATTCTGACAAACGACTTTGGAAAAAAATGTCCCAGCAGTCACAATTTATCCAAAAGCAACACAAATTAAATACAGCCCTGTCTGCAAGGGCCAATAATTCTGACAAACGACTTTGGAAAAAAATGTCCCAGCAGTCACAATTTATCCAAAAGCAACACAAATTAAATACAGCCCTGTCTGCAAGGGCCAATAATTCTGACAAACGACTTTGGAAAAAAATGTCCCAGCAGTCACAATTTATCCAAAAGCAACACAAATTAAATACAGCCCTGTCTGCAAGGGCCAATAATTCTGACAAACGACTTTGGAAAAAAATGTCCCAGCAGTCACAATTTATCCAAAAGCAACACAAATTAAATACAGCCCTGTCTGCAAGGGCCAATAATTCTGACAAACGACTTTGGAAAAAAATGTCCCAGCAGTCACAATTTATCCAAAAGCAACACAAATTAAATACAGCCTTGTCTGCAAGGGCCAATAATTCTGACAAACGACTTTGGAAAAAAATGTCCCAGCAGTCACAATTTATCCAAAAGCAACACAAATTAAATACAGGCTTGTCTGCAAGGGCCAATAATTCTGACAAACGACTTTGGAAAAGAGTCGCTGAAGCCACAATGGAGAATTTTTATGAAATTTATCAAAACGCATCAGAAATCCATCCTTATTCCTTATTGCTAACTCGTTTGCAAGATATAGAGTTGTTGTTGATGTTTGTGTTTGTGTTAATGGCTTTTTTTTGTCTGCCATAAATACAAAACAATTTTTGTTTATTTAATTTTTATTTTTGTTTTTGTTGAACCAAAAACCTGTAAAAATTTTGCAATAAAATATTTTTCAAATAAAATAAAATAAATATTAAGAAAAAAAAATTTTTTTTTTGAGGCATGAGACAAGAAATGGCTGGTTATTAATGATCAATTTCTATGAAGCAATAAAATGCAATATTTTTGCATTAAAACAAAATAATAAAAATAAGTCGTATGTAAATATGTCCAGTAAGATTTCGCAATAAATTGTTTAAATGTTTTGTTCGAACCAGACAGAGAGAGAGAGGCAATACAAAACATTATTAAGAATTTAATATTTATTTATTATCTGCATTTCAACATTTTATGCTAAAAAATATTTATCAAAAATAAACAACAACAACAACAAAATCCAGATATAATTTAAGAAATCGCTAATTATGGAAAGTTTTTAAATGCAAAAACAACATCTTTCGTTATTTAAATGGCTAAAATTAATATCAAAAGCAGCAGCATTGTTTTGTGCAAATAATTTAAATAAATATGAAAATTATTTTAGTGATGTTGACCGTTACGCTATTTGGCTACGAATTATTTTAAAATAAATTGTTGACTCTGTAGCAATAAAAATTTGTTGTCAACACAAATTTCATATTTTCATGGTTATAACATTTTTTATAAACAATAAAAATAATGTGAAGTTGTAAGAAAAATTCCTTACAAGTTAAATCCATTACACATGCCACGCCCTTACAGCAGCTGCCCCTGCAAAATTTTCCAAATTGTAAAAATAAATACATATATATTTTTTGTAAACGTAAGAGATGTCACGTCTTGGCTTTTTAATGAATTTATTTTATGTACAACGTCTACAGCTTCACTTCTTTAGATACTGAAAACCCCTATTTTTCCTCGCATTCGTAAGAACTGGATGGTGGGGAACTTCCGTACAAGTCTGGTTAAGGCCTGGTATTCTTTTAAGATTTTAGCCAACCAACCTACGAGCCAAAACTTCCTCCACTCTCCAAGGAATTAGATAGCCGCAGCTCTTGTACAAGGGCTTTTGTGTTCAGTGACGCCTTTATACAATTTATCACTGGTAGTTGCCACCAATGTGATGTAAATTAAGTTCACAATCCGAAGTGAGTTGCCAGATAAACAAAAATTTAATATTTCTTGACAAGTGTGGGGAGATATAAACAAAATTTTAGCGAGATTGGTGAAACCGTTTTGTCACGCTCGAGGCACAATAATATTCAGGTGTCAGCTTTACGAATTTATCACCATGTTTTCAAAAGCAACTTTTGCTTTAAGGCAACAAAGTTGTAAGTTCTTAGGAATTAAGAAAACAAGTTGTTGTTGCCGCTATTTATCTGCTTAATCTACTGAATTAATGGTTGAAGTAACCAAATTAAATATCACCAGCTCTTAGAATCTGCCACCAGCACAAGACCGAAAATAATAATTCAAAAAACTTTCATAAATGTGTTTTTCTGCGGAGTTTTGTTTTTCTTCAAATTCGCAGAAATTAATGAATTATTTATTTTAATTTTTATTGATTTGTTGTATCTTTTACAACCAACTCAACGCCTGAGCAATCAAAACAAGAAACTTATTTCAATATGTAGGTATGTTTTACAAACCTGATATGTGTTTCTATGTGCATAAATATGTACATATATACGAGTACAGTGGGTCCGGCTTAACGTCAACACACCATGGCATCAAAATTCCCATATGGAGGCACTTTTTTTATGGACATTGTCTACTCTAAAACGTTAGCGCAGCCTTAAAGACTAATTTGGAGATAAAGCATCTTCAGCTTTAGTAAAAATTAAAATATTTATAGAGCTGATGGCTGTCAGACATATTTAATAATAAAATACATACTCGTATATACATACGTTCATTGTATGTGATTAGTTCCGAATTAGAGGGTTCCCCTTAGGAGTACGCAGTGTAGAGAAGCAGTTACAAATTATCTTTTTTTAACTATATGGGGAATGGGCCAGTGCACTCAGGGCAAAGTTGTTGATTGCTCTCAACCTGGCGAGAAGCCAGCAGCGATCCCTGAAAATGGACTGGTCAAGCTGACATACTGCCTCCCCGTGGCGCCCCTGGATAGCCCCTACAGCACCCGCTTAGAGGTGAACCAAAGTGTGCAGCGAATCCCCTCTGTCCAGGGGTCTAAACCAGGACCCGGTCCTCCAGGTTTCGGGGGTTGTGCGTGGGGGTAACTTCCCTACCGTGTAAAAACACACTAGTTTCGACACAACAACAAAGAATAACTTTGTTGGTTGAGGCCCAGGTTCACCACGGACTGTAGCGCCAAAAGAAGAAGAAGAAGAAGAAGTTCAGAATTAGGGGATTCCCCTTACAAGAATGTGCCGGGTAGTGCAAAGACGTACTTAATTTTTGTCCTCGTTGATTCAGTTATTTTCCGTTTAACCATTTTGTTTGATTGTAAATTTTAAACAATAATATTTTAATCGTAAATTACGACATTCGTAAACGTAAAACAAAAGCTGATGAGCATCAATATTCGGGGCTTAAACTAGTCGACGTTATACCCAGCGGACTGTACTTGCCTACTGCTCATTTGTTTCAAAAGTGATGTAAAGCAAAATAAGTTCCTATTTTGCCGAAAATTCTTTTAAGACTTTTTATAATTTCCTCATCATTACAGTTCGTTTTCAATATTCGCTTTTAAAGCAGACAAAACATTTTAGTTGCAAATATATTTACAACAATTATAAAAATATTTTATTCTGTCGATTCATATGAAGAAATCCCTTATTTCGTTCACGCATATCAGTGGCACAACATTTGCTTGATGGATAATATTAACTACTATTATTAACATGTAAGGCGGGGCTTGGCTAAAATCCATATAGTTTTCACTATATTTGATCACAATAACGCACTTTTTAAGAGAATTAATAATGAAATGAAATTAAATTGTATGTAGATGTTTCCATGTCCTGACCCTGACCCTCAAGTTGTGTATAATAACAGATGTTCATACGCTGCCAAAGGTCCACACCGTGGACAAAAAAACTACAAGTCAGTAAAGACTGGCTATTTTACGATATTGTTCTAGAGAAGTAGATATTTAGACACAATTTTGGCAATTTAATCACAAACTCATGCACTGAAATGGAGCAACAGACACAGCACGAATGGAATTTATTACCTCTGATACTTTATTGCATTTTTTCCTTAATTCCTGGTATTCAAAAACCGGACCGATTTTCAGGTGATGCTGATAAAAACAATTCATTTAAGAAATTCATTTAATTTATATTAATAATATCTGTTGAATGATTGGGGAAATAATGTCACGTTGTAGTGTCACTTAACGACGCACAAGTCTTTTCCATCAAACCAACAACATTTTAACAAAAGACAATAATTTTATTTAAAATTCTGCAAAACTGTGTTAAATTTCAACTTCGTTGAATTTGACCTTTTATACGTCGTCCCGACAACTATTTTCGTTTTTGTCACGTTCGAATTGCTACTTTTTTTTTACCTTTTGTTTGATACGGAATTTCACCTGCCATCAACTTGAATAGAAATTTCGGCTACAATTTAAATTAAGAATAGATCTGCAAATAGTCGTATACGATCGTCACGTTCGGCATCGTGGAAGCACCTACATACATACAAGTTTACTTAGAAATCATTTCATTCTTTTCTTACGAGTGGAAATAGTAAAATTTTTTGTGATTACGATACCAACTTTGTGGCTTCTCAAATCGTTAAGGCTTTTTCTTTGCAAAATGTTTATATGAAAGACTTTGCTTAGTCTTATTTGTTTTTCAATGGTGTCGCACACGATCATGATAACCTCCCTCAGCAACTGAAATCGGCTATAGCCTTGTGTGACACACCGCAGTCAGACTCCTCAAAAACTCACAAGCTTTTTTTAAGTTTGGATCTTATAATGGGACAGTAGAACTAAGGAATCTGCCCTTGTTTTTGTGGCCGAAGGTATTTTCATACCATTCAATGTTGGCGGCTTCGTTCTGTATCAAAGTAATTTTTTTTTTTCATACTTAAATACCCCAACAAAAACTGTGTAGTCAGATCTGGAAACATGAAATCACAGTCGTTCAATATATCGGTTAAAATATAATGATGCATCGTATTCAAAACATCGATCATCTCGCCGCTATGAAGGCAGCTGGAAACCACACAAAATGTACATAAAATTGCGCTTTCAAAAGTTCTATTATATAGAGGATAGCAAATTGCTTGTTGACAAAATTGAGTGACAAAAGCATCGATTTTAACTTAAAGATCACATTTTTCAAATTCTGGCACTTTTGACGGAACTGAGTGAAGTGTTTCATCTAACATCTAAACAAAAGTGCGCTTCGTCCATCCCAGCAAATAGGTTGTCAGTAATTATGCGTTTAACGCCTTAATGCAACTTAAATAAAATGTTGATTGGGAAAGCAATATTTGCGGCTCTGTTGCTATATGCTTGTCCTGTTTGGGGCGGCTGTGCTAGAACTGATATCAAATAGCCCAGAATAAAGTACTACCTATAGATTGCATGCAATCAGTAGCAACCAAACAGTACTAAAAAATATTGAAGTTTTAAGTACACGGTTCGGACCAAAATGTTCCCAGTCTGAAAACCCATTTATAAGTGGTGGATTTTAATAACTAGTTAAGAATTGAACAATCAGGTCAATAGCCAACTGATGGAATCACCTCACATTTTATATTCGTTTAATACAGAGATTCAATTTTTAGGTGTACCTTGGAGTAAACAGGGTTCACTATCTCTCTTTTTTCTGTTAATAGTTTTCCGTCAGTTTCTGCGTTTTCTACCGCTTCAATGCGGCCTTTTTAAGCCATGATAGTACCGAAGGTATAAGGCAAAGCCATTTATGTGCTTTAGTTTTTTTTTTTTTTCTCTCTAATATGTAAGAAACTTTGTTATTCTACTATTAAATGAAATAAATAAATAAATAATTAAAACGTACGTAACAAAGTCTACGATGTTCTATGTACCCTATTCAGTGGACCATACAAAAAAAAAAGACTTAAGTAAATAAATATATGTCACACATGATAACTCAGATAAATAAATAACTCTGCCAAACATGTAAATTAATATAATTTGCAAAATACCAAAACAAAGCAGCAGCAGCAGCCCCTTAATTACATAAAAGTGTGAGTGAGTAATAATTTTAGGCGAAATGAAAACAATTTTTTCTTTTTCATTTTTAAATAATAAAAACATATTGAAAACATGTGCGTATGAGCAAATGCGAAGTACGACAAGAACAGGTTTGATTTTTGTTACATACAATATGTCTGTATATACATATTTTGTCTACTGTTGAGGGCAAAAAAAAATTATTGGTTTTGGCTTAACTCTTTCACGTGTGTTCCCCTCCCACATTTTTTTGCTTTTCTCAACATCTGAATTCGAAATTAAAGTTTGTCTAGAGTCGACTTCCATAGTTGTTGGCTTCTTTAAACTCTTCAAACTCTAATACGGCAAAGAAAAATTTTCATTGCCCAGCAAATCGATATTTATTGGAAACATTGGCCCATAATCATTTAAAAAGTATAATTTAGGCAAAACAAAATAACAAAGTTTTTGTGCTGAAATTGAAACCAAAATATTTCTCTGCTTAATGGCGATAAATATATATATATGTATGTACTAGGTGGCGCAAAAATAATCCTCCTATCAGAAAATGCTATAAATTTTGCGATTGGCCCCTAATGTCGCCTACTGGTGAAACACTGCGACGTTTAGCCGCTCGCCTCGAAGAGACTGGCACAACACGAGATGCTGCCAGGCGTGGCAGACCCCGGAGTAGCCGTTCTGCAGAGAATATTGCTGCTGTAGCTGAGGATGTCATGGAAGCGCCGTCGACATCGACCAGACGACGTGCCACGCAAATGGGTGTCTTTACAGCGAATTTTGGTACAAGATTTGAAGATGTTTCCGTACAAAGTCCAGACGGTGCATCAGCTGTTAGCTGCTGACCGCCAATCGCGTCTAACATACGCTCAAGCCATCCTTAATCACCACCAAGAGGAAGATGATTTTTCATCAACAATAATCATGAGTGATGAGGCCCATTTCCATCTTAGCGGGTACGTAAATAAGCAAAATTTACGCTTCTGGGGCACTGAAAATCCGCGTGTAACCCACGAAGAGCCATTACACCCGCTCAAAGTCACTGTATGGTGTGCTGTTTTCGCTGGAGGAGTCATCGGACCTTTTTTCTTCGAAGACGTCGCGGGCCAAACGGTTACTGTGAATGGTGAGCGCTACAGAGCAATGATCAACGAGTTCTTTTTGCCGCAACTTGATGAATTGGGATTGGAAAATATGTGGTTCCAACAGGACGGTGCAACGGCACACACTGCACGTGCCACAACCGATATGCTGAAGGATGCATTTCCCGGGCGCCTAATCTCCCGTTTTGGCGATTTGCACTGGCCAGCAAGATCGCCTGATTTGACCGCTCCAAACTTCTTTTTGTGGGGCTTTTTGCGAGTCGCGAGTGTATGTCAACAAGCCTCAGACTCTTGCAGCTCTTAAAGACAATATCCGTCAAGAATGTGAGGACCTATCGCCGAAAGTTTTGGACAAAGTGATGGAAAATGCCATAAAAAGGGCTCAAATGACAATCAACTGTGGCGGCGGCCATTTACATGACATCATATTCTCGACTTGTGTAAAAAAAATTAAAAGACCAAATAAAAATCAAAGTTTTTCATTTTTTTTTTTTAATTACAGCCAAAAAACATCGGAAGGTTATTTTTGCGCCACCTTGTACATCGAAAATAAATTATTCGCCTTGTGAATGTGATCGGGAAATTTTTAAACTTTCAAAATAATTTTTTTTTTAATTTATATTTATAAAAAAAACTCGTTTTAGAATGTACTTTTTAGCTTTAAAAAGGTATCAATTAAAAAACAGTAACTAAAAATTATCTATTTAAAAACATACACAATAAAACTAATTTTTTAAGTTATTGAATTTTTTAAGAAGCGAATTTGATGAATTTTATTCCGTAGAATTCCGTAGAATTAAAAATTTTAATTTTCTATTACAAAAAATATAAACAAATGCAAATACCATTTGAAAAAGTAAATTTTAAAAAAATTGTCTCTTAAAAAATTTACTTTTTTAACAAGCACTTTTCAATAAGATACCTTCTGAACAAAGTACCTTCTAAATAAAGTACCTTTCAAATAAAATACCTGGCATTTTGGTACTTTTTAAGAAAAAGTACCTTTTCAAAACGTAAGATTTTAAAACGCCCTTTCATCAAGAAAGTAGCTTTTTTCGAAATAGCTTTTTTTTCAAATGTTTTAGTTTTAAAAATGTTATTTTCAAAAGTATTTACTATCTAAAATATCTACCTCGTAAAAAAGTACCTTTCCAAATAAAAACCAATAATTTTGTATTTAAAAAATGTACATTTGAAAATAAACATACATTTAAAAGTACCTGTTTAAAGAAGTTAATTTAAAAAAAAAAATTTGCTGTCAAAAAATTTTTTTTGAGAATTACCGTTTAAAAAAATACCTCATGAAAAATACTCTTTAAAAAAGGAGTCATAAAAAAAACTTCTAGAAAAAGTACGTTAAAAAAAATCTCTTTAGAAAAACAGCTTTTAAGAAAAGTATTTAAAAAAAAAAAGCAATATTTAAAAAAGTACCTTTGACAAAAAGCACCGGTCTGAGTAAGTAACTTTTAGAAAAAGTGGCTTTTAAAAAAAGGTTGTTGTAAACAAAGAAACTTTAAAAAAAAAGTAACATTTGAATAAACTACCGTTTAAAAAAGACTACTGGCTATTAAAAAGAACCTTTTAAAAATATTACCTTTTAAAAAAGAACGTACTTTTTAAAAGGGTACCTTTTTAAAAAACATTCTTTTAAAAAAAGTATATGCATATTCAAAAAAAAGTACGTTTTAAAAAATTTGCTTTTATAAAAACTACTAAAAAAATAAAAACACAAAACAAAAATCCTGAGTTTTTGTGATTCAGCAAAAAGCGTAATTAAAACCATGGAAAAGTACCATAATTTTATGTTCGAAAATATTAACGAGTAGCAAGAAGTGGGTGATAGATTGTTGGCTTCACACTTAAAAGAAATTATTGCATTGAAATGAAAGGGTGTGCACATTACACAAAGGTGAACATAACGTATTGTTTTAAAGCCATGGAACGAAACAGTTTGCGTTCGATGGCCATCACCTATTAATAATTTTTAATACCCCTGTCACCATCTGATTACTCAGATTCTTCTAAGCGTTTTATTTAAAAATGCGCTAAAAAATAATAATAGCCCAACAGCCAAATATTGAAAGAAAAATGTTGAAACTTATTTCTTTAGATTTGAAAATATCAATCTGTAGATGGTGGTTACTGAGTTTGTTTTGCTGTTGTTTTTTGTGGTTTAAAGACAACTTTTGCAGGTTTTATCAGGTACCACTACAATCAGCTTTTTGAGTGCGAGTTTTACAGACACAGCTGGTGCTGCTGCTGCTCTTGCTGTTGCCGATGATTGCTAAAAAAAATAAAACAAAAATTAACAACATCGATCGTTGATCATTTAACTTTATTATTATTTAGTTTCAATTCGCAAAATAAATTTCAGTTAAATTGGAACCAACACTGCAAACGGTTGTCTTTCAAAAATGGCCGGGTCAATGAAAGTTTTAAAATAAAAGTGAGCTTGACAGAAACCAAAAGTTGTCAACAATTGTTTTGAATTTGAAACAAATTGTATTTTTTTTTTTTTGTGGTCGTTTTTTGTTTGTATTTTGGCCAAAGAATTTAAGCACATGAAACTGCCATTCCGAAAGTGGTGACAACGACTAGAGAGAACAACAAATGAAATGAAACTAGAAAATACTTTGTACTATGATTGGCAGCATCCTTGGATATGGCTGGAAGCAGTGTACAGTGACGTTTTCTTTATTATTAAAGCACAAAAACTTTTTTAAAGAATGTAGCCATGTGTTTTTTTTACTATTTTTTTTTTTTTTTTTTTTATTAAAAATTAACTGCAATTGGAAAAATAATATGATTTGACTCTAGACAACTTAATTAAATCGGCATCTTTTCAAAAACAAACAAAAATTATATTCAAATAATTTGCTTATTTTACTTTCATTAATTAGTTGATTGCTTGGAAAATAACACTGTGGCGGTAATTGTTGCTTAAATTAAGAATTAGTTTCTAAAAAGTGCGATATATGTATTTTGGCTGGGAAAAGCAACACAAAACAATAATATCTACAATAGTTTAAACAATGAATAAGAAAAGTGCAGGGGATGTGGGTGATGGTATTGGTTTAAAAATAACAAAAACAATACTTTTAATAAATTTAAAATTCTATACAAAAAATAATTGCATATCAAATTAATTTAAAAAGCAAAAAATCTACAACTATTATTTAGCTGCTGCAGTTGAAATGTTCCGCTATGAAAAGAAACAGCGGCCGGCCACTGATACCGGTTAAATTTTTTGTTTTTGTTTTTTTTTTTTGTTTTTTAAAGTGCAGTCATAAAATATGAATTTATTGGCAGTTTTTAAACACTTTTTTAATACAGAAACTTGTTACCTGCATTCTATTTTTAAAGCTGGTCAAAGGTCATATTAAACAAAAAAAGTGTCTCTGCTTTATAGTGTGTGTGTGTGTGTGTGTTTCTACATGTATTTTAAAAGAACTTCAGTTTTCGCAGAAAAATTTTAAGTACCCAAAAGTTTGACGAAAAATTTCCCAGCCACATGATTTGTTCTTTGAAGCGTTAAAAAGAAAAAAACAAATTAAACCACAAAAAAATTAAATTAAGTGCACAAAATAAAAGCCACACATTTTAGAAAAACGATTTGAAATCACAAGAAAGATATTGTGCGTATAAATTTTTTTTGGATTTTCAAAAACGTTCACCACCGTCAACAGCATTTTCAAATAAGTCGGATACTTTTTCAACATTTCTATAATGATAAATTCATAATGAATTAATTAAATAATTTATCAAATGTTATTTGCTTTTGTGATTTCAAAACGAAATGGTGTGATTTATAGAACAGAGCAAAAAATCACACGTGTGGATTTAAAACTCATACTTAACCCCCCACACCCCCTCTTTGTTTTAACGTAACTGGTGAAGTCACTCAAACGCCAAACGGTTTCATTATAGAGCTTTAGCTAAACACATTAAATTCACCGTTCTGTAATGCGGACACTCTTTGATTTCAAAGTAATCATTTTAGCTAACCAAAATCTGTCACCCACTACTTGTTAATACAGTGGATGTTCAATAGTGCGTACCTTGGTTTGCACGACTTTGTACTAGTGCGAAAGAGAAATTTTTGCAATAGCACAAAATAAAAGTTTTTTACTATTCCATAATACAAATGCCGGTATTTGCCGACATATTTGTTGGACTGTGTAATAGTCATTAGTTGGTATGAATTTTTGTGGCAAGAAGTGGCCTGTGTGTGGCGTGTTCTAAATTTGATGGCTGCAATACAGAATGCCACAAGAATCAAATTTATTTACCCGATAAATTATTTAAAACAAACATTTGCACTATAAGACACTAGAAGGCATAACTTTTAGTGGCTGCAGGTGTCCTGAAGTGCCACTATGGAATGTGGACTGAACAAATCCGAAAAAAATGTATGGATTCTACAGTGAATTTTTTCAGTGACGAAGACAAGGAACAAAGAAAACTTATAATCCAATAATAGGAATTTTTTCATTATTACGAGACAGCTGATATTATATAATCCGCTTTATTGGATGTCCACTGTATTTAAGCACAAAATATTGTTGCTTTTCGTTGGCTTCAGTTAAGCTCTTTAATGAATTTTCTGTAAAATAAGTTGGCAACTTTTTTCGGTCTTTGAAAAATGCGTTTACGTTTACACTTGTATTTTTAGTCTTAAGGCCTACAGAGTCGTACGATTCGTTTACAGGAAAATCTGACAGAAATCTGTTCGATTTAGAAAAATCCCATCAATCACATACAAAAAAGAAGATATTTGTTACTTCTACAATATTATTAATTATTAGTGCAAATTTAATTAGAATTTTATTAGGGTGGGATGTTTGTTTAGGGTGGAATTTTGTTTGTTTAGTAATTTATGTTCAAAATATATGATCTTATAATGCAGGAATATTATTAACTGCTTTATCAAATCGAACATTTTTACACTATTAGTTATTATTGGCAAAGAGAAAAGGCTCAGCTGCTTTACAAAAGTTTCAAACCTGAAATTTTCCTAAAACTTTTCACATCGGACGGACTTGTCAAAAACATCTGTCATACTTTTTGAACACACACGAGTTTTTTGACACATCGTCTGACTAGACAGGATAGTGAAACACGGCCTTTACCGATGAGAGCAGTAAATGCGGGAGAAAACTTGAATGAAATGCATAAAGCGGCGATGCCGTAATGACGATTTTATCTTAATTTTGTAGTTTTTTGATTCAGAATAGGATTTTAAGCTATATTTTTCAAAAATAAGACTTTCCTGCTTCGTCTAGACGAGGAATTCAACTGCAACCTTAAAATAAAAATTTTTCTAAAGTACTAATATTTTAACAGAAAGTCCATTATTATGAATTTTTTGTTCTTATGTGACTTATGCACACATACATACATACATACATACATATGTTTCTGATAAAATATGAGTTCTTTCTATTACATACAATAAAAATTTTAAAAAATATATATTTTGAAATTTTTTCTTTCTAAAATTAAGATTTTTTTGGGCAACATAAAGATTTCAGAAGCCACTGGCAAAAAAAGTCACTTGTACACCAGGTAGGTCTCCTTCTGCATTTTCAAATGTTCGTCATGAGTTCATATGAAACTTCGACAGAGAAGGGAAAGAGCAAAGAATGAGGGCGAAAAAATACAGAGAGAGAGAGAGAGAAAGAGAGAGTGAGGGAGAAACTTCTTCACTTTTGCAATAAAACTCAAAACTATTGTACTTTTGCACAAAGATTGACTGGTCGGTCAGATGTTCTTTCGCAAATACTTAATATTTCCATAGAGAAGTTGATGAGACTTCCAATAGTAGAAGTTAATAAATACATTAAACTGAAGCGGCTTTTTGCTGTATTAAAATATTGCTATACTGTTTAAGTTACAACAAACTCTGTAGCATTTTACAATATTATAACGGTAATTGAAAGTAATTTGTGAAATTTTTCGTTTTTTACATGTTCGCAGATTTAAATCAATACCGCCAAATCTGATGGTGAGATGGCGTAACAATACAGATGCTATGATCGAAGCCCAATATCCAACACCGGGAGAATTTGAATATATGGAATGTGGCCCGTCGCCCCCAGCCGAAAGCGCACCCAGTATGTATGATAGTTTCGAAGAGCCAACCAGTGAACTGAGTGTACAAATATGCAACGACACTTTGCGCATAAGTCTTATCGATCAGATGAAAAATGCCGCTGGCCGCATACGCTATTTTGAGGACATCGAACAGGGCAATGTGATCGGTGAAAACACAAAGACACACTTCGAATCTGCCTCGCAAATAGAGAAAAATCTTTGTTTCCTGTGGTCCGCATTTCTAAAGAGATGGGATCTATTGCAAAGTCTATTGGATATAGGAGCTGAATTGAATTTTTGTGATCAAAATGGCATTACCGCTTTGCATTTGGGTGCGTTTAGTGGCTGCCTGTCGACGCTCACGTTTTTGGTGGGCAAGGGCATGAATGTGAACTTTCAGCCAAAATGTTACACCCCATTGCACTGTGCAGCATTTGGTAATGCGCCGGAAGCAGCGAAATATTTAATCACTAATGGTGCCCAGCTGTCAATAGACACAAACAAACCGAATTGTGAGGAGAGTCTATTGCACTGTGCGGTCCGAGCGAATGCTCTGGAATGTTTACAGCTGTTCATTGACGAGGCAGCTGATGTGAACTCCCTGAAGCCGAATGGCACTAATGCCATACACTTGGCCGCAGATCTGGGCAATGCCCAGTGCTTAGAGATCTTACTAAAAGCCAATGGAGCCGATCCAAATGTCAGAATTTGTATAAGAGAAAAAGAAAGCACAGCGTTGCATTTGGCCGCCGACGAGGGCAATGTGGAGTGTGTGGATTTGTTGTTGGCCAAGGGAGCTGATGCAAAGTTAAAAAATCATCGAGGTTTTACGGCTTTGCATTTGGCAGCTCGCACTTCCAGTCTAGAGTGTGTGGAGTCGCTGTTGAGAAATGGCAACGCAGATGCCAACGCCGAAGACTTCGACCACCGCACACCCCTACATGCTGCAGTGGGAAAATCGGAAAATGCTTTTGATATTTTGGAGCTGCTCATTCAGTGGGGAGCCAATGTAAATCACAAGGATATTTACGGATTTACTGCTTTACATTTAGCTGCCTTAGATGGTCTGGCCCAGTGTGTGGAAATGCTGATATACCACGGAGCCGATGTTACAACGAAGTCGAAAAAAGGCACTTCCGCTTTAAATGTCATCACCCGAAAAACACCTGCTTCTGTGGCCATGATAAGACAAAAACTGGATGCAGCCATTACCTTGCATCATTCCCAAGATCCGGTAAATCGTGAAGTTGAGCTGGAACTGGATTTCCGCCAACTGCTGCAGCATTGTCATCCTAGAGAAATAAGCTATTTAAACACGTTCGTAGATGAGGGTCAAAAAGAAATATTGGAACATCCCTTGTGCTCGTCCTTTCTCTACATTAAATGGGGCAAAATAAGAAAATATTACATAGGACGCTTGATTTTCTGCTTCTTCTTTATACTCTTTCTAACCCTGTACGTACTCACTGCCTTGGCCCACAATTGTTACAACGGCAGCAAGGATGATAACACCACCATACAAGCTCAGGAGTTGTGCCAAAAACAATCCATTCTGGGCGACATGTTGCGCAACAATCCGTTTGTTATGGAAATGCAATGGTGGGTGCTGGTCGCTATTACGGTGGTGGAAATATTTCGCAAACTTTACGGCATAACCGGCTACTCGTCGTTCAAGCACTACGTCACCCAGGTGGAAAACATAATGGAATGGTTTGTGATAACCAGTGTGTTTGTTATATCGTACATTTACACCAAACAAACATATACCTTCCAAAATCACATAGGAGCGTTTGCCGTACTGTTGGGCTGGACAAATCTCATGCTAATGATTGGCCAGTTGCCGGTGTTCGATGTCTACGTGGCCATGTATACGCGAGTGCAAGGGGAGTTCGCTAAGCTGTTTATGGCCTACTCCTGTATGCTGATTGGCTTTACCATATCATTTTGTGTGATTTTCCCCTCTTCCTCGTCATTCGCCAACCCCTTTATGGGCTTTATATCTGTGCTGGTGATGATGATAGGAGAGCAGGATCTGTCACTGCTCATCAACGATCCGGACGGCAAGGATCCACCATTTCTGCTGGAAGTCAGCGCTCAAATAACTTTCGTGTTGTTCCTGTTGTTCGTAACAATTATTCTCATGAATTTGCTGGTGGGTATAGCCGTACACGATATACAGGGTCTCAAAAAGACCGCAGGTCTTTCCAAGCTGGTCCGTCAGACCAAACTGATTTCCTACATAGAATCGGCCCTATTCAATGGCTATTTGCCCACTTGGTTGAGAAATCTGCTGCACTATACGGCTCTGGTTTCGCCGCAGGCATATCGCGTGGTATTGTGTGTGAAGCCCTTGAATCCCAGCGAGAAACGCTTGCCCCGCGACATTCTTATGAAAGCCTACGAGGTGGGCAAAATGCGCAAACATTTCGGCCACACAATATCGGCCAAGTCCTCCGATGCTACTTATCTGTCCTATAAAAACAAATACAACAATGAAAGCAATCAGGCCCCACCCACACCGTACGCAACGGAAGATTTCGAGGCCACCGTTTTATCGAACATAAACACGAAAATCGAAGACAACTGCGAACGCATTGAGTATTTGACCCAAGAGATACAGGAACTGAAACAGGCGCTTATAACCCAACAGCAGCAGGCCAGCAAAGTTATTGATAAACTATTAATTGTTATATCGAATCAGCAAAAGAATAATTTAAGAAAATAGTTAAAAGTATTTAACAGATACAGATAATTTTATATTCTTAGTCAGTCCTTTAAGACCCCCAAAAAAGTGTCCTTCTACAATATAGTTGAGTATCGAAAATTTTTAGTAGTTTTTAACAAAAAAAAAACCAAGCAAATGTTGCAAATCCTATTCTAAGCATTAACTATCGATCGTATGAATTTTATTGTTAATTGTTTTAAGCTGATTTTCATCTCAAGACATTCCTACATTCCAACAAAATTTATATACTATAGAAAACTTTTAGCTTAGCAGATATTAATTGTGTTTAGCAATTAAATATTTGTTTACTTTAATTAAAACTTTATTTATTTTAAATTTACTTTAAGATTTCTGAAGTTATATTTTGCTATTTATTTAAGTAGTAGATGTTTGTTTATAAAACATAAGTGTTTTTGAAACTTTATTAAAAAAATTTAAGGTTTTTCAAACTTGAAGACAATTAAGCATTTTTTTAAGTTTTCATACTCTCAAAGGCTGCAAAGGATATCGAACAGTGACAACTTTTCGCCAGCGAAAACCCACTTTCTAGTTTCGTTTTGATTTTATTTCATAGTCCCCGAAAATTTCAAATGTTTTTTTTTTGATTTTTTTGAGAAAAAAAAGGTTGTATTAAGGACTAGTTTAACAAGGTTTTGAAGAATTAACGCAAAAAGACATAGAAAAACAATGTTATAGTCGACACAATAGAACTTACGGATGGATTAGCTGTCAATAGAACGGCCTCATGAATGGATCTACGCTCGAAGAATGCTACCACATTATCGCAAGGCGACTGTGTCTTATTTATGGAGCGCATAATCCATCTGAGCCAGTTATCCGTCGAAGAGTACATAAACATGCTCTCTTGATGTTTTAATGACACCAAAACCTCGACGAAATATCGAGTATCATCGGCGCTGGTACCTACAAAAACGAAACTGGAGTTGGCAGATTACATTCAGTGGACACAGTTACCGAACCATCGTCCGTGGTAGTTTGTTTGAAGAAATTGATACGAGCAAGATGCAGTTTCAACAGGATGATGCTCTGCATGCAATACGGCGATCGCAATCATCGACTTATTGAAATCGCTAATTGGCGAAAAGTTGATTACGGGAAATGGACCACACAATTGACCTCTAAGATAGATTATTTCGTGTACGACTTTATAAAGCCGGCAACAATTTGTGTTGTTCGTGGCATACGGAAGAAATTGGAACGGCCAGAATTCGCTTCGTCAAGAGCTGCCACGATAGCCAAGTGCTCGAAACTATTTCATTTATTGATCTTTCGAAAACGGACAATCTTTTTTTTTATTGAAATCTAATTATTTGTGTTATTTTTTACAATTTTAAATTCTTTAGACGAAACACGTCTTATGAATGAGTTCGTAGAGTGTTCAACCAACAGTCCCAAGGGTTGTAGGTTCAATTCCTGCCAAAGAACTTCAGCTGCGCAGTTTTGTATTCATTAGTAAAAAAAAAAAACAAAAATTATTAAAAACTTTCTTCCAGGTATTTATTGATTTTTTATTCAGATCTTGGCCAAATCCAAAATTCGCGCTAGAACAACGCCATCGAATCGCACAACTTATAGACGACTTTCTGATTATTATTATCTTTATATGCGAGAAAGCCATTCCAGCCATCGAACTGATAGAAAAGATTTCATACTCTCTAAATGCTGCATTAACGCCAAAACCTTGAGGGAATGAACCTATTGAATAGAACATCATTGAATCCTATTTCCTTCAAAAATTAAGCCGTACCTCGCGTTACGGTGTGTAGAGATCACTTCTGTGCGACATTGAATTTCCCCTATTTTTTTGAAAATTGTTTTATTTGTTTGGTTTGCCAATTGAGGTGACCGAACTTTAACAGACAGCCATTTTCAAGCCGTATTGTTGGAACCTCATCTACCAAATCGGCTGAATTTGTTTTACAATCTTTCGCAGTGAGGTCGAGTTCACTACTTCACTAAACAACGAACTAACAGCCGTACAATGTGCTGGGTAATCTGTGTAACTATTCACGGTGGCTGCCTACCAATACGGCCTGAGCCGACGGTGATCTTTGCACGGGGTGCATACAATGCGTCTACCAACGCCCCCAAGCATGACAGACTGTCATGCCTGAGTACCGAATCGATTACAGGCCACTTGGAGCATACTTTCCACCTCGGTTAGGCGCGGAGCCTATCTAAAACTTCTGCCGCTCTATGGGTTGTAGCACCCGGTTGCAATGGCTTTCAACCGCAACCACCACGTGGCTCCCCGCAGGCCCTCACCATAGCCGGGCAGTAACAAGTTCCTGGGGCTCCCGGTTCTCGTGGTACCAAAATTAAGCCTGTGGTAATATTTGACAGTACAGTTGGCGTTTCTCACAAACAATCGCACTTTTGCAGGCCACAACAAATACTACGCTGTGATTAAGACCTGCAGCCGTACAAACATGGAACTAATCCAGAAGATAAGAAGAAGACTCGCCGTCGCAGTTAAAGATTTACTCCCAACTTTCATCAAAGAAGATGATCTTCAGCGATTAAACCGATTTTTGCCTGATTTTTCGAATTTGAAACGACTTAAACTTAAGCACATCGAAGACCGGCAAAAAAGTCACTGTCCGGTGTCGATTTGGCCCGTTTTTGGCGCCCCTCGTTCCATATTTTGTTTTTAACAAACACGTTGGCCAAGTCAGTGATTGCCAACTTTAAAATTAGACACAAAAAACATTTGGTTTCAATAGTACGGTGGTATTTGCTACAAAACTTATGCCATAATGGACAATCTGGACGAGCGATTTGTGAGCGCTTGGCCACTTCGCATCGAGTTAGTGTGAAATTGGCCCGTAAGAGTTTTTCTTGAGCGGGGTTTTCATAAGTCGCAAATCGTTGCGATTAAAACCCCACTCATAGCCAACATAAGCTCGTTCTGTAGGTCAAACTTGGCTTAATTTATGAGCCAGAATAATGGAAAATTAGTAAATGACGGCTGCTTACTACCCCTCACAATAGGACGCAGCCTCTAGCAAGATGTCCTATTCCATACGCTTAGATAATTTCCTAAGGCAGGGTCTTCAAAGACAGAGCCTTAAAGTTTAAACCAGCAAAAGCTAATGAGAACCACTTTAGGTGGGGGAGAGGGAGACGGAGAGGACAAATTTCATAATTTAAAAACCCGGCATTTTATTACGTCCATTAATTTTTATTTAAGACTGAATTCACAGTCCTTTATTTTCTACCTTGACAAACTGTTTGCCAAAACTTTAACTCCGTTTGTTCTTTGACTTTTGCAACAAATAAGATTTATTTAGTTGGCCAAAACGAAACGAAATTTTTACGTTGTTTAATCACTCGTGTTAACATTAACATTTCATATAACCCAAAATATGTGCATATAATAGAAATAAAGAATTTATATTTTATCTCAAAGTACATAAAGCATTTTAAAATTGTTTCATTTGTTGAGTGGTCATGACATACGCGAGCACAAACAAACAGTGCGACAAAAAAGTAAATAGACTATGAAATGTAATCACAAAAAACTACTCGTAAGTGCAAACCAAATAGAGGTACTGAACGCACTCTATCCTTTGGCATCAATAGCAAGGAGAGATAGACAAATCGGTAGCAAACATCGTGAGAACATACTGGATGTTCTTGAAGGCCTCATACGCACTAAAACTGGACACGAAAAGTTGCAGAATTCTGTCGGTGGCACTCATGGGGCACTATATGTAATAATAACTAGATATACAAAAGAAGTGTGTCTGCGGTGGGGAGAAGTTAGCAAAGCTCTGGATCAGCGCTGTCATAATATTTTTTTACAAAATCTGCAAATTTGGCATAAAAAATCTGCTTTTCAGGTGAAAAATTTGAAAGCGCAATTAAGGCTTAACTGAATAAAATAAAGATTTTGGATTGTACATAAATAAACATGTATGTTTGTATACAAGTAAACGAAAAGCAAAGATGAGCTGCACGACGAGTTTTATATTTAAAAACCATAAAATTAGACTCAACACTTGGCATTTGATCAGTGTTGCAAAAAAAAAAGGATTTAATAAAAACATTAACGTCAAACTGCAAAATCTGCACAATTTGCCTTAAAACATGATTTTAAAACAAACAATTTCAAAACAGCTCAATGCAGCGAAAAACTGCACAGTTGACAACACAGCACTTGATTATCAACTGAGTGCCACTGAGACACAAGAGAGAGATACAGGCTACTTCAGGTCTATATGCTGGTGGTCGGACGTCCACTATTATTCATTCATTCCACTACATATCAACAAGACAAAATGTTGATTTAACATGGTTTCTAAATAAATTCAATATTAAGATAATTTAATTAAACGTTATTAGGTGGGAGTAAAACATATTTAAGAGCAATTCGTTGGCGTTTCCATCGCCTTTTCAATAGATTTTTTTTACCAATGGTTTTTGACAAAAATTGTACACCCCCAAACCCATTTATACAGGACTAAATATAATTTAATTTTAAAATAACTTTTTATATTCAAATAACTAATGGAGCGGTCTATTCCAACATTTTTCGTAAATTGAACTTTCAGCAATAAAGAACGCTTTAGGTTTATTGAGGGCTCTATTCCAACCATTAACTGTCATTCGCATTTTCCGCCTCCACTAAGCGCTGTTTGTGTCAAACCGATTTTTACGGACCATCAGTTATTGACATATATCAGATAAATCACACTTGTTCCAGAAATATATGATCATATCCTAAAGCCGGTGGCCTTTCCAGCTAGTGGTTTCCAGCTACTGCTTTCTTTAATGTTCAAATTTATTTATAGTGCCACCCACTCACGCCTGCCATTGCCATCAACAAATTGCACAACATTTACGCAGCAGTTTTCGTATTAGCAGCAGAAGACATGGCAAGAAAATTTAAATGAAATACTTCGAATGACTGCATTTAAGCTGAACCATAATAGTCACATTTATTAAAATATATTGTGTGATGTGTGAACTATGAGCCGTTATTTTTCTTTTAAATAACGAACGGATATGGCGGAATTTTTGGCAAAATGTTGCAATTTTTATAATATGTTTTATTTAAACTGTTGACGGTGCCGGCTGAGATGTGATTGAACCATCAGAGAAGTTGAACGTAGTAAGTGTCGATTGCAACCGCTGCGGGTCGGACATTTATAAGAGATTTTTTATTTTTTTGTTGCCTGAAATTGTCTTTCGTGAGGCCACAAGCAGTTGGTTTAAGGCAACAGCGAGCTTTGCCAGTGAATAAATATCCTTTTTGAGCAATCATTTATATCACTCACCTTCTACATCGCGTGATTTCCCTTTTTTTTTTTAATTTTGTTTTGGCGGTAGAGGTTTATGATTTACTGTATTCCAACAACTGGTACCACCGGTACCAGAAAGCGAGAAGCGAGAAGTGATCGCGTCTAACATTTTAAATGAATTATTTTCAAAATGTGAATATCATATATTGTTCTTTCGGGTCAGAGGTAATTGAAAAAAGATGCTCATGCATCAGCCGCATAAAGTTATTTTTTTTTTTTTTTTTAGAAAAAATGTGGAAAATATAATGAAAAGCATTTTTTTCAAATATTGCCATAAAAATGTTTTCTTTTAAGTTCTTAACACCTCTTGATTGTGCGGCCTTATTTAAAGGACGAGAAGGGTTTGAATTGAACGGCTTTAAGGTAAACTTTATTATTTTTAAACATAAATTCTAAGCAATTGGTAAGACTTGTTCGCTACCATAAAGTTTCGGCAAGTGAATAAATTGCAACGCTAACAGTCAATTTAAATACGTCTGGATTCTTCGGTTTAATCAATCTGAGCTGCGGTTAATAAAATTTTTCGTACAATAAAATGACCTGCTTCGGATCTAGCAATTTTCCGTGCAGAAGTTGTGCATTCCGAAAACAAACAAGACATCAAGTTGAATTTGCACTTTTTTAAAGGCGGTTGTACTGTGTGTGTGTGTGTGTGTGTTTTTCTAGCAGCTTGAGAACTATTGATGTCGGCGTCGGCAACTATGATTTGACAGCTGGAAATGCCAAACTGTGCTGATATTTCTGGCCAGTAAGGCTTGGCAAGTCATCATGAAGCGTTTAAAGCCGCAACATCGATTCCGGATTGTGGAAATTTACTTTGAACAAACTAATCTGTTCGCGAAGTTCATAGAACACAACCAGCGTAGTGAGGAAGCAATTCATGTGGTTATTAATCGTTTATGGTGTTACTCTTCAAAACCATTAATAAGACAAAGAAATGTGTGCACCGAAAAAAATATTGCGGCTGTAGGGCGAAGTACTGAAGAAGACGACGAAATGTCGACTCGTAGTCGTTCTGAACTTTTGCCTGGACTACGTGGAAGATTTTACGTAAAAGGATGTTGCTGTAGGGCGAAGTACTGAAGAAGACGACGAAATGTCGACTCGTTGTCGTTCTGAACTTTTGCCTGGACTACGTGGAAGATTTTACGTAAAAGGATGTTGCTGTAGGGCGAAGTACTGAAGAAGACGACGAAATGTCGACTCGTTGTCGTTCTGAACTTTTGCCTGGACTACGTGGAAGATTTTACGTAAAAGGATGTTGGCTTATGTGCCCTTAAAATACAACTAGTGCTCATTTTTGGTGATGGAACTCATTTTAAACTTTTTTTCCAGATGTGGTCCTGTTTACTGCCCCCCCCCCCCCCGTCACCCCTTTGGTGCGATTTAACGCCTGTGGAATACTTTTACACGGCCATTTGGTTTATGCGTATAAACCAGCAACTCTTGAAGTCAACATTCAAGCCACCATTGACGCCCCTCGTTCAGATGTATTGGAAAAAGGAGTCAAAAAATGGATGGACCATGTAACTCGTAGCCGGGGCGAACGTATGCCATAAATCATATATATAAAATAAATGCACGAAATTATCTAGCAAATTATAATAAAAAAAATTACTTCCAACATTATCATTATGTTCTTTATCATTTTAAGTCCTCTGACTGGTGAAAAGCGCCCGATTTTTTTTTGTAGTCGTTTCACTTCAAATACGTGGTTCTAACGGTTAAATGCGTTTTAAGAATATCAGACTTTACAATCTTTATGTTTCAACACAATAATAGTTTAAAAAAAATTTTTGATTTTAATACAAAATCATGTTAAATTCACATGAAATGGCCAAATGAGACACAATCATAGAAATGTTAATCCATGTTGATTAAATTGTTAATGCATGTTGATTAGACATTGAAACAGCAAAAGTAAGCAGAAGTAAGCAAAGAAAGTTGTTATCAAAAATCGTAAAATCAATACATTTCAACGTTGTTTGTGTCGAGTTTCGAGGTTCGTTTAAGGCCACTCTGCGCATTACCAGGCTTTCACAAGGTTTGGCTTAAACAACTATTTGCTTTTGTCGCAAAAATTTTGCTAAAAATGCCTAAAATTTGGCGTTGCTGGCGATAATTTTTTAAATAAGCGGTATTTGGAACCTGAAGTCTGGGCTGGGCGCTTGGAAAGTTTTACGATTTTATAAAATCATATTTGAAATTCCGGCTTTTGTTGTTTTTTCCCACTAAAAAAACGAAAAACTAACACCAGTTTTGGAAGATTTCACATGGAGCTGAAGAGATTCCTATTGACTATCCAAAAACATACATCTGCGTAAAAACTTTATTATATTTCTAGGCAAAGAACTCTTGGCATTCCAAGAATAAGTCAATATTTAAAATTTTGATATCAACAGTAAATTATTTAGCACAATTCACAGAAAAAAAATGAATTCCTAACAAAATATTTTTGTTTGAAATTGTTTAACCACTTCATTTGAATACAAACAATTAACAGCTTGATAGCAAATTCAGTGCAATTTGTTAACTTAAACATATGATTGCCAAGACAATATTTTAGTCAAGTGGAGCAATTCTTTTTCCCAAAAATTTGAACTTTGCAAAACAGAAATTGTTCTATTTGAAAAATGAATGCTATTTTATAAATTTCTTATTGCGGTACCAACTTCCATTATTTAAGCTTTCACTTACCTGTTCACGTGGCTGTATGTCCTCAAAATAAGAGATGTCTTGGCCATTGATGGAAATTCGTCCTGTGCCGGGAACACGCACCGTTACATCACCACGAGCTGTTTTACGTAGACATTCTAATATGACAATATAATGAAAACTAGTTAATCGTCAGTTTTAAGGCGAATTTTTCCTAGACTAACCGTATGTTGTTATAAACTGTCGACCTTGTTCATCAATTTTAGGTTTTGGTATCTCCGACTGGCTCAATTTGTCCATTAAGCGTTTTATATATTTATCAATAAATTCTTTGCTTTTATACGAATAGGGTTGGCTCACCAATCTCTCCATTGCGGTTATAAAACTGTTGAATTCAATGTCGGTTATTTTCTCCACCAACTGTAATTCCATTTCTTCTTTGGTGATCCAATTAAAGCCAGTCAGATCACTGTTGAGACATATAAATTATTATAGTAGGAAGAAAAATATATCTTTACAATTTTTGTAAATCGCATATTGTAAAAGTAAAGTGATACGATATCATAAACATTTTCTCTTAATCACAAATTATGTGTGTTTTATAGTTATCCACAAAATGTTCAACTTTAAAATGAAAAATGATTTTAAATCATATTTTTTATCTTTTTACACACGAAACGGCCAAATTCATTTTCCTTCATTGTAATGGTATCTATCGTTGTTTGCCTGTGTTACACCGACAATGCGAATGAAATGTCCAAAGTTTTTGGTTTTATCTCAAGCACTATCGGTGTCGCATCACAATGATTGGCGATTATGACTGGATCGTGTCTATCCCTAAACGAATGAAATCTAAAAAAAAATGCTACCGGCCCTATACAGAATAAAAAAACATGAGTCAACTATTTTGCGGATATCGTTCTCTGTGGAAATTTGCACAGAGCCAACCGATGGATAGTCGTTGTATAAAAGCCGCCAAGAAAAGTAAAAAAAAACCTGAAAATAAGACTACACCGTTTCTTGCACAATATTATTAGAATGTTTTGCTCTAAATTCTCATTGTGTTTTTAAACACAATTGAATAAAAAGTTGAATTTTTGAATATATTTCAAAGATTTTCAAGCCTATTGATGAGTAGGATAGCAACTAGGAATTATCGGCACATAGAAAGATAAAAAAACACACAAACTTTTGGTTTTCAAATTGTGTAGGTGTAAATGTGTAATTAAATAAATTAATAATAAAACTATTTTTATTTTAAAAGCAAAGCAGATGTTATTTTTAAGGTACAACGAATATTTATGAAATCTCTTCTAATTTAAATGAAACTATATAAAACTAGCAATAAACCAATAAATCGATTTGAAACTCACAACCAAACCAAATTTCAAGTCGCTGGAAAAAAGTCAAAGTTAAGCAAAAATTAAAGGATTTCGTTGGTTTCTCTACTTTGAAAATTATCTACAAAAATATAAGGTTTAATATAAACGAACCTTTTAATTTTAAAATGCTCAGTGATTATTCCTTTTTATACTGGTTAGCGAATTTGAAAAAAACGGCTGATTTAAACTTGTTCAAATTCATCTATTACAAAACTTTCCTAGATTTTGTTTAAAACTAAGTCACGTGATTTCCAAAAACAAAACCATCTATTACTTTAAACTATCGATAATAATTTAATTTTGACTCTAAAACCGATAACAAATGGTTTAAATTTAAAAATAAACCAATTCGTTTTGTAGGGAATTTTTTCACTTCCTTTTCCGATCTTAAATTGCAAACGTATTCTAAATCGAAATTTCAACTTAAATTTGTAAACAAAATAATCATCGGCAAATATATGAATAAAATTTTAAAGTTGAACACAAAAAGCGCATATTTTTGAGCTGAAAAACTACGAAACGGCCTACAATAGTCAATAATTTCCAATAAATTTAGAGGAAACGCTCATTCTGAAAAAACTGCCAGTTAAACATCTTAAAATTCATTATAATTCAATAATTCATCTTAAACATTTAGAAATGTTACAAAATTTAGAGCAAAAAAACTATAAATTGACCAGAATTATTGAGTATTGGAAAAATATGAAACATTTTAGGAAGAAAACCTCTAAAATTATTAGAATTTGCAAACATCTAATGCTTTTGCTGCAAGTGAAAGAATCTTCAAGCCGAAACAGTTGCATGCGAAAATTTTATTAACTTACAGTTTTAGATTGGGATCAGGTTTTTGGCCGCGTCGCATCATGCGTTCCTCCAAGTCATACAATTTATTTAGCTCTTCAACGATATCCTGTCTCAAGAAAGAAAATATTCAATATCATATACGAGTATATGAAAATGGATGTGCATTAGAGTTTGTTTAAAAGTAACTTACGTAAAGTAATTGAAATAAATTTGGATTGCCAGTATAAAACATGCTGTGGAATGGTCTGCCGGATTCATCGAACTCGGCTGCTTTGCGCGCTGGAAATATTTCTTCGGGTCTTTTCATGATTGGGCGAGCCTTTTTATCATAAACGCCCGATGGAAACAGATACTCAATGGCATTCTACGCAAAAATACATAAACCAGTTACATACAAATGTATAGAAGAAATAAAACAAAGCTATAGACTTATTTATGTACATTGATATCCTCTTGAGTGAATGTTTCTGGATCTTCGCCCATCATATTAGCCAAATGCCTTTTTCCAATTTGAAAATCCAGCTGCTGAGTTTTCATGAAATTGTCATGCTCCTGGGCACGCTCTAAATAAGCCTTCATCGCCTTGCTAACCTTTTGTTTCTTAACAGCGAGTGGGGCCGCTTCGACCGTTACCGCAGTGCTGTACTTGGCCTTTTGCTGCTGGAACAACTGAAACATAATTTGAGAGGTTATGCAAGCATTTTACATTAAATCTTCCCTTTCACATATTTTGTGTGAAACTTGAGGAAATTTGCGTAAATCAAACCACCCACCTTATTTGTTGCTGCTGCATTATTTGTGCGTTGAAAGTTTTGTGTTAAATATGCATTATTTTTTAATAAATTTAAACCAAAAACACGCAGCGACATCTTTGCGGTTGGATATTTGCCTTTGCAGAGAAAATTTTGCTCCAAAAGACCGAATCAAATCAGCTGAATATTTTTCTTACAAGTGTGAAAAATGTAAACAGAGAGTAAAACTTATTTGAAAGATGCCAGACTGCAGAAGTTATTATTAATGTTTATCTTTACACTGAAAAAGAAATTTACTATGAGATTTGGCTAGCGGAATATCTCTGGGCAAACATTTTAGATCCGACCCCAGAAATAATTTGTGTACACTTTTTTCAATATTATATCATATCCCATATTTGAACTCATTAGGGTCAAAAACAGCTGCAGTGCCAATCGTTATTGTGTTGTGGTTGATTTAGTTATTTCTAACGGGCTTAAACAAATAAGTAACCCTACAAGCGGACTGGTAGTATAATATTATAAGCAGTATGCACTTGGAGCAAAAAATATATAAAATTTTGATACATTTTTTTTACAAAATATCAACATATTTTGCCAACTTCTGTAATATAATTAACATATATATAATTATATTAGAGTGAAAAAGTTTATAAGAGGCGCAAAAAAATTTTGCGAGTTCTAAAAGCTGTGATTATGTTTGATACGCAAGTTCAATGCATCGAGATCGAGATTTCACTGATTTACACTGAGTAACTCTTTATTTCTACTTGCTGTATCATTTTTTATGGTTTAAATCTTCACTAAACTTCTACAGTTAACGTTGTTGTTCCTTCCTCTACAGCCTATTTAAATATCATTTGCTTTCACGTGATGCCATATCTGACAAACTCTTCTTATTATTTATTTTGCTTCTGAATAGAATCAACACAACAAAAGCAAACTGTAACAATTTAGTTAAGCGTTAATTAACAGGAAACTAATGAGCTGTACATAAACAAATACCAGAAAACGAGAGAGCAACTGAATTAAATATTTAAGTTTAGAACTCAATATGTTACCGGAAACAGTTACATTTGCCGTCACACTCATCGTTTATGGAGCGATATTATTTTTATTGATTTACTATGTGAGTACCAGCTGCTAAGAAACTTCACAAAAATAATATCTTACATGCAAATGAGGAGTACCTAAGTCCGATTCTTTTTTAATTTTCTTTTAGGTATTGACATTGGCCGACTTAGAATGTGATTATTTAAATGCTCAGGAGTGCTGCAGCCGTTTAAATTTTTGGGTCATACCCAAGTTTGGTTCGCAATTGATATTGTGCGTGTTGCTGCTGTTGGGTGGCCACTGGCTAATGTTGTTCCTCAATTTGCCTATGGTCACTTGGCTGGGCTATGAATTATATAAACAACCCAGGGACAGCCTTGGTGTCTATGACCCAGTTGATATTCATAGCAGAGGCTTGCTAAAGATACATCTTAGGAATACAATGATATATTTGGGCTACTACTTTATAATGTTTTTTATTGCCCTGTATTTGTAAGTAGCTGTCCTCATTTCAAATTTAATTAAATTTAATTGCTTTAATTTTTAGCATGATTTCTGCTCTGCTCAAGGGAGATCCTATCAGACGTCATGAGGAGGGAGAGATTATAACGGACTTTTAATAATAAAACTAAATTAAGTCACAATAGAATTTTATTTAGCTATACCGAGATATTTTAGTATAACAATTGATTTAGTTTTCACACAATTACACAGCACAACAATCATCAGCAATCTCTAGTCTTGGAAACTTTTGAAGTTAAAGTAGATTTGTCAACTCCCTTGAGTAATTTTATGGCTAAGAAAAATTACCAGCAGAACTTTGGACAAGCATTTGTTCTACTATTTACACCAACAAAAGTATTTTCTGTAATGACAGATATTTTGAATATTTTGCATTTATTTATTTCTTACACAATAATACTCGTATATTTTGTTTGTGCATGGAAAAATCGTTGAGTTTTTGATCGGGGATCGTCAGCTGAAATGCAAAACCCCGTAGAAGCAAAATAATAACATGTCATGAAACTTGCGCTTGCAGTTCCTTCCTTTCACATGGATGATTAGGGAATTAATCAAAGTATTGTTTTCGCATTTTATGCTGGCATTTGTGGTTCTGCATTTCAGCTACAGATGTTCGTTTTAGAATCCAAATAATGAAAGTATTTGTTTCTGTCTTGGCATTTCTAGTTGTAAGAATGATACTTTTAATTTATCATAAATGATTAATTTATGTTTATAGCAGTAGGCCAGAAAATGTTAATAAAGAATTTATGTATTAACAAATTTTCTAAAATAACACTTTTTAAACATGTAAAATTGTAAATGTGTTCAATTACTGAATAACAATGACTTGCAACGACAGCACAAAATTTACAAAATTGTTCTGAAAGTTATCTCTTTTCAGTTAAAACTGAAAAATAAATTCAAATTTTAATTAACCAACTCCAGATAGAAATAAGAAATTAAAGTTATTGAAAAAGTAAAATTAAATTGAAAAAAGCTCAAAGTTGTGAAATTCTATTTAATACTGTGAGGGCTCGATTATTCGCATTGGTCGGCAATTTTCCGGTTGATAGTGTAACAGCTTTTGTTTTATTCATATTTTTGTATTTAGTTACACGTTACGTTCTTCTATATTATATGTATGTATATCGTTAGCTGAAATGCAAAGCCACTAAACAACAACAAAAAAGCGAAATCGTTGTTTTACTAATTATGATGCATATTCACAACATTCTATAAGAGATAATGAAAAGCACGTCACTACAAATGCAAGTTCAATAATATGTTGTGCTTTTATTTCTACTGTAAAACAGTAAAAATTGTGTTTATTTGGTTTGGCATTTCAGCTGACGATATAATCGGAGAAAAATTCATGTATTTTATGTCTTTTAATCAAATCATACATAAAAATGTATAAGAAACGGTTGGTCGAGACAAAACAAAAAAAAAATAAACCGTTGAAAAAAGGAAACCAATGACAAAATTATCGTCCCCGGATAATCGACAACGTCGGTTAATCGTACAACGAATAATCGAGGCCTTACTGGGTTGCAAAATATGATGTTTATAAAGAAATTTATTTGACTGCAATACAAAATCAGATTGATATTCAGAAAAAATCATTTTTAAATAAAGAAAATTAAATTGATACTTGGAAAATACAAATTGTGTTTTTGCGATAACTTGAAAGGCCTTTGCGTAATCTGAATCGATCTAAAGGCATTCGAAATCAACTTTAATTATGGCCTTCCCATATTTAAATTTAAATTAATCAAAGTGTATGTGAGATATTATCGAATTTGTTCCGTTGAAAGGCGTAACCGCTGCCATTATGAATGGACTGTAACAAGGCGTAAATGTCTGAAATAACAGGCTTTCGATGACGCTGGGGCAAAAATTATTCTAAATTTGGCTGCTGGTATGTGTTCTGTCGGATTTAAGGATCGCAGTAATTTGTGGCCCGTTTGGGAAAGTCTAACTGAGCTAAAGCGTGCAGTCTTAGTGCTCAGTTCCCCATATACAACTGAAATCGCCAGTAGCCAGTTGTGGCATAATGTGTGTAGCAGCCAGTACCAGTTGGGCTCCACATCTTTCAATTCAGTCCTAAAGATGGCGATAATCAGCAATTCATCGTAATCTCCGTTCAAAGCCATAAACTGGTCAGAGTCGTTATCAGTGAAATATTATGGTGCCAAAGACGCGGCCCAATCAAAATACACACACCAATTAGTGACTTGTTCGGACTGCACTGGAGATTTTTCGTTGTCATGGTAAATAGTATTGTGCCAAATTGTGCCATTCATGTACAAGTGGACTTCAACGCTGAAGACGATTGAGTTCAGTTGCGGGCTGGCGGCCCCCCTCAACGATCACAAGTTGCCTTTGGTCGTTTACCTTCAGCTGTATCAACAGTTGAATTTTATGCGATAGTCTCAAAATAAAGTCCAGCAGCGGTAAGAATATAAATAAAACAATTATATCTATTCCTTTTCTATTTGGTTTATATTTATAATTAAATTATTTATTTTAAAATTAAATCTATACAAAATTTGCTTTAAGTTTTAAGTTCATGCAATTGAATGACTGCTGTTGTGTTAAACGGAATCAAGTAATTTAATTTTTACAAACAATAGAAGTAAAAAAGAAATGCATTGGATTTATGTTCACCTTCCAAATTTATAGAAATATAAAATTATTGAAAATACATTTTAAAAATATATGTTTCATGCAGATGGTTTCCATATTTTATTTTTCATGAATACGTAATTTAAAATTTATAACAATTGCATTATCAGCAAACTAACAAAAGGAGAGTATATTTTTCTTTCGAAAATTAATGAAAGAAATTTTTGTGAAAAAATAAAGAAAATAATATTTAGAAAAAGGAAAAAAAATGCACATTTGCATGCAGTGAAAAGCAAACATTTAAGAAACAGAAATCAATACAATTATAATTTTCCTATATATAACTTTTGATATATAAAATCTGAATTGTTTATTCTTTTACATGTTCTGTTTAGTCTAAAATTTTTAACAAACTATTTCCAGGCTTGTTTAATAGATTTGCGCGATGCAAGATGTTTGGCCACCAACGAACCTGAAGTTAAAACTACCAGAACGATGGAAATTAAGATGTAATCAAAATCTTCCTTAAGCAGATCGAAGGTTTTGGATGGAGCAATTCGTGTAACAAATAAATCTGCAAAAAGAATTGATTAAAAGAAGGACGCAAAGGAGAAACACTGTCCATATTTACCTAAACCTGCCGCCACTACCAAACACGTGCTCTCCAAACCGCTAGGAGCCGTGTAAATGTATCGTAGTCTGGTTATGGTTTGATTGTAATTGATCATGTTCTCCATTGGCAACGGCAATTCTGGAATGTAAGGCATAGCACCCTCTTCACGGCCATTCGAGGAAGAGGAAATTGGTCGGCGCGGATCTAGAAAAGCCCAAGGCAACTCCACTATGGAGCCGCTGGTGGTGCCGACTGATGAAGAAAATGTCAAAAGACGTGGACTTTATTTGATATTCATCTACAACATACTTAACACATCCTTGTTCGTAATGCCTCTTTCGGTGATGGTTTCACGAATAGCGGATACACTTGTCGGTATGATGTATGATTGACGCTCCACTAAAGGCATTTGTGGTGCATTAAGAGAACTCCAAACAGTGCTATTAGCCTGGGTCTTCCCTTCGTATAGTTCAATAGTAGCTGCAATTCAAAAATCATTTAAAAACTAAAATATTAGAGGGTTGCCTTTAACAACAAAGACCGAACTTTGAAGGCCATGAAAGATATTTGGAGATGGTTTATGAAATTTATTTTTTTGTATTTATAAAAAAAAGTGGACAGAATATAAAGTTTTGTATTGCTTCGCCATCAATACCAGAGTTAGGCACATGGAAATTAATTTTTTTTCTTTGTTAATATTATTATTTAGTGGCGCATCAAACAAGATGTCAGTAACAGTTCGATTTAATTACATTTCTCGTAAAAATGGGCTGAAAACGACTGCTTTTGTAGCCCATATTTCTCTGCCTCTTACAAAACGTTCTACAGAAAATCTGGAGCCTAAAATTGCCAAATCAGTACGACCTCGGCAACATTCTAAAAACTTAAATTTTGGTACAAAATCTTTATAAATATATATAATATTTTTTAAATCATTCAAACATTGCATTCAAACTCACTTATTTCGGTGCGCCTGACTTTGTCATTGTAGACAGCATATGCCAGCCAATTTTCTGAATGCACAACATGCAAGGGGGGACGGACTTTTCGATGTAACATGGAAAACACAATTGAACCGGACACCACGTCCAATAAATAAACATTCAGCAAATCTTAAAAAAGGAATCATTTTAAATAAGTGTTAAAATAATTTTCAGCCATAGTTTATTACATTTGTGTATATTGTCAGCTGCTTGTGTGAAAACTGCTACCAAATTGGGATTGATATACTTGTATAGGACCGAACGATCGGGCATAACACGACCTTGAGAATGAACTCTTTCAATTGGATTCTTGGAGGCCACAGCAATAATTTTATGATCACCTGCATGTCCAGCCAGATCAACATTCCACAAAGGAATGGTAGACAGTTTCTAAGAATATATAATAGATAAATTAAATGTTGAAATTTGAAATACTTTCTTAAATTTACATCGTTCGCAAATTTAACATAAAAACCATTTATTTGTGAAGAGGATTTGTCAGCCGTGTACAAATACAAGCCATTAGCCTGTAAGCAAAACAGAAATATTATTACAGACTCGTTCTTCTATTAAATTTTCAAACACAACTCACCTTTGACTGGGCATATTCTGGATACACATTGACATTGTTGTTGGCATCCATTATTACAATGCCCCTTACAAAGTCGTGTTCGGTTTCAGCCAGCAGAGAAAGTTGTTTTATTTTGTAGTTCAACTGAATGAGGCCACCCTCGGCCGGTGCACCAGTGATCGGATTAAAGCGATATATAACGCCGTTGCCAGATGCTTTATCTCTGGCCACAATGGTGCACAAAGCCTGCAGCGGAAAATGTTTACTCGTTCGCTGGATTAACAGACGCATGTGTTCGCCATTGGAGAATTCTGCGACATTATGCAAATACAATTGCCAGTGATGTTTGCCACTGACGTTATCAACGCCAAAAACTTTGCCGCTTTTAGTCAAAATTACCAGCATTTTGCGCAGACCAAACGAGTCTCGCACCAAACCAGCCTTCTGGCTGTCGGTAGGTTTTGCACCCAAACCCATAACATGAATAAAAAGACTTTTAACATGCAATATTTGTGTGGTCACCCGATGAACAAAAGCACTGGCGATATCAGCTATTAAAGTGAAACAAAGAAAATTTAATGTAAAATACCGAAATGTTATTGAAAAGTTTCAAACATCTAGATGCGATTATATTGAAAACCAAAACAATAATTTCAAAATAAGAAACATAAAGTTATACAACACACATCGATATCTACATATATAGAAAAAAACTCAAATAATAATTATTAAGATGCAGGTAAAAACTGAAAATACTAAATGCTTTTTCATGGGGGGTTCATGCCGATTCTAAAAAAAAAAATAAATGGGAAGTTTCAAGGCAATTACATGTTTTAAATCCAAAATCAAAAAAAAGTGTCATCTGAAGGTAAATAATTCTAAAAAAACGTATGTAGCTTTTTTTTTGTGTATTTTGCAGCTGCCTACTTGCTAGTGCAAGCGCTGTGGTGCTGGCCTACTCGGCAGAAGCGAAATACATATGTTCAAACATTCAAAGGTTTTCAAGTCTGCTAATGAGTGTACTAGGACGAGCGAAATGGTGGCCTATAGACAGCTGGAAAACACACAAAAAGCTGCTATATACTTGGTTTTTTAAATTGTATAGCTTTAAAGCGATTAAATGATTGTTCGGGAAATAATTCGTTAAGAAGAATGTATTTTATGGGAGTTCTTAAACTTATATTCATTTATCTGAACTACTTTTCAAAGTACTTTTTCAAAAAAATATAAAAATTCGCCGCATTAAAAAAAGAAAGTTTCCAAAAATGTTGTCCACTTTAAGTGAGCTGAGACAAACATTGATGTATTCTATTGGTGTGTATAAAAGCTTTCCAATACGCACATTGTCGTTGGGGAGGCAATAAAAAGTGTTAAGTGTTTGGTTCACAATTATTTCTAGTGAAATTTACAACTTCTTTGCTAAAAATAGCCAAAAAACATACAATATAAAATCGCAAAAATATTCAAACAAAGAAAAGAAAACTAATCTTCGGAATGGGGCAATTTTTCATTAGAGTTTTTAACTGACCATTAAAAATTTACACGTCCTTCTATTACGCTATAAAAATGTTTTTAATGTTTACAAAAAAAAAAAAACTTTGAAAGACGTTTGGAAGCTTTGAAATTTTCTGTCAATATAGATATATATTTTTACGCCACTTTTGCGCCTTTGTAAGACTATTGAAGCTGTTTGTTCATTCATGTAATTGCAGTTAAAATAAAAATAGGATTCAAAATTCTGTTCTTGCTTTAAAGCGAACTTTTCAGCGAGAACAATAAGTTTCCCCTCTCAAAAGAGTTTTGCTTCTACAACAAAACAACACCAATAACATTTTTGGAAAACTTGTACTCTTAAAACGAGAAGTTCCGAAATTGTTATTGTCGGATTTGTAGAAAAGTTCCCATTCCCAAAAAATACGTAAATTTGACTCGAAGTTACGTTTGGATAATCTTCCTCCAATATTTGCTTTAAAAAATCATAACGAAAAGCCACACAAAAAAATCAAAGTAAAAGGGAAAAAAGGATAAGCAAACAAACAAACCAAAAAAAAAAAAAAAATACTAGCCAGAAAATAACTCTTTACTTACACTCCAAACTAAGATCGACGCCTTTGTTTTGTAGAACAGAACGAACACATAAATTCATTAGAAAGTGAATAGTTTTAATTAAACCGAAAAATGTGTGTTAATAATTATTCATTGAAAATGTTATAAATGCATGACATTGAAATTTAGTTTTAACGAGCCCTATAACAATAATAACTTACCGGTTTTGCCTTTCATTTCATTTTCCAATTCACCCTCACTATCAGCTAAGGGCAAGTCAATAAATTCCGAGGCAATGACATTGGCCAAAGCTTCATTTCTGGTCCAACGAAATTTAGATTGTTGTACGGCCAAAACACTGTCGTCTGTGGTATCAAATATGAACAGACAACCTTTGCCATCATTGTTGCGATTTGATTTACAATCAAAAGTTCTTAACGTGGGTTGGCCATAGTGGTCGGGATATGACAGAGAGTTGGTTAACTCAGGCAAAGGCTGGCAAGTGTCGGCTGCGTAACCTTGAATGTGAAGAGTCTGAAAAAGTGCATAACAGACAAATTTTGACTAACGAAGGAACCTTTTTATAACTTAAGTTTATTACTTACTTTATCTTTCATTTCGGCTGTAACAATAATGTGTTGGTTTTTAAAGCGGCCTAGTGCAAAGCTAGAACTTTTAAGAGAGTTGCAGCTGTGTATGTCATCTTTGACTGAAACTAATCTACCATCGACTACAACTATACCGTTTAAATCCTTGATTTTATTATGAATTAGATAATTTTTATGCACAAAATATAAGATATTAGTAATTTACTTACATTATGGCTTGAAATTTGTCCAACCGGAGCACTTGCAAGCCCCTTGCTCATCACTAGAGGCTCTGAAGCAGTTAAATCTAAACTTATTAATTGAGTTCCCTCGGCACATGTAAAATATTCTCCAGATAATATACACTTTTCTGATGAAATCCAGGGAGCTGTAATTTTGGCCGTGTTGCCGTAGGCTTGGCCAGAAGTTGCAAAATATTGTGTGACTTCTAGGTGACTGCCCCAAATCGGCATGACATGATAAATCATCGAATAGCGATAAAACCACAAAGAATCGACTGCTTTTTCGCTTTGCAAAGGCATTAGAGACCATTCCCATTCTAAATGTCCAGTATTAGAATTCCAGCCACGGACTAAAGCCGGAGCGTCACCCTGTACAGTTAACATATCGAAACCATGACTAGATCCAGCTGTTGCGGCAGCTGTAGAGTCCACCATAGCTAACGATGATAGTTGCAACAGTTTAATATTTCCTCTAGCTCCAGTCTCGAATACTTGTCGCCATAGCATTTCACCAGTTTTGGGACATAAAGACGCCACAACATTTTCTCTAGTACTGACAACTAAACGTGGTTGGAAGCCATTTAACTCCAAAAAAGCTTGTCTAACGCCGCCAATTTGTAAAGTTCTCCTTAAATGTTGGAAATCATTAATTAATATAAGTATTTCAGCACATTTGTGTGTCCCAGGTAAAAAATACTTCAATCACTAACCAGTCAAATTTCTTGATTTGATCTTCGTAAAGAGATTTCACGGAACTTATTGATAACATCAACAAGGCCACGCACAACTGCTTGAAGCAGTTCTTGTGAACGTACATTTTGTGAACTGGAGGTAAAACTTAATTTATAAAATTAATTTTAATTTATTAACAAAAGTCTAATTTCACGATGTGAAAAATTGGGATGAGATGAAGAAAAAGAAAAATATTGTGCGGCTGTCAAATTGTTTCAGTCTTGCCATATTGAAATAACTGAAAATCCGGATTTCTGGTATGGGAATTTTACACAGGATCATTAGTAATTGATAATTGAACATACATATCCTATCATTAAATAATACATGGACAAAAGTTTGATTCGTATTTGAACGTAAAAGAGATTTTAAAAGGATTGTAAATGATTCTTAATTAATACAAAATTTTCAATTAAAAATACTTGCAAAAGAAAAAACTAAAGCACTTCGAAGTAGATGTAAAAAAAAGTTAAAGACATCAACTATCATCAATCGTTAAATAAACTTGAAATTCAATCAGATTGGCCGCTTTCACATTCGGCAACTTAGTTGCGCAAGTGTCCTGACTAAGTCTTTTCTTCTTTTTCCCAAATTAACTATAATCTATAATAGTTATGAAATGGATTTGTAGGTAAAAAATCTTCAATTTTCATTTTGAACATTTTAGGAAACTTAATTATGTACAAAACTTTTTAAGAAGAAATACATACTATTAAAAAAATATATGTATATATATAATACGTTTATTGAATCATTTTTATAGTATCATAAAGTAAATCCCCTACTTAGCCCGTGCATTAATTATATCCAAGGCGAATTCACTTTGACGATAGCATTCAAAACCAAACACTTGGTATGCTACACTTTACAACACTGGCGAAATACAAAATGTAAATATTTTTCTCTCGAAGCTTAGCAAAATATTTACTACGGGCATAATATATTAGGAAAGTTAATTTTGTTTCTTTGAAAGCCTCGAAATGATCGAAAAGAAGTCCGATAAAAATAAATCGGAACAGAAACCACGTGATGATGGCGTCGAATTGGAAAACCAGTTCATTTTAAGGTTGCCTGAAGAACCAGCGAAGGCTTTAAGGGAAGCTATACAATCGTCTAACTCTAATCTAAAAGATCGGGTGTCCATACAACTGGACAACGATCTGCGTTATGGGGAAGTTAGGTTTGACCACTGGCTTCTGCACGCCAAGATTGTTGACCTTCCGACAATCATTGAATGTCTTAAGACCATTGACAACAAAAGCTTTTACAAATCGGCTGACGTTTGCCAAATGGTAAGAACATTTTAATTGTTGTATGAAAACAAACACAATACATTTTAATTTCAGATGATTTGCAAGGAGGAACCTTTAGATTTGGATAAAGAAGAGTCGCCAAATAAAGGTAAAAAGAAAGATCCATATAAGGTTGACAAGAAATTTTTATGGGCTCATGGCATTACACCACCGTGCAAAAATGTTCGCAAAAGACGTTTTCGAAAAACATTGAAAAAGAAAAATGTTGAAGCACCCGAAATTGAAAAGGAAGTTAAGCGCTTATTGCGTATTGACAACGATGCTGTAAAAGTGGAATACGAAATTATAAATGAAGACATAAAGTCCGCGGCAGACGCTCATATTAAAGAACAAAATGAAGGCGACGAAGACTTTAATGACGAACGACGTAATGTGGTTAAGAAAACTATAAAAGATGTGTCCGCTCAGAAGGACATTAACATTGAATCTGATGCAGATGATGATGAAGGTACAATTGGTGCTGCGCCAATTGGTGGCGTGGGTGAACACGACATCTTTGGTGAAGAAGTCTCATCATCCGACGATGAAGATGATGTTAAACATCGTGCAACATCCCATATTAGGGAATTGGATGAAACATCACGTTTGTCGGCAGATGACTCACGCATATCTGATTATTCTATAGGACACAATAATACCACACTCGGTGTTAATGCGGGCCTTAATACATCTAAAGAAGATATAACTGATTACAGCAAAACTTTGTTTGGTAGCCCCAAGGCCAGAGATGATGATCATTCAAAATACGGTGGTTCTAATTCAAATTTGGCTGCTCCCGGCTATTTCGAGGAACGCAAACGTACTTTGTCTGACGACGATTCGTCAAACGATGGCTTACCTCAAATGACCACCGAACAAATACACATTAAAATATCGGAATTAAAGCGGCAATTAGAAGACGTCAAAGCTCAACATTCACAAAAGGCGAAAGAAATCTTATCGATACAAAATCCCACATTGCGTCAACGTATGCAAGAAACTGTAGATAATTTGGCTAGCCAAATGGTAGAAAAAGAGCTGGAACTAAAAGATTATGAAAATATGCTTTAGTACTATTTGAAGCAAAGTTTTTCGTATTTAATAATAAAGTTATACTATGAACCTTAAGAAACTGTTAATTAATTTAGAAATATTCATATTTCAGTTATTTGTCAGGAGTAAATCAACATTAAAATGGAATGGTGGCATAATAATATTGATATTTCGTTTTCAAAGCACTTTGACCTCAGTACATGTTAGTACACCATTTCGACATTAATATTTACTTACTACTTTTTGAAGTATTTTCTCTGCTTAACCAGAAACAAAATTTATTTATGTACTTATACGATGGCGAATTTCAAACTGTCACAACATTATTGATACCGATATATAATTCTTTATCCAGCTTTCTAATAAATTATCTTTTAACGTATGTTTTTACGTCAGGTAATTGTATTTAGTTAGGAAATTAAAACCTTTTGTAACAATGAATGGACGCCCAATAGTGCGAAATATATAATGTCGGGTGTTTTCGTAATGCTGGAAAGCTTCTGTTTTTGATTTATGAATTTTTTCTTCCTCTAACTGTCTACTTCTTATGGAAGTATGAGTTTCTCTTTGTCATAAAATTCACTTGGTATCCATTAATTTTTTCTGACTTGTCTACTCTACATTTTGTAGCAGAGTTTCGGGGAATCTGCAGATGCTAAAATTTGGCTTTCTATTTTCTTACTAGTTCATTTAAATAACTAAAGTAATTTTTTTACTGCAACCATATTGAAGGTGTCAACGGATGACTCTTACACAGTTCACTGCAGTCCAAAAATGCCCGACATTTGTGTTATGGAATAGCAATCAATGTTTAAAAGATTAGCAATCAATTTTTAATTAACAGAATAGATGATACGTACTATTGGACGTTTACGCAGATTTCTCGCACATTTTGCTAAAAACAAACATAAAATATTGCAATTTACCTCGAAACTTCTGGACTTGTTCCAACGACTACTTTTAAGTTAAAAAATAAATAAACACTATTCTGAGTGCTACGAACTCTTTTTTACTGTAGATATTCTGAGGTGCTATTGTCTAACAACTCTTTAAATGCCAGCAGATTTGGACAGCAATGATTACATTTTCTAATCTATTACACATGCAATTACAAAGATTTTGTGACTGTAATTAAAAAAAATCAGTTACATTTTCGTAAGTAAATATAAATAAACAAAGTTTCCAATTACCATTACATTTTGTGTTGATATTTTATTGTTGCATCACTTCTGTATCCATGAAAACAAAACAGCCGATAGGTTTTTCTATAAGTCGAGTCTTAAGCTAATGTTTTCGAATGGGTGTGTTTAAATGAATTTGCCTGCGAGTCCAATAGCATAATAACTCCCAGGAAAACAGTAAAAATATTTGTGAGACTACTTTTTTTTTGTTGGCAGATTTTTATTGGAGAATGTAAAACATCATAACAAAGAAATGTTTAATTAGTCAGAGAAAATTTTCATTTCATTATTAACAATACGAATTCGAACTAAAAAAACTTAAGATTTGCAAAACTGTATCACATACACTTTTATACATGTATGTATGTATAATCTATAATATATTCAAAAGACGAAATATTATAATACAATTTAAAGAATTTCTCTGAGCAAAATTTAAAAGTTTAAATGTTCCGGCTTAGTTAATAAAAATATGGATATGTGTGTGTATAATATACTAAATAACTTTTAAAAACAAGTTGAATAAATGAAGATTCTTTGATTATAAATACATATGTATTATTATTACCCGTTAAAAATATTGCAAAACAAACAGTATATTCAAATATTTCTTTGTGAAAAATTGAAACAAGTTGGGTGAAGAAAACGGTATCAAAAGATTTTACAAAATACTTTTCTAAAATAATGAGAAATACTCGTATATGCATGTGTGTATATGAATTTATATGTACTCGTATGTATGTTATTTTAAGATACATATGTATGTATGTATACACATGTTTACTTGCTTTTGAAATCAATTAAATGCAGGTTTTTAAGACTGTTTAAAGAATCGAATGCTAATTTAGGTTTCAAGGTCCAGGTAGTGTTCCTGTCAGCCAATGGTTAGCCTACTCCTTTCAACAATCCTTATTTGTATAGCAGAACAAGTATTCTACCAACTTAACTCGTCGGGCAGACCACCGGGATATACTCCTGTCAAACAAGCCGTACAATGGTCACTTTTACTTGGATTGTTGGGTTTACGATTTAAATTCACAGCTGCAATTAAGCCTTCCACCGACAGATACACCAAGCTGTCGGCTCCCACCTTGGCCGCCAATTGCACATTATTTAATCTGTTTGCTATTAATTCTTCATGAGTGGGTATATTAATGCCCATATAGCAAGGATATTGCAGTGGAGGACTAGCCACACGTACATGCACCTCGACTGCGCCGGCATCACGTAAAAGTTTTATAATGGGGCCGATAGTATTACCGCGAACAATGGAGTCATCAATCAGAACTAAACGTTTGCCGGCAACATTTTCCGATAGAGCGCCAAATTTCTTGGCTACACCCAATTGACGTAGACGCGTTGAAGGCTGAATAAAAGTACGACCAACATAGCGATTTTTACACAATACTTCAGCAAATTCCAAGCCAGATTCCTTAGCATAACCATGCGCCGCAGCGGTACCTGATTCGGGAACAGAACTTACAATGTCAGCCTGTATGGGAGCTTCTCTGGCCAGCTGACGACCACATTGCATGCGCACCGAATAAACCATTTGTCCTTCAAAGATCGAATCGCCTCGGGCAAAGTAAACATATTCGAAAATGCAAAAAGCCATTTTCTTGAACTCGGGCCTTTCAACAATATCCATAGTGCGGTAACCATTTCTTGTAAGTTCAATTATTTCGCCAGGTTCAACTTCACGAACATAACGAGCCCCTATAGACAGAAAACCACATGACTCACTCGAAACCACCCAACCCTCGGCGGCCGCATTTTCGACTTTAGTGTTGCCACTATTGACGGGCACAATTTTTCCCAAACATAAAGGGCGGTTGCCATACGCATCGCGCACTGCATAGATTTTATCCTTAAACATAATAACCAGCGAGTAGGACAAATGAGCAAGTTGCATGAAATGGCGTATGCGCGCTGGCCAATTGGGTCCATCTTCTTCTGAAATGCCTTCGGGACAGCAACAAAGGCTCTGCGCAATTAGCTCACTATCACTGTGTGTGGACAAACCTACGCCACGACCGAGCACTTCCCGTCTTAGGGACTCACTGTTGACCAATTCTCCATTATGCGCCAACGCCATAGCACCATGGGAAGTATGTACCACAAACGGTTGACAGTTAACCACTGCAGACGCAGCCGATGTTGAATAACGTGTATGACCAATACCCAAGTTGCCTTTCAATTTTTTCATTGAATCGTCATTGAACAGTGAGCCTATCATACCCATGCCTTTGTGCACATTGAAGTTTTTTGAACATTTTCCTTCGCTGGTAACGATACCAGCAGATTCTTGACCGCGATGTTGCAAGGCCACTAAACCCAGACAGATCACATGTGCGATTTCAATTTGTGTAGGCCAATCACCACAGCCAATTGCTCCGAAAACCCCACACTCATGTGTTAGACCTGTTACCTCTTTACCGCACTCTGAAACTGTTTGCAATTGTTGACTTGTCTCTTCTGATAACACGCGGCTTTCAATTCTCTCTGTGCTGTCACAAGAATTTGCTTTACAGCAATTATCAGCTGCGCCTCTTGAACAGCATGCGTCCTCAACTACTATATTTTCATTGGCTCCACAGGTGTTTGCATTTACGCGACAACTCTCCATGTGTTTTTAATAACTTTGAACTTTCTTTATGCTAAATTAATGAATGCAAGAACTACGTGCAAATATTATTAATTTTTGTAAAATGTTTCACGAGTACTTTTTTGGTTTTTGCGTTTTTCACAATTTTAACAAAACCATACAGATACGCAGCCCACAAAGCCAAACACGCAACCCATCCAACTACAAAACAGACACTAAACTCACACTAGAAATGTGTATGTTTTTAATGCTCGCACGCGCAGTCTTACTACACTTACATATGCAAAGTCAAGCACTACACTTTTCTAAAGCCAAAAAGTAGCAATTAAACTAAAAAAAACACAAACATCGATTCTTCAAATATGATAAAATACAAAAACACCGGCAGTTCTAAAAATGTGTTTTTGACTAATTGAATTTAAACTTTCAGTCTCGATCATTTATTCTCTCCTTTTCTATCGTGATATTTATATACATAGTATGTATGTATGTATGTATGTATGTACATAGTACATATGTATGTACATATGTACGTCCGTACTTCAATTAAAGGTGTTTGGTCTTTGAGTATTGTTAGCTTTCGCAAAAAACTCTTTTTTGTTTTTTGTCGAATGTTGCCCTTGACTAGTGCTGATCTAAAAATACGTTTTTTCCAATTTGTTAGTAGTATGTTAACAAATTCATCTACGAAAATTACTTGTGTGCATATATACATATGTATGTACATATGAATATATGTAGTACGTATGTACATAACAATTAATTTACTGTTAACTTTTCATTTTCATTAGAACTGCTGTTATAAACAACGTTACCGCTTTTTCTGCAAAAGCACTCCTCTCCAAAAGCTTCGTTAATGTTACGAGTATAAGAGATCAAAAAATACGATTAAAATAGAATTTATATATTTTAAAATAGTAAAATTATACATACACACATACCTATGTATGTATGTATTTCTTTTGCGTGATATTATGTATTTCTCTATTTAGTAATAATCAAAATTATTATGTAGTATAACAAATTTATAAAGAAAAGGAATACGAACTGCTATGACTTTTGACTCTGATTTTTTAATTAGTTTATATTATATCAATAAGGTCAGTTTCAACAATATATGGTACATATTTAAGATAAGTTTTAAGTTATCACAAATGTTTTGAGGGTATCAGAAGGTATTTGGGATATAAAGTGGCTTTCGTATGAGGGACATTCATCAAGCATGAGAGAAACACTAAACGGTGTCTTACAGTCAGAGCATGTAGGGGCAGGATTTTTTCCAATTTATATTTATTAGAGAATTTGCCATGCCTAACTCCGAATAATTTTTTTTTTTGGAACAGGTCTTTGGGAAGACCTTCAGACAAGGCTTTAAAAAAAATTAAAAAATGTTAATCTTTTTATCCTAAATTTGTATATGTGTACATATGTATGTATGTACATATGTATAATAAAATATATGTATATTAAAGAAAAAACTTAGTTTTTTAAAGCTTTACAAAATAGACATATGTACTATATGTATATGTAAACAAAATTTTAATATTGAATTTATTATTCACTTTGAAGCTATAACATTTTTACCTTTATATTTAACTAGATTATTCCGGTGTGCTTTGCTACCCTGTCCCACTCTGGCATTATGTTGGGATTAACCTGTTGATTGTTTATATTTTCCAATGTCGTTTTTGCGTTCTTTGGCCAATTTAGTATATATGTACATATGTATGTAGTAACAACTAAGTGGATTATTACAAAGATAATTGCAATAAAATATCAACATATTATTAACAAGATAATAAATTGCTCTCCATATACATACATACATACATACATACATACATACATACATACATACATACATACATACATACATACATACATACAAACTCCCATATTACATGGGCACGTATTAAGTTTGTTTTATAGCCATTTTTACTTCATATTGAAATACAAAATTCGGTCACTTTCATTTAAAGTTAAGTTGTTTTTAAATAAAGTTTAAGTTTTTTAGCTATAATTAATTGTTAATTGCAATTAAATTATGACAGCATCAGTTAGTTTCCCAATAACATGGAAAAATTTCCAAAGAACAGCTGTTTATTATTGAACTAGAAGTATTTTTGGAGCAAAATTCTTAGGAATTAATAATCTTTCTTCGTTTTGTTAAAGTTTCTCTTCAAGTTATCCACGCATGTGTATGTGTTTTGTTTACTTTTTTACACAACTACATAAGCAGGGCACGACAAATTGTCGGCGTGTAGGCAGCTGGAAAATCCACAAAGTACAGTTACACTTTTTTTAAATAACTTATTTAAGTAGAACCTAAAGAAATACGCTATCATTTAAATAAGAAGATAAGAACTGGATCTTAAGCAAATTGAATATAATTAATGTTATATTAATTTTAATAGTTTCGTATTTAGTAATTTTGCTCAGAGGATTGTGTAATTTAAAAACAACCCGTGTCGGCAACATTGCACTTGAAATAATTACAAATAATTCATTGCGTGTGTGTGTGCGTGATAAAAGCTTTTTTTTTTCTACATACTCGTACACAGATGATTAAAACGTACTAAAATTTAGTACACACATTTTGAACGTTAATTTTAATAATGCGTTTGAATAACATAAATACCAGCGCTCGGGATAACTACAACTAATTAAATCCCTTGAGTTTGGACTTTCATCAGTTTGACTAATTACTGTATTTCCACAGTAAATTCTTGCAAAGAGAACCCCAAATTCGAAAGCAGTTGCTTACAACAGATGTACACAAATACATTCTATATATCGTCATATACGATATATAGATACATATATATATCGTCATATGATTTCATAAAATTCCTACATAAATTGAAAACATTTTTCCGGAGCAGCAAAAAATGTTATAAAAGTAAGAACATTAAATTTTTACTGTTTATTAAAATAAAAAAAAATCAATTAGAATTATATAAACTGTAAACCTAATTCTAGTTATTTTAAAATATAAAAAGAAAGGAAAATAATAATTAGAGTTTTATATGTATGTATAGGGTGTTTTTTATTGAGGTATAGAACTTTAAGTTGGCATCACTTTTTTAACTGGCGGCCATTTTGTCAGCTGTCAAGTGATTAATATTTAGTTTGGTTTGCCATTTCATCATGAACAGGTTGACAAAAGAACAACTGTAGAATTGGCTTTATTCGAGCCAGCCGCGGCGGCCACATGCCCGAAATCATATTTAAACATTAATGGCATAAAATTATTCTTCCAATAAAGCCAAATTGATGGACATTAAAACGATTTTCTTGTGTTTTATTTCAATTAGAAGTTCTATACCTCTAAAAAAAACACCCTGTATATGCATGTGCGACAAAGTGATTTTAGAAATATTTATGTATGTATATACATACATATGTATGTGCATACAATATTCTTTGCAAATAAGATCACATTCCCTTATTATAATATTATAACCAGCTGCAAATCTTTCAACTCATTTACATACATATGTACATATGTATATCAGTTTCTATATCGTGATGAATATGCATCGCTGCTAAACGATTCAGCCTTTCTTCAGTCATTGTTGATCTTAACCAACTTTTTTAATTCTACCCTCACTCGCGGAATAACTGGCCGGCATTGAAGCAAATATAACAAATACTTCTTCTTAAATTTTAATAAATATCTTTATCACTGTTTATTAATCTATCTATTGCAATGCAGTAAATCGCCCTCTAATCTTGAAATAACCAATTTTCTCAAACTTAGTAATTGTAAATGGGGATGTATGTATGTAGTTGGCGGTAGAAGATAGGGGATATTAAAAAATTGAGCATGTTTTTAGAGCAACGTGTTTTTAGATCTTCTAAAATATATTTTTGAATGCCCATATCTTGTCTTGGCCTCTATTTCTGCAATGACATACATACATACATACATTTTTCAAAAGCTCTGTTGCGCGATCTATTTATTTATGTCTACATGTTGGCAGTCCTGTGACAGCAGACAATTTTTTGCTATTCTTATTCTCCAGGACAGTTAACGGTAATACAAAATCGTCTGGTTCGAAGGCAGCTTGTACATACATACATATATTTTTGAAAAAAAAAACTCCAGCTTAATCACCTTGCAGACATATGTATGTACATGCACCGTTATACTTACATTTGTACTTCAATTTTCATTTTCTATTAAGAGTGAGTTCGCTGAAATAACAGTTCGGTGTTAAATTTAATTTTTAAATTTTTGAAAAATCCCATCTTTGAGTTCAGGTTTAAGAATGTTCATATTAATAACACGAATATTAATTCCATATGAATATTTTTAAAAAAGTGACTGTATCTCCGTAAATATAGATTTTATTCCAATATTTTCTACAGTACAAGCCCGCTCTTAAGATAAAAATTCCAAGTCTGAAAATATGATCAGAATTGCCAAACATTCACCGCCTCTGAATTACAACTGGCACTCTTGCAATTACATGTGGTGGTTACTGAATCCCACCGACATTTTCTGGGTTAGATCTTATTAATCTGAATTATAGTTGACACTTTTTGCATTACAATTAACACTATCGGAATCTCACGTGACGCTTTCTGAACTGCAATGGGAAAAGGTGTAGAAATACTGTTTGTTTATACAAGAGTATTTGTACAGAACTTAGTGACGAAACAGTCTTGGATTATTTTTATATTTATCTAACTCCGTATTAAACTATTCAAGTTTTTTATATAGCGTAATTTGTTTATTTACTCGTAACTGTGTCAACATTCCTTATAATGCGTCAATTTGCATAAAAAAGTTTCCAGATTATTTGCGTAAATTTGTTGGTTTGTGGCACAATCTAAATCTTGGCAATGAAAAGACTTCCCGATATTGAATATGGTAACAATTTTATAGTTGGTTGTGGTAAACATATACTAAAGTTTTATAAAACTGAGGCTTGTTGCCACAAAAAAATTGTTTCATTGTTGTATTTTTAAAACAATATTGTTGGCCACACTCAGGATTGCTCCACCACAAACATTTAATATTATTAAATCGCGATCCTATATCTCAGGTATCTCAGGTGAGATAGCTTGTAACAAAAAACCGGATGAAGCTACGAAAACAATTTAGTTAATGTGTTACTTTATTTTCTGCCTCTTATTTTAGCCTTCACTTCATTTTTTCAATTAATATTTTTCTCTCATGATGGACCAGTTTTCCTTGTCCAGGTGGCTATCTGCCTGTGCATAAATTTTTAATATTGTAAATCATGTCCCAAACCTCAGACACGCTAGAAAAATGGTTACGCTTGGCCGCACGATTTGGACTCCTAACTATCGTTCCTAATACCTAAGTATATATATGTATATACATGTCGTTACCTGAAACGCAAAACGCCCTAACTAAAATTTTAGTAATTTTACAGGAGAAGCAAAAAACATTCTTAAACGATATTCAATATTGTAGTAAGGGCTTTTTTATTTTGTCAATAAAGTTGTTATTTGTGTACGTGGAAGTATGATTTGTTTGGTGGTGATGTATTTTGATTAGATACATCGGAATTTGCAAAAAATCGATTTTGAGTTTTTTGTTAGTTAGGGCGTTTTGCGGCTTAGGTAACGATATGTATGTTGTTATAAATACATTTTCACATACATTTAAATAGACAACTGAACACTGACTGCTTTATTCCGGAAAGTCAATAAGCGGTAAAAACTCTAGATATGGTCACATTGTTTTAACCTCAAATTTTTAAAATCAAATTTCCGTTTCTATGGATGTATGTACCATAATAATATTATATAAATTTTACCATATCTTGATCAAACGTCAATTGTTTAATTATTTTTCGTGAAATCTTCACAAATGCACATACATATATTATAAAAACACTTGAAGCCCTTTTTAAAATCACTCGTTGTGAATTTGATAAGGTTGACTGACACTCCTGAAGACGTGCTATTTTATGCCAACACTTTATCAAGCGAAATTCAAGAAATTTTAAAATATTAGAAGAGAATTAAATAAGCTGATAGTACTTAATTTAGATGACAAAACCGACACTTATGTTCGGGTGTTTTCAACAAATCATACATATGTATGTATGTACAGTGAACTTTCGCTACAACGAACTTTCTTCTTACGAAAAACTCCATATAATATAACGAATGTTTTATTGAGTCCCTTGAAAGAAAATTCCTTTATTGCAAAGTTTTTCCTACAAAAATACTCTATAGCTATATCGTACAAATTCTGTGCGAAATATGAATTCAGACGCCTCTGTTCAATAAAGTCGGAATCAAGCCAAACTTGTGAAGCCTCGCTTTAAAAGCGACGAAGTCTAAATCGGAGTTAAAATTTTCTTACCACAATTGTGCTGAAACAACTACGAGTACCTGACGCATACTTATAACTTGCAAGGAAATTTAAAAATTATAACTGCACAGAATGGGCGGGTAACGAAGACCATGTACCCATTATGGTTTTAACAGACTTTTATAAATGCCACTGTGACTAATTTGCTACAACCCATGGCTTCATATGGGAAACAGCAGCCTGGCTGATATGAAATTACTTAAATGTATCGTAGTACAGTTCTCTGGTGCAAATCAGCCAGCCAAAACTATCGGAGGCCAACAACAACAACAAGCCTGACCGTACTTAAAATAGAATTATGATAACGGGAGAGCTGTTCTTCACGCCAGAGCTGCTTTAAGACTGAACAAATTATATATGACTATATTCACTTTTAGTTACGTTGTGGCCCGGAATTCAACAGCCGAGAAAAAACCCGAAAACCTTCTAAATACATGTGTATGTACATATATCATTTATGAAACAAAGTTCCCAAGATGGGACAAATAATAAGTGCTTTTCTGGCTGCCTTGCAGGGTATATCACCTTTTCGCACGGTATCTCTGAACCGATGCAATTTCTTAAAGCCGAACTAATAATGACATGTTAGTTGGAAGACGGACTTTTGCGCCCCTCTTACAGGAGAAGGAAAGCAAAAACGAATGACCCACAAAGCGCGGGTAATTGTTCGATAATTAAAAACTTTAAACCTTTTTGTGGTTTTGTCCAGCTACCAAATATTTTGATGAAGGAAAATGTTTGCCGCCAAGGAATAGCTTATTCCAAAAAATCATTTATGTAAGTATTACAGAGCAGTTTGTTCAATTTGTTAGTTTCGATGACAGTATGACTTTTGCTGGGTTAAAGGACCCAGCATAACGAAATTAAGCCTAATGTAAATAAACCACAAGATTATGACGAGCCAGAGGAAAAAGAAACTGAAGAAATCGAAAGTAACCGCCAGAGAAGCTAAAATAATTAAATGTGGGAAAACTAGCAGCATTTTTTCATGCACAAGATTCAACATTACGAGATACCTTCAATTGCTTAGAATTCTCATGTCAACCAGAAACTTGGATAACAAAATTTGTTTTCGTATTTTTCCAAGATACGTTATACCACCAAGCCTTTACTTATACACGTACACAATGAATCTACACCTATAAAGTTTTTTTTTAGCCCCTTCAAATTCGTTATATCGAAGTTTCACTGCACATGCGTATCGTCGAGCTGAAATTAAGTTCGTATATCAGCTGCTGGTGGTAATCGTTACATTTTCTGAGCAAAAAAGTCTCCACTAAAAATTATAAATAAATATTGGGAATTTAAAAAGAGAAATTAATGAAAAATTGTGTATTTTTATCGATTAGGAATCTTTCTAAACATAAAATTTCATACGAGTACAAACAATCCTTTTTTATTCTTGCAATAACAAGAATCTGTAGTTTCGGGTCTGCTCTGAAAATCACATTTTCGATCCCAAAATTTTGCGATTTTAAAAAGATCAAGCAAGCAGTTTTTTTTATTTTTTCATCTTTTCTGTGGTAAACGTCACCATAAATTAATTAAGTATAAATAATATGAAAGAAAATAATACTTTAAAATTAAGAATATTCCAAGAGACTGTTGCTGTTGTGATTTCGAAACTATCAAAAGAGAAAAACCAACTGTTTGCTTTTGTTTTCGGCAATTGAAAATCACACCGAAAAACACAAAACGGGAGTGATTTACAGAACACCATAAAATCACAGGGGTTCTTTTAAAAGCACATATGATTTGATATCATGTGATTTTCAGATTAGGTGTGATTAATTTGCTTTCAAGAACAATCTTTAAGCTTCAGCTCTCTGTTTGCACTTTTTCGAAAAAATGCCTTCCGTATTTGGATTACAGAGCAGCCAGAAATAATAAAATCAAATGTGTGATAACAAAATCAGTATGTAATAAGTAAAACAAAACCAGAAATTATTTAACGTTCAGAAAAAACTCTTAATTTTCTTGTATATTTAATTTAACAAATTAAAGAGAGACAAAAACAAAATGAATTCTTAAGTACTAGAATATACAATTTAAATATTGATGCCAAATTGTAAATAATAAATTAACAATAACATGCCTACTTAAATATAAGTACGTACTCGTGTATGTATGTATTTGATAAAAAAAAATAAATCTAGGCCGCCAAACAAGTCTTCTATTCACGTACTTTTATTGCAGTCATTGTTTTCTTTGAAAAATTTATGATTTTCCAGTTGTTTGGACGCTTCATTTGATTCGAGCAAGTCTTCGGCTTGTCTTATGTCCTCCTTAATACATTTGACTAGATCCTCCAAAGATTCGAAATTTTGTTCTGGTCTTATATAGCCGACAATGCAGACTTTTAGCAAAGAGTCGTACAAGTCGCGATTAAAGTTGTGTAAAATATGAGTTTCCTAAAATAAGAAAACAATAAAATGAAATAATAAAAATTAGTTTCATAAAGTTTTTATCTTTCATTATCTTTTGACTTTCATGATTTTAAATTTAAATTGTTTTATTATTAATTGAAGACAATAAAAGTAATTTTTTTTTTAATAAAAACTGATTTCACTTCTTTTTTTATTTAACTAAAACATAAAAAAACAAAATTTGAGACCTGAATTATCCGTAATGGTCGGGACCGGAAGCATTCAGGATAATCAATGACGATTTTTTTAGTCAAATTCACATTTTTGTTAATCAAAGGCTTTCCAAGAAGTCCAGCAATGTACTGGCAGCAATGTCTTCAATAGTTAAGACTTTTCTTAGTGTTTCTACTGCTGTTAATTATAACAAATAAACAATTACGATTTGTACTTATCAAATGACTAAATTAAACTAAACACAATAGAGGTAATGACGTTTAAGCTACGGAAAAATAAGAATCCCCGGATAATAATGCAAATAGTCTTTCGGATAATCGAATCACGCATATTCGAGGACCCACTGTAGCTGTGTTTTTTTTTTTTTTGCTTTTCAGCTGCGTATATGCCAACATTTCGTATGGGCTAGTCTAGTCCACTCTTTAGTAGACTTGAAAATCTTTGACAAATATTCAAACATTTAAATTTATATTCAATTGTGTTTTTAAACACAATGAGGAATTAAAGGAACAACTTTCTAATAATATTTTTTTAAATCGCACAAAAACGGAGTAATTTCTTTTTTACTTTTTAGTTTTCTCAGCAACTTTTATATTTTGTATTTTTTAAATTTTGCGCAGTTGTTTAACTAAAACATATTTACATAAGTATATATATTTTTGGTTTAAATATATTATAACCGATGAAAATTATAAGCAGAAAAACGTTGGCAAACATTTAAGGCAGCAAAGAAACAGATTTTTAGATTAAAAATTTGCTTTGTTTTCTTTTTGTTGGTGTGCGGCTCTCAAAATACAGGTCATTAATCTTAGTATATAATTATCTAGTATCAAAATCTTATAAATATTTATAGGATAAATTATGGATATATTTACACATTAAGATTTTGCTCGGAATCAGTGACAAAAATTTAGTTTGGCTGAAAACACAACTGTATTTTTTTTAGTGGAGATATTTTCAACATAGACAGGAATTGGGACAAACAAAACACTAAATTGAAAAGAAAAGATGTTTAATTGCTGTTAACAAATTTTTCTTTAGAATAATTAGGAGTAATAAAAACGTTAGAGTAACGCCACTTTATATTTTTGTATCCAAAATATCTTATTAAAAGAATATGTTGTTTCGATTATTTTACTGTTAATTTGTAAAAAATTACTTTTACTGATAAAAAAAATTAAAAACAACAACAAAATCATGAGAATTTTATAAAATTTAAATAAATTGAACTTTGCACGTCACTGTTACGCTTTTATTCAAGTCGAATTCATAGCAGGCAAACTCGACACAAATGTTCATGAAATGTCAAAAACAAACACTTTATATGGGGGGTAGGGTACACCGCAAAAGACGTAATCAACTGTACTGTACAATTTCACCTGTAATGAAGTCTCGTTGCTTTTGCTGGTAAAAACAAATACAACAAAATGTATGTATATCATAAAAATTTTATGACATTTTAAAAATTAGACTTGATACGTTTGCGCGTTAAGCTAATAAACTATTTTATCACATCAATTATTGGCAATTTGCAGACTACAAATTTCAAGCATATATGCATGTATGTATGTACTTCTATTTCTGCGGGCTAAGGAGTAGGGAAATATCTTTAATTGATGATTTGCTATTTTCCTAGCGTGTGCACAGAGCTATTATTAAATTACACAATAACGTTTATAAAGATTTTAGTATTATAACTTACCATACTTTTTTCCTTATTGTCGTAAAACGGATTCCAGCCGATGCTCATGACCATTTTGTATACAGGACCATTGTCGACATTGGCCCATCCATAGTAAACTCCAGTCTTTAAACAATCCGGAAGAGATTTAACCACTTCCAGAGAAAAATTAGCTTAACGAAAAATACATCACAAATTAATTTCTTTGTTTCAAAAATACATGTTGAAAACAGTCAGCTGGAGAATATCAGTTTACCTGTTGGAATGCCCAGTTCCTTGGAGCCACGGCCAAATCCAGACACAATATTGCCGCTAGCAAAAAATGGCAAATAATGCAGCATTTTTAATGAGCCCTTGATAGTTTCCGTTGAAACTTCTCGATAAACCTTGTCTAATTGTCGGTTTACACTTGTAAGTGTTTGCAAAAAAATATTGCAAGTCCAGGCGATTCTGTGAGAATATTGATGTTGCAGCACTTTTGCCTCAACTGATATTTTCGATTTTCGAAGAGAGAATGCCGAGCTTTTATGCACGTTATAAAATAAGGCATACGATAAACTAAATTGTCGTATGCTTGGCAAACTGAATTTATAAGAAAAAAATAAGTGAAAAGATCATTGTTTAGCATAGGGAAGAACATACAAATACCAGGGCATGTTGTTATCTATTAAAATTCTCGTTACCTCTTAGCAAACATTAGAATAGTAATCAATGTTCATTCAATACTTGAGATAATTATTTAAAGAAGAAATTTTGTTGTTTGCATTTCTGTGCTACAGAAAAATATCAGTTTGTTTGCTTGTTCGCCTGTGACGTCAGAAACGTCAATAACATACGGTACTATCAGTAAGTGTTGTAAAATGTCATTTATTAAGGAAAACTATGAAATGCAGTGCTGACAACTTGACAAAAAAATGTAAATCTTGCTGAATATCTTAATACGAATAAAATGACTTAAACGAAATAGCAAAAGAAAAAAATCAAAGAAAATGATTTGATTTTTGCACCGCTAATAAAAATTATTTGTGCAAGTAACTAAGAAATATTGTTTTTATTAAATCAAATTATTAAAGACTTTAGTGTAGTTTCGGCGCTGTAATTCATATATTGTTTTTTGTATACAAAGAAGTAACAAATTGTTCTTTCAGTGAAATGCATTGTTGATGAAGGTGAAAATTTAATACACAGAGTTTTTACATCATGCCAAATTTATATAGATGATCAATTTGTTTATAACTTTTAAGTAGAGTGATTAAAATGTAGCAAAATTACTACAAATTTGTGTAAAAATTCAATGGAATTGCTGAAAATTACCACAAGCTGCGTTAATTTGTGCATAAAAATAGATTTTTGCGATTGTGTAAAACAAAGAAAATCCTATCAAAGCATAAGTGCGAAAAAGAGCGGCATACAATAAATTTGTGTATGTGTAAAAAAATATTTGTTTTCTTTGCAATTTTGGTTTTATATGCAAATATTTTGCAATATTTAACTTAGCAATCTGTAAAATTAGGAAAAGAAAAACTTAAACACATTCAATTGTAAAGCAGTTTTAACCAGGAGAAACATTTAAATAAATTCCTTTCTTTACAACTATTACAACAAACATTGTAATTTGTTTGTATTACAGTGATTATAAATAAATTTGTGTATGTGTGTAAATTTGTGAAACGTGTGGAGGGGAATTGATAAGTTTTTGTTTTGTTCTGCTATTCGCGTGCTTAAATTTTTAATATTTGTTAAAAAAAAAATAGAAAAAAACAGAAGGAAATTGGAAGAATAAGCTGCATAAATATTGCATTGTTTTTATTGAAAAGCGCATAGAACAGGTTCGCTTTGTGGTCATCGACGGGCTTTAGTTATTGCGACGGCGACAATACAAACGCCGGCACAGTGGATAGCCGCGGTGGCCTAGGGCCCCAGGACTACGCAGGCATGGTCGGCTTGCCTGGTAGTGGCACTGGTGGTGTTCCTAATGGGGGCCCAGGTGTTGGGGTGTCACCAGTTGGGCCCACTGGTGTGGGACCTGGTCACATGTATGCCGGTGTTGGACCCCAAGACAGTAAGTTTTTACCAATTATACATAGTATTGAATATTTCGTAACACAATTGCTATTGTTTTCGGTGCAGTTCGTGATATTGTACAGATGCCCCCGCCACCACCGTCAAATGCGCCAACATCCGCTGACGCGTGTTTAAGTATTGTCCACTCTTTAATGTGTCACCGTCAGGGCGGTGAGAGCGAAGGATTTGCCAAGCGTGCCATTGAGTCATTGGTGAAAAAGTTGAAAGAAAAACGTGACGAATTAGATTCCCTTATTACTGCCATCACCACAAACGGGGCCCATCCCAGCAAATGCGTAACGATACAACGTACATTAGACGGCCGTTTGCAGGTGAGTTAACATGGTGACTCAATCAATCAAGTTATTTCCGTTTTGGATATTTTGAAATTTTGCTTTTTTCTATCTTATCACCAGTGTAAATGAAATAAAAGAAAAGTACGATTAAAGAATCTACTCTACGATCAATTTGTCTAGACAAAAGATGAAGGAAAAAATGTTTGCTTTCTAACTTTTAATGGTTTGACGCGGCGACCACAATCTATGCACAAGCATTAACTTTGTTTGAATTACTTTATTAAATTTCCGCTTTTTCAAAGATGATATACATAAATAAACTAAGGCTTTAGATGGCTGTTGTAAATATGTAATAGAAGAGAATCTTGTAACGGATGATTCCCTAATTTGTATGCACATCATGTTCCGAATCAACATACACATGCTTATCATAAGTCAATGATGGTAGTGTGGCTGCTTGCAAGTGGGCACACAAACGTTTTTACAAGGAATCAGCAGTTACGGAAAAATTTATATAGCATTTTTAAATTCTGTTTGACGAACATAAAGATTGAGTTGAAGAGTATTGTAGTGTGACTATCAAATGATAACTTGTCTGCGCTTTTCCACAAGGTCCTATTTTATGTTTCTTTTACTGAATTTGGTCATTTCAGATCACTTAGAATTTGTTTTCTTTATTTATTTACTCAATGGACTTTGTCCTTACTCTAACTACTTACAAAAATAATTTTTCAAGATTTCTAGCAGTAAATATTTTTATCCATTTTTTGAACTTGAATTCTTCAATTGATTTCAGCATCTTCATTTTTAAGCAGCCAAAAAGAAAATATGATTTGCTTAGGGAAAGAGAAGAAAAAATATTCGAAATGTTTTATGCTATTGCCACAAAAATGTATCGAACTTCGAACACAGGCTCTTAAAACGCAATTTTCATACTCATTTCAGGTTGCTGGGCGCAAAGGCTTTCCACATGTCATTTACGCGCGTATATGGCGTTGGCCAGATTTGCATAAAAACGAATTGAAACATGTAAAATATTGTGCATTCGCTTTTGATCTCAAATGTGATTCAGTTTGTGTTAATCCCTATCATTATGAGCGTGTCGTGTCGCCGGGCATTGATTTATCTGGCCTTAGTTTACAATCGGGTCCCAGTCGTCTCGTGAAAGACGAATACTCAGCCGGGCCACTTGTTGGTGGCATGGATATTGATGGCAATGATATTGGGACTATACAGCATCATCCCTCACAGATGGTCGGACCACCAGGAGGTGGTTACGGCTATCCGCAGGGACCAGGTGGGGTAACTTTTTAAATCGTTATTCTTTTTTAAAGAATTTTCAATTTTTTTCATTTCGGGCTGTGATTTTATTTCAATTTCATTTTAATTTGTTGTTTATTATTATTTATTTTTTTATTTTTCTTTTTATTTTGTTAATTATGCATTAAGTTACTGATCCAAATCATATGAATACCGCTGCTATGTACGCTGCTGCTGCTGTAGCCGGACGAGCGATACCAAAAATTGAACCAAACGAGGGCGGGGGCGCTCGTAACTCATGGATGGTGCCACCGCCGCCACGACTTCAGCCCAGCCAAGCTTTACAGCAAAACACACAGCAACCACAACCTCCTGCACCCCAACAACAGCCAACGCCAACTCAACAGCAACAGCAGCAGCAGCAACAACAACAACAACATTCGCTTTGTAAGACAGATTTTATATTTCTCTTAATTTCCTTTAGTTTCCTTTACTTTTTGCCTTTAGAGAACATAATTGTTATTTAATTTTTATAGTATGTCCGTATCACACAAATTAAAAGCCAATTATTTTATGTAAAACTCTTACGTTTATTCCAAGCAGTGGGTCATGCTATGCAAATGGCGGGGCCTATGAATCCAGTTGCTGTTATGGCACCGCCTCAACCTCAGAATCCTCAAGGCAATGGCCATGGTGGGCCTTCACTGCATGGACAAGCTAATTCACCTAACGATCCTACTGGCTTAGGAATGCAACAGCCTCAACAAGCTGGTCCACAGAGTGGTGCCCCCAATGGGACGCAACAGGATGGCTACTATAATTCGCCCACAACATCACAAATACCCAATGTAGCGGAAGCTAAGTTCAATGCTGCCCTTAACAGTGGCGGTGGTCAGCAGCCAATTTCTCCTCATATGCAACAAAATGGCTACGTCCCTACCCAGCAGCCCAGCCAACCCAATTACGGCCAACAAGTTACAGGAAATAATGCTCAAAATGCTAATCAACCTAATGCCGCTGGCGGTGTGCCGGGAAATAACGCACAAGCTGCAGGTACTTGGACAGGATCGAGTACATTAACTTACACACAAGCCATGCAACCGCCTGACCCGAGAACTTTGTTGCCCGGCGGCTATTGTAAATAATAATCTAATTTATGCTTTAAACATTTTATTTAAAACTTGTTTTTTTTTTTTGTTCTTTCTTTTCTGTTAAATTAAGGGAACAATATAAATGTTATGCCTCCCCAAGAGCCACCGCGTTTATTGTCAAGGCAACCGCCACCAGAATACTGGTGTTCCATTGCGTACTTCGAGTTAGACACACAAGTGGGAGAAACCTTCAAAGTACCCTCAGCCAAGCCAAATGTAAAAGTCGATGGATATGTGGATCCATCCGGTGATAGTCGTTTTTGTCTGGGTGCTCTTAGTAACGTGCACCGTCAAGAACAATCTGAAAGGGCAAGGTAATTAATCGAATAACAGAAATAATCGCGTTCTTGTTTTATAATATTTACTTCGGACTGTCAAAGTTTCGATAGTGGAGCTTTTACTTTTACTCGAAATGTATTTAATTTATTTCAAACCTGTTCATGTTTCATTTTTATTTCAAAAAAATGTTGGTCCAGCCATTTTATGTGTGTTGGGTCGGGCCTGAAATTTTTCAACATGAAATTATGGCGTTTCCGAAAAATATAACATCAAACAATTTCTTTAAGGGTCGTAATGAAACAAATGTGCTTGCAATTAAAACACTATAAATAATTCTTAATCATTAAGAAACATATATTTATATTTATATATATTGTTTTATTTTTTTCAGATTGTAAAATATAAGAAATGGAATTTTTTTTTACATTAAATATGGAAAATAGTATCACTTTCAGTTTCGCATTTATCGGCTCGTTATAGAGCATTTTCCACAAATCTTCCAAAATTTGGCTTTGACTTCACGGATTGCCTCGGGCTTGTTTACAGATCGTTACAGATACTCGCTTCTCCAAATAAACTCAAAGAAAATAGTCGGGTGGTGACAAATTTGGCGAAGGCACCGAATTTCTGGAAACTGTTCGCTGTCCAAAAATTTTACCTAAAAGTGCGTTTGTATTTCGGGCGTTGTCTGCGGTCATTATTTTCCATACTTAGTGTAAACAAATTTCCATTTTATAATCTGAAAAAGTAGAAACATAAAAAAGCTCTTGAATTATTCAACTCTATAGTCAGTTTTGCCCCACCCTGTAGTAGTAGTTTCCATTTGATTATATTCAAAATAAAAGTGCATTTTGAAATAAAATACATTTCAAATTCATTTCGAATTTTATGAATATCAGGGTAAACCTGTAAACTTCAAGTGAAACTACCTTTTAAATTGTACCGTTTCTGTATTTCTATTTCCTAGATTGCATATTGGCAAAGGAGTCCAACTAGACCTGCGCGGTGAAGGTGACGTTTGGTTACGTTGCCTTAGCGATAATTCTGTGTTTGTACAAAGTTACTATTTAGATCGTGAGGCTGGTCGTACACCTGGTGATGCTGTTCATAAAATTTATCCCGCTGCTTGCATAAAGGTTGGTTGTTTCTATTAGTTTTTTACAGAAAAAAAAAATTCACTCATTTTGAACTCTAAGCAATGAAATCATCTGCATGTAAAATTAAAACTAATGACGCTGTTTTGCATAAATTTTCTCTGCTAGTCAAATAATTTTAATCTATCCAGGAGAGTTTTTATTTTTGTTGTATGTATATTTAAGGTGTTTGATTTACGGCAATGCCATCAGCAAATGCATTCTCTGGCCAGTAACGCTCAGGCCGCCGCGGCCGCCCAAGCAGCCGCTGTTGCTGGCTTACCAAGTTCACAATTGGGAGCACCACCAAGAAGTATGTATATATGAACACTTTTATTATTTATTTATTATAATTAGCATAAAATGTATGTGAATTTGTTTTAGATATTTCGGCGGCAGCTGGTATAGGCGTTGATGATTTGAGGCGCTTGTGTATTTTGCGTTTAAGTTTTGTTAAAGGTTGGGGACCTGATTATCCACGACAATCGATCAAAGAAACGCCTTGTTGGATTGAGGTGCACTTGCATCGGGCTCTGCAATTGTTGGATGAAGTTTTACATGCAATGCCTATAGACGGCCCACGTGCTTTAGCTTAGAAATTAGATACTAATACGTAAAGTTAAGTTAAACATACAGAAGAGATTTTTCGATTGTTGTTGGAGAAAACACCAGCTACACTTGAATATTATAACAGATACATACACATTTGCAATTAAAAAAAAAACAATATACATACATACATACATACATACTTCAGTTTGATAATAGCATACATACAAACATACGTACATAAATAGATTTATGACATGCATATTTAAACACACACACACACACATACAAACTTACATACATAAATATACTATACGTTTTTAATTCATTATATTTTAACTCTATTTTGATTATTATTTTTAAAATAATGCCTTTGATTAATGCTTTAAAAATTATAAGCTTAAGCAATATGTTTAAATTTATAATTAAAAATCCAAAATTGAAAGAAACCCCTCAAAAGTATAACGATTATTATGTTTAACTTTTCATTAAAACAAAAGAAAATAAAATCAACAATTTCCAAGTTGCTATAAAAAAGTTCTGTAAAAATTAAATAAGTAAAATTTATCTACCTACATACATACATACACATTAATACATTATGCATATTTTTATCTGACTCACTCTTTAGTTTAGTTCTTATTAAAAAATAATTTTACAAACTTAAAACATGTTTATTTCTATAAGTTTCTTTTCATTTGAGCCAAATACAAGTATTTGAATAAAAATTAAAAGTATTTTATTAATTTAAAGCAAATAGCGCTTTGCTCAGAAAATCCATATATGAGGAATGAAATCAAGCAATTCAAGAATTTAATTGAAAAACCTGCTGGCCTATTTCAAGTAAAAACTTTTCCACAGACACACCTCAAGAGAAAATTAAACAGCAGTTTGGAAAAAAGTACGTTCCTTTTCGAAATGATGAGATTTAACAAGTAACAAAAGACAACAACATCGAAAAGCTGCGACTAAATGGATGCTCGAATTACCCTAGACCTTGGGGAATATTTTTAAGCAAACTGAAATCAATCAACACTCTCCTGAGCATCAGTTGCTGCGTTGCGTACTATTTAATTTATTTAAGTTACTAAGTAAAATGATACGTTCTAGTGACAAATTGTACTCAAAGTTTTGATATATTTGGTTGGCGTTCATAAGTGTAGGAAGAAAACACCACGACTTTCCGCTTTCAGGTCACTTTATTAACTGAACCATCATGTATATACAAAATAACTTAAAGCTATGTAGATGTAAGACAGTGATAGATATATATATATATATACTTAAAGCTATGTAAATGTAGGACAGTGACAGATATATATATATATATATACAGAAACTTAAAGCTACAAAGCGGCATACACCAATAACAAACAGCACATTACTACAATTCGGCCCTCCTGACAACGAGATCCCCTGATCACGGTTCTACTAACTCCGTGACCCGCGACCCTTGAACCACGGGCGGATATTCCCAACTGCCCATACACCCTTGTACGGGTTACGAGACGAGTTATAAGCTATTATATGGGGCCTATGTTGGAAGTGCGATAGTGACATTCGAGTTGTTGGTAGTGTATCTTGAGAATTTTGTTGATGATTATAGTTTTGCTCGAAATGGGAAATATATAAAGTATAATGAAAACATGACAAGCGATGTTGTTGAGCGCGGCTATTCAAAGGGAGCTAAGTTTTGTGTTTTTGACATAAGCGATGCTAACGCATTCAATGATCCAGGTGAGGATGTTATTGATGCGCTTGTTGAATTAAATTTTTTAATTGTGTATAAAGGTAATGTTAGTTTCGATTCGTATTATTCAAGGCTATCAGGTGCGAAGTACGTTTTGAAGAACGTGGTTAAGCTGAGTGAGGGTGCAAGTTCAATTTTGTATGACACAAAGAAGCTACGTTATGTGCAGGCTGTGATGAGTCAAAAAATAATTGATGAGGATTCGGATGACGACAAGACAAGCATGGCTAAAAGAGTTTTTACCCAACCAGTGAAGCGTCAGATGGATGATATTGATAAACAACGCGACGTTTCTAAGGGAGCCGTACGTAAGTCATATGAACCGAGGGCTGTCACCTCACGCTATGAGTTCAAAGGAACGTATAATATGAAGACGCATAGTTTGCATGATTCGGTTGGTGATGACACCGGTGTTGGCGATATGTCGAATGACACAGATGTGTCATTAAATCATGTTAAAATCGAAGGAGTCAGACCGAAACATGATGCAACTAATGACGTAAATGCAGGTGCTAGGGACGACGTGAAAGATCTTGATTCCGAAATGTTTATAGTGCGAGAGAGTATAGACGGTTTACAGTTAAATAGCACAGGCATTGATTCAAAAACGTTTATGGTTACTGGTGATGTAGTTAAGGTCAAAACGTATGATATGGATGTTTTTAATGAGTATCAGAAAAGCTTGACGTTTAAGCAGCGCCATTGCACTGGGGTTCGTTCAGCATTATCAGTGATGAGCTTTTGCGTTGCAATATTTAGCGAGTATAAATGTAATGTGGCTTTTGTTATAGGTAGTGCAATAGATAAGGCAGACTTAGTGAAGGCAAGAGATTTGACGTTATTTGCGCAATGGATTGATGGTAAGCAGGCATACGTTAGTAAGGAATGTTCCGCTCATTTTAGTGGTCAGTATAATTGTACGGAAACGTGTCAGGAGTGTGGTGATTCAAAGGATATATTTGTTTTTGATGTAGGTGATATGCAGGTTAGGTATGGTGCGAGAGTTTTCAGACAGCATTTTCATGAGGCGTTGAGCATATATTTTTCATTGTTAGAAGTCGTTAAGGGCGGGACGTTGTTCAGTGATGGCGCGTCAGTTCTCTTTGGCTTTAAGGAGTGCACAAGTAGTTAAGTCAATCGCACCCAATATTAGCAGCGTATTACTAGTTTATGATGATGACAAGTACCAACCCGGAGTGATAACGTGCGGGGACTAATCCCACTTCTGACAAACTGTAGGAAGAAAACACCACGACTTTCCGCTTTCAGGTCACTTTATTAACTGAACCATCATGTATATACAAAATAACTTAAAGCTATGTAGATGTAAGACAGTGATAGATATATATATATATACTTAAAGCTATGTAAATGTAGGACAGTGACAGATATATATATATATATATACAGAAACTTAAAGCTACAAAGCGGCATACACCAATAACAAACAGCACATTACTACATAAGCAGGAATGTTTTTGTTTTAGCTGCTCAGATCCCTCCCTTCTCTTCTGCTTCGTATAACCGGCTGTTGTGTAAAAACTTCTTTGCTTTCAACCGGAAATAGCGAACAGTTTAAATGGTTTTCTATTTTTAAAGAACTAACTGCTACTATTTTTAATTGATTTTTAAAATTTTGTTGGACACATTCATAAAAAATAAATTTGAATTTGAAATCATTTTCTAAACTCATATATTTGTATTTAATATTACTTTTTGTTGGCCAATATTGTTAATTTTGAGCAGTTCATTAGCTGTTCTAGTAGTTGGTTTATGAGATTAAACTTAATATTATATTAATACATACATATGAAATTAAAATGATAACAATCTATAAGAATTATACGGCATCTCGGCCTAAATTTTTTATTTTTGTACATAAACTCTACATACATAATAAATTAATAACATTTACATACATTCATATCGTTATCTGAAAAGCAAAGTTACGTAGTTAACAAAAAAATCGAAATCGATGTTTTGATTATGACGCACATCACAGCTTTAAAATTTGTACTTATAAGCGAAAGTACGTAAATTGCATGACGTTTTGTTATTGCGTTTCTAACGGAAAATAACAAAAATGCGAGTTAGGTGGTTTTGCATTTCAGATGACGATATCCATATGTATACTTATTAGCTCTTGACTGTTGCATTTCAGAGTGAAGTAAGCCGTATACAGTATACAATTGTATCTTAATAATCTTGTATATCTAGCTTAACTTGATTATCTATCCATTCTTTCCAACGATGCGTGACTAGAGCCTCCATTGTTATTTCTCGAAAAACGTCTACTCTTCTCACTTCTTTAAACTGCATCTTTTCAAACATTTTGATTGACTTTTCATTATCCACCCCTATTTTAGCTTCAAATCTATCGATGTTCAAGTTATCAATAGCATATTTTATCATAAGAAGCATAGATTCGCAGCCATAACCTTTTCCACGCTCACTAGGTTCAGCTATCATAATTTCAGCTTCGGCAATTTTTTGCTTAGTATCTGCATCGATGGATAAAAATAGATTTGTATCGCCCACCAGAGATTTTATCTCATCGCCGGTATCGTCGTATAAACTTCTACATAACACTAAAAATGTACATTTGTCCTCGTCCTCGCGCCACGATCGTTGCATTTCATATTCTTCCTGCAGTGTTAATGGTTCTGATGCAGTCAACTCTTGCAACTCTCCCGACTGCATCCATGTGTGATATTTGGGCACATGTTTAGCTTCATAAGGCACAAGGATGACTTGTTTTCCCAGAATCTTTACTTTTTCATTTAATCTCATAACAAGAAAAACTCCGAGAGCTTATTTTTGTAGAATACAAATAGGTATTTTGTTTACTTTTTATTTTAATATAAACAGATGTCTAAGCAATCTGTAGAATGTCAGGGTATTCCATTCAAAACACTAAAACAAAAAGACACGGAAAAAGTAGTGTATTGAAAAACTCCTAATTTCTCCAAGTTGGGCGGATATGCGTTTTTTATTATACACGCACAATATTTTATTTTTTGTTCATAAAAATTATTCTATATGTACAAATATAAAAAAAAATCGTCTTTTAAAAATACTTTGCTGTTGTATAATAAAAACATCGAGCTGTTGCAGGGGCAGTGCGAAGAAAGTAAAAATAAGAATTCCGAGTTTAAGAAAATTAACAGCTGTTGCGACTTAAAATAGTAGGGCGAAATGTTTGTGAACAAACATGAATTCGTAAAAATAATCGCAAAGGAGTTTCGTAGCGATTTCAAGACAAACCAAAAACAATGATTGTAAATCATTGCCGCCTTCAAGATTTCTGACTGCACTGAACATGCTGTAGGTGTCGTATACATCAGCGATTTTTAGCACCTAAAACTTTGCAAGTAAAATAGACCAGCAATAACAATTTTGATGAGCAAATTTTTTTGTCTTGATGACATTTTGAAGGTAAATTGCTTTAAAATTTCTTGTAGTCTGCGTCACAGCCTTAAACGTTTGAGAATTAATACAGGCTGTACGTGTAAAAATCTCTGAATTGAAAAAAAGACTTGATGGTGTGACTGCAGCGAAACAACCGAACGATATACTATAAAACAAATTGGTCTTGTCTTTATACGCTGCGCTGTGTAAAGTTGACAACACTGTTTCAAATTTACAAGAAAAGAAAGAAACTCCTTGCAAATTTAATTGCTGTCTGTGGTGGTAGCAAATTTTTTTGTTTTTTAGCCAAGTGAATAATTTTTAAATCCTATTTTGTTATCAATTAAAAATCCAATATTGTCAAAGACTCTATCTCAATATATAAGAAGTACTTTTGCAATAGGTTTTATGTCGATTTTATCTAGACAAAATATATTAAGCTATCAAAAACCATTGTGAAAGTGGCTTCGTTTCAAAGGAAAAAACTGCACAAAAATCGATAAGCCCCAAACGGGGAAAGTAATCAAAATTAAGGAAAAAGTTATTAAATTTAATGTTTTTATTTTAGTAATGAAAATTTTCGAAAAAAGTGTTCAGAGCAAATCAAATTAATAAAATTTCACGGGTTCTCGAGCATAATCAATTTGATTTAATCCAATTTAATGCTTTTGTACTCACCAAAAAGCATTCAAGGAGAAAAACTAAGTTGGATTTAATCATAATTGGATATTAAAACGAGTTTTCCCAATAACTGCGTTTATTAAATCCCAGTAAAAAGAGATACACTAAATAGTTTTATAAGTATTCTTGAAACAAACGAAAAATGGAAGTCGACGGGTCGATCAGCAAAAAACAGACTGGAAGTTCAACACTTGCCGGACCTGAATGTAAAAAAGTCAAATTAGATATTTCAGCTTCGTCGACTTTGGATGACCATGCCAAGGCAATGAAGGTGGCCGGATTCTCGCTGAGCGCCATTGAGGAAATGCGGAATCGTGCTGATGAAGATAGCAACAGCCAAAGCTTGGATCAGCAGTTGCGGCATTTTCAAGTACTCGATGAAGTTGGGTCCAATTCGGAAGAAGATGAAGAGTGTAAGATATAATTGAATTTCTCACATGTGCATATACATACATAAGTAAATTTTGTTCATTATTATTATGAGTTGAATAGTACGTGTAATGGGTATAGAGTTGACGCAGAAAGTGCGAGCGTGATGGGAACTATTTTTAATTAGGCGGAATTTAATATTGAAATTACCTTGATGAAGTGTGTCCGTGTAGAATAGGTATTTCAAGTAAACTTCTTTGGACGTAAAAACAAGCATAAGTGAAACAGGCTTTATTATCATATGGCCGAGAGAACGTTGATGGTGAGTGTCTAAAGAATGCCGTGACTAAACTGCTTCCAATATATCCCCATTCCTTTGAGATGCCAGCTCAGCATGTAAACTAAGTCTGGCATGTGCCTGCTTTTGAGGTCTTTCTATTCTGACTACATTCGAAGTTCGAACTCTATTAGATCGTCATATAATTTCTTAAGTTAAAGTTAAATAAAATATTCAGGAGAAGCAAAAAACTCTTAATACTAAAAACTATATAAATCAAAATTCTTTTAAATTAAACTTAAATTTTACTAAAGAAATAATACTTGAAGAAGAATATTCAGTTTTTCTTCAATTATTTGTAGAGATATGAACTGAATTTGTACTCTCAGGGCTTTTAGAATTTTGTGTATAATTGTGGAAGTATAAAATTATTTATTTTGATACGGCACATCTTAATCATCCAAAAAATTGATTTTGAATTTTTTGTAACTGGGGGATTTTTTAAATAATAGGACGCTAATATTAGCTACCAAAGTGTTGGAAATTTTGCCAGTTGAAAGGATTTAAGCTAATGGGAAATATGAAGGTGTCGTAAAGGTGTCTTCAAAGAAAGTATGCAAGTTCAGAAAACGTAGTACTTACTATAAGTGTATAAAATTCTATAATAAATTGATAAAATTCGAATATAAATTGAATGAAAAATATTGATCTTTAAAGCTGGAAACAACTGAGTTCGCTTAATTCCTTCAAACCTACATAAGTATTCAATTAAAAAATACATACATATGTAAACAAAGCTATTTTTGTGTGCTTTCCGGCGTCCACATGCTGACATTTCGTAAGCCCTCCCTACTTGTTAGTAGACTTGGAAAACCCCCTTGAAAAATCTGTTCGAACATTCCAAATGCACGGAAAACAGAGTAGTCTTCTTTCTGCAATTTTCATTTCTTAACAAATTTTAGCCTACTAGGAGTCTACATCGGTTGCAGCGATTTGTGTTTTATAAATTTTAAAAAGTAGCATTTTCAGTTTAACTTAAACCATTTTCAAACCAGGCTTTTTTCAAATTTTTTTTTTTTTTTTTTTTTTTTTTTCATTTTATTGTTACAGTAATATTTACATTTTTACAATAATTTAATTCTTAACTTTAAGAGATCAACTCATAAACAATTTTTCTTCTTAATCATCTACAGCAGTTTTTATAGACTTATTTCATTTTACATATCATTTTTTCGGTTTGGGAAAAGATATAAAAAAAACCCATAAGTAGAGCAGTAAAGTTATATGGTAAAAACACAGGATAAAGGTTATCAAACTAATGCATTGATGTGTGGATAGCTAGAGTATCTACAACGGTGTTTAAAGTTTAGAGACAATATATTAAGTTTATCTTTAACTAATTTTATGTTAGACATAGAGTGCAACGTTCGTGTTGAAAAATGTGTTGGCAAATTATATATCATTTTAAGTAATTTATTCTGACAGATTTGTAGTTTTTTAACATGACAATCGGAGGTGACATACCAAGCAGGCGCCGCATAAAACATTATTGAGTGGAAAATTGTTTTTAATATAAGAAGTTTGTTGTGGATATTTAGTTCAGACTTTCTGTTTATTAACGGATACATTATTTTAATTGTTGTATTAATTTTATGAACTATGTGTTTTATATGCTCATTAAATAATAACTTTTTATCCAGCATTACACCAAGATATTTAACCTTGTCATCCCAGGGGATAGATTCGGTACCAACAATAACATTGGTTTGTGGTAGAAATAAATTTTTTCTTCTTCTTGTAAAGAAAATAGACTGAGTTTTTGAGGGGTTGATCATTATTTTCCATTTTTTAAAGTAGTCAGTGACTATTTTAGTTGATTCTTCCAAGTTGTGTACGATATCTTCCGGTAATATTTCGGAACTAAGTATTGCTGTGTCATCGGCAAAAATTGATGAATTACATCCATGTAAAGCAGGAAAGTCATGCGTAAATAAATTGTATAAAATTGGAGATAGACATGACCCTTGTGGACATCCGGCAGGAATATCATAATTTAGTGAACAAATATTTCCAATATGCACTTTGAATGTTCTGTCTGATAAAAAACTTCTAATTATTTTGACAAGTGCTGGTTCCAGTCCAATTGTATATAGTTTGTGAATTAGGGCATTATGCCAAACACAATCGAAGGCCGCTTTTATGTCCATTAGAACCATTCCTGTAGATTTACTTTCATTTAAGGATGTTTTGACAATATTTCTTATTCTAACAAGAGGTTGAATTGTGTTATGTTCCGAACGGAACCCAAATTGTTGTGGTGGTAAAATGTTAGTTTCTTCCATAAAACAAACTAGTTTTTCTTTAATAATTTTTTCAAGTATTTTAGACATTGTGGTTAGTAAGCTTATTGGACGATAGCAATTTGGATCGCTGCTGTCTTTTCCAGGTTTGTGGATTGCAATGGTTTTTGACTCTTTCCATATTAATGGGAAGTAACAAAAATTTAAGCATGAGTTGTAAATACGATATAGAACTTTTAAGCCTTTAGATGGAACTTTCTTCAAACAAAAATTTGAGATGTCATCATTCCCTGGTGCTTTTCTGTTTCTTAAATTTTTAATAATATTCTTAAGAGTATCGATTCTGATCATCATATAACTTAAGTTTTGATCGTCGTCAATCGTACTTAAAGTACTGCTAACTACTCTTTCTGTATCCAAGTCACTTAAATTTGACGAAATATTATGATTCAAACAGAAATTTTGAGCCAGTATTTCGGCTTTTTCGTTATTGGTTGCATACCACCTATTATTTTGCTTAAGTGTAGGGATACTATTTACTTTCTTCTTAAGAGCTTTAGATATCCTCCAAAACTTTGAAGAACCTTTGGGTAGATTAGTCAGGAAGTTATTCCACTGCTGATTTTTAAATTCCAGAATTTGACTTTTAATGACATTGTTCAAGAAGTTCATTTGAGATTTAAATAGGGGGTTTTTTAATCTTATCCATTTCCTGCGTGCACAGTTTCTTAGTTTAATAATATTCAGAATCGCTTCTGGCAATCTTTTCACGTAAATATTTGGTGTTGAAAATTTTGGTACACCAGCATCTATAGCGTCTTTTATAATATTTGTAAATTGTTCAATCGAGTAGTCAATATCGTTTTCAGAATTAATATCCATTTGCAAAAGCGAATTGACATTATTATTTATATAGTTTGCAAATGTATTCCAGTTTGCATCTTTGAAATTATATTTTTCAGGAATTTGGCGATTACATGAAAATTTGATAGAAATGTGTACTGGCATGTGATCAGAATTCAAACTGTGGAAAGTTTGTGCTGCAGATACTTTTTCAGGAATATTTGTTAAGAAAAAATCAAGAACTGATCCCTGAGATGTACTACTTGTAGGGACTAAAGTTGGATCAGGGGGGAACAGCATGCTAAAAGTATTGGTTGTTATTAATTCGTGGACTATTGATCCCCAACAGTTAAGTCTTACACAACCCCAGCTGTGATGACGGCTATTAAAATCCCCACCGATTATAAAATTTCCGTTTATTCTTGCAAACATTTTTAAATCAGTTTTAAATAAATTTTTCTTCAACTCGTTAGGCCCTGCGGTCCCTCCAGGAAAATAACAGCTGTAGATGTTAATGGATATATTATCAAAAGTATATAATTTGATACCAATATTTTCTATTAGTTTTGTTTGCAAAGTGTAAATTGGATCATGCTTTAAGTTTTTTCGAATTACAATTGCAACACCACCACCCCTTTTTGGGTTGGATCTATCCTCTCGGTAACAGAAATAATTTGGATGTTTCATAATTATTTTATCATTTAGCCATGTTTCACAAACTAATGCAATATCTATGTTTTCTCTAATTAGATAATCAAAAAACTCGTTATATTTATTACGAATACCTCTAGCGTTCCAAGTAATTATTTTTATATTGTTATCCGTTTTTACGATAAGAATTTAAATGCTAAAGAAGTTATAACATCAAACTGCTCTAACTTATTTTTACAATTTTTTAAATTATTTATCAGTTCAAAGGTTAAAGATTTTAGTTGTTCTATAGAAAACAAATCATTATTATTACTATTACCAGAATATACAACATTTGCCCAGCTTCTGTTTACATAATTTTGTTGCGCAAAATTAACATTTTGTTGAGCATTACCATTTGGCATTCCAGTATGGGAAATCTGTTGATTATTTCTGCTTTGTCGATTTGCAAAACGCTGCTTCAATCCAATATAAGCTGATCTGCTTGGACAGGTATTATCAGTCGACTTATGATCCCCGTGACAGTTTGCGCATTTTACTATATCGGTCTTGCACTCCATTGTTTTGTGGGGGCCAGCACAATTAGAGCAAAAGGTAGTTATGTTGCAATTATCCGAACCGTGACCAAACATTTGGCAGTTGTAACATTGTGTAATCTTATGTGGTTTCCTAGCTTGATAGCTCCATTTAACCCTGACATAATTTATACTTTTGTACTTCTCACGCAATTCTCTAAGCGTTATAACACCTTTTTTAAAGTAGACAATGTACAATGTTATTTCCTTATTATTTTCTGGTTTTCTATAAACTAGCTTAACATCAGTACACTGCAACCCTAAGTTCAATAGAATGGATTTTAGTTGGATTGGGTCGGTTTTGTCCAACCCAGATAGAACAACCTTGTATGGCCTATTATTTTTGGGAGTATAAGAAAAATACTCCACTTTGTTGTCTTTGAGATATTTAACTGCACAATTATAATCATATTCAAGCTCACAGAAGAGTTTGTGGCCGATAGTAATTTTTCTGATTGAGTAACTCGAAATCGACAGCCTCTTACACATTTGATGTATTTTTTCCATATCATATTTAACTAAAGTGATAGGTGGTACATTTCCTCTAGTTTCTTTTGTGGGTAAATCATCCGCACTTCCATTGTCTCCTTTATCATCCATTAAAGTTTGTAGTGGATAGAAATAATTGTTGTTTGGAGATGTTTTAGCATTTTTGGCAGTGGAAACAACTCTATCAATCCCTCTTTTTCTCTTACTCGAACTCATGTTCGAATAAGAGAGCGTTTCAACAATGTGCTCACTTGTTTAAAGAATCTCTCCAATTGGTGATAAAACAAAATCAGCACCACAACAACTAGATGGCATTTAATTTTGTTATTGTTAAATTGTAACAAAAAATTTAACTGTATAATGAAATGATTTTAAATATAGAATTTGTGCGCGATTTAAAGGAGTTTACAGGTGTGCTGTTCAACTCGAACTGATTTTTTTTCAAAATAAATGCAACTTTTTTTTTCAAAATAAATGAAACTGTTTTCACATTAAGAGAAACTATAATCAAATACAATTGAACATTTTTCAAATTAAATTAAACCATTTTTATAATTTTGCTTTTACTTTGCATTTAAATATGTGTTCAACAATGCAATTGGATATATAAATTAATTACGCATTCAAAGACAAAAGTCTACATTATCGCGGCCCTTCGTGGCCCATCACATAATTAGCAGCTGCAGCCAATTGAACATTTTTTTTAGAGAACATGGATAAAAACAGATGTTCTTCAATATAACTTTCTAATTGACTTCTAACAGCTTCCTCTAATATTTCCTCAAACGTTTTTAATATATTTATTCGTCGAAGTTCTTCCCATTTGTTTGTTTCTTCTGGTTTTTCTATAGTTTTTCTACTAGTGACATCATGGGCATTTTATTTCACTATTAGTTATTTTGATAAACTATATTTCTAATTAACATGTATTTGGTTAATCAATTAATAATGTTGATCCCTACAATTTTCAGTAATTTCATACAAACTTAAGGCGATACAAAGAAGATCAGATTTCTGTTCAGTGATATTTTATGGAATTACTTGACTTGAAAGTGCGACAAAATTATTTATTGTAATCTAAAATTTCTTATCATTATATCAACAAGCCCTCTACTCACTTGGCGCACATTCGCTTCGTATGTATGTATGTATTTGTACAAGAATAAATAATTTTTTGTTAACAATTAGATAAGAAATTAACTAAAGAGGCTGTATCTTGCTTAAAGGGTAATGCATTTAAAATGAAATGAAGTTGATTTTTCAGTTACCAGTGCGATTTCCAAAAGATCGGAACGTATTAAATTCCATTAAAATGTAGTTTTAATCAATTCGATATTATTTTTTCCATCCATGTGTTACTAAATTCATTTATCTATTCTCTCTATAACTGCATGACAAATTTTATTTAACTAAATCTTACAATACAACAAATAAAACGTTCTTCGTAATGCGTATGATACCGATATTACGGCTGGACATAAGTGAACCATTTCACCGATTTAGAACAGGTGATTGCAAGAAAATGTTCTCTCTAAAATAAGTATATTTTATATCAAATACGTAAAAAAATTAAAATTCAATGGAAAAAGTATTAAAAACAGGCTGGCGCAACATTAATCACCCAATTCTGTTTTTCTATAACATTTTTAACCATAACAAAAATCATTAATTGTGAGTGGGAATCTTTTTTTGAGCTTTTACAATTTGTTTTGTTAAATCGAAAAGGTGATGCGCCAAAAATTAGCGGCAAACGGGTTCGAAACACACTTGTGCCCGTGTTATTGCATTTTCTTAAAGTCTGCGATTGTCTAGACGTTGTTGTTATAAAACCGCGACTTGAATTAGTCCCAAAGAAAGAAATTTGGAATGGTTAAACTGGGCTATGTTGTTAGCCACGTCAAATCGATAAAACGGAAAAATACACAACCAAGAAAAGCTTCCTTCACTATATATGTATGTACATTGTGGCTTCTACTGTGTATGCGGTTGCAGTCATTCAATGCCGGTAGGTTTTAAAATTGATTTATGTCAGCGTCTGCCATTATTGCCTAGTCTGACTGACGGTGGATCAAGCCGAGTTGTTGAACTAGTCATGTGGCATAGCAGGCACTGTTGCTGAACTATTGCGTTGGTAGCTCCAAATCCTCCAGGAACATCAGGCCTTAACCAGACTCGTCTGTACATTCCTCACTATCCAGCTCCTTACGGAGAACAGAGTGTGTTGCAAGTCAGCAGCAACTCGAGGACATTTGGATCACCAAGGTAGTTTTCTACTCCGTTATCAACTAAAACCTCTTCCTGCCTTCCTTCCGGTATCAACTAACGCCTCTTCCTGCGCTTCCTGGTTTTAAACCGCAGCCAGAACATATGACCAACACCAGGGTATCCAAAGGCATTCTGGGGGCATGTTGGTCCTCGTTCTGCCAGTTCACCTTAGTGAAGGAAGGCTTCAAAAGAACCTGCATAACCAAAGTCGTATAGGAACGGGTTGTCGTACCTACCGGCCTACTCCTTCCTCCACGAAATCAGAATACGCCATATTGATATTTTATGAGTGTGAACACTAGTATTAACAATATCGGCGCAACTAAATGTACTGAACTGAAAAGAAAAAGCTATAGTTGCTAAATGTTCCACAATAAACACTCGACCGGGTGTAACTTTGCTACTTAAATCAAATATGAAAAATGTAATAAGACCACAACACTCTTGAGGAAAAAATTCTCGTATGTGTGGAACCAATCCTGTTTAGACAAAGACATTTACTTACGCTTCTGCCAAAACTTTCTATGATAAATACAAAATTTGTACGCGAGATTGTGGACGCTTTGTTAGACGTTACTGTCACTGTCTGGTCGTCTTTCTTCACAAGTCTTAAGCAAAGATCTCACTCAAATAACAAAACTAGTGACCGATTTTGAACGTGCCATGTACATCGGCACACATTTGTACACTATACATACATATGTTTTGATAGTGCCAATATCGGTCACAATTTTATTCGCTTCATAACGACAAATAGCCAAAAGCGCCAATAATTGCTAAATTGCGATGGTCATGGTTTATATTCTTATTTGTTTCTAGTTGGCAGAGAGAGAGAGAGAGAGTCAGAGAGGCATTAGAAATTGTTTGCTCAAACATCAGCACATTTTTTTACAAAAATTACCGAATTTTCATCAATACTACGGCACATGAAATACGACAAAAATCGACTTCAAAAACTAAACTTAATTTAGTTATTGATCGTTCGTGACATAATGAACTTAAAATATTAATTATATAGTCCTGGCCGCTCGGTTGGTCATGAGCAAAAATGTTGAGCTAATTTTTATTTGGGATCTAGTGATTACCTTGCAAATCACATTAGATTTCAACAGATAACTAGAAGTGGGTAAAACTCCATTCTGTGTGTAAGAGATATAATTGAATCTCTTCAATATGCAATAGTCGAACTTTGACGCTGAGGTCATTGTGAAAGAAATATGGACCGATTATGACGCCAACTCCACACAATATAGTACCGTTTTTGTCCCAAACTCGACAATTTTATTTTGTCGTTTTCAAAGGAATCGATGCGATCGACAATCTTGATTTGGCCTGCAAACTCTCACTGCCGGCGGCAATATTTTCGGCAAGTTTTCTCACATTCTTTAGCACACCAATGGGCTCATATTTATCCACTGCAATAAACAGACTGACCAAATGCCAGCCAATTTGACAGCTGGTACTGGAATGCTCGTACAGCTGTTAAAACTTCTGAACCATAACCAAATACATACATATGCATATAATCGGTTGTAAATCATTACCCAGAGAGGATGTTAAAAAGATTAGGAACAGTAAATATAAGTATTTATGTACATAAAATTAAAATAGCACATTAGATAAATGGTAGATTACAAAAGTCTAGAAGTTACAAACTTAGCATATGAAATGTCTTCAAATCGCAATGACAATAGCACGATAAGAAAATAAATTTGATAGTAAATTGTGTGGTCGGTCACTGATCTATCGCATCAATGCCATGATATAAATAAGATTTTAGAACAAATGTAAATGTAAAAAAGCCCAAGTGTGAAATATAGGCAGCAGGCAAGACTGGCAATGCGAAATGTTGGGCCAGGCTACTGTGGTCTAATATAATGGGGCGGGCGTTTAAAATGTTTTTAAAGAAACAGAAAAGTTATCAAAAAACTGAAATTGATTTTCGTCTACAAGTACAAGGCGGCGCAAATGAAGTTGCTTTTGCTCTGCAAATGCAAAATGCCATATGAATCTGAACTCCTGACGAACTGAAGATGTGGATGCGTGTATAAGCAGAATTATCGCTTTTGGGGCACCGAATATCCGCAAAAAGTCGTTAAACCGCATCAAAGTTTACGCTGGAAGCGTGCGATCCACTACCGTAATTCTGCATGTTCAGCTCGTCTAATGTCTCGTTTTGGTGATTTACAACGGCCGATATACGAGGCGCCATAAAACCCGCTTAAAATTACTACATGGTGTGATGTTGACGCCGGAAACGTGATAGAGCCTTATTTTTACGAAATCGTCGCTGGCCAACCATAACTTTGGACAGCGATCGCCAAGGAACCGTGTCAACGATTTCTTGTTACGAATTGGGAGTGGAATACCTGTAGTTCCAACATGATTGTGTTTCTTGTCACAAACCTCTTGGTCCACAAGCCTCAGACACTTCAAATTCTCAAAGAATGTTCGTTAAAAAATGCACAAACTTATGGCCAGAAATTTAGGAATATGAAGAAAAATCATGAGTTTGAAAACTGAAATAAATCTGCCAAACGATTTAGATGTCAGATACCTAAATGTCTCAATTCTAGCGGCGGTCAATTTGGTCAATACGATTTTTCCTACTTAATTCAAAAAAAACAAATGGACAGTGTTCAAGAGCGAAACTGAAGTTTTTTATTTATAAAAAAAAAAAAAAAAAATACAGCCATCGGTTGGCGACCCTTGCGCTAACTTGTAGGTATTGAAAATATTGAACAATAACTGTTCTTATTGGTTCCTGATTATATCACACATTGTTGCGGTTCTACAGCACGTTTTATATTAAGCCTTTAGTCAGTGTTTTTTAGAAAATTAAAAGAAATTTAAAAACAGCAAAAGCTTAAAAGATCTTTTTTTCTCTTATCACTTTCTTTTTTGCTGGCCGAAAGGGTTTTAAGCTGTTTCTTTTATGGTCATAAATACTAAATACATATATAAATAACATATCTTTCTCCAACGATGTACAGATAATGGCAGCGATAATGGGGAAGATGTCAATAGACAAAATGGCGGAGAAGATGGCGGTGATGAATCATCTGAACTGGACTTGGATGATGAAGAAATCGAACATCTATTAGATGAAAATTTGCCGGACGATCTAAAAGGCTCTAAAAAGCCTAAATATGAGGAACGCTTTAAAACTGTTTTGGAGGGTATGGACTTTTCCCATTTAAAAAATGGTTTAATTTCCTTGAACCAATTCTTTTCAACAGCCTGAAAGATACTTTAATAAAATAATTTTATTTAAAGAGAAACGCATCAACCATTTTGAGGTACTGCCAGAAGGTTGGGTACAAGTTACACATAATAGTGGGATGCCACTGTACTTGCATAAAAAGACTAGAGTGATTACAACATCAAGGCCTTATTTTCTGGGCACGGGAAGCGCTCGGGTAAGTAAATTTTTTTAGATTTATTTTATTCTTGGTTAATATTAATTACAATTTTTGATGCAATAAAATCAAAGAAACATGCCATACCAGTGGGTTCAATACCCTGTCTTAACTATAGGCGTGCTTTGAATGAAGAAGTCGGAGCTGAACGTCGAAAATCTGAAACGATAGAAAATGGCGACAATCAAACTGACGCCATTTCAGCTGAGCCTACTGCCAACACAAATGCTACAACGAGTTCTTCGCCCTCTCATTGCCCGTTCGGATATTCCGGAAATAATCCAAAACCGCCCACAACATCGTTAGCCTCATCTGCATTACCAACAGTTACTCAATTAGAAGAGAATGGTTTACCAAATAGCCAAGGAGCCTCCAACGAAATCTCAACAACTACATCAAAGAATCCTCTGGATGCGGATAAATTACGCAGTTTAGTGCCAGCTGCCAAAATCGTTACTGTCAAAGAAAATATTCAAAAAGAATCTCTAACGCCCGATCAGTTTAATCAATATTGCCAGAAACTATTTAAGTTTCGTGTTATACGGGTCTTGCGTTTCCGCTCCTGGAATGCCAGGCGTAAATTCACTAAAAATCGTAAAAATCTTAAAAATATACAGAGACCAACACTACCGGATGGCACAAAACTTATTAAATTTCCTGTTTTAGTACCTGGTGATGGTAAATCGAATCCTCGCGCCCGTAGGGAATGGATTATGAATCCAAGTGGTAAAAGTTATGTGTGTATTTTGCATGAATATGTGCAACATGCTCTTAAGAAGCAACCAACCTACGAGTTCAAAGAGTTGGAAAATGCCGCAACACCTTATGCAGCCACCGTTTCGATAAATGACTTGAAATATGGTAGTGGCTATGGCACCAGCAAGAGGCAGGCTAAATCGGAAGCGGCACGTGAAACACTTGAAATTCTTATACCAGAAATGAAGGATAAAATAACGGGCGTAAAACAGGATAAAAGTGCGGTAGCCAAAAGTAATCAAAAGGATTTATCGGTAAGATTTTTAAACAACATTTTCTTATAATTAAAGCCAGAACAGTGAAAAAATAGGCCAGAGAGTGAAACGAATTGAGGGTGCGTTTCGCAACTTCGAACGTCATTAAAGCTTTATTAATTATGAAGCAGAAAACTAGTTTAGGACCTAAAAAGAAACGCCACGGATGATTTAACATTTGATTTGTACAATTTGTACAATAACATAAATCAGTAGCGGGTTTCACCCTTGATAGTGTACATTTTTGTAGGCTTTGTGAATGTGATTGATCTGGACGTATTTAACATAAACATTTGTGTTAAATGCACCATAACAAAAAAACCAATCGTTGTGCCGCAAAATTAATTAATTCTTTTGTTTATGGATGTACATAATATTTATACAGATACGACATTCATCTATGAAAACAAATAAACAAAAAGCCACTCTTGAAGAGAAAAACTATGCAACAAAAGATGGGCGGGCATACGAAGACAAACAAATTCAAATTGCCAAATTTTAACACAGGAAAACCTCTTGTGCTTTGTTGCAAAAATCGTAGTAATGAGGAGAAGTTGCAATTATAAGTTAAAGGGTGAAAACCGCTACTGATTTGGACATTTAAAATCTATACGAATAACCACTTGTGTGATAGAAATCAATTTTGAAACGTGGTTTTAATTTTTCGAAAACAAGAGAAAGCAGCTGATTTGGACTCTGCACTTAATTTGCACGTACATATTATGGAAACCCCAAAAATATACTCGAAAAACAAAGCAAATCACGGAAATTGCCAAACGAAGCAAAACAATGTGTATAAAAAGCGCCGTGTTCTTAGAAGTTTTTAAATTTTTATGATTTTATAGGCAGATAAACTAAGTTTTTAACAAAAATAAATAGAAGACACATCAAGTGAATTGTATGAAAACATTTTGATTGAGTTTTATACGAAATAATTATAAAAAATACGCAAGTGATTTCAAAAGGTCAGTTATTTAGATCACCGTCTAAAAATCACGCCTTTTCAAGAACATACACTAAAATTTACAGGGTCAACAGAATTTCCTCGACATTCGGTGGAGGCCAGCATATTTTGTATACGTATTATCAACGAAATAATCGAATCTCTTGCCATTTACTGTCCTCTTTAAACATGCGGCTGCTAATTCAGTTTTAAAATGAAGAAATTTCTTTGCCAATCACACGCTTTTAAGGCAAACCTATAAAATTTTTAGCTTATTGTATTATTTTATTATAAAATAAGGTAGCCTCTAAAATTACCTGATGCATATAATGGTCGGGTCTTCTATAAATACTCTATGGCAGTCCTGTAAGGTGGAGTGAGATATAAATATGCATATGTAAGTGCGAATGCGTACTATTTTCGTCAATTTCATGGTTTGCCAGGTGCAAGTTTAAGCACATTCAAGCAAAAATGTGAAGAAACTGAAGTTTAAGTTAATTGTAGTGCGATTGCAAATACATATGTATGTCGATTCGCACCGAATTAAAATTACATTTTTTTAGAGAATTCATATGTGCACATACTATAGGTTGGTTTCATCTTTTATTCGCGTGCATGTGCCTACTACATCAAGGCTCCACCCTATCTTACGATTTCTGTACATGTGCATGATACGCAGTTATAATAAAACGAAAATTGCATAAGTTTTGCAATTATAAATTATTTAGTACATATGAATGTATTTGTGTTGTTTTAAGTTTTTCAGCATCCGAAGATTTCTATTTAAATGCTTCCCATGCGCAATGCTTTCGTAATAATATGAGGACTTAAGCTTCGCTATCCTGTGGCTTTACCATGCGTTACTTTACTCGAACCAAAAGGAATATATTGTATTCTTGGTACAATGTGCGCATTATTCAACAATAGTTTTTTTTTTAATATTTCTTATTTCTTTGCTATCAGCAAAACTTTTTTCGAAGAATTTTACACACTGAGAAATACAAATGGGATGGAGCATACAAACTTCCAAAGTCTCCGTCTTTGTCATAATTTTTTGCAGGAACGAACATTTCTGAAGGGATATCTCAAAATTTAAGACAAGATATTTGTTGAACCAACAAAATATCGGCTATTGCAATATTTTCGCAGGTAAAACAATCAGCATCTTTATTAAAATAATCTTCGTTTTCATCGCATATATCTGCGACATCTATGTATGTACGTCCGAAGCGTAATTACTTGATGATATACTGTCAGTTCGTTGAGTATCTTTTGAAGTTACCTGAAACTCCTCTGCTAGAAACATTGCGTCGTCGTTTCCACAATTTGAGGATGTACTAAATTGAGTTACTTTTAAAGATGTTAGTTTGGCCACTGCGTTATTAAATTCATAAACTGTATGCAGCTGTGAGTAGATCTTAGAAAGAAATACAAAAACCTATTCTTTCACATCATCAATCGCGACGATACTGTTTTCGCCACAGCTTAATTTTTTGAGCTGCAGGTTCTACAACCGCGACAATCTGTAAAAAATTCTCCTTTTTTCGCGACTTTTGTTTTTTTCTTCTCCATTTGTCTCAGTATAAAAAGTAATAACGGGAAGTTCTTTTAGTTTTTTCGTACATGAAAACATTCACATTTTTCAGCAGAAATAAATTTGTTGATATTTTTTGAAATATTTTGCAAAATTTTATTATAATTTTCATTATTTATTATATAAATCATATAATAATAATAATAATAATGGATGATAAAGTGATTTTAATTTTTTGATAGTGGACGTATTGATGCGTCCACCAGAAACATTTAGTGCAGCAACACAATGTTTGGAAGCGAAACATCTTTGCGTAATTGAATGAATGAATTCATGAATTAAATCATCATAATATATTTACCAACTTGAAAGTTTAGTTATAATTTTGCAGTAACCCAGTTAATTGGCATTAAGTTTAGAACAGCGTAACATTTTTTATTGTGCTGACTTATAATGGCATGCAAATGCCAAATATTTGCTGCCATTACGAAGAATGTACATACATATGTATGTATGTATGTGTATTAATAAAAAAAGAACGATGTGTTTTAAAACGATAGAGACTCATTAGATATCTAAATATTTGATGTGTTGAATTAGGTGGGTATGTGATATAAACCGATATCGTTTGTACCGATGTTTTGTCGATTTTGTAAATAATTTGCTTCTGCAATTTGTCATTGATTGTCTTTTGAATACAGAATTAAATTGATAATCCAGAATATAACATACATATGTATATACTCTTGACATGCAATTCGCAAAACTGATGAAATTATTAAATTTTAAATATTTCCAAAAACAGATAAATTTTTTTCGTCGCACTTCTTTCTTTTATAGAAACTAATCTCTATGCAAATTGATTTCTATCACATGCCTGCATTAAATTAACAAATTTTTCTTAGGACATCTGAGCCACATGAAAACCGTAAGAACTATAGAGTCGACCTTTTTGACAGCGTGACAAAAGATTAAAAAAAAGTTCAGCATTGTTGGGAAAGGTGAAACGCATCGGCTGCTACTTGTGCCTCGATAGGTGAGTTGGCAGTGTTCGACCACCAGTCCAGAAGTAATAGATTCGATTGCTACCAAGGACTCTGGGAATACTTAGCGAGTTTGTAACAGATTGAAGAAAAACACTCGAATTTGTTTTAATCTATTACAAACTTTGGAAAATTTGAAAAATGGTAATCATCTTGAACATGTGGTATATGCACGTGTCTGGTTCAGTTTTCTAAAGCGTTTCTATCTGTTAAAGTTACAAAATGTTTTAAGGGCTATTTTGCGTATTCAGCGACGATTTACAAGTATTTTATTTCTTGTTTTGTTTATATCTTTCTCACAGCGAATTAATAACAGGTGGTCCTGTCAGTTCAGGTGCGTTACGGGTTGCTTTTGTGTCCGTTAACGCAGAAACGTTATGAATAATTACAGATTATGCTTCTGCACAAAAAAATGCTTTCCGCAAGCGCGGAACGCAAAGATCTGTTAATTGTTTCATTTTCAATGTTCGCATTTTATAGTTTTTTAATTTTATTTGAAGACTTAAATACACTATTTTGTTAATAGCTATAATGTTTAATCATGCTTATTATGGTACTCGAAATTTTCGTCATTTTATAGGAGATCTAAGAAAAAGACTAGAATTTGCTTTAATCTCTTACAAACTCTTGAATGTTTTGAGAATAAGCAATCAGCATGTTTTAAGCAATCAGTGGGAGAGATAGAGGAACGCAAGTTATGCATAACATATTTATTGTATATATCTTTCAGCACTCTTCTCAAATATGTATAATAAGTAAGGCTGACTGTGTCCAAATTATTCAGAAATTACAATAGATTTAAGGACATTTTAATAGTTATCTTCAACAAGATTTGGAGAATTGACATCACCATGAATATATAATTTGTAATTTTCAATAAAATTCGGTATTTCGTTCTTTGTTTTTCATGCTGTAAAATAAAATTGTATACAACTCAAACACAGTTGCTAAATGTAAATTATTTGGTATAAAACGAAATGTTCCTCTTATTTTGACTTCTCATGGACAATAAAAGGAGTGCATATTAATAATGAAAATGTTTTTCAGGTCTTTGATGACATACGAATAGAGGATCCACGTGTAACGGAATTCTGTAATAAAACTACGGAACCGTCACCTCATGCCATACTTTTGACTTGTTTACAACGAAATTTTGGCTTAGGCGAAGATGTGCAAATTAATTACGAAATTAATCGTACACACAATAAAAAGAACGAATTCACCATGACTGTGGGCAAACATACGGCAAAGGTTTTGTGCAAGAACAAACGTGAAGGTAAACAACTTGCCTCCCAAGCCATCTTACAGGTTTGTACATATTAAGCAAATTATGCATATGAATGTACACATTCGCATAATGCTCATGCGCTAAACCTTCCTTGTTTTTTTTCAGATATTACATCCTCATATTAAAACATGGGGTTCTCTCTTACGCTTATATGGCAACAATTCCATTAAGACGTTCAAAGAAAAGAAACAAGAAGAACAAGAAATTACAGTTTTACAAAGCAAAGCTGCCATTAATCAGCCAAATCATGCCATATTGGAGAAACTACGCAGTGAAATGCTAAAATTGAGCGAGAAGAACAAAGCTGTACAAAGCAAGGGAACATTTATACCACCAAATGATGTTGACTTACCATCATCATCAGGTTCAAATTTAAATAACGTTGAACTTTAGTAAAATTATTTAACAAAAACAAGAGATATAAAATTTATAAATAATATTCGAATTAATAACAGTCTGATTAATAGAAACAACTTGTTTTTGCTTATGCGATAACAGTCAATTGTGATTATTACTTAATATCTTTCCTCTATTTCTAAATTCTACCCTGTCCTGTTTGAAAATTTTTGTAGACATATATAAATACATACATATGTATGTATGTAAGTATTTAAAATGTATTGTACTTTAATAAACCAAAAAAGTATGTAAACAAATTTTCCAGATATTTCTCCGAATAATTTTTTAGTAAGTTTGTATGTATTTATCCATAATTAGGGACATACATACTTATATATGCACATTTTTATATATCGTAATATGATTGTATGGAGGCCCAAATTTTTTCAGCAGAAGCAAAAACCTAATGTGAAAACCTATGCAACTCAAATTGTTTTAAGTTTAAGCTTAATTTTTAGTAAAGCATTAGTATTTTGAAGAGAAATATCTACTCTTTTGTATGACTTGGAGAGATATAAATATGTACATATGTACATATTTTGCATCATAATCATCTAAAAACGTATGAAGTTTTTGTAATTTAGAACTTATTTAAAATTATATAACAATATGTGTATGCAAATATTTAAGAACTATTATCTATTTTTTAGATGTGGGTTTCTATAATAGAAGTAATTAAAACCAGAGTTTAATTTGTAAGCCGCTTAATACGAGTTACAGAAAAAGCTTAGCAACTGATATAAAAATATACAAATATATTCAAATCGAATACAGTCAATTAAGGGTTACCGTTATAAAACAATTTAAAGTACTCCTAACATATTTTTTAGTCCACTTGCTTATCTCCCTAAAAAAATCATTTGACAGTTAAACAAATTGCAAAACATTGTTGAGATTGCAATTTAAATTTCAAAACCGCCAATTAAGTAGCATTTTAAAATTAGAAAGTCAAAAGTATTTTTTAGTACAAAACAAATTTAAAACTTATTTAAACAAAATACGTACATATGTACATCTGCTTACCTAAGCGAAAATAAGGTGTCTGTGTTTTTTCTGTTATTACAATGTTGCTTACAAGCTCTATTTCGGTTTTAAAATTCTTGATCAAATAAAAATTATAAAATAGCAGTTTTTCGGTTGACCAAGGAAATTTTTCAATACATTGAGAGTTTAGTACTCACCATACCATACACCTTCATTTAAGTTCACCACTAGAAAAATTACCATTCATCCGATGGCTTTACTTTGGCAGCACTGTACAAAATTGGGAAAAAATGAAATAAACCTGAACAAAAACAGAACAACTAAATTCATGCAAAACGTAATTGTTGAGTAGAGGAAAAACTAAAAAAAAATCAGCAAATAAAAAGAAAAGATATAAAACAGGAAATATTCAGCACAATAAGAAGACGACAAGACTCTGAAAAGACAACGGGCATTATTGGAGCGCTTTCATAAAACAAACTTGGGCCAAATCTGTACATGCATTAGTATATTAAACAAAATACCATTTGGAATTCTTGCAAACAACTACACAAATACTCGGCCCTATCAATTGTGTCTGCATTAAGCAAAAGGAGCAACTAGACACGAGTATTTTGGTGGGGACTAGCACAACATTTGAGGCTACATAGTGTTGTACACATGCGATATGTACGTAATTAGAAGGTATGTACTTATGTATTTCTCTTATCCGTAAAATCGTATTAAATGAAAATAATTGTATTTTATAATTTTGTTAAAGTATCCAATGCTTAGCTCAATTAAGGCCTTCCATTGGTGCCATCTTGTAGCATTTTACATGTTTTACAGTGAGTAAATGGTCGCCTTTTCATTAGATTTATATCATTGACTGTAATGTGATGTACAGACAAGTTTTAATTGGTATTAGTGTTTTTAGTTCTTCGTACACGAATCGGATATGACTGAATGTCTATTTGTTCATGTGGTCGAAATACACATATACATATGTATGTATGTGCATATTGAAAGAAAATTCAATTTTGGAACCGATTTGAGTTCATTTAATCAAAAATATTGTAAAAAATTAAAATCTCAAAGTATTCAGATGTTAAAAAACTAACATACAAAGTGGAAATGCGTGCAAATGATGTTAATATGTACCCCGAATATGTACATAGTACAGATATGAAACAAATACATTTTCCATTAATAATTTTATATGTACACATGGATATGTAAGCATGTAATTATGTATCTATCGTTATTGTAAGCTTTTTGGAACAACCATACGAATATGAGCATATGTATGTATACACATCTTCCTCATATGTTAATAGAAATTTACGTATGGGTATTTGTTTCTATGTACGAGTACATAAGCGCACATACTTAATCAGATATATGTAACAAATGCTACAACTGCAATCTTAAAGGTTGGATTTTAAAAATGGTTTACAAATTATGTATGTAAAAGTATGTATTAATTATGCGAGACCCAAAATTTAGTTCAAAACCGGATATGAAGTTTATAGTTATAAAATATTGACATACTTATATACATACATACATATGTATGTAGGTAGTTTTAAAAGCAACTTGCTATGTTTTTTATCTCTTTCTGCTGAGAATGTTTACGAGCAAAATGTATCTATTCCGTTAACACTTATTTCATATTTACATAATTTCTTTGTCGAATAAACTGCAATACTTCTTTGCGTCAGATATACATATGCCCAGCCAGGAAATAGCTTGGGTATCTACATATGTATGTATCATATCTATTGTATTTACATATCGTATGAATTCACATAAAAACATGCGATTATAAAGTAGTATGTGGTAAAAAGCATTTTTTCAAATCACAGAATGTGTGTATATAAATAAACTTAGATAATAATCTAGCAAACATTTTTAACCATGTACTCTGGTACTTTTCATGGCGGAGTGAATGTGAACGTTCACAGTTAAAATATCGAAAATTTTAAAACTGAAACTGGTCTAAAATGATCAGTTTTAACACTAATTTAACCGACTTAAATCTTATACATGTACATACAAACATACGCACATATTTATGTACATATGTATGTATTTATATACATATGTATGTGTGTATATTTTTACGGGAATGCATTTGTTGCTAAGAACAATGGCGCAAGAATTAATAATAAGCAATCATCATGAAAGCCATTTTATTGAGCGTGTTATGAGCAATTAGCGTTGCCACTTTTCCAAAAAATTTTAATTTTTAAAAAAAAAATCTGGTAAGAAATTTTATTACCAATTATCACTTTACTTCTGTCCTTTCTCTAACACAAACTCAAAATCTAAAGCACCTGAACGAGGACTAAGAGTGCTTACAAATTTTTATGCGTTTTGACATTACGAAAAGGAGAACAATACGAATTACAAGCAGTAATACATATATTTTTTTAATGCGCATTGGGACAAAGTTTTTTGTGTATTTTAAATAACTGAATATTTGATATTTATGCATCTACTGTCATCATGATAAGAACTAAACAGTAACTAATTGCAACATTGATTTTACTAAACAGATTTTACTGTTAGCAGATTAAATTTTATATTACAATGCCGGCACTGAAAGCCACAGCTCTCTTGTTTAAAGCATATAAGCAGAATGACGTTTAGTGGAGACTTTATTCTGCATCACTAAGATATTGAAAAAGTATTGCTGGAAGACCCGGGATCTCAATTTATACTTACAGCATTGTCACCCACGTATTTTAGACCTTTTTAAATGGAAGCAGTTTTGAATGCATAGGATTTTTTTAGTTTAACAAAGAAATAGGCAACATTGTGGAAAGTAAATTTAAGCTTTTTATCAATAGATTATTTTGTGCCGTTTTGTCGGATTTTAACGTACATACTTATACCAGTACATATGTACATACATATATACATATCTATGTAGTTGCAATGAGAAAATAAAATTAAAAAATATGTTATTCGATGTTTTTCTCTTTGGAACACTCATGCAAAGATATCCCTTATAAACATGAAATGACCTTGGAAGAAAATTATTAATACTGTATCTATGATTTTGTTTTGATTGATTTTAACTTAACATTATTTCAAATTAAAATTCAATATTATTTAAAAAAAACTTTCATTAAATGCGAACAATGTCTACTAAAATTCATTGAAAATAAAACGGCAGCAAAACTTAATAAAACTAAATGTTTTATCAAAATGCAAATTCGACCTGATACATGGTTAACTTTTCATATTCTGTTTAACGCGTCCATCAGGTGAAATTATATATTCCAAAAATAGCGGAAGTGAAGCCCAAGTGGGTTTTTTTTATAAAACTGACAGAATATATAACCTAAGCATATATTGTTCGGTTTACGTGAAATACTAATTGGCATTCCAGGCAATATATTTATTAGAAGCGTTGTTAGTCGTTGATTCAAATTAATGACAAAATAAACTGGGCTTAAAAATTTTACCTTTAATTAAGTTTTCAAAAGTTGGGAGCCATTTTTTTAATAAATTGCTCCTTCAAATTTTTAAAGTTGACAACACTCTCAAAAAAGTTAAAAAACAAATTCTATACTTACGAGTTTTAAGAACGTTAACAGAACAAAGTTTAATTGTAGTTGAAGGTGAAAAGGTCATATGATTTTGTTTTCCATATCAATAACTTTAACACCACAAATACAAGTTATGTATAAAATAAGGCCATTTATTGATCGCGATGTTAATATAGGCCGATTTTGGAAACAAAACGATTTAAAACAGTAAGAAATTTTGTGTTTGTTTTGTATATTTTCATTGATATTTTTTCTTTGATTTAATAAATATAAAAAGGTCTGTTTTCTTATAGCTCGGCTTAAAGACATTTGACAAATAGACTTACAAAAATATATTTAAAAAATTTATGTAATTTTTATAACATGACATAAGAGATTTTAAAACATTGAATTTAACCCTTTTCGAAAGGTTTATGTATAAATTTTAAAATGTCAAGAAAAAAAATATGAAAAATTTAATGTCAGAAAAATTTAGAATCCTATCCATATACATATGTATGTACATACCTATTTGGTATATGAAATATACATAAGTATACATATGTATTTAGTTTTTTCGAATTAATTAAGGTTTTGCTATATTTAATTGGCTTTTCTTGTCGTAGCAGGTTTTTAGTGGTAGACTTTTTTGTTGTTGTTCTTAAGCTAAAGTTTTTAAATTCTAAACAAATTTTTTTTGTATGTACACATGTATGTATGTGTACGTACTTACATAAAAATTTAAAAGTTATTCACTAAGCTATCAATAAAACTAAGAGAAAACTCTACAAAATCAACAACAAAAACTACTACTATATTGTAATTTCTATCTATCAAGTCTACAATTTTCGCTTGCCATATGGTGGTTTTTGTTGTTGGTATTTAATATTACCTAAAACATTGAGACAACCAACCAGCCATCCAGCCAGCCACTCACAGTAAAAGATTGTGTCTTGCTTAGCTCCCATTTTGCGTACATATGCATACACACACACACACACACACACACACACACATATATGTACGTGTGTATATTTTATTTTGTAAATTTTTGTTTTTATTATTTTTCTGGTTTATTTATATTTTTTCTTTCGTTCGTTTGCTCGTTGTATTTCTTTTGATTATTTTAAACTTGATGTTGTTTGTGCATCTCTCTTTGTAGTAGTACTTAATACCTTTATATGTATGTTCATATGTATGTACACACATGCATATGTACATACATACATACAGTAGTTGAAACTGACAACAACCATTCGGTATATTATAATAAAAAATTTCAATAACATTCGTGCGTTCGGCATTATTTAGTTGTGGTCTCTGCATAACAAATTGCACTCACGAATAGAATGAAAAGATTTTTTTTTTAATAAAAAGTGGATTAATGTGGGCTGACATTTAAGAAACTAAAATACCAACTTACTTCTTAATACTTTCGGAACTTATGTAATTAATAGTGTATCTATTTGTAAAAATGAAATTACGATTGTAAAGATATTCAACACATTTTCTAATCCAGCTTTCTGTATTTTCGTTTAGTTTTGCAGATTGATTCTCTACACATCAGACATTAAAACATGGAAGATTATGAAAGTTTTGATTCGGTGCCAGAGCAAACTTTGGAAGAGACAGAAATATTGGGCAGTATAAATCGGGCAGTAACAAAAGAGGACAATTACAATTTGTTTGTGTCAACACAAAAAGATAATGAGCTTTACGATTCAGATCATGACATGGGAAAAGACCGTTTATCTCGGGATAATGGTACTGAAAACAGTGACCAGCATGTAAATGAAGACGATATTTCTTTGGAATATGAAGAAGAAGAGGAAGAAGATTTGTGTGAAGACTATTTGCAAGACGGTTCTGAATCGTGTGTGGAACCCATTACAGCTGACAGCAAAAATGATGCCATGATTGTTCAGGGCAATGATGGCATGATAAAGAAAATAAAAATTTGCAATACATCCAAGGACGTTAACGGGAAGACCGACTTGAAAACAAAAAAACCATTAAATAGTTCGCAAACTGAGCGAAATAATACAAAATTTTTGGCACGCAGTAGTACGCCCATGTCAAGGGAGTATTTGGCTTTACAGCGATCTGTGAATGAGTCCAAAATTTTAACAGAATTTGTTTCGGACGCTGCAAGCGAAAAGTCGCGTAAATTGAGAGCTAAAGATTCCGCTAGTTCTCTAATATCTTCCAATGCAGATCATTCATATTCAACAACTAAAAAAAGTTCGCCGGAGAAGGCCAACCCTGATGATTACAATGGTGTAAGTCCTTCACAAGCCAGACGAAACCATAGCAAACGATATGTACCGCTTAAGGACAGCGACTCTGATGTTGATTCGTCCACAAATCTAAGGCCAAGATCTCGCAGCAAGAGCATGCACAATAGTGAGTTGATTTTAGCGGGAGGTGCACACAAAAAGCTGAAAAAATGGCCTTCCGAAGAGCGTTTGCATAAACGTACCAATATGCGTTCCGAAAACTCAGAGTTTGCACAAAAGCAAGCGGAATTTCTTCAGCGTGTCATACAGGCTTGTGAAAATCCGCGAAGACGTTCGAGATCCCGATCCCCTGGTAGGAAAACGCCCAATTCTTTAAACGAACAAAGTTTTGATGGCAGTGGCGGCAGCAGTGTCCAACCACAGAAAACTTATAAAACTGGCAATAAAGAACGTTATTCACGACGCCATAAGTACGATATGGGTTCTGAGAATGACGAACCACTTCTGGGCGAAAGTAATTCTGAACAGCCTGATGAGGAGTATGTGCAGGAAAGTCAGGCATCGTTGCTGGTTATGAATTCGCCAGGTGAAAGCAGCATAGCTGATAATAAGGAAGTTGAAGCACATTTAAAATCCGTTTGGCAACCATCTCCTAAGGTTAGTTCTTTTAATTTAAAGTGAACCGTGACCGATACCCTGCAAAGAAAAAAAAACATTTGTTTACGAACTAAATTGAATTAATTTTTTTGTCTGTTCTTTGTACATAATTATGTCATACGATTATCGAGGTGTGCAGGAGTGTGTGATAAAAACGAATTTTGAAAACGATTTCATGTGATGAAAATATTTAAACATTTTTAAATAGTAATCACTTTTCTTCAGTTGTGTGAGATATTCTTTATTATTAATTTCACTCTGATTGTATTTTATATAAAAGTGTGAGTTTACAAAAGCAATTATTTAAAAAGTTCAAAAAAACAAAATGTATTTTCAAACTTAATCGTTTTTCATTACAACTTAAGCACTACTTTTCAAAATTGTCGGTTTCCTTCACATACCACAATATTTCCAATGTACGAAAATTTATCATCGACATTTTGAATAACAGAAAACTTATTAAAATCGAACCAACTGGACCAAGCAGAACATGACAGAATGTGTTAATATAAGATATAGATGAACTTGGCGAAATAAAGTTCATGAATAGTTTTCAAATCGGCGTCAACGTTAAATATGTTTTGGGTTGGGCGACGCATATTCGTGGCCAAAAGTTTGTCCTTCGTCTCAGTTATTTCTCACTTATTTACATAATTTTTCCCAAAGAAACTATGTTTTAAATTTTGTTTTTGTTCTATGCAACTATAAAACATCACATAAAATCAAAAGTTAAAATCGTGACAATCGAAGCCACAATATTAAAGTAGAAAAAAAAAAAAAACAGTTATTAAAAAATCGTCTTCACTGTTTTCGAAAGCCATTGCACTTTCTCTTCTTATGCACTATTTTTCCCATTAATAGGTGTTTGGCAATTTAAATAAAAGCAATAATTTTAATTTTTATAAACTTTAGTTGAAACAAGTATTTTTCGGCAATTATTTTTAATGTTATTTATGATACAAAAATAAATTCATAAATAATAAAATTATAAGATAAAACAACTTAAAAGTAGAAATAAATATTAGCGATCTTTAACATTTGGCTTATGTTTACAACTATGTTATATTTACTACGATTATTTACCACAAAGCGCGGATCCTTTTTTTAAGGCTTTAAAATTAATAATGAAAGGTGGATGAAATGTTACAGTTGCCGAAAATTGTTCGCAAAAAATTGTGCAGCTTTTTAAAGCAATTAATATTGTTGAAGTAATTAAAATTTTTTGTTGTTTTTGCAAATATTCTAATATATGCTGCACATCATTTGTTCTACAATTTTTCCCATTTCAAGAATAGGGTTTTCTTAATTGCGCTTCCCATATTTGAATTACATATGTAAACTAAAATTAAATAGTTTTGCCAGAAAAACATTTAACACAAGTGCTTTCTACAACTTTTAAAAACATTAACCAGATCTATTATATTAACAAGGATATTTTGCTAATAATCGCTAATATTACCAGTAGTTTGATACATATATTTTGCCCTCATATCTAGTATATTTTACTTCAACTTTACAACTTTAGTACAGCGTGAAATCAATTGCTTGGCAATATATTTTATCAGAAACGAAAACTTCATAAGTTTCACTTTCAAAACTTTTTATGCACATTCGTTCGATTAAGTTCTTTTTGTAAAGTAAAGGGCATATACTTTTATTGAACAGCTTAAGAATACACATTCGAAAGCCCATTAAGTGAAAAACATTTGAGTCGAAGCCAAGCTTGGATTTGTGGCAAAATATTATCTTCAACTTATTCTTTCAAAAAAAAAAAAAAAAATCGTAAGAAATCTTTTTACTAGTGTTTTTCGGTAACAGCAGACCCCTTTCAAAGAGTTCCGATGTGATTGTGCGTGATTCATCAACAATCTTTTTAAACTAACGAAATATTTACAAATCATCAATATTTGCTTTTTGCCAATTATCAGTTAAATAGTATTTTTGAAATTTATTTGTTATTCTTTTCCAGCACGGTTATGACAGCTTTTGCTGGAAATGCCACGAGAACAAAGTGAACTTGTGTTGTTGCAAATGTATACGTAGTTTTCATGCTGCATGTGTTAAAATTAGTAAGTTTGATAATATATGGCTGTGTCCGGAATGCACCACAGTGGAGAACTTGTTAAGCAATCCAAAAAGGTATTTTCACATAAAACTATTAAAAATTGATCGACTTTTTGTATTCCAAAGATTTTTTTTGAATTTAATTTAAAGATCACGTCGTAATGAACTGTCTCTGGATTTGTTAAGTCAGCTGCTGTCATTTGCTCTTAAACGTATGCGTTATACAAAAGGGGTAAGTTCTTTTATTAATTTTTTTCTTTGTCAAATTAGAGAGAAAGATTTTATGTATGTATGTGAAAACAAATTATATAGTTTAAATTATTATAAGTAAAATATGGCAGACTTTTCAGTCGTGACGAATTTGATGAAAATATAATAACTTGTTTCGTTTGACTGCCAAATTTTTGATTATTTTACCTGCAGAATTTGTCATTTGTGTAAAATTTTGACTAAAATAAGTATTATAGTAAAGATGAAATAAGATAATGATCGTCTATAGGACCATTATTAGTGCCGTCTCACACATAACAACTTTTATTGCCCACTTTTTGTTTCGAAAGGAAAAATTGCAAATTTTATACGTTAACGTTTGTGAACCGGGTCTTTTAACTTGTTGAATATAGTGCGTTATATCGCTGATGTGTCAGATTAAGTTAAATAAAATGAAAGTTATGCGAACGCCTGTTTTGAGCTTCGTTCGAATACAGTGAAACCGTCGACAGGGAAGATATTAAATTGTAAAAAACTAGTCTAATACAGATATCCATGTTTTCTTAAATACACTATAGACTGGCAAAAAATACCAGCTTTTGTCGCCTGCCCCACCATATGGAACGTTAATTTTCCGCCAGCATTTTGTAGTTCGAAAAACGCATTTTTAGAGTTTGAATGAACTTTCTTTTGCCACGTTCAGCTATCGTCCGCATTGTTGCTGAAAATGATGGTGGCCATTAACTTTCCACATCGTAGGAAAGGTCTTTACAGTTACTTTTCGTTTCAAAAGACAAAAGTACCAAAAATGTGTGCTCTGAAAACCGCTTCCTCTGAACGTAATTGAAGCTTTAAACAAGCATGGAAAAACTAGTAAGTGCAAGAAGAGGAACTCAATAAGTTTTATTGTCAGTTTACATTAAGTGGGATTGTTGTGTTCGGGAATTCATGTTCGTTTAACAAAATACATACTTCCAAAAAATAGTTAAATAAAATGTATGTCGTACGGCATCAAGAACAGTTTTCTGTACAGGATTATAGATAACGTTTTCTTAACGAAATGACAAATTATTTAAAATTAAGAAAATTTTGTCTTTAATGTTGTTTAAAACTGCATAAATTCTTTCAAAACTCTTGTTCTGAGTGTATGCAATTTTAAACACTATCAACAGTGTTGAGCCCCACAGTTTGTGACGAAATACTTGATCTACTTTCGATAGAATAAGTTTTTTTATGGACGGCGACTTTAAAACTTCATACATAGATTTCTTGTTGTAGACTGTCCGGTTCTGCGCTAGTAGAAGCTGCATCGTAGTAGGTGCAAATGACTAAACAGCCTGATACCTTAATAGACTAATAGCGATGGAAAATCATTTGGTGTTAAAAAAAAATGTTTTCTCCCTTCATTTCTGATTTATATTTCTTACGAATAACAGAGTCTGCGCGTGTGGTCTATACGCTGAGTCATCGCTTACAGTACAACTCTGGCTAATCTAGCATGTAAACATGTACATATTAACATAAAAGTAGACCAAAAAAAAAAATTGAATTTACGCAGCAGAAGCCTCAACAACAGGAAATGTGGCTACATTTTAGATAAACCAACTTAGAAAATAATAATTGCAAAAAAAAGCATATAAATATGTACATATACATACATACATATGTATATGTATAAGTATATACTCATTTTATTTCACCTTTTATGCATTAAGAGGAAAAATCTAGTCAATATGTATGCATGTATGTGCTCATATGCATATAAGCAGTCAACAACGTATGAGAGTTTGTATTCGTCCACTTCTTTTATTTTATTATTTTTTTCTTGCTCTTACTTTTCCTCAAATGTGTACTTTCTTCTCTTAACGGCACTAGTACTACTAGTACTCGTATATGACAATAATTGATTTGAAATTAAATATGTATGTCTGTATGTATGTGTGTATGTATGTATTTATGTATGTACTCGTATACATACTATGAAATTGAGGTTAAACTGTTTGCCTTTTCTTTGTTAATTAGACAGAGAAATCAAAAGCATCTACACACGTTCTTAATATATTATTGATTACTAGTTTTTGTATCACGACTTTTTTAATGTTGAGAACAAGAAAAACTTTATAAAAAAATTGTGAAAAAAAATCTAACTAAAATTCTAAAATAATTCAAAACTCTGTTTTTAAGACTACTTTTGCAATATAATCATGGTACATTGATGGATTTGTGTGTGAGTCCAACAGATACAGTTTGTCAAACAATTCTTTTCAAAGTTAAAAATAAATAAAATATTATAGTTAGCAATTAAATAAAAGGAACAACTTTTTTATTTTTGTAGATATTGCGTTTATTTCATGTTCTTCATTTCATTTAAAGATATAATATAAGTGAAAACTAGAAAATTGATATTAAAGTAGGGAACAAAATAAGGAAAAAGAAAATACCACGGGCATCAATCACTGCTTGCAATCTGCTTGACATTGATAATATCAGCTTCGGAATGTTGTAAACCAGGGGGATTCGTACCCATTCCTCTTTAATAAATCTTATTAGTTCATTTTTATTCTTTGGGCTTCTTTTTGCTACCATTTTCTTTAGAAAACTCCACAAATTCTCTATTGGATTCAGAGGTGTACCAATTAGCTTATTGCAGTTATAAAGTAGCTAAGACCGACATAAATATGACTTATGTTTCGGATCGTTGTCCTGGTAAAGTTTGTATTTTAGTTTTTCAGTATTTTATGGGTCAAAAAATCCAAAATTCTGGGCACTTTTTGTTAATTCCCCTTTCAATATGCTTAACTACACTTCCTTGGTCATAATTTCTTCCAAAATTCTAATTTCTCCAACTCCCTTGGTTGAAATGCAACCCCACACCATAACGGAGAATTTACCAAACTTTCTTCCTTCTCGGCACGTTTTACAATGTTATAAACAGTTCTGAATTGCAGTTGAAACATTTCTGGCAATTCTTTAGGAGATTTTCCCTTGTAATAATGGTAGTAAACCAACTGAATCGTTTTGGAATCCATCCGTTTGCCAGGCATACCTACAATCGTTTTTCTTTATCACCAAACTTCGAAGTATCAACAATTTTAATTTGTTGTTTTGTCGTATATACACAAATATGTAACACAAAGCTAACGGTTTTCAATTTGCGACAAGTATTGCCAAGTTCGCAAAACTTGGTACTTATAGTAATGGTGTTTAGGGAATTTGAAAACAATTGTTTGACACCACTTTTATTGATGTTTTTTTTTTTTTTTTTTTAATTTCGTCTTTTTCTTACAGTAGGATTTGAAACCACTTCCATTTTTTTATAGTTAGGTTGAAGATAACCAAATAATTAAATCTACTAAGCATTTTTTTTTAAATCTTAATATTTTTTATACAAACCTTTAAAAGCACTAAGTGTTTTAAAATATTCATATTTTGAAAAGAATTGTTTGACAAACTGTACTTATAAGACTTTTTCCTTTGAAAAACAGCCAGATTCTATCATTAATATACATATTAGACTTTAGAGAAGCAAAAAGAGCACATCCAGTTAAAGGAAAAGTGTAAACGAGAGTTGTTAAAGGAAAAACACTCAGTCTCAATACAAGTACATACCCCAGGTATGGTATTACAAATTTTTAAAATTGTACCAAATATGTAGCTTGAAAGATTGTAGTTTTCTGACTTTAGTAGCTCTAAGACAAATTCTATTTTATTTTTATTACATAGATTTATTAAATTAAATTTCATATTATGACAAAAAAACAATTCAGTCTTGAATATGTATAAACCTTTTCACATACATATAAAGGAAATTAAAATACGCACTGGATTTTACATCGTTTTCGACATCACATTTACAATCGCGATAATAACTTATTTGATATATTTAAATCACAACAATTACAATTTTGTAAATTAATTAAATCTTTTGTTTGGATTAAACCGCAGAGTTGCATTTTGTAGCCTGTTTCTTTGGTTTTAATAATATTTTCGTAAGAAACGACTCTTGCCAAATTTGCTGATAGATGTGGAACTGATAAAAATCATTTCATTGGTGTACCATTTTACTTTTCCGAGATTGAATAGTATAGAAAAAAAGTACAATCATAGCAACTTTGCTATCCCTGGTACATTTATAGTTAAATTTAAGGCCGGGGCCTTGTCCGTCACCATATACACATATATATGCTTTTCTTGTGTTATTTAATTTAATTTATTATAATTTTAATTTAATTTATTATAATTTTAATTTAATTTAATTTAATACAGCGAAAACAGACATTTTTATATCTTGGAAAATGTTGCGGCTAGAAATGAAAACTTTTTGGGTCAGCAACTCTACGGAAAATTGTCAAAATCTCAGAGAAATTATAAAGAATTGAAATAGGGGTCTTGACATTATCTTAAGACGTAAAAGTGCGGAAAATTCTAAGTATACAGTCCCCGCCATATAGAAAAAAAAAAAGTTTTTAATAATTTTGGAAATTGTTTCAGAGCAATGAAATTGCTGGCTGGAATGAGCATGAAAAAGTCAGTCTTTGTGCCAAGAGTTTCTAAAACTTTATGGGTAATATATTTCTAAAATTATTAAATTAAAAAAAAAAAAAAACTGGAAATCAAATATAAGAAACAAGAAATATAAAATATGTAAATAAAAGTCTGACTTTTCGCACTTGGCTCTGATTTGTATTAACTCCTTTCTGTAAATCCATCATAAAATCTGCCGTTTTGCCAGACACCCTCAATATTAGTAGTTTCTTTTCGCCTATAATATAAATATGACAAATAGTTTAAGGCAGGGATTTTTTCCAGATTTTCACAATATATTCGGAAATTTTATTTTGTTTGATTTCATCACTACCGTTCATTTTGTTATGCCCCACAACGACTCGCTACATAATAGATTCTCTTTTGTTTAATTTCAGCACTACAGTTTTGTTATGCCCTACGAAGACTGTACAGTTTATAAAAAATATATTGTGAATCCGGTATCGCTAACGGGACTACAAACGAAAATCGAAGCAAAAGAATTCCGGTGTGCCGAAGAGTTTGTAAATGAAACAAAGTGGATGTTGCATAATGCCTATATCTTGAGCAGTCGCAGTAAGTTAGAAGAATCTCTTATGATTTTGAAAATATCTTTTTAAACGATTTTGCTTGTCAATTCCATATAGACAACAACAAGATTGTGTTGGCGGCAAAATCAATTTTCAAAATTTGCCGCCAAGAAGCAAATGAAATTGAAACATGTGCAGAGTGCTATTTAAATGCCAATACCAGGACTGACTGGTTTGTGGATGTTTGTTCTCAGCCCCATTTGTTGCTGTGGGCAAAATTAAAGGGGTTTCCTTATTGGCCTGCCAAAGCTATGGGTCTGGGGCAAAATTCTCTTATAAATGTGCGCTTTTTTGGAGAGCACGATCGGGCATTTGTGCCGTTAAAGGATTGCTTCCTTTACTCTGAACAAGATCCGAATACGGCTACAGGCAAACGGGCTGCACGCGAATTAGCCGATTGCATTAAGGAAGTGGAAGAGCACATAGAGAAAATAAAGTCTAAAGTGGGTGGCTTCAAGTATGCACCATTTAAGACGCCTTATGAACCAGTCGAGGAAATAAAACAACTGGCCGAAATGATGCCAGGTGTATTGGATTTTATTAAAAAACAACAAGGCCTAATAATTAAACCATCGCTACAGTTTAAAATTTACAAAACTGCTGATAACAATTTGTCCATTGTACAAAAAGCCTCCGCTACACCTGAGCTCAACTCCAGTCAGCCACTTGAAAGCGACGACAAGGAAAGGAAGAAGAAGTTTAACAGTGAAAGTATTATTGATTCCAAAAAAGCTGATGAAATTCCTGCTCTGCCAGCAAATTATGAAGTTATTTCAAAAGTTGGTTCTGATGATAGCAACTCTTCAAAATTAAGCACCGTGATATTAAAACGTAAGTCGGTTAATGGTGATTCTAAGAAATTGAACGGAGACGAAACCGTCGAATTGCCTTTACCTAAAATGACAAAAATAGAGGATCAAGCCACGGAGGAAGACTTAACGCGTCTGAGTACAAAACGCAAACTAGAAAGCCAGTCTACTGAAAAATCTAAAGCTAAACATACTAAATTAGAACCGAAAATTCCCATCATAACCATTAAGACATCTGTGGCAAAAGATCCAGCGGAAATTATTAATAAAGAATCCAATACTCAGGTGTTAGTTGCCACAAAAGAAAAGGAACATGTAAATACTGAACAGGTATCTGATAGTCAAGAAACTGCAATCAGTGAAACAAAGGAACAAAGCAACGAAACGCAACAAGTAGTGGACAATCTGGTGAGGCATAAACAAGGTGTCACCATTAAGAAAATTGCTAAAGATTCCCCAAATACCGGTGCAAAAGAACAAGGTACTTTGAACACTGCCAAGGAAGCGCTGAAGGAAAGCCCGAAAGATAAAAAAGAAAATAAACGAAATGTTGAGGATGAAAAAGCGCGAGAAAATTTAAAAGTTAATAATATTTTAAAAGGTTTAATACCTTTTGTGGAAGTCAAGAAGGAAGTACTGTCGGATAATGAGGAGGACACTGAAAAGCAACATAATGAAACTTCATCGTCGGTGATAGAGGGCAATAAAGAAATTTCGGAAAAAATTATGCAAAATCCTGTAAATATTTCTCCGCCCGAAAATAACAACAGCATAAACAATAACGATAAATCTGATAGCAATGCCGCTGGAAAGGAAAAACTAACAGAAAGTGAAAGTTATAGCGACTTGATAACCCAGGTTAAACAGGAAGTTTTGTCTGATGAAGATGAAACCAACAAAAACGACCAGTCCAATGATTTTGCTAACGAAACTACCACAAAGACTTCACAGATTAAAATAAACGATATGGGACTGACAGTCGAAAGGCCGGCGGCAAATTCTTCTGCCGTTGATGTTCGTGTTGTTGGAGATACAACAATACAGAAACTGCCAAACAAAAATAATTCAGCTCATTATTTTGTTTATAGTACGAATTCAAGTAGTAACATTAACTGTAATAGTTCTAGCAACACCAGCAATAGCTTGGGCATTGGCTCTAAACGTACTTCCTTAAAAGGTGTTCCATATGGCCCCCTGCCGGCTTCAGCATTTCCAAAAGTTCCTGCAACAAAATCATTCCATCAAACTGATATGCAGCCTAGAGCGAAAAAGTCCTTTCCACAACACTCTCCGCCTGTACAGAAGTTGCCCTCCAACAACAACCAAAGCGCAATAACTCAAATGTCCCCGCCAACGAACACTCAACATTTGGATCACAAAAGAGCAATTGCTAAGAATACAATGGTAACCATACCCGTAGACATGGCTGTTAATCGTACATCTACATCGTCTGGTACAATTATCATTGGCAGTATACCAGTGCCTCCACTGACTGCAGTTTCCAAGACAATGCCATCCTCTTTAGCAATCAACACTACAGCTCGCAATTCTCCTGCCTCTTTTACCGCTTCCGGCTCATCGGGAAGTGCAACAACGCCATCTCAAATGGTTCAAGCAAAAACATCAACAACGATTTCGGCAACCATATCTTCTGCTGTTAGAAATTCTCCAATAACTGTTTCATCAGCATCACCCATTTTAGCACCGCTCACATCAACATCATCACTAGCCCCTACACCGGCAACGACTGCAATCACATCAACTTTAAATGCCTTAAGCATGACAACACCACCGCCTCTAGCTGGCTTATCCAACAGTGGCTTGCTCGGCACAACGCAAACAAATGTCATTATTGATCCAAATAATACAACGGTGATTTCCTCTTTGCCAGCCATTCAGCAGCCTTTAACGGAGACGCATATTTTAGGTGGTCTAGTTACGCCCACTTTAGCCTCAGCCATAACTGATGTAATTTGCAGGGGACCACCGAAATTATCCGCCCGGCCCAATGGTCCATTGCAATCAGAAGGCTTTCCCATGTTTCCATCACAGGCGGGTCCTGTGTGCAAACGATTGGTGGAGAATGTCCATAAGGTAAGGATTAAGGATAAGGCTAAGAAAACCATTAAAACTTTAATATACTAATTTTGGACAACGACAAATTCAGCATGGTAGGAATTTGCGTTGGGGTGGGTCATTCTAAGGCGAATAAAAATCCAGCCAGATTAGTAACGATGATTTTGTTTCCCCTCCATTTTCGACAGATCTTTTATCTTTAAATTAAAAAACCACAAAGTGTGGCGAAAGTCACGTCGATAACATTGTAAATGTTATATAATGCTAGGAAAATGTCGTCCGTGGCTTCGCTGAGTGATGCGTTTCCCATCTACGGCTCCTCCGGTGCATAAATCACCTTGATCAATTGATCAATGGTTATGTGTTTTCGGATGGCGTAGATCTGTGACTTTCACAAGAAAAGAGTTGTAACTACCACGTGCAATGACTTGGGTCCTCAAGTCGCTCATGCAAAGTACACAATTGCCTTGAACTATGCAGCGCGTAGTGTCTATGATGTCAAAACTCACACCATGTAGTGACTTTAACGACGCACTAGACGCTCTGGGATGTTGTGTTTATGGGAATACTTCTCAATTCAGCAATTTTGCTTGTTGCGCCACCATCCCTTCAAAAACGAGTCTCACTTTGTTGCCTAACGAACAAACATCGTTGCCTGCCGCCGTTTACCTTCAAAGTCCTACTTCAGTTGAACTTTGTACAAATGCAGGAACAACAAACTACGACCCAAACTTCACTAGTTGTGCTTGATTCGATGTCGACGGGACGACTATGGCGCAGAAAGTTGCCCGAACAGAGCACTCACTTCGATAACACAGTATTGTCCTTTGTGTGTGTTATTGAACGCTATATCCGGCCATCAGGACTCATCCTGAGTCCTTTTTTGTTATTTTGTTTGAAATTTTTGGTTGTTTTTTTTGTTTGTTTGAACAACTTCTACTATATTTTTCCCTGTTTTGCTGCCGACCTGGTTTTTGTGTTAGAAACATTTCCACATATAATTAATTACAAAATGTGCTGGATTGACTGCGAATAGGATATTCTGAAAAGCACATGGAACTGTTTTTAAAACCATGGAAACAAAGTTTTGTGCACGTAATTTTTTATTTTTTTTTAATAATCTGGTTTTCATATTGAATCTAAGTAAATTTCTCCTTCTCTAAAATAATTTTTATTCGGATGTTGGATTTATTATCGGATCGGGTTTAAATCGGGTGATCACAACTCGCCGAAAGCAGTAAGAGAAACGGAAAATAAAACTTGATTTTTAAACGGATTTATGGTTTCGTTTGATGTTAAATTTTCTATTTTTTCTACGCCCATGTGAGATTTGCTGGTGTTCTCTAAATCACAACCTTTTGCTGATTTTCGGTACGGTTTTCAAATGCCGAGAACACCAAAACTAAAAACAAAGTCGACTGACAGTGAAAAACAAGTCTAAAATCATATCAAAGTTCACAAAACCAAATAAAAACTAAAAAACCAATAAAAATTTGTTTTAAATAAAATTGATTGCGTACAAATTTAAAAAAAAAAAACGACCAATTGAGTAATTCATTTAATTTTTAAAAGCAGAAAACTTTCTTGTGATTTCCAATCCCTTTTTTAAAATGTGAGTTTCAGAACAGCCCGCCCGTATATCTGTTCGAATTCTTTTTCGCTGGTAGTGGTGACTTGTTGAATGAAATTCTCCTTTGAGACGCCTAAAAACAGAAAAAACGAACTAAAAAGTTTCAATATTTCAGCTAACGGACTTTTTTATTTCGGTTGTGGAAGATACAATGGGTGAAATGGCTCAAGGTGACGACGCCAGTCTTCAGGCAAAAATCACTTTGCTGACAATCGAACTGGAGCGCAACAAACAAGCGTATGAGCAGGAAATTGCCGAACTTAAACGCACCTCCGACCTGATGTTGTGCGAAATGCGCAAAAGTATGGAAAATGAAAAAACTCGCCTCGTAGTCGAGATTCGCAAACAGTGTGAAATGGAGCGTTTGCGTTCCGTGGAGGAAACAAAACGAAAGCAATGGTGTGCGAATTGCTTCCGAGAAGCAAATTTCTATTGTTGTTGGAACACTTCGTATTGCGATTATCCCTGCCAACAGTTGCATTGGTCGCGCCATTCGCACACTTGTGCGCAAACACGACCAAATCTCAGTGAGAACCCAAACGCCGCTACAACAACCACACAGACAGAGGTGATAATAATATTTCCGTTGCTTATCTTCAGCGTTAACGTTTATCTGTAATTTATTTTTGTCCGATTTTCAGCGTCATCACACCAGTAAATCGAGTAGCACAATAACATTAAGTTCAACGGCAAATTTCAACAAATCAACAACCATCAGCCAGAAAAAAGAGAAGGGCATAGCAAAGAATACCGCCAATAATCATATGATGTCATCGTCAATAACAGCAGTTACCACACCATCAGCGTCACGTCCCGAAGTCTTGAAATTGCCGACAAACACATACTTAAGGCCGGTAGCAAGCAATCTGAATAGCCAAACTTTGCGCTGTAACACAACGTACAGTTTGCCGGTTCAACGTTTTAATGCGCCGCCGGTAAGTTTAGAAAAAGAAAACTTTAGTTAGTGTGGAAGATTCTGCAAGTAGCAAATTGCATATTAGGTGCGAAAAGAACAACTTTTGACAAATGAATAAGAACTATTCTTCATTCAATTATTACTCTAGATACATATTATTGATTTATAAACATCTGCTAATAACGAATTTGGTGAACAATTTCTACTTAAAACTTGAGATTTTCTTATGCCAGCCTAAGAAAATGCACTTTTTTGTGACTATTTTGCATTTTATAATTTATGCAGAAAATCGCTTCTCGCATCGGACACTACGAGCTTTCCAAGAAAAGGAAAAATATTTACATATGTTACTAATAGAAGGGCTGTCACGTGGTCAGATCACTTGAATCTGGCTTGTGAACGTCAGAACGTGTCTTGTACCAACACTTTTCCAAGTCTTTTGGAATTTTTTCCGATAGTGTTTTAAAAGACGCAAATAAATTGATTATTGTTTATCTCTGTGGTTTTTTTTTTTTTTTAACGATAGATCTTACGAACGGCTCAGCTGTCAAATGACATTTGACAATATGGTCGATGTGCTCTTGCAAATCATCATATGTAGCAAATTGTGGAAATTTATTTTCGATATGATGCGCGTAATCGTTCATCTGTGAACGACATCTGTCAAAATGTGCTGCTCCATCAAACTTCGAGACCAATCCACACGGGCACTTTAGACCGCATCAGCCGCATTAACCATTTGGAGCAGTTTAGACGCTGTTCGTATCATCAAATTGTATTTCTTTAAAAGCAAAGTCGCGAAGTTTGCGGCCAATGAAGATCGTTTGCGGCTCATGATCAATGACTCTAGCCATCGACTTATTGCTATAAAAATGTAGTATTGGGTGCTTTTATTAGGAGCTTCACAACTTTGAGTTGGTAACACCGCCTTATTTGGCAACCCATTTAACAGCTGATAATTGTTTTCGTTTACATTGGTTTGACATGACGTTTCGAAGTTGTTGAATATTTATTTTATGAAAATAATGGTTCTATTCCATCAAACTAATCGAGCACTTCGATGAATCCCATTTCGAAATGAATGGGTCACATTTGGATAGAGAATATTCGACAATGTTTCGTGGAAACATCATTACATCCCCATAAAAATTACTGTTTGATGTGCTTGATCGGCTGGCTGGCTGGGTTATCGCTCCACATGTCTTCAAAAATGAAGATTGTCAGAATTATGCGGTCAATGGCGAACGGTATAGGGACATGATTAGCTGGTATCATTATTGCTGACATGTGGTTCTAACAGTACGCCGCCCGCCACATGCCATACAGCGCGCTCTACAACTGATTTACCCGAAAGAAACTTTTGATGAAAGAATCATTTCGTGCAATTATACAGTTAAAAATGTACCAAGATCGTGTAATTGAAGCGCATGGGATTATTTTCTTTGAGGTTATGTAAAGTCACTTGTCTACGCCGATAAACCAAACGCAATTGAACACCTTGAAATCAATACTCGCAGAGTTATTGGCAAAATACGACCGCAAATATGGCAAAAAGTTTGGTAAAAGAAAGTGTTCCAGATTGCACCTTGTGCGTGCCAGACGTGGCAGGCAGCCTGATGGGAAATTTCATACAACTATTTAAACATTAATGTCTTAAAATTGTCTATCCAATAAAACCCGTTTCATTGATGTTAAACATTTTATTTTATAACTTGCAAAGTAAATTTACAAGTTATAACTGAACAGCATGAGCGGGGTAACGAAGACCATATCGCACCCTAAATACAAAAGGGGCACAACTCAAAATACTAAAATTTTCAGGAGAGACAAAAAACTGTTTATGTTTAGTTCATCGTGCAGAGGCAACACACTCAACATAACTGTGTTTTTCCAGTTAAAGAAGACAGTGAAGTGAAAGAAATTTTTGCAGCAGTTAGAGATGTGTATTCTGAATTAATTTATGAAAAAAAGTCAGTTTTGGAAAATTTTGAGTTGTGCCCCTTTTGTATTTAGGGTGCGATATGTCCATGATGGTGTTAACTGACACTTATAACTGTCGCTGTGGCTGTGCTTAATACGACCCATGCCTTGACATGGAAAGTAGTAGCGTTAACGGCATGAAATTCCAAAGCAAATTAGTCAACGGGTGCGAGTGAGACGCAAGACTCTCGAAGGCCAGACAACAAAAGCAAGCCTTGACACCATCAAAAAAATAACTACTATGACCCGAAAGCTGCTATACGACTGATACCAAAAACTTTTGGCTTTGTTTTGTGTAACTCTAAAAAAAAAAACCCCTATAGAAAACTGACCCCGTACTGGCACTTTTCATTTAGGTGAAAACTAAACGAAAAAGTCGAAAATCTGACGGACGTTCGGCACCAGCAATTTGTGCGTATTGAGGTGATTTAAACTCTTCGCTAAGATCATGGACACACAACGTGTCTTCGGGTGAACACCTAGTGCCGAATAATCAACTTCGATTATATCTCGCACATACTTTGTTTTATGCAAATTTAAAGGGGGCGGACACTTAATGCTTTTATTTTTATAAAATCTGCTTATAATACTGAATGATATTCTTTCTTGGATTGATTTACGGGCCTGGTAAATTGTAATTGCCATCCCTAAGAATTTCGAACGAATACAACTTATCAATGATATTTCGCATATACTTGTGTTTTTTTATATAAACTTAAGGGAAGCGCTTAATGGAAGACCGCCTATTTTTACTTGTGCCGCCTTCAACACTCAACACTAGAAAAGAAAATGCTTTTAATTTTACACAGTCTACTTTGAATACTGAAAGTTATTCTCAATGGAAATGATTTATTGGCTCTTACTGTGAGTGGAGATCTTAAAAAAACACCTACAACAGTTTTGTAATAGATTAATGGCGACTTATTCATGTATCTATTAGAAAGAAGAAAGAAAGTAGGCGTTTATTAAAATCGAATGCCACCTTAAGATTCAAATGCATCTAAATCTAAAGTTTTAAGCATTTCTGTATTGAAAAACGGCTCGTAAACAATCAATCATAGATGTAGCGAACGTTATTCAAAAACATTATTTTTAACGACATCATTAATGATGCCTTTATGTTTGTTTATATGTTTTTAATTAGTGCAAGTTTATTAAAAATTAAAGAATATTATGCGCAACAATTTGTTTTCAATTATGTAAATATTTAGTGAGTGTTTTCGAAACGTATACAATCCATTTAGAAACGCATTGAACGCAACAATGATGATGACAAAATTCATGAATATGTTTTGGCTTTGAATTTTAGAATGGTAAAAAGAAGTTAACACCGGCTGAAAGACAGAAACGGTTTAGAGAAAAGCTCAAACTCGATAAAGCCCGTCATAAGGCATATCTCTTAAAAGAAAAAGAAAGGTACGTAAATGAATACCAGCACAGACATGTGGCGAAGACGGTGTTTTAGATTCCTAATGAAACTGTTACATGTTTATTATTTGCAGATATGCCAGCAAGACTAAGATCAGGCAAACTGTCTTTAAAGATGCTAAAACCTGAAAGAAACGAGCATGAAAAAAAGTTGCTTGAAACTGCAACGTTTTGGTCACAAAACAAAAGTCACTCCTATTGCATAAAGTCTTCGAAAAAGTGATTTATTTAATATATTCTAAGGCAAAAAGTACAATATTTGTAATACGATTAAATTGGTAAGAGAAATTAAAAAAATATTCAAAATCAAAAACTTTGTTTTTTTTTTTTAGTTATAGACTCTCTCTTTAACTTCAGCACCAGCAACATGGTGTAGAAAATATCCTTTATGGGGTGCTAAAAAGCCAGCTTTTAATGGCCTGGCCTGGAGCATGGGAAACAAATTCACGCTAATTGTGTTTTTGCGTTCTAAATAGTGAATAAAAATAAATAGAAAATATTGCCTAAACGAATTTGGCATCGACAAAATCTTTAAAAACACTGTTTTATTTAATTCGTTTTGTACTCGAATGAAATCAAAGCAAATACATACTTTTAAAATGACAGAGAACGGACAGAAAACTACTGAATTTTACAGTTCTACATGAGTAAAACCAAAACATAAGAACCCAGAGAAAATAATGGCCTTTTCGCTCACTTGCGAAAGTAGAAGAAAATAAAAGAAGAGGAAAAGTTTTATTTTGAGCGATTGATTTAGTTCGGGCACCGGTATAAGTGCCGGTTCACACGCATCAACTTTTGTTGCTTAAATTTACAGTTTGTGGGAGAGTGATGAAATAACAGTGTTTACAATTTGTAGTTCTTTCTCTTTCTTTCTTATGGAAAATCAAAAAGTTGAGCAATAAAAGTTGATGTGTGTGGACCAGCACTCAACAGCATTTTGTGTGGTCGGACATGTGGGTGTGCAAGCAAACAACACTGGGTCTCACAAGCACTGAATTGGTGCCTGTTTACACGACCCCGGAGCCGGAGATTGTGAGCAGATCGGCACCCCTGAATTTATCTGCAACTCGTTGGTGGAGGGCTGTCAAAACAGGGTTTTATTACTGAAGACGCATTAAATCAATAGCGAAAACAAAAATTTTATCAGTGCATGTAACTGTGGTGGACTTAATTAAGGGAGGACACTGCTCGATTTTTCGAAATCTACATTTACACTTTTTTTTCGCATTCATGTTTCAAAAGTTGACAAATCAAAACAAAATGATTTGAAGTGCTTAATATTTTGGTTATAAATACCACGATGTTCGCATATTTATTATCAAATATTTATTAAAATTGTAACGAAGAAGAAGAAGAAAGGGGGGGGGGGTGAAGGTTTAGCGATTATAAATTACATTCAATTGCAACGAATTCGTAAGCGGTAAACTCAGCAGTACAACTTGTTTTTTTCTTAATCATGGACAAAAAATACTTAAAATTTTGCAATCCAATTGTTTAGTGTTGAAAATATCGATGTGTGTTGACGCTTGTGCCGCTTTCATTGTGAACTCACACGATTGACTTGTGGCATTAAGCATAAATTGCCACCAGCTGACATTCATTATTATGCCCAACTTAAACCACTGCATCCACTAAGTCTCTGAATCCAAGTAATCAATAAATAAAAGCAATTAAGTTCTGTCTGCATTTAAAGGAGACACAAACAAATTACTTTTCATATCACGTGATTTGGTTTTTGTGACAGTCTGAGGAGGACGCAACGAGCCTAAAGGCTGACTGATAGAACCACCATCTGCCACACAAGCAATCTTGGTTTGGCGTCATATTATTGAAGTGTGTCCGATAAAAGTGTTCCCGTCAACAGAATTGTCAGTTTCTTGTTGTATTTTTGTGAGCAGTCATCCGCCGGCTCGCCTCGAAGAAGCTCCATCAAATATTGCGCCATCAAACACAATAAGTAAATAAACTTATGAGAGCAGAACCAAATTCATGCTCAAAAGAGGGGGGCGAAATGGGACAAAAAACAATGTTCGGTTAAGGTTTCGGTAAATAAAACGTTTGTCGGACACATGAAACTTCTTTCCATAAATATGTTCATCTTTCTGGCAAGAATATGAGGAGCTGTTTATAAAGAAATTGGACTTAATTTATTTCAGCCGCTAAGAAACGCATATAAATATTGCGATTCTACCAGTGTCTTGTACAGTTATAATTTCGGAGCGAAGAGGCGGTTATTAGCCCCATCAATGAGCGTTTATACAATTTTATTTTGAACCAAAAACCAACTTGTTTGAATTTGTAGTATTTGTTATTATATTTTGCCTGTCATATTGTAATCTGGGGTAACGCAAACGCAGACTGTGGTGCTAAAAGAGCTTTAAAACATGTTTAAAGTTATCCAAAGACTATAGAATCCAATTAGCAGCAGATTTTATTATATGTAATAAAAATCTAACTCGATCTCAGTGCATTGTGAAAGCTGGGCTTGGAGTGGGGCAATGCCTTTCCAACTGATCCACCTAAATGTACCCATTGTAATGCAAAGCCAACTATATCCCATCTATTTACTATTTGCAATATCTCAGTACTAGATGACCCACCACTGGACGTTATATTAGACTGTACAAGATCAGACAGTGAACAGCGAATAATAAGAAGTCTTCAGCAAATGTTTAGATTAATCGAAAAGATATTTATTTTATTGAAACGTATTTCTTTTTGATATCACTGTTTATTTACCGATATACAATACGAGCGCCTTGGGCCTGGTTACAGGCGCCTTCTGATATACATACGAACATATATTTTATAAATTAATTTTGTAAATAAATATTAGTGGGTTCAACCTTTTCTGAACACAACAAAAGAAATGTGCAATTAAGTTTTAATGGCATGAAATTGTTGTTTAATAAATAAAATACCACATTTTAAATTCTTTCTTCTAAACCAAAGAAGGTTGAATGAATTGCGTTCTGAAAAATAATCGTGTGTTCGGCTAATAAAAAACATTTTGCAAGAATCTGTTACGGGACAAGTGAAGTTTAAATGCGTTGATGAAACCACTACATATTTTGGGCTGTTACAGATCTAAAATCTGTCAGAACGAGGAGTTTCTTGAAAGTGAATGATAAATCAAAGAAACAGACTCCGAATGTGCGGATACGTACTGAAGCAACTGAAACTTTTAGCCAAATAACTACATATCTTCGATATTAGTCATTAATTAGTTTAAATAAAGAAGATTTAGGTGATGGTTCTCAGGGAAATAAGGAAAATCTCACTCAATTAAACAACCAACACAGCAACTGCACTGATTGCGGAGACTGCCAAACGTTCTCTCCATCAGTGTTCATGTGTATGCACTGCATTCTTCACTGATTAGTTGGCTGCGATTGAGTAATGACGTCTGCGCTTCTTCAAAACACATACAGAAGGAAAGAATACACGAATTGTTGTCATACAAACGTCGCAAATAACAAATCAATTCTAATTTGTATTTTCATACATTTCGGCTGATCATCACATACGAGTACATGTGAAAATCAATTCGTATTTTTTCTTTTCGTTCATCTAAGTTTGTATGTTATTTTCATTCGATCCAAATAATAACATTTCGAATGTTAATTGTGAGATATCACACGTATAAAATTATGTTTGTTTCTAAATAATTTGCAGAGAAAAGACAAATTTCAGCACGAATACTTCCTCCCGATCAGTGTTCTTGCATATGCTTTGCTGTCCCCTGTCCCCTCTTACTACAACATTTAGGATGAGTGATGATGAATATTTTCGGCAGTCTTCCATCTATCTGCTGATCGGTGTTCTTGTATATGCACTGCTTAAGCTGCTGATTAGAGGATAATTTCTGTTTTTATAGTTTTTAGGACACTGGTTGGCAATACAAAGCACTTAGTTGTGCCTGTTTTGCCATCCAATCGACGCCCGCCATTCAATAATCTGAAACAAGTTTTAGCCCCTGATTTATTTAATTTAATGTTGTCTTATATCCTTTAAATTTTTAGATGCCAATTACAACACCGGCCAATTCCAGCAGTTCGCAAACGTTTACCATTGTGCAACAAGGTAACAGTTGGGTGATGAGCAGTACTACCAACAACAACAACAACAATACCAATAACAATACCAACACCAATACCAACAATTCGGGCACGAATTCATCCACAATTACAGCACAAAATCCCAGTTTATCACAAATGGCCAGCCAAACACGCAGCTCTGGTCCCGGCGTAGGTGCTGTAATAACAAACAAATCAGCCAAAACTCAAATCCGTTATCATTGAGGCCTTAGTTCTAACTGTGCACCAACCGATTTAACCACCCTCCATAATGGCTGCAATTTAAATAACTTAAAGATGTATGAATCAAGAACAAACTAATCGCCTGTCCCACACTATCGAATGTTGGCGTTCGCCAGCATTTAGAAGCTGTTTGGGAGGCCATTTATGCTGCTTTCTTTGCACGTTGTGATTGTCTCCTGCGATTTGTTGTTAATCTAATCTAGGCGAACCTTATAACGTTCGATATTGTGAGAGCGGCCCTAAAACAAATTGTGATACTACTACGACTGCGACGCAGTGACTATTCTCAAATGTAAAGTTTCAAGTGACTGCTGGCAAAGATTTTGTTATTTGCTATATGATAATGTAAGCCATTACAAGAGCAGGCGCTGAACAAATTGTACTATAATATTTTGTGGCTAAACTTTTTTATATGAGCAAAAATGTCTTTTGGCAAAAAAAAAAAAACAAACAAACACTGGTAATATTTTGTATGCTAAACAGTACGTTTTGTTCTGCCACTCCTCATAAACATGTATGTATTTCTTTTATATAAAAAGAAGTAATAGAAAAAAATGCTTTAAACTAAAATTCAATACATTTTAATGTTAAAATTTATCAGCATTTTTTTTTCTTTCGTTTGTACATAAATTATTAAATTAGTTAAGTTCTAGATTGTAATATTATTTTGCTTATTATTCAAAATGAATCACTATATTTTTCGCAATTGGCGGAACATTTGAAATGAATTTAGATTTTAAAGTTTTTCGAACGACAAGAATTTCTCAAAAATCAAGGCAATTAAGTTGAAGATGATGGTGTCTTGTTGGTTTGCAAAAACAAAAACAATAACAAGATTTAAGCTGGTACAATTACGTATTTTATTGTCACTGTTCTTTATTATTATAATAATAATTGTTTTGCTTGTCACTGTACAAACAAAAGTATGTATGCAAGTGAGTGAACCTACTTATAAAAAGTTGTAATAGAAGTAATTTTTCGTATTTTTTTCAAAAAAAAAAAAAAAAAACACTACAAGCTTGCAAAATAATTTAGCGCATTTCAGTTGAAATTATATTGTTTATGTTAGTTTTTATTTACACCATTTCAAGGTTAATAATAATAATATGTAAATATATTCCTTAAGAGTGTGGCCGGAATGTCATCACGACCATACATTCGAATTTTTATCTTATCCTGCTCCTAAAAAGGCCACAAATCAATGAAATATAAACATTTAAGAGTTTCCAAGCTGTAGATTTAATTGACAAAAGAAAAAAAAAAGACGAAAACGAAAACTAGAGGAGGAAAACAAACGTTTCATACACATTAACGAAGAGTCGTCATTGTAGTCACACATGCGAGTCGACGTGAAGCCCACAATATGTCTAGGGTTCTTTAAGATGGGACAACGTTTGCCAAAAAACGCGGGTCAAAGCGAGCGGTCTTCACAGTCGACTTGATGTGCAGATTGTGAATGACAGACAACTCCGGCGGCAATAAGCGGATTTTATTATTTTGTACAAAAATTACACTATTATTATTATTATTTTCTTGTTTCAAATTTAGTCTTTAGCACCTAAATATTACTTATATAGTATCTATAATGTATGTCATTTAAGCTGGAATTGTTATTGTACGCTCCTATTAGAGAGAAGCAAAGGAAGACAACAAAAAAAAAAAACTGAAAGAGTATCTAGAATACCTCATGTGGCATCTGGAGGTATATTTCAATGACAGAAATAAACACATGAATTTAAAATATTTCACATTTCCTGGCTTAAATTTTTAAATAGCACCTAAAACCAAAACAAAGGAGGATAAGAATGAACTTCCAGGTCTTGTTAAAGGTTTTGCGGGGCCGCCAACTTTTTGTTTCTTATTGTACAATAGTTGTGTCGAGGGTGTACCCACGCAAATCGCTCTCAACATCTGTACAATTGTTGTACTCAACGTACGCTGAAAGTTGCTCAACTTTGGCACGTTGCGTTGAAGTTCACCGACGAAGTTCATAACGAACCCTGCGTTTTAACTGACATTAACGCCAAGACGGATGTAGAATCTTTATTTTTGAACGAGCGTCTAAATCGAATCAAAGAAAAAATTATCTTATAGTTGGAAAAGTACTCGACGCACATTAAAAGTTGTCCAACTTTGAGAGGTTGCGCTGAAAGAGGCAACGCACAACTCATTATGGATTCTATGCGCCCCCCGACTTTATTATGAACTTGTTTCAACTCTCATTGATTGTCGAACTGCGAACATTGAGTCGAGTCGCAAATTTCGCTATTCAATGAGCATAATTTTGCTTTCGACGATAAATAAAAATGTAAGTATTTATAGTTTTTTTTTTCAAAACGATTTATAAATACTGTAATTCTGCTTCTTCTTCCTCCCGCATCCCATTCGGCACATTCCATAATGTCTGTCATTTTGCTTTTAGTGCAAAATATAAAATTAAAATTTCATTGCTGCTCTTCAAGGGGTGTAAATTGTAGTTAATCGATTTTGGCCAAATGCGACCTTCTAAAATTTGGAGTAGCTCTGACAGCACCACAGCCACCGTAGGCTGTGCACGACCAAACACATTTACTTTGCCCAGTCTCAGTTGGTAAGATTCTTGAGCTGAAAAATGCAAAGCTGCTGCTAATTTCAAATTGTTGGCGGTTGATCTGGCCCGTGTGCATTGTTGCAGTAGTTCTTCCGTAGAAGTTGGCAATTCCTAGCCACAAATCTGCAAACAAACTTCCCCAAATGATGTGCTAGTTTACAATGTGACGTTGTATGTATGAATGTGGTGGAATCTATTTCCTAAATATCTTACAATAAGCATTATTTTTCATCAGACGACTCGTCGAACCACAGTTCGCTGGTGGTCATGTTAATTAGTGATTGCCATTCAGTTTAGCCAAATTCACAATAGTGCTACTTTTACCGAATCACACAGACTCACAGATCATTTAATTCGACCACGATCGAAAGTGGCTCATAATGGCCGCCTACTTTTATATGATTTCTTTGCACTTTGGTTTTAAAATCAAATATATATTTTTTTAATTTTTTCTAATGAAAACAATTTTAAATTAAATATTCTTTTTGTGCTACGGAAAATATTATCAAATTTTTGTTTCCTATTAATTATCATTATCTTTTTAGAAATAATTGATTGTAAAGTTGAATTTTAGGGGCTAAATTACCTACAAATTAAATAGGAAAAGTCGTAGAAATCCTTTTACTATTAGAATTACATGTTATGAAAAGACGGCAAATCTGTTTCACAAAAATATACAACATCTATGTTGAATCTAATGCATGCACGATCATGATAAAAATATTCTCTTTCTGAAAAATATACCTGAGAATGAAATTTAATAGAAAACATGCAAATTTAATCCGCATACATATTCAAAGTTTACTTTGTTACATACTCCACTGTAATTGAACTTAATTTAATAATTTATTTATTTATTTATTCCCATCACTTTTATTTGTAGTACGAGTACATGCTAAAGACTTGTTCACCCCCTAAAAACACTTTTTCCGCCAGCAGCCAGGCCCCCCACCCCAGAACACAAAATAACTTTTAATCGATATCCAGTTTCTTGAAATTCCCTTCTATGCCAAACAGATCGGAGGCATTTTTGGGCTTACCCGGGCGCAGCTTCTCATTAATACGCCGTATCTGCTCCAGCTGCATTATTTCTTGTCGGCTGTCCTGTAGTTTCTTATGAAATACTTCTGCAAAAATTAACATTTCGCTAAAATCTAGTTGTTTTCAAATATTTTTCAGAACTTCTTACCTCGTAAATTGATCATTTCCATTTCGGGGCCATTGTAATCTTGCGGTAAAATTTCTTTGGGCACAAACTTGTAGAAGTCATCCAGCGTATTGTGCAGATATAAAATACTTAAGAGTTCTTTTTTCATAAAAGGATTCATCAGGGCTAAAATTTTGTCCATGAATGGTACGATATTGATGAAGTGGAATCCGACCAGGCGAATGGGAGCGGCATCCTTAAAATTAATTCAAGAAATGTATTACAGTGGATGTACACCAATCCGAAATCTAGTTCATAAGCGCTTTCCCAACAGAGTTTGAGGAGAAAGAAATCTAGTTCGTGAGTAGATTTTGATAAAGACTTCTTAAGTCTTGGTAGCCCGAAGTCCTCAAGCAACATTAGGCCTTAATCGGACTCGCCTGTACATTTTCCGCCATCTAGTTCCTTACGAAGAACAGAAACTGTGGCAAGACAACGGCACCTGAAGGACATTTGGATCACGCTGCGCCAGTAGCTAGTTCTGGGTTTTTAGTTTTAAACCACAGCCAGCCAGGTACACACCTGAACCAATGACCAGCCCCAGGATATCTATTTCAAGGCACAGTATTGCGTACAAAAGCAAGCAAGTTAAAAACAGCGGATGGAAAATGTGTTTTTGAACGCTTTTTAAGGTTATGTGTACATTTTAAACGTATCGTGCTGTCGAAAAAATAAGCCGTATCTTAAGATACTCGTAGCACTTGTACTACTGAATGGATACGCCACTTGCTAACATTGGAACCAGCGATTCACTAACACAGTCAAAGCCCGGCATAACAAGTACTCAATTTAACGAATTCACGATGTAACGAAAGTTTACATATTTGACACTCAATATAACGAATGTCTAAATGCACACATGGAAAAAATATATTTTATGAATTAAAAACGTTATACTACCGTTATTTTTCTACATATGTATGTATCCACACGCTCCTGATTCTCGTTCGTGTGATCCAAGTCTGTCATATTTACATTAAATAAAATAGAATGGGAAATATTCCGACATGGAGGAAAAGTTGTATGAATGGAGTAGGATTAAATGCAAAAGCCGTATAATTACAGGGCAGGATGTGTAACGGAGGCTGGAACGCAAATGACGGATGGTGAGGCAGACTTAAGAAACGGTGTGCAATACGACTTCTCAAAGAGACCGCTGAAAAGTTATCACCACGAGGTGACTTAGGAGAGCCATTCAAAAGTAAGCTGCAGAAAATTATACCAGAAGAGGGCTGAACACCTGACTCAACTTTTGAATGCTGGCGCAACAAGTTTGTGTGGGAAGATGCTTCCAGTCAAAAACATCCCGGTAAGAAAATATCAAAAAAGAGAGAATAACTGCTCTTTTCTATTAAGAGAAATACAGGACACAAACATTTATAAATAATTTGTTCACATCTCGGTAGTTATTGAATTGAATAAACCCATTTTAGTAACACTAAATGCAGAAAATGTTCTCAAACAAACGCTGCGCTATATAACGAATCTTTCACTATAACGAATAGGTCGGACATAATACCATGCGTTATACCGAGTACCGACTCTACATGCATTTATTAAAATTTTTGCCAGCATTTTTACCAGGTACATACAGTGTGTGCTAATAAAGGCGCTCAAAAGGGAGGTGGGCCAAAGTAAATGGTGTAGACTCAATCGACCAATAAAATAGCCGGCAAAAATAGAGACACTCTCTTTTTGCGTTTGATGATTGTGATCATTGAGTTAAGCTTTCATGAAGTGGTTTTAGTACACGAGAATAGGATGCCTTCCATCTACTAAAATTCCAAGAGTTTGAAGCACTGCCTTAAGCGGATGATTATCTTGTGCAAGAGCTGGGAACTGGGGTCTAGTTCGATTGTCTCTAGGCCTCCTTTAGGATAGCTACATATCGTTACTTTAATATGGAAAGGTCCTAAGTAACGTTTTCCTAACTTGTCAGGAGAGAGAAAAAAACTTAATAAAAATTAAAGTTTTGTAGTCGCGAAACTTTTTTCAACTGCTTAAAATTTTGTTGTTTTTAGTCGGATCACGTCAAGTCATCTTTCGAAATTTACAAACAACTCGATTTGAGAAAAAAACGAGTTAGGGCGTTTCTATATTAAGGTAGCGATATGTATGTATATCTGAAGACATGTGTGTGTGTGTGTTTGTGTGTCTCTATGTCTGTGTTACTCACCTGCAAGAAAAATAAAAACTTTTTCATTTGCAACAAACCAATTCGTGCCACATGCCCCAATGTGCAGCCTTTTAGATCTATAACCATTCTGTGGCCCGGTCGCAGGCCATCTTCCTGTACCCAAACATCAAAGATCAAACAATATCTGAAATATTATTATAGAAAAATTTGTTTATTTATTACGAAAAAAACTACATATTTATTATTAGTTTTAATTAATAATAGATCGCGTGTTACGAATCGTTTTTATGCTAAAAGTTGTCGCATGCGGGCAGAAAATATTAAACGCTTTTAAAACATACATTTAAGACGGTTTTCTGTTTTCTGTAGTACATATTTAAAATATTAATTGCAATTTTCGCCATGAGTTGAAATGCTGTAATAGTTGTTTATTAATATTTGTTGTTGTCGTGTGTGTGTGTGCGTGTGTGTGTTTTTTTTTTGTGTATCAATTTAAATGTCAGCTGACCTTTGGGTTCCAGGTAAAACATGTGACCTGCAACGTGCCATGAAACAATTCAAAATCAGTTTTGCTAAAGTAACAGTATTTTATTGTTATTTTGTTGTAATTTACGCTTGACAGTTGTAAGACACATGACAAAATAATGTAGCGGTTGCAGTTTTATGTGTTGCTCCCTTTAAACTTATTATTAAATGTTTTATGGCAGAAATGTTCTACATGGACATGATGAACTTTTTGTATACAACGTGATTACAGTCAGAGAAATACAACTTTTGTATTACCCCAAAAACTTATCTAATTTGAGATCTTAATTGACGCTCACTTCAGGCTTAACTAACATTTGCATTGTGGGTGGTCATTCTCTAAATCGCAAACGTCAAACTGTTCGGCGAGTTCAAATCTCAAAAATATTAGACCTCTGAAGGGAATTGATAATGATGTCGACTTAATCAAACTTTAATTTAATTTTAAATAATCAATAAATTAAGGGCCGAAAGTGAATGTTCGCAAGTACTTAAAACAACAAATTACCGGCTTAAATTTATGTAAATAGTACAACTTAAGCTACTTTTATGCACTATGGTGCGTACAGGTAATGCTGCTTCTACACAATCTTTTCTAACATGATATTGAAATAATAGTTATTCAGTTCCCTAAATATGTGATTCTTTATTGAAAAAAGATATTTTAAGAAAACGTGTGAATTATTTCGTTGTTTCTATGCCATAACAATCGTAAAATTAAACAAAAGCAACTCTGTATGAAGAAAAAGAAATAAAAATTTTATGTGTGATGGAAATATTAATCTTTTCGACCACCTGCAAGATTGAATTAATCGAAAACAGTGAGCTCGCAAAAACGTAAGGGCGCCCACGCTGGCGATTGTGCAAATTTCAGAACAAAAAGTCTCAGCTTAACTCCGAATAATAAAATCAAACGAACAACTCAATATTAGACATTAAAAATATTTAAAATATGAAAAATTTTTACATTTATTCATTTTACAAAAATTAAATAAAATTTTACAATTCTACCTAATAAGCAAAAAATTTAAAATATGTACATATATATGTACGTATGTATGTACTTTCCTATAAGTACGTATGTAAGTAAAATGATTTTCTATAGCCTTTAGCAATTGAATAAAAATTGGTAAAATTATAGGAAAAAACCAACCACTTATTTCCCTTTAAAGGACGGATTTTGCTTCCTATTACTTTTTACACTTACACTTTTCGTTAAGATTTCCTAAAACTCCTTATGAATATACAGTGAAAACTCTTATAAGCACACACTCATGTCCGCTTAAAAGAGCTGCACACTTATATTTTTAGATATTAAAGTAATGCTGGACTAGTCTATTACGGTGGAAAAAATTTACCGATTCCCATTTGGGCCGAATGGCTGGTTTATGGTTATTGATCTCTGCGGCCTGTATTTTGTCAATTTTGAATCTCAAAACATAAAAGAAATGCAATAAAATGTTTTGCTAAGAACACAAAAAACTTTACCTCTTCGCAATTTCACGCTCCGAATTGTTTTTTTTTTTTTTTTTTTTTTTTTTGTAAAACTCATTTTCCTAGAATTTCCATTTTTTCTTTAATTGATAACATTTTTTTTATGGCATTTTGTGGCTCAACTTCAAATAAACAGCAACCCCTTAATTTCTTTGCCATCCTATAAATTGGTCTTAGCAGGGGAGTCACAAATTTGAATGGCATCAACACAAACATGAAGCAGAATTGAAGAAAAATATACCCATTAAATACAACTCTTGTTGGTAAAAGGGGACTTAGACGGTGACACAAGTCGTACGATAAGTCAAATTTTTGAGTAGAAGAGCACGAATGGTATCGTCTAAACTAAATATGTAATAAAACCACATGACATAGAGGGAAAATACGGATGAAAATCTTACAGTCGTACGGCTCTCAAGGTCCTTCACACATCATTAGATCAGGGATGCATTTTGATGCTTTTTACCAATAGTGTAAACGTAAAACAATCTGTCGCCAGATTTGTATTCTCATTTTTAAAATACGTAGATAATTTCATATGATTTTCTCTTTGGTTTTACGTGCGACTCGTATTACCGTCTAAATCTTCTTTAAGTTTCAGACAAGTTGAATTCGTTTTTGGAAGAAATTCGTCTTGATTTCAACACTTCTGTCCGTTGATGAGGGATACTTAGAGCATTATATTTTAAAATTTAGTGTTCGCATCCGGTTATTGGAGTATCCGTATGGGAGTACATTTTGTACGCAATAATTGTGGAAAATCAGGGCTCTACAAAGTTTGTCCAGTTGTGGGTGGTGGCCGTTAGGAGAGCTCGCACTGTATACTTTTGTTTTACGACATTTTTTTACAAGGTCTTCTCTGGAAAAGGGTGGGATGTATTTCTTAATCAAAAATATCAGCCAAATCAGCTGTTTGGCAACTCAAACTATAAAAAGCCTTAAAATTGTCGTTTTTGACAAACATGTGTAATTACAGATGCATCGAAAACTGGAAAAGCCACCCTTTAATAAATAGTGTGTGAAAGTGGCTTTACAGACTTTTGACGAGGTATGACAGTTTTCCAAGACTTTCATAGCAAATATAAAACTTTAATGCGCCGCTATTGCTGTAATCCCCGTATATCTGCGACCTTAATAGAACGCAAGACCTCCTTCTGAGGCATTTCCCCAATTTCAATTTGACAAACAAAATTCTTTCAGAGAATTGAAAATAACAAAAAACTGATAAATGTCATCAGACCAAACTGGTTGTCTCCATTTAGTTGTAGCACGTTTTTAGTAATTCCCTGTTGACAGAACAGCAAAAACAGCTGATCTAAAATGTAGGAGTGTGTACGCAGGGCTGCGAGACTTTCAAATGAAACAGCCATCAATTCTGCTCATAGTTTATAAAATTTGAAAAATATGGAGTTGAATAATTGATGACCGTAGAAAATGCACAATCAAGTTCAGCGATTTCCAACTCGCATACGTTATTCTTTTGTCAACTTGCGAATCCCGGCCACAAAGTATAAGAGAAAACTAAATCGAAGTATAATCCCGTCTTGGATTCCATAAAAGCAGAATTTGAATGTGTCGCGAAATGTGATTTCTTTCTAATAATAGAATGAATAACTGATTTGAAATTTCTTAAGATAATTTTCCTTTTCGATATTGAAATTCATTAAAAAGAGTTATTTTCTTTTTTTTATATATATTCGGAATCTACATATAAACATATACGTAGTTTCAAGGTGTTTGAAGAACGTGACGGTCACATGCGCTTCAAATGACACCTGAAATGTGTGATATCTCAAATCCAAACAAAATTATTGAACGTTTTTGCCAAAGTGTAGGGTAATATTTGGAAATTGTTCTAATGCGAGCGAGGTCTGTTAAAAAGAATATTTATTTATTCATCAGTTACTATTTTGTCCCCTTTGAAAGTAGTCACTTGTGCCAGCGTTTTTTCCAAACGTCGAAGCAGTTCTGAAGTACTTTTTGATATACATATCCTTGAGTTCTCTCAGCAATTCGGTTGTTATCCCTTTATATGTTGCAAATCGCTGTCCTTTCATGGGTCTGCTCAATCTTGGGAACAGCAAAAAGACGCAGGGCCCTAATCTGGGGAATCTGTTTTTGGCTCAAAAATTATTCTCATGCGACCATTTTTTTTTTGTTGTCAAAATTAAGCAGTTTTGAAACGAACGTGGCTGTCACCTGCTTCATGCTCACAATTACGAAAAACCTGCATGGCATGAACACATACAAACACACATAAGAATGTATGTACATACATATGTATGTATTTTCGGGATGAGTGTACCAACCCAAAAAAGGCAATAATCGCATGTAGCCCACAAAATGTTCAAATTAACCTCATTATTTGAACAGACGGCGTATTCTCAAGTGTGTGAATGTTGTGTCCGCCTTTTTAAAGTGTCCTATTTAAAAAAGGGCTATTTGCAGGAAACCCCCTAATAAATATTTAAGTGTCTCGAAAGAGAGCTTGTGCTATAGATCTTCTTTAAAAATATTATATATGAAATAAAGCAAAAAGCTCTTAAAATAATCTAAAAATGAAAATGAATGAATGAAGGAATGAGACTTATTTGAATAAAATAAACTTTTCTTTAAAATTCTTGTTGGCACATTTCCAAAAATTCAAAAATAATAACTTGTTCTTAATTATTGGCATTTTCTTCTTCTTATTTTGTTTGATATTATTTTTTTTTATAAAAAAAACTAAGAAGGACCTCCAGCTTGGAGAAAAATAAGAATATTATTAATCATTTCAGTGCGTTGCTATTCTAGTTTTCAATGCTTTCGGTTAAATCGTATTATTCACTTATTAAAAACTTACAACTTGATTGTATCCGCGAAGCTGAAATTGGCCGTATTCGTGTCCGCCAGTTTCCCAATAATAACACGATGTCCTTCCGGCGTAGTTTTCGGCAGCGGGCAAATTGCTCTAAATTTGTTTCGATTACGAATGTACATACATACAATATTCATTAAAAAAACTCTATTAGTTCAGAAAAAAAACTCAATCATACATTGTATTCATGGCGCGCTTGAGTTCAGGACGTTCGACATCCAAGTTTCCGAAATACTCCTCGACATGAGTGCGACACGTCAGGTTTATGTCAATGACTTGTTTTGTGTACTCGGTGCTGCACTGGCAGGCGTAATAGAATAGCAGAATCTCTTGTTCGCTCAGCGATTGCATGTGCGGTTGGGCCTGCATCCACTGTTGTATTTTTAGCACCTCCTCGCGCTTGATGTCGGGAAAACGCGACAAACTCTCATTTAAATCGTATAAATATTTCATTGTCTCGTTTGGCAGTCGCAGCGTCTGAAACCGATTTGAACGTCTTGAAAGTTGATTTGATATTAAATTGTAACAGCAAGTCTGTGTTTCAGCAAACCTGCTGAAATTAATGATTTTTTTGTACTTATATTTATTTTTATCAAATTGCATCTACAAATCTAAATACACGTTAGTAAATATTAAATAAAAACCCATAAAAAACTTTCATGTCATTCGTGTCATTCGCTTTAATTATGACGAATTAACAGTGACTTATAAAACAAGTGGTGAATTAAAACTGAATATCATAAAAGCAAAACGAATAACCTGTGAAGCCAAAGTACAAGGTTATGCAGTTCGGACATTCTCCGTCACAGCAAAGCAAAGATAGAATATATGTAAATAATATAAGAAAAATGAGCGAACTAGGAAGTCCCACTTCTTTAGATTATAAATAGTACATCGATATTAAAGAGCTGTTCTGAAATAGATTTGGCAAATCGGTGTCTCTAAAAATCCATACGATTGCATCCATAAAATAAATGAATTTTGGTAAGACGGGAATGGAAACAATTGCTAAGCATGCAGCTCATTGTACAGTTTAAATCATAATACAACAACAACAACAACAAGGCGGGCTTTATTGGATATGAAGTTTTACGACATTAAGGTTTAAATATGATCAGGAACACTTAAATTTCGCCAATAACCTTTCGAATACTGATTTCCAGGTGTTCAATTGTCTTTGGTTTCTCGACATAGACAAGTGACTTTACATAACCTCAAATAAAATAATCCAATGGGGTTAAATTACGCGATATATGTACATATGTATGTATGTAGGTGACCATTATCAAGTTTCTTTGAGTAAATCAATTGTAAGACGCGCTGTGTGGTATTGAGCTCTGTCCAAGCGGAACCATTGGCCATTGACCGTAACATTCTGACCAACATCGCTTTTGAAGATATATGTAAGTACGTATGGACCGACGACTCAGCCAAACGAACAGCAGTTTTCTGTGAATTTAACGGTGTTACGACAAAAGCTTGTAGATTATCCTCATTCCAAATGCAACCCATTCATGCACGAACTGAACGATAAGTATGACGAACAGAACTATTATTTTGATAATAAATTTCAACAATTTGCTGGCGTCACTCCAGTGTAAATCTATTCATACTGAAATGCAAACCAACACTAAGCAAAAACCATCTATCAGCTGTTAAATGGGTTGCCACACGGTAGTGTTGCCTACTCAAGGTTTTCACAACCTCCAAAAAAAGCAACCAATACCTAAGCTGGCAAAATGGATTACGGAGAGGAGAAAAGAGGAAAAGAACTTGCCGACGTTTTATCTTCAACTTTCCTACTTTGTAGGTGACAGAATATATCTCCGCAGGCAGTTTTTTTCCACAGAAACGTTAGATGAGTCCTAGACGATGAACATATTTTCAGTAAGATCGTTAATCCCTTTAGAACAAAATCCATTATCCAGTAACAACGAAATGGTTTAACTCATTCTACACTGCAACGTTGCTCCAGTGAGTTAATGGAGTTTCTTGCATGAGCCACTTGACCTTTTCCAACATGCGATCGACTAACCGCAACATAGTCTGTGAAGCACCAGCCCAAACATTACCCTATTCCACTTTTGCTCGAGTATAGGTGCCGCACTACCTTTTTTAAGGCATTCCATACTAATACTTAGCAACACTGAAATCGTTTAAGAATATTTAAAGGGTGGTTAAATTTCAAGGGCCGATGTTGATTTTGAATAACACACAAACTATTTAGGAAATTATTGTAATTTTATTTTATTATGATGTATTGGTATTACTCAATTATGTATGGAACAAAATATCGGCCAAATGGGCGCCGCGACCTCGGCGGCACACCTCCATCCGATGGTCCAAATTTTCGATGACGTTGAGGCGTAATGGAGGTTCTATGCCGTTAATGTGCCGAATTATCTGATCCTTTAGGTCTTGAATTGTTGCTGGCTTATCGACGTACACCTTTTCTTTCAAATAACCCCAAAGAAAAAAGTCCAACGGTGTCAAATCACATGATCTTGGCGGCCAATTGACATCGCCATTACGTGAGATAACACGGCCATTGAATTTGTTGCGCAAAAGAGCCATTGTTTCGTTAGATGTGTGGCAAGTGGCACCGTCCTGCTGAAACCACATATCGTCCACATCCATATCTTCCAATTCGGGCCATAAAAAGTTCGTTATCATCTCACGATAGCGAACACCATTCACAGTAACTGCCTAACCGGCCTCATTTTGCAAAAAATACGGCCCGATGATGCCGCCAGCCCATAAACCGCACCAAACAGTCACTCTTTGTGGGTGCATTGGTTTTTCGACAATCACTCTTGGATTTTCATTCGCCCAAATGCGGCAATTCTGTTTATTGACGAATCCACTGAGGTGAAAATGTGCCTCATCACTGAAGATGATTTTCTTCGAAAATTGATCATCCACTGTTGCCATTTCTTGCCACCATTCTGCCCATTCACGACGTTTGGAATGGTCAAGAGGCTTTAGTTCTTGAGCCAATTGCACCTTGTAAGCGTGTAAATGCAAGTCTTTATGCATAATGTTCATCAACGACGAGCGTGAGAGGTGCAATTGTTGGGAACGACGACGAGTTGAGGTGGACGGCTCTTCAGCCACACTATCGCGAACAGCAGCAATATTTTCTGCAGTACGAGCTGTACGAGCATGCACTGGTGTTCTCACATCTTCTACAGACCCGGTTTGCTCGAATTTTTCCACGATTTTTGCGATTGTACGCACATTTGGACGATGAAATTGACCAAAAAAATTACGAAGTGCACGATATGCATTTTGATTTGAACTCCCATTTTCACAATAAGTCTGGATAACTTTAACACGTTGTTGGATTGTGTATCTCTCCATGATTCAAATTGAGTAAGTCTGAAATAGAGAAATGTCAAATAAAATGCGGAAAAAAATTGGTGTTCAGGTGTGGTTCACATTCAATATCGGCCCATACAATTTAACCACCCTTTATTTGCAGTAAAGCCAACAACGGCTATTTATTAAAATATGTTTTAGATTTGTGTGGTCCCGTGAATATGGGAACATGTCATCCATACTCTTAATATTATTTTAAAATACGTTCCCATAATATAACGCGCTTCTTTTTTATCCCACGAAGATCCTTTTACATATCAAGTTTTCTATTAATTGAAACGCTGTGTGTCCAATTTTTACTGCAATAAAAAGATAAATAAATAAATAAGAAATACATATATTAAATTATGAGAAAAACTACTTACTTATCTCCTTCAGGCGACATTGTTCCGTGTATTGCGTTTACTTCGCATCTAAATTTATTTGATTGCCTTTCTTGCGTATTAACTGCGACAGTGTTGGAAATGGGAACAAAATATAATGTTAAGGTTTTCAGGGCTGCATTGGCGAACACTGCAAAGCCATGTGGATTTCGGAAGTCAGCATAACTCATAACGTTTTAAAAGACCAAGACCACTTGAAAGCCACTTTTGAGACATGCAAAATGTGTTCAAACCAGCGAATATCACCCTGATTCTCCTTCTAAGATCATCCACAGCTCTATGGTATTAGCATCCATAAGTGTAGATGAAGCGGCATCGGGCGCGTTTCGAGGCTCTTTTCAATGTTGCAGGTATTTATTTTGGTTTTGAAAGAAGTGCTTTCCACATAAGAACGATTTTCAATACATGTCTGCGAAGTGTTCATCGAAGTTCATCATCATTATAAGTGATGTATGTAGTATGTATCAAGGTTCTCTTTTTCAAAACTCTACAAAAATTATATAAATAGTGAATAATTTTTTATAAAAGCATTTTTCGGCGTCGATGGGCCCCAACTATAAGTTTCAGTATCCACAATATTTTACAATTTCTATATAAAAGAATTTGAACTAAACGGACGAATTTCGGCGAAACGGGGCAACTGTATCAACATTCTTTTAATATTCACAATTGACAGATATTTCGTATCTGCTTATTTGACTACCAACTTCAAAAGTTCGCTGTGGGGTTGTTTTTTATTATATTTTATTTAATTTCTTGACCAGTTGTGATCCATCTTGCTGGCACAATAACATTAAATTCAACCTGACGATCAAGTGCGCGCACACAAGTTCACAAACATTCACTGAGACGACTGCGACCAGAAATCGGCGTCAACGAGTCTTATTGTCTGCTTGTTATGACTTGATTTCTTTGCGAAATAATTTCTGTTTTTTTTTTTTTTGAACTCGCACACCCTATTGAAGGCATGGATGACTTCGAATTTCTTAAGACAAATCGCAAAATATAAAAATCCTGTTTTGTGTTACAGTTTAAATTTCTTTACGAACTTTTCAGCAGAGTTTGTAAAAATAGCAAAATTCCTTCACGTGTTTTGTTTTTAGTGTCGCTATTAATGTCGAACAAACGGGTTCGATATCCGCAAACTCGCTTCGAAAATTTTAAATTGGTATTAAAAGAATATTGAAGCAATTACATAATTTTCAAAGTAATCTTGTATGTATTAAGTATTTATGTACATACAGACGGAACATTTCATGGGCTGGTGATCGAATAAAGGCGGCTCAAGAAATTTATTTAATTTATCTGAATAATATATGTATGTATCCCCTTCGATGAATTTGCTTTAGGAAAATTTCCCCCAAACACTGATCAGTGGCTTTGGGGACATCCCATGGCTACCGAGGTCGCCCGATCTAACTCCGATGGATTTTTTTTGACAATCGCCAATCTCTTGTGGCTTTAAAGGAAAATATTCGTCGAGAAATCAGCTCAATTGAACCAACTTTACTGTAGCGTGTGGCGCAGAACACAAGGCTCCGTTTTGAACAGTGCGTTCAACTCGACGGAAGACATCTGGATGACATACTCTTTAAAAAATAAAATCCGCATTTCCGTTCTATCGTTCAATGCTCTTAATAAAACTTTGTGTCAATTATTAGGTTTTTTATTTAAGTTTGAAAATATAAATCTGCTACCAGACACCCTGTACTATCGATAGAAAGTTGCAAGTGCCAAGGAAAATGTATCTAATAAGTATTTACTAAAAGGTGGAATTTGTTGCTTTAAAAGCTACAGGGCTGTTCATTTTTCAGTTTTGTGGCCGAATGTATTTTTTTTTTTAACTCCGCGATATTTTCATAATATGATGATGCATCACTGAAAGGTGTCATATGAAATCTTTTGTAGATGGGCTTAATATATATGCAATTCTAATTCGATGTATATCTCTTTCTAGCATTCACTTTCAATATCTGATTAAAAAAATTTGAAAAAGATAAAGTTTCGTTGTGTCACTTCTTAAACGATACTGTTACTGTCTATCGACCAATATCCACTTCTCACTTCAATTCAGCTTTATTTGGTTTTAGTTTTTTGTTGGTTTTTTTTTCCTTATTTTTTGCCAGATCGAAAAAACGTGATGCACATTACCCAAATATCGTATAAAAGTTGCAAACGCAAAAACAAACAACTCAGTTTATGAAAATTGAGAGTTGAAAACATGTAGACGATTAAAAGATCACTGATCCACAAAGAAGGTGGCATAAAAAGGAATCCCGCAACTTAAAAGAGAATTGAATTCAAGTCTAAGTCTAAGCGCTGATGCAATTTTGTGCAGACTTTTTCCCACAACATAGAGGTCGCTGATCTTTAGATGCATAATACCAAACTGGGGTCAGGCTTTTGTAACATTTTTCGAGGAATTTTTGTCTTCTTTTGTTCGTTAAAGGATGTTATTTTGTTCTTTTCAAGCACATTTACGTGCATGCTTAAACATGCATCCATACATAAACATTGGTAGTAGTAGTTGCGTTGGTATGTGCTTAGATATGTACATACATACATATAAGGCAGTGCAAAATTAATCGCTATTTCGTAGTGTGCTACAACAGAGTATATAATTATTTAAAATGGTGTTGACATTTGTCAGTTTCAGTTTGACATTTTTGAAGTAAACAGTTACGTCAACAAGACGGAATGCTCAAAAATGTGTAATAATTGTTTGGGACTGACATTAACCGACATTCGTAAAAATTATAGCATCTTCCGATTCCGTGTTCTCCTTCTCCTTAAAGAAGACTACAAAGCTAAAGAATAAAGTTCTTGTAGGCAAGTGTGTCAAGACATGACTAATATACACATACAGTGCTGCACAAAAAGTTAACCATACCAGCGGAAAATACCATAATTATGGCAAATGTCAGTTCTGATTTGACATATCTTATAAATATAACAGAGTCCTTCTAATCACTATTAATTCGCGCACCCAGCATTTTTTGACAATTCAAAATTCAAAGCTAAATAAGTCCAAAAAATTAAATTGACTGCGCCTTAAAGGCGAAATTTTCTGAACAGTGTTTTTTTTATGTTTCAATTTATTTCTTTTTTATTACAATTTTATTTAAAATTTGTCCCATAGAGGACAATGACTAAATTTATTATCCAATTATAAGTTAAAACTGTTGTTGAACTCCAATGAACAAATACTTAAAACCAATAATTGTTGTCAAGTTAATTGAACACTTTGATATACTCTGTGTCAATTCATAAATGGCTGCTTTTCAGTCTCCTGATCTCGTGGTTATCCTCTCAGAGTGCGCAATAGCTAATGGTTTGGCATAGTGACTTAACCTTTCCAGATGGTTTTCGCTACATATTTCTACAAAATATATATGTAAGAATATAGGATTTTGAAAGTTGACATACTCGTATACACCTGTAATTTTATTTAAATATGTTCTATTTTTGGCAAATGACACTTGAGCTTCACTTTTGTTTGTGATTTGAATTTTAAGAATCAATTAAAGCGATATTGCAATTAAACGGGACTCAATTAAGCGGGACTGTTTCCATTCGTTGAATAGAGCACATTTGACTTTTAAGCGGGCAAATCAATTATCCGGGTAATAATTAACCGTTAATGACTGTATTGGAATAAAATTAAGACCTCAGAAATAAAAAAGTTGTAACTAGAGAATTTATTAAAAAAATATGTACAAATAAGGGTCAAAAACCGCAAAATCTGGAAAATTTGCTGTACATTTGGCAACGCTGGCTTACGAAAAAAAATTCATTAACTATGTACATAAATATGTATGTATGTATGTATGTACAATGTACATACGTAGTATATACATACATGGTTGAAACTTACCAATTCCGATTTAACTATTGGTTTTTCGCAAAATAAAAAGCACAGAAAATTAAACAAATTTGTATGTATGTGTGTGTGTGTGTGTGTATTTGTTTAAGGTAAACAAAAGAAAAACAGCTGTTTAAGGTTGCCGAACATTAGAGTTCGTTTAGGAATTGCAAGGGAGAATTTGGCAAATGAAAGTCGACACCCAATTAAAGCCGGTTCAACTTAATAACGTATATTTATATTGATTATGAATGCAAAAAAAAAAAAAAGATGGCAAAAGCTTTTTACTCAAGGATTTACTTTAGCAAATTTAGCGAACGACTGCGAATAAGGCCTAATAGTTACATACGAGTATAGCCAAAACGAGAAAGAGAATTAGGAAGTTCAGAGCAACAACAATTTCAAACAACTTCTACATCTTAATTTTAGAAGTAGAGGAAAAGCATTTAATGCTTAATACTTGACAGGGATCTACATATACTTATAAATACATACATATGTATGTATGTATGCATGTAAGTATGTACATACATATGTTTGGTTGGCAGCTTTATGTATGTCGGCATTTAAAGGCTTAAAAAATGAATTGTTCAAGTTGAATGTGTTGATGATGGCTTATTTATTCCTGATTTAATACCTTGCGCTACAATCGGCATAACAGCGTTGAGTTTGATCAAAGGTTGGGGAAATTCCAAGACTTATTTATGTTCATATATTTATAAGTATAGTGTTGTAATAAAATCTGTGAGCTATTTAACTGGTAATGTATGTATGTACATAAATAGTCCATTGATCTTGGACCTTTCAGTAGAATTGTTTTATTTGAAATTTCAGTACGCAACGCCTTGTCATTTTGAACGATTTATTAATCGCCAAAGTCAGTTAGATAATTATTTTTGTATTTATTTTTTTATTGGCAGATGCCCAATATTCATCAAAATTCCTTGTATGTCAAAGAATTCAGTCTGTTTTACAATCTCGAATAATAATTTTCGCCTATATTTTCAGTGGCAAAAAACTGATTTGCAGACCAAACAACAGGGTTGTATGGATATATCTGAAGCTGGGCTTTTTTTATAATTTCTCACTATCTAGCATAAAAATGTACCTCAAATGGAGGTTTCGTTGTTCGATATAAGTATGTATACGTGTACTTGTGAGCATTAACGTTCGATATAGAGAAACAGGCGTTGATTCTTATTTATTTCAGCTGAATCGACTTCAACGGGTTTTAGCTTATACTTTAGTTCCTATCGAAAAGTATTTCGTTTTGTAAAGCACTTTTTCTCTCCTCCAACTTGGGCCCTTTCAGTCGAACTCTTAGTAATTTTTCCATTTTAAGGTTCTAATCTCCGAATAATGTTGAACAATATTAGACTTAATTGCCGGCATAGCCCACATTGGCGGTACGTTAAATATCCCGTATAAAAAAATCAGGGTCTTCCATTAAAAATATATTTCAGCAGTCAGCTGTTATTGAAAATTCCATGCTTGCCACTTGAATTGCTGGGCAGCGAAAAGAGAATGTAGCCAGATGAATAGCGCGCTACTTCTGCAACATTTTCTCATAATAAATTTATGTTAAATTTTCTTCTGAATATTCTTTTATATTTATCAGTCCGGATTTAGGTCAAATAATTAAGAAAATGCAATGATTTTTTTTTTCTACATACGATAAAAATGATACCGATACCGATACCGATAAAAACGACACAAGTTACCATTAATACATATTTAATTAAAACCGACCTTAACCTCAACAAAAAATAAATACATACTTGAAAAAATGTACATTTATGTCAAAACTTAAAACTCTTAAAAACTCGTCTATATAAACACCGGGAGGGTTTATTTCCCAGGATTTAAATTTTTTCCTTAAGTTTTGCCAGCACTCCCGTGTGATATTTTGAATAGAGTGTTAAGCTTTATAATCCATTTACAACAAAGCGGAATCTAGTAGGTTTGAATTAAAATCTACATCGTCATCTGCATTTGACAAGATTTCAGCTCATAACGAAAGCAGTTGACTTAAAGTTTACAGTTATTTTTGTGCCTGTGTACAACTGACGCACGAGTACATTTTTTTAAAATTGCAGCCATATCAGCCGATTTTTTTATAAACAATTTGATAAAATAGTAATAAATTTTGCACAAACTCAAGGTGCAGCATTTTTAATATATTTTTTTTTTTTGCCAAACTGTCATGTTTTATTTGTGCAGAGTTGTATTTTTTTCCGGCTCGTAATGAGGAAAACTGCGTAGCATCGCTGGGAATTAAGTAGATTTGAGACGATTTTGATAAAATCAAATCACAAAGTAAATTTCAGTTTGTCTAGGAAATTTCTTTAAAATCCGCTAGATGTGACTTTCGCTTTAGTGTAATTGCCCTGTTAAGCAATTAAAAATCCGTGTTACACGGGAGATTTTGTAGCTTCCCAAATTTGCGACTTAGACCACGCGCTGTCACTCGTGATAGTGTTTTATTGTTGTGTAAAATTTATATTCCTGGCAGAACAGTTCGGCTGACTGGTGACCCAATTAAAGTGGCGATCTTTTTTTTCTTCTCTTTTGCTTTAGAGACGCCAAACGCAGTGCGGCCACTAAAACTGTTGTGGTACTCGTATTGCTGAAGTTGCAGTGGAATAAAGAATTTGCGTGAAACGAGTTTTACGCATGTTGTTTTCAATACTTTAAAGCTTAAACGTTGATTTTTGCGCGACCACAATTCATGTACGACAGTCTAGGACTGGCTGACTGGCTGACGGACTGACAACCAACTAGTTTTTCTGAAAGGTCTTAAATGTTAATTTTGCCTTCGCAATTAGAACAAATTCAAATACGTACATATGTATTTACATACATACATAGAATAATACGCTGGCTTTTGCTATTGATATGGTCTGCAGTTTAAGCCAATTAAAAAAATTGCTTCAGAAAAATGCGGCGAATTTTATAAATCAGGTACCCACCTGTTGATTAACCCAAACTTTCAATCGATTTTTGAACGCGAGCCGAGTCCTCCGCCAAGTTGCTTGCACTCGATTGGATATTTATGTATTTATTTTACTGAAAAGTATCATGTAAGTTTGACTTTATTATTATTTTTATTAATTATCGTTTTGACAAATCTAATGTTAGACATCCGTTCAGAGACTTACGAGCGCCTTGTAAGCAGTTCTGTCAAGGTTATTTGAAACTTGTTTTGTCTTATTTCCAAGCCGGTTGGAGGGAAATTGAAACGAATTGTTGTATTCAAATGAGTTTTGATTTAGTTGCATGCGGTATATACTAAATTCTTTAAGGAGGTATTAACATTAAAAACATTTCAGTTTTGCTCAAAGTTTTAAAATCACCTGTGATTATATAAATCTTTTATGATTTTAATATTAACTGCGAGGCAACGAAAAAACGCCATAAAGAATTCCTAAAGCTTTCTTTTTTATTCTCAACAACGTTGTGGCATTAACATTATTATTATTGTATTATTATTGAGATGCATGCAACACACCTTATTTTGCTTGAACGAAGCAACAACAACTACGAAACGAATATAAAGTTGTCAATTTGCTTATTGTTTGTTGTTTGTGTGCGCAGGGACGTTAAGTTCAGCACACTTGAGTTTCTAAGGTCTTAAAATACCCCTACAAGCGCAGTACTCAATTAGCAGGTCCAGATACTTACTCCACGAGTATGTGTGGATTAAAAAAAAAATGGCGTTACTGACTGACTCTTCAGCAGCGCCAATTTGAAAATTCCGCAGTTAAACCCTAAAATGGTACAAGCGTAGGTAGTTTTCCAATCTATTTAGAATAATAATATAAAAGGAACAGGCTTAGCCTTTGCGCATACCAAACTGGAGCACTCTGCTTTTCGGGAAGGAGTTGCTCGCTTGACACGGCAACCAAAACTGTTAGAAGTTCATATATAACTGCGGCTTAACAGGTGCTTCTGAAAACTTCTTCAAAGTTCAATTTTAGTAACGGGAACCAGGGGACTCTTGGCACGCCTTAAAAGAGGGATCCTGGAGTATTGATCATAGGCAGAGTACGGGTAGTGCTGGCTTATTTTTAGTCATCCAAATGTACCCCAAATATTTTGACACTGTATTAGATTCCACTATCTGGAAAGTGATTGGCCAGCTGCCGAGCAGGGGTTTGTGTTATGGACCGCTCTCATATATCACAAGAAGTTGTCACCTAGGTGTGCGTATTAAGCTACGCGGAGTGGTAGGGACCCTGCGATTTTTTCCTATTCCCAAGACTTAAAAGACGCATGAAAGGAAAAAAACCTCAAAAAGTGGGTATAAGAACTGCTTCGGGAATTGGATGTAACACTGAAGTGTATTATATCTGAGGACGGCTACTTTAGAAATAAGTAAATAAATAAGTAAATGTTTTTTGAACAAAATCAAAAGTCGCCTAATTTTTGAACAGGAATAGACCCATTTTTTCGTCGATTTTCAAAATAACTTCATGAATTTTTAAGAGGTACAACTGCAAGGTGCTGCATGAAGCAAGATTTTGCATTTAGTAAAATTGCATTAAAGGAGTACAACAGCACACTCTGCACCACTGTGGCAAGTAAGTACTTTAACATGACGATGTCTTTGAGGCAAGTACCTACAACTCGCGCTTACGGATAACGAATTCAAAAGGCCACTTCAAAAAAGTCGTTCGAAAAATTAAATTATTTAAAAGGTCTTAATAAACAATGATTTATTGAAGTTGTTGTCTGTAAAAATTTAATTCAATTAATATTAATTTCATTTTATTTAATATAAAATAAGAAAATTTGAAAAATCACTGCGCCTTGGAAATAGTAAACCGTTAACTGGAAAATTCAGAACAACCAAAATTTTTTGTATTTGAATACTTTTAAATAAATTTGGAAACTAAAAAGATTTAATAGCTGCATAAGGAAATCGAAAATTCCAGTTGTGTTTCTAGCCTCATAAGTGGTAAATATTATGGTATTGAAAAGTGAACTCAGCACATTTGCGAGTAATTGATTTCAGCACAATTTGGCAATAACAATTTATCATCCCTGCTCTTGCGTTTTGGGTTTTTTTTTCTGCAATTTTGTTTGTGCCAAGACTCGTTATATAGTAGTACTCGTATGTTGGAGCTAAAAAATGTTTTCAGGCTAGACTGAGGTTGGCCAAAACGTCACTTTCTTTGTTGTTGTTGTTGTTGTTGTATTGTTTTTCAATTCTCTTTTTTTGCTCTTTCGTTTTTGCATGTTGCAAACAGGAAACTTAATACGTTTTGACCCTGTTTTTGTATTTGTTTTCGCATTCGTAAACTCCAACTGAAATTAACTATTAACACACTATTTTGCAAAAATAAAACAAAAAGTTAAAAATAAATACGTACATAAATAAAGATCGATTTGAACGGACAAGTTGTTGGTTGCACGGCAGCAAGGAAGATACCGTTGAAAGTAAACAAATAAACAAACAAACAACAACAACAGCAACAGCAACAAAAACAATTATTTTAATTTCCTTTCGAAGATATCAAAACAAAGGAAATGATTTTTATTTTTGCCTTTTCGGAATTCAATAACTATTCAATCAACAATTTTAAAATTAACTACTTTTTGAATTGTTTTTCATACATATTTTTTATTTGTTGTTGTTTTCGTTTTAGCGTTTTTTTGTTTGTTACTTTTTAAACGTTCAATTGCATCCTGTTTTATGGTTGGTTGATTTTGTGCACAGGATACAAAATTTATTTAGCTTTTTATTGTCCGCTTTGTGGACGATCTTTGTTATTGTTGTAGTTTTTCTTCTTCTTTACAGTGATTGCATTTGAAGTCCATCAACTGTAACGTTACATTTTCATGAGTCTACCTCAAAATTACGAGTCAAGTCAACACAGGCCAGTCACTCAAGCAGGTCTGTTTTATGGTATTCATTAAAAATATGTTTTTAAATTCCTTCACTCACGAGCACGAACGTCTCTTGTTGAGGGCCAGACGCAAGTAATTAATTGAAGGACACTATTAAAGAAGAAACTATATTGTTTAACGTTCTTTCAGGTACAACATTTAGGACCGTTTATCAGCAATGTTTTACACTCACAGAAATTATGTGCATTTTATGGTTTGGCTTGTGTTAAAAAAGTGACTTGTGCTGATTTAAATTTTTTTTTTATTTTTGTGGTACCAGTACTCGGCGTTCGACCCCCCGACATATGCAGTGCATTGTACCAGAACTGGGCGGGGGTATTAAAGAAGCCATTTGTTGGTTTTTATGCTGTATTGCAGGAATGAGGATGCCAGCATTTAACAACAAACATCAGTTAACGCAACATTCTGTGTTTTTGCGTTGCATTTGTGTTTTTTGTTATTGTTTTTATTTGAAAAAATTTGTGGGCCAGAGTCTTTATTAAGCCAGATGGCATAATTTTATTGTTCAAAACTATTTGGGAAAAATTCCATCAGCCAGGACACATTTTCGACTGCACAACAATTATATTTATTTTTGGTTTAAATTTTAGTCCGGATTAACTTCATTTTAAATTTAATTTTTATTAAATTACTCCCTCCCTCTTATTTCAAGAGACGTCATCGAAATCGCCTCAACTCAACATATGCAGAAATGCCGATTTTAGCATTTAGGGCTATTTATTTCATTTAGTCTAGACTGTGTTAGGACTATTTTTGCTAACGGCCAGAAAGTTGTTGCGATTATTTGGAAAGAAGAAATTAAATGTACAGAATATTGTTGGTGCCAGCTTAGATCGAATTGATCAGAAGTGATTTCGAGCTCTGCCATGGTGCCCATCATCAGACTTCCTGCATTGGCGACCAACTCAACTATTTAACAATACAACAATACAACTTTTAACCAACTTTCTTGTCTGAGTGTATTTTTGTTTCTATGGACACCTGTATGAGCCTCTTTCGTAAATCCTTCTAAACTAACTGACCTTTTACACAAATAAATTCTTAAGCAGAGTGAACAAACAGTTCAACGAACCTGAACAATTTCTTTAAATGTTCATTTAAGAAGAGCAGTCAAATTGCTTGTTGCATTCAAAAGAAAACAACCCTGACGGCAACATCCCTTCCTCGAAAAAGACGTTACACAATATGTCTTTCAACTGAAGAATCACTGTATGCGTTCCTGTGCTGATCATGCCACGTCAGTTACACAGGTGAACGAACCACTCACTGCCGGTTAATTGTTCAAGTGTGAACATCATTTGAATATATTCACCCTTATTCTATTTGGTGTCGGCAACATCGTCGTCAATTGTGAGGCAACATCAATTTAACACAATGTCAATACTAATTTTGTATTCCCTAACAGTATTATGACGATGTTGACTATTTATCGATACACACAACACACATATCTAATATTTGAGTCAGCTGATTCATTTAGTTTACTATTTTCGGTAAAAGTGTTTTTGAATAAATAAAAAAATTGTGCATACATTAAAATAAAAATGATTTTTCTTCTCGATTCGGGCTCCAGTGACGAAGAAAATAAAAAAAAATTGATAGCGGAAAGAAGACTGCTTAGACAGAAATCTTGTATTTTTAACTTGCCCGATGAGAAGTAAGTAACAAATTTGAAGCAATAATTTCCCAAGTAATGGATTTTTATCATTTTTAAGATTTGAAAGTTGTTTTCGGTTAAATAAACCGTCTTTTAAACATGTCCTACAAATAATAGAGCCTCATTTAAAAAAAGGGACGAGGTCAACATATGTTCCAAATACCATAAAATTGGCAGCGACATTGCGATTTTTGGCTCAGGGGTCGTACCAGCTCAGTATTGGAAATGATTTCAACCTGGGACTGTCACAGCCAGTCGTATCCAAAGTTTTGTCCGAGGTTCTGGTTGTCATGGAGAAGGAAGTTTGTCCAGAATGGATAAAGTTTGATATGACGGATGCTGAAAAAAATGAAGCTAAGTTAAATTTTTTCGAAAAAACACAATTTCCAGGTGTGATTGGGTGTGTGGACGGAACCCACATCAAAATTTTAGCCCCAAAAAAAGAAGAGCAGCATCTATACTTCAACCGGAAAGGATATTTTAGCTTAAATGCCATGATAGTAAGTTTGTAATTTTTTTTTATTTTCTTTATATGTATGTATAACTATTTTATACTAACATAGATTTGTGATCACAAAATGCGGATTCGATTTTTGGACGCACGATATCCAGGCTCTAGCCATGATTCGTTAATTTGGAGCGTGAGTCATGCAAAACGAATTTTGAAAACACGCTATGACGCAAATGACCATAATTCGTGGCTTTTAGGTAACATTATAATATTAATTTAGACGTTACATATATGTATATTAATTTAATTTTTTTTTAATCAGGTGATGCTGGCTATCCTCTAGAGCCTTATTTGATGACGCCATACCGCTCGGCTGGTGAAGGAAGTGCAGAGGCTGTTTACAATTCCAAACACGCTAAGGCGCGAAATGTAATAGAAAGAACCATAGGTGTCTTAAAAAACAAATTTCGTTGCCTTCTTGGTGCACGTCAACTTCACTACAGACCAGCAAAAGCTATTAAAATTGTAAATGTTTGTGCAGCACTTCACAACATTTGTATTGAATATGGATTGGATATGACAAATGAAGAAACGGAAAATTACTCAAACGACGTGGAAGGGAATGATGGTCATGAAAGTACACAAAGTACTGAGGCATATCAAAGAAGAGAAGAAATAAAAAACAGCTTCCAATAGTTTTAAATCAGTCTTTTCAATTCACTTTTATTAGATTATTTTCACTTAAAAAATTTGTGGCACAAAAATAACATCCATCCATTTTTTTATTTAAAAGTAATAAATTACACAGACCAACAAAATAAAATTTTTTATCTAAGGCCTAAGGTTTCGTAGTCAATTTGTATATACTTGGTACTGACCATCAATGCCTATACATTACTTTTCTTTAATTGACTCTGTATCTCGAGATTTTCCGCTATATAGAAAACACGAGGATACTGCATTGCATAATTTACATATACTCGTGAACTAGTCCTTCGATTAAATTAAAAAAGCACAGAAGGATTGAAATCAAAATAACCTTTAAATTACTGCCTGTATTAGACTGTTGGAAAATTAATAAGGCAGTAATTTAAAGGTTATTTTGATTTCGATGAATTTAATCGAAGGACTAGTTCACGAGTATATGTAAATTATGCAATGCAGTATCCTCGTGTTTTCTATATAGCGGAAAATCTCGAGATACAGAGTCAATTAAAGAAAAGTAATGTATAGGCATTGATGGTCAGTACCAATTATATACAAATTGACTACGAAACCTTAGGCCTTAGAAATTGTGTTGACCTGTGTTATATATGTATGTAATACTTATGAATATAAGGCACAAACGTTTATAACAAAATACAAAAATTCTAATTAACAAAAAATAATAAAAAAATCCAATTAACAAAAAACAAAAAATTCATGTCATAAAAAAATAAAAAAGGATTGCATTTTATCAACCTTAGTTATTTAGTAATTGCAGCTCCTTTTCTTTAATTGATAGCTCAATTCTTTTAATTTTCATATCGGCTATGTGCCGTTCTTCCTCCCGTTTGCTTCTCTCCACTTCTAATTTCAACCTTTTGGCTTCAATATCCTTAACTTCCCTTAGGCTACGTTTTATTGATGCTATGGAACTTGACAATTCTGTCAATATTCTGGCTTGGTCGGTAGTGTGTCGTTCAAACAGTTCATCACGGTTGGCGGAATTCTTTTTTGGCGCTGAGCCAATCTTGTTCCTTAAATGGTTAGAACTGGTTGTTGATATTGATGGCTCAGAAGCTGTTGCTGTTGATGGCGCAGAACCTGTTGATGTTGATTGCACAGATGCTGTTGATGCTGCAGCAGCATTGCCACTGATGGAAGGTACACTTTCCTGTAAACAGTAAAATATTAATGTGCCGCAAGAAAGTAGACCTATAGAAAAAATATGGCTTACCAATTGCATTGACTCCAAAATGTGAAAATCAACACTGACATCAGTATCTGGAACTCCCTGAACCATACCCTCGGGATTTATTTGTTTTTCAAACTGCAGCAGATTTGCCACAGCTTCCTCTAAGGGGCTCAGTATTACCTGCTTAAAAATACCACCTCCAGTAGCTTTACACTCCGCTCTGTTTGTCGCCATTTTTCTTCTGACTTTGAACTTTAAGTCCCGCCAAATCTATAAAAATAATTTCGTTAGACAACATATTTTTCAAACAAACAATTTACCTTACTTTTTGCCATCCATCGCCAGTTCTAATTGGTGGACCAAGCGAATTTAGCACAGAAGAAATACTCTCCCACTCTTCTTTAAAATTAGTAGGAGCAATGCCCCTGCGAAATCCTCTGGCTAGTGATGGATTTTTTTCAAGCTCTTGGACAAGCTTCTCGAATTGGCATTTATTTGTAATTTTAATTTTTTCCATTATTTCAAAAATCAACACAATAACCAAAAATTCAACACAAATATATAAAAAAATACCAAAAACACAGAAAGACAGAAAACTGTAATGTTGAATTTTTCAAAGTTTTTAAACACAACAGAAAGCAACGCAAGACAACACCAAAAATGGCGACGACAAATTCAAAGGCAATTAGAGACAACATCAACGTCAATTTTGCTTGCAAAATACCGAACATATTTTAAAAGTTATCGATAAATGGCAATACCGCCAACTAGAATGCAGATTTGCAACAAAAGATAAAAAACGGCGTTGTTTTCTATTGCCGACACCAAATAGAATAAGGGTGATTAATTGTTGCGCTGGCGTTTCTTTAGACGGTCGACGGTGCAGGCCCACTTGCAGGTGAATGATAAATGAGGATTTTAGGGGTTGGTGATTTTGAAGGAAGGAATTTGTTTGGTTGCCTGGCGGTGAGTGCATCGTATGTGCATCGAAATAATTATTTAAGAAACAACAATCTGTATACCTACATAATTGTATTAATATACTTTAATATAAGTACTCGTTGTTTCAATTTGTTGCTTTCAAATTTTGAAAGTTGTTCGGCGGTTCAGCTACTGCCCCAATTTGGCTTGCCAGGCTCACACAGGTGGCAAATTCTTATAAAATACGGCTTAATTCATAAACCCCTTGTTCGAGATCACAGGCAATCTAATCACTTCTATTTCGTAAATCGCCAGACACGTGAGCGAGGATAAGGCTACCGACTTGGCAGAACGAAATCCTTATAAAAAATCATTATATAAAAGGAGCCTTTTGCAAGACAACAGCACCTCAAAGACATGGATCATCAGGGAGCTTTGCTACACCAGCATTTTGCCAAGCCTCTCCCTGCGTCTTTAGGTTGAAACTACAGTCAGAATGTTTCAGCCAAGGTACGCATCTCAGCGTATGGCCAACACAAGAATGCAGTTGGTCTCCGTTCTGCCAATTGAAGAAACCTTCACCAAAGCTTGATAAATAAACTTCCTGGCGTTTTGGTCGCAGTGCCAACCGAGTGACTCCTAACCCGAAAAGCAGAATGCCCTCACGTCGAAGTTCGCCAACGCAAAACCTGCCTCCCGAGGGAAATCATTTCATTTTATATAGTGTCAAGTAAATACACTTTACAACACTGCCAATCAAATGCCTTTTGATGAACGGTGCTGCCAACTTAAATTATGTATCAGTTACATTCATTTGCATGCGAAATGTTGTTGTTGTTTAAGCTCCCAAAATCAAAAATGGTATAAGTATTTATTATTGGGGGAGCTTAAAAGGATATCGGTGATAAGTGAAAAGTTTTAAAAAAAGCTGAGTCCCATAAAACAGAACCAACGGTTGTATATCTATGAATGAGGGGAAAGTTTTAGGGTTGAACGAGCACTTCAATTTAGGTTCACGAAAGACAGATTTCTGAGTTTATCTGCTTTTGTTGAGGTCCTCATATTAAGTGAATATATAAGTGAAAACATTTGTAACGGTTAATACCAGCCGCTGAATCATCAGACGATAAAGTTTAACTTAAAAACGGTTGCAAAGAAATTCTTAAAAAAAAGAACGAGACCAACTTGCATATTCTTAGCCCCTGTCAATGCGCACAATGGCCTTCAGAACTATTAACATTGAAACAACGTGCCTTGGTTTCATTCGTAAGGAGCAGCAGATGGCTGAATATCACCACGTAAAACGTAAAAGCCACGACATCTTCTGCACATCTTCACTTACTTACTTACCCTCCTCAAAGGGCCCATTTTTTTCTTAATCGAGGACCGTCTAATCTTACCTTGACCAATATTTCCATTTCGCCTGATCCATTTTAGAGATTAAAACAGACCTACTTTGATAGTATAAATATGCCCTATAGGTCCAACTTCACGATCGCAACAAGTCTAAAAGAGATAGAAAGAACCTTATAGGTAGTGCTAAAATAGGTTCAAGAAATGAATCATGGACTGGCCACATGCCAGAATGACATCGTGCCGGTAAGTGTTACCAACGTACAAGGAGGACGTGTTGGAGGATCATATGAACGATAGAAGCGTCTACCGCTACAGCTGTGACCTCAATTAGTGTTTGATCCCTGCCTGAAAAAGTTCTAGATTATGGTGAGGAGAACACAAACAACAGCAGACAAACTTGAAATGAGCGCAAACTATTTCCTAAAAATCGTATTTAATTCAAATCAGGGAACAACTTAACAAGCTCAAATAAGCCCAGCTGCAAAACTTAGTTGAAAGCCAAATAAATTACATATTTTTCGTTTAATTAAATCTGTATACTTTGATCTAGGAAGCAAAAAGCCACCCTCCCAAAGATATCGCATGCAACTGAAACAATTTTACATGAGGGCTTTTCTAACAAAATGAATTTAAATTAAAATTCATTTAATATTTCCTTAAGACCTTCAACGAATGCCAGCACTCGATCTGCGTGCCCCTGTTTTGTTGCCAGTGACAGTACGAAATCATAAATTTTATCCTCTTCAGAGTAGATTGAGCGATCGTAGAAACTCCACTCCCTTGTTACTTAAAATTCATTACAAATACAAAAATTTTGAAATTATTGTAATTTTCTTTTAACATGTTGCCTTTTGTACTGCTCGCTGCACTCACATGTGGAACAACCACAACGAGGGTCTGTGAACTGCCTGTTATGAAAAGGAATCTACAGAAAAGCCAGCAGACGACACCAACCACTTGGAAATTCCAGGCACTCACTTACAATGAAACCAGATAAACGATCCTACACTTAAAGTCACTCACACAGCCACAGAGAATGAGAACAACTGATTTTGTTTTTGTTGTTGTTGTTGTCGTTTTCAAGAAAAGCACATGAAGTGGGAAAGAAGTGAACATGATTCGAGTTGTGTCTGGAACAAAAAGAAGATTCAATTTTGCGTGTGCTGCGGCTGCTGAGGAGAAAGCAACAATAGGAAATTTTAGCATTCAAAGTTGTAAAAAGTGTTCAAAGGCGATCGAGTCAAGAAGACAACAAAGTGGTGGCTGATGATCAACGTGATCAACCGCCAGGCTATGGACAATCACGTCCCAATCACACAATCTGCAAGACAAATACACTTGCAGTCAAACGGCAAACAAATGTGTGTGTGTAAAAAGTCGGGCGAGCAGGCAGTCAGGCGGTCAGTCAACCAGTTATCCAGGCCTGGTGAAAACAATTGTGAAAAACCAACACAAGAAGTACCCTCAACGCTGCTCAGAATGTTGATGTCGTGCGAGAGCCTGACTAGATGGCTGTCTTTATGACTGGCTGGGCAACGCTTGGCTTGACAGGAAGCAAATATGTGTGTATTTGTGCCCGCGAAACACACACGACCGTGTAAAAGCTAATTGCAATCACATTTCTTCTGCGGTGTAATCTGCTTTTCCTTTTTTATTTGTGTCGTGTCCCTTCTTGCCCACTTCGTGTCTAGAGAACAACCACTTCCACAGCGATTGGTATTTTTGGTAATGTTCACTGTATGGTTGGGCATGGTGGGCACCAGACCAAAAACAGATTCCATGCGCTCGTATTTGAATCGTTTGGGTATGAAGGAATTGCAATCACAAACGAAAAACTTTCCTAAGAAAGATAAATACATACACGCGTACACGCTGGATTAGTTGCTTCTATGCGTGGGTGTGTTGATAAGTTTCAAAATGAACAACGTGTTGCAACAAATAAGAGGACGGACGGCTTCGACCTGTTGCATAAACACAAATATATCAAAACAAACCAAATATGAGGCCCTTCCAAACGAAGACTGAGCGACCAGCTGATTACTTTCTTTATGCTTTAGACTCTCTTCACATGTCAACAGTTTAAGAGTAAAATTCCAGTTTTTTGTATTTCACACAATACACACATCCTCGGTCCCCGGCTTTGCTTTGGCGTATTCCTAATTGTTTTCTGCGGCATAGAAGGGTTCCGCGGTCGATGCGAAACCTAAATCTCGAGGAAGGAAATGCATGATTGTGAATAAGCAGAAATCTTAGAAACCACAACCAAAGGCCAATTGACATGTTGTATAAGAATGAGCCCGACTTGGTCAGACTGTCCTTGGCTTCACAAAAAAGGAGCAGTGGTTATTCCTGACGATATCTATTTTAGTAAGGAACTGAAGAGAGGGGGAGCACCAAGCAAATTGCGGAGTTCAGGATTAAGTCTAAAGTCAGGAAGGCGCGTTGTCTTGGCACAGATACCGCTGTTTAGTAAGAAACCATCCGGCTTGGTTGAGGCTTGATTTTCTTTGAGGATTACAGGCTACTGGCTCTGGTGTTTCGACTTCCCTCGTCCTAACCAAAATAACATTAACAGGAGGGATTGGATGGCGAAGCTCCCGAACAAAGGGACTTGTGATATGTAGGGCTTTAGCATATAACAAGAACTTGCCACCTGTGTAATGGACAGCATTTGACGAGTCCGGTTGAGGCTTGATTTTCCTTGAGGATTTCAGGCTACTAGTTCAGGTGGTTCGACTTCTTCTACTGCCAAGAAAATCACTGATAAGAAGTAGTCGATAGCCGAAGCTCTCGAGCAAAGGGGTTTATGATATGCAGATCTTTAGCATATCGCGCGTCTGGTTAGGGCTTAATTTTCCTTGAGCATATCTTCTACTGTCCAGAAAATCATTTTCTTATTGTTAAATATTTCAAAAATTATGCCCTTAAGCTGTAAAACGTAGAGAAAGTGAAACTTCGAAAAAGTAATCGCTTGCGCTCGCAATTCCATCGGTTATAAAGTCGTCTTGCTTCTACTACTTCTTGTCTAAGTTGATGAAACGTCGAGGAGTAAAAAATAAGCGTATTCTTCAGCTTTAATACTACAGCTAAAATCTATTATATTTAATCAAATTTCATAAACTATTTTTTTGCATAGAAAACTGTTAAATTTAAATTTGTAAATAAATTGTGCACCGCAACACTAAGTATCAGCTGTTTAGCCAAAATCTTTGCAATCGGATGACTTTAAATACTTTGTAATCCCTTTATTTGGAAGTGAGTACAAGCAATCCTCTCACGATCAGTGAGACTCATCAGCCAGCCGCACAGACAACAACCTGCGCTGCACAAATGCGAGTACTAAAACAAACAATTTCTCTCCAAGAATTTTTCAATATTTGTTTTACAATTAACACATATTTTTAAGTTGTCGTCCTCCCCACCCAAAACAACACGTTTTTTGAATATTTAATCATATTTTAAGAATAGAAACAGTCAACAACAACAAATAAAGTTAAATAAATAGGCCGCGTTGTCTTTATTTTTGGTTTAGTGCTGGAAGAGTTAATATTTTTTTGAAAAGCTCCTTGAGGCTTCTCAAAACAAAATCTTACCACCAAACTCGACTGACTGTCTTCGCCCTCTCTTATTAGAATATTTTGTTTTCGTGGACTTGTACAGCTTGACTGTTATCTATTAATTTATTTAGTTCCTGGTATGTTGAATTATAAAACAACAAAACTACTCACAGATTGTGAAAGCAAAACGTCAAAAGTGGAAGGAGAACGAACAACGGCAATCGGTTTCACACAATGCAAAAGAGAAACACGCGCGTGGACGCAATCTGGGCACGTCTATGAATGCTTCAATACAGTTCGTTGAACTTGCCGTATGCGGCCGGACTATTCAATTGATAATAAATGATCGTGCTGGGTATTTGTTGTAATTTCATACAGAATACGAGTAAAACACTTGTTTACACGGCGGCGGTCAGATACTGTACTTTATCGCGGTGCCTGTGCGTGTGTGAGTGAGTGCATTTACGATACTATGTTTCGGGGGATCTGTTTACAGAGAACATTCATTGGCTTTGTAATCATATACAAACTTGTGGATCTGTTTGAAAGCCTTGAAAATGTTGCGAAAATAATGTTTCACTTTGGCCTTCTATCGAAATATCGATCAGAGACCTCACAAGAATTAAAACACTGATTTTTTCCGGTTAAAACTGCACCATCCAACAGGTGCAGCAGCGCAGTTTTTTGGGATGTAAAGCTTGAAAAGGTTCACTCTTGGACAGTTTCAATATAATTATCTTGGACAGCTTCAAAAGGATCGTATCAAGAGAAGAAAAAGTGGTGTTCCATTACGACATTCGGGTGTAATAATAAACGTGACTTCAGATTAAGCCCATTGTGACATTTTTTTCTTGAAGAAATTTAACAAACGGCTATTTTGGAGACTTTACTCCACCTGCGTTCAGCTTCCCACGATTTGTTCATTAACCTGTGACATGTTAAAATAGATTCCAAAATTTATGGATGGCTGGTAAAGAGACAGGGAGGAGTGTTATTTATACAGGGTGTTTTGTAAGTGCTTTAGCATTTAAAATTATAATACAAGACAGACATTTTTTTTTGTTACAATCTCGTAGATGATTTCATGACATACAGTTTTTACTACGTGTTCCAATAAATCTGGCCGTATGGTGCCAATTATGGCGTGAGTATGAAGTTTTAATGGTTCAAGAGTAACCGCAAAGGTAACGACATAAAGGAATGACTTAATATTAGCCCGATAAAAAGTAATCCAGAGGCGTTAAATCGTACAAACCAGGGGTCCGGTCAACTGGACCACTTCTGGAAAGGATGTTGATTTTGCAATAAATAGATTGTGGAGCGCACCGTATGGCAAGTTGAGCCCTCTTTTCGTTGATGATGAGTTTTTGGCAACAGATCTAGTTTGCATGACTCTATAACGGTCGCCACTCGACGTACCCGCCGCTTTTTGCTCATGTGGAAAGAAATAAAGATCGATGATGTCGCCAGCCAAGAATAAATTTTAATGGATATCAGGGCGATTCGAGAGAGAGAGAGAGAGAGTTTGAACGTCCTCCTTTTCTGCAAGCTGTCGGCACGTAACCAGGTTCTAACGCATTTGATTAACTAATCATTTAATAAAAAAAAAACATTTGTTTTATTCAACATAACACGTCTCCAAGTTTACTGAACCGAAATGTCAACACAGTTTGACATTTTCGGCTGTCAATCTATAGCAGCTGAAAAAACATTCGTTAGTTATTTCATGCAGTTTTTTGTGTTCCTATATTTTATAAGGAAGTGATGCCTGGGTTACATCATAACTTTTGTTTTATCAGCTTTAAGCTGATGAAAAAACCTTTTTTTTTAATAAAAAACATGAATTTCTAAATGTTTGTTTTGTTTTTTTTTTCGCTTATTCTTCAAATACAAAATATTTTGTTTGAGCAAAAAAAAAACAAACTTTTGTTAATGTTGACGCTTTTTGAGGACTTTAACAGACGATGTAGACAATTTCACCTCCAGAATACGACGATTTAGGCGTTTTATTATCTGGCTGCACGACCACAAATGCCGCTGGCAACAAACACCGCCCTGTAGTCGGCTACTTAATTGTTTTGAAGGCAATAGTTATATCGTAAGCAGTTACACATATAAACAGTTATTGCAATAATTCACACACAGTGCTGCCACTTTACAGTTTTTACTGATTTAAAATTACCTTTTTTTTAATAGAAAAAGTCTTGTTTAAGTGGAAAAAGTCCTTTAAAAGTGCCTAAAAACCTAAAGAAAAGTATTGATTGTTTTTCGGTCGGTGACACCTCGCAAAGTTGCAAATATAATCGAATATATCTTCTGAACTACAATATAAGAAGCATAGTAAATTATTATATATTAAGTGAAAGCTTATTAGGAGCCTAAACAGATCAATTGAGGGGAAAAACTAATTTGTTCCTGGAATTTTGTGTACGTAAGACAATGAGCTTTCATTTGGTGCGTAATACGCTAGAGTAGGTAAAAAATAAAGGAAAGATAGCTTCCACCAATATAAATATGTATGTATGTAGAGGGAACAGTTTTCAACAACATGTACTTACATATATATGTATGTACTTCACCCGATATTATAAAAATATTAAGTACTTTTCTTCTGTGTGTAAAAATTGAAATATATAAATTATATTTAAATTATATTTAAATTTTGTTATTTTATTTTTTGTTTTACAATAACAAATATTTCCTTTGTTTTGGAAAGTAACCCATTCCGAAAGACCGGAACTCTGCCTGCCAGCAGGCAAATGAACCACAACATACGACTAAATTTGGCCGTTATGTGCCGCTAAAAAATTGCCACATTGTGCCGCGCTAATGGGACCACCTAAAAATAAAGTCGGCCTTGTTTGCGAATATGTGCAAAATCAACAACAAAAACATATGATTTCTCTAATGCAGCGAGACAGTTTGGCCACACTGTACCGATTATTGTCGCTATTAAGATTTCGCCGACATAAAATGAAAGAAATTGTAACCAAGTGCGATAATAATGGACCGAGCTAAATTACTTCTACGATAACTTCGACTAAGGGTCGATAAAAATCGTTACAGATTGTGCAATTTGCGGCGATAGTGTGATCTGAAAGCTTAAAGCTGGTAAAACAAAGGTTAAGAAGGGCCTTATGGCTCTCGTTAATTGATACAAAGACTTGAATGAAGAATAATGAATAACCTTTTGATAAGATCTCGTACATGTGACCGCGAGGGTGGTGGCCATTTGAATTCAATTATTTTCTAACTTCATGAATTACTTTAATAAAAATGTATTATTTTCCAAATGAATTAATAAAAAAGAAATTACATAAACTTTACAAAAAGTTGTTTGAGTTTCGTAATGTAGTAGAATTCATCAGCCAGTTCAAACGGCTGAAGAGCTGCATCAAACGCCGACGATTGTTTTCGATTTAACTAGACATTTGATGTCAGATGTTTCAAACATCGAATTGAAATTTTATCACATGAGATTGTTCATGCTTTTTACCGAAGCAATATTTTTTAGGACACAGGCGACATGTAGATACTCAGCATAAAAAAATTTTACATTTACCGTATGAAAAACATGTCGTGTATGGCTGCCTTTTGTAAATAATTTAGTGGGCATTCACACCAGGCAATTCTTTCAGCTAAGCTGATTAACTTTTTGGCATCGATGGAGGGGTGAGGGAATATAAGATGAGTAGATACAGACTTGCTTGTACTTTCAATTCGTTTGACGTTCTTATTCGTACAAGCAATAAGAATTGCTGTGTGTGAACAGCAAAGCAATTTCCATGAGAAATATATATTATAAATTGAACAGTGTAAATTGTGCCTTAATTGCAATAATTTTAATTAGAATCGAACTCAAAATCTATAGCATTTACAACACTGTTTTCTGACATTTCACAAGATTTCGTTTCATGACGACAGCAGCTGATTAAAAAGGCACAATCGTTTTCGTGTATAACTTTCCTTTGAAGTTGCCTGCTTCTTGTTTAGATAAATATATATATATATATTTTAATCAAATAAATATAATAAATTTTTGCACAAACTGCAAATCAGGCAATTTAATTTTCCTGCCAGACTGGCAAGTGCTGTATTTTATAGTCTATAAAGATAATCGGGGTTGCATCGCTTGTTGCCGAATGGATTTGAAGAGTTTTTTTTTTTTTTTTGCAAAATCTACTCATGAAGGAGATTTCATTTTGTATGGAAAATCTTGTCAAAAAAAAAACTAGATTTGGCTCGTAGTCTCGTGTGATGATTGTTTGATTTTGACAAAAAAACTATTAAAAAATTGTTTCCCCCAAATTAATGTTAAAACTTTATTCATTTAGGTTAGAAATTTCTCGTGTCGGAGAACTTAAACGCTGCAACGCAGGCTCATACATACATACAGATGTAAAATCTTTATTTAAGTCACTTCCGCTTATAGTTTTAATTCGTGATATTTAAATCTTAAAAATATCATATTTAAAACTATTGAAATCAACAGTATTTATCAAGCGCAGTAAAAATAGATACAAATAATAAAAGTTTATAAACAGAATATTATGCACCCTCCAGGTATTTTACGCTTTTGACTTTAATGCCATTATTTCCTGATCATTTCCGTTCCTTTGTTAACTTGACTTTCCTAAACAACAAAAACAAAAACTAATAACAACAGAAAGAAAACAACGCAAAAGCAAAAACTCCCCACCGTAATTCACTGCTCATCAACAGTCTTTCCTTTCTAAAATTTTAAATACTAACATTTTGTTACCGAAACACATTCCGCAACAATTAAAGCGAACCAAAAAAAAAAAAACAAAAAAAAAAAAAACAAAAGAGAACAACAAAAAAGACTTTCAGCCCAAGTGTCCGGAAATGAGATGCAAATTTTATGTGGGACTCATAAGCACTCGTATGTCCTGCATGTTCACTTGCCACTAAACATTTTCATTCTACAAATTATGAAAATTTGTTGAAACCACCACCACGCAGACCCTAAACCAGCCCATTTATCGTTTACATTTTCTTCTGGCGTTCCTAGAAATTGCCGTCTTTGAAGAAACTGACCGATCATTAAAAAGCCCGTTTCCAAAAAGGGTGAGTTTTCTTCGCTGTTTCTTAAAGACGTTCAAGGGCAGTCGTGACACAAGGATCTGCAGCAGTATTTTTTCTTGCTTCGCTTCTCCTTTGTAACGTCTTCAGAAGAAAAATTGCTCTGCTTGGCTGGTCTTTTTCTAACGAATTTTCTTCACATTTTTACTCGTTTTTTTCTATGTAATTAATTTTATTTACATACTCATGTATGTATGTATTTATGTATGTATGTATGTATGTATGTATGTATGTATGTATGTATGTATGTATTTATGTATGTATGTGTTGATTATTGAGTTTGTTTTTTTTTTGCTACAATTTTATGAATGTGCGCGTTAAATTGTGTCCTTGAGCTGCCTGTTCATGTCGGCCGTTATTCAAATGAGCGTAAGTTTCAAGTTATTCTTTAAGGAATATGAAAGTAATGCAAGAAATGCTATTTATTTAAAGGGATTGTTTTTGATTACCTGAACTTTAGCAAAAAAGTATTTACAAAAAATTCTTCTTTCTTCGTTTTTTACTGGCAACATTTTTGCCAGCAGGAATTTGCTCTAGTAGCGTCGTCAGATTTTGACGATTTTAGGTGCCGAAAACGACATGTTGGCCCGATGTGTTGGAATATAGACGATTTTTAAGAACGCAAATTTTGCTACATCTCCTACTACTTTTAAGGCAACCGTGAGCTAAATAAAACAAGGGTAGATAATTGTTCGTCGTGGTATTAATAATATTAAACACTAAAACAGATAAACTTTCATTTATGACTTTTTAGCCTGTGACAATTTAATGACTTACAGGTATATCAGTCCTTTTTAGACGCTTAGCACTGTTTGTTTTAAGTGAATTTTATTTAGTTAAATGAGTGAGCGCCTGAAACCATTCGTGAACAGTTTGATAGGTCCTCATCAGTGTGGTTTCAGGCCGGGGAAGTCCACCATTGACCAAATTTTCACACTACGGCAGATGCTGGAAAAGACCCAAGAGATGCAAATCGACACCCACCACGTATTCGTCGATTTTAAGGCCGGCATATGACAGTGTGTATAGGGACGAGCTATACGAAGCCATGTCTAGTTTTGACATTCCTACCAAACTCGTCAGGCTGTGTAGGATGACGATGGAGAACTCTCGCTGCTCCATCAAGGTCGGTAACGAATTCACCGAAACCTTCAATGTCAGAAGGGGATTTAGACAAGGCGACGCACTGTCATGTGACTTTTTTAACATAATTCTTGAGAAGATCGTGCAAAACTCACACGCCAACAACAGAGGCACGATCTTCCAAAAGTCCGTGCAACTGCTAGCATACGCTGACGACATTGACGTGATTGGTCGAACACAGCGAGCCGTCACTGAAGCGTTTGCTGGTATTTCAACGGAGGCGGCCAAAATGGGTCTAGCGGAGAACGAGGGCAAAACGAAGTATATGCTGCCATAAAAAAAGAACGCGCAACACCGACGACTGGGCCAGAACATCACCATAGGCAGCTATAACTTCGAGGTAGTGAAGGACTTCGTCTAGTCTAGTGTCTAGACTCCCAAGTCAACAGTATGAACAACATCAGTACCGAGATCGAACGCAGAATAACTCTTGCCAATCGCTGTTTCTTTGGGCTCAAGAGGCAATTGAGTAGTAAGGCCCTTTCTCGAAAAACCAAGCTGACACTATATACCACTTTGATAATCCCTGTACTTCTTTATGGCGCAGAAGCATGGACGGTGTCGAAGGCGGATGAGGAAGTCCTTGGTATTTTCGAGAGAAAAGTTCTGCGTTCAATCTTCGGCCCTGTTTGCGTTGATGGTTTCTGGAGAAGAAGATTCAATCATGAACTGTACGGGTTGTACAGCGACATGAGCCTAACCAGGCGTCTACGGATCCAACATCTAAGATGGTTGGGCCATGTACTGCTCCGACCCGTAGAATCTTCGATTCCGAACCTGTGGGACAACGCATTAGAGGACGCCCACGGAACCGATGGCGCACACAAGTGGAGAGGGACCTCAACCAACTTGGTGTGCAAAATTTGAGGACGCTGGCTAAAGACCGTGCCAGCTAGAAAAGTTTGTTGGTTGAAGCCCAGGTTCACCACGGACTGTAGCGCCAAAAGAAGAAGAAGAAGATATAATAATATGTTGAGGTACCAGAAAAACTGGTAAGTCTTTGTAACAACGACATAATCTGTCGCCCATTCTTAAATCACTTATTTTTGCTAAATCGTAAACATCATATTTTCATGTATTGAAAATCGCGCGTTTGGTAACATTTTTGTTTCTCAGAACAGGAATATGAGCAGCTGGCAACCTGAAATCGAAGAGAACTAAAGAAGCGCAGCAATCAAATAGAAGGAGTATATTTCTAGATTGGAAATTTTTTATTAAAATCTATCAAAATAATGTATTTTTTTAAAAGATATTAAATAAAAACATATTAAATTTTATTTTGTATGCCTCCATTCCACTTGTATTACCGTCTAAATGCCCTGTTACAAGTCACTTCATTATTTGCTTGCGAGTTCAAATAGCATTTTGTGAATGCGATGTCCACCACAACGATTTTGTGGCTTCAAGCTGTAATCGCATTTATTTGCCGAAATGTAAGTTTCAGCATATGGCCGGCCGGCTGTATTTTAATCAAAGACTGTACTTTCCGTAGCAAAGGGAAATAATACATACAAAAGATCACTCAGTTAATTACCAACGAAAACAGTAGCGGCTCTTCATTTATAATTCATTAAAAACCTGCCTTTTATAAATTGCCAGTTTGACCGGACGCGGTTTGCTACCCCCATTCAAAAAAACCTACCTAAACTCCCCCCATATGCAAAAATAATTTTTAAAATTGGGTCACAAATGACGAAACTATTTGATAATCAATTATTGGACTGGGCAATTTCCGATACAAACCTCCACGCCCAAAAACAACAGCTGAATCCTTTCGACAAGCAAACGGAATTTTGAAAGTTGGTCAACAAATGGCGAAGTTAGTCTCGTTTATATTATAAAATCTGTGGAAAGAGTAACATAATTTAAAAAAGTACGTGTTACGAAAAAAATACATTATCAAAATTTAAGTCCGCCTCTTCCATAGGCAAAAAGAATTTTGAAAATTGGCCCACTAACAACAAAGTAATTGAATGATGAATTATTGTGGCCAGAAATTTGCGTAACGTAATTTAAAAAAGTGGGCGTGGTTGAAAAAATAGCCTATAATTCATAACAGAGTTCCAATTAAAGGTTGTGAAAATTTCAGGAAGATCGATCGAGCGGTCTGGTCTGCTATTTGCGACGCTCTTCCCCGCCCAATTTAAAAAAAGAAGGAGTAAAGAATTTAAAAAAGTGGGCGTGATTGAAAAAATAGCCTATAATTCATAACAGAGTTCCAATTAAAGGTTGTGAAAATTTCAGGAAGATCCATCCAGCGGTCTGATCTGCTATTTGCGACGCTCTTCCCCGCCCAATTTAAAAAAAAAAAGGAGTAAAGAATTTAAAAAAGTGGGCGTGATTGAAAAAATAGCCTATAATTCATAACAGAGTTCCAATTAAAGGTTGTGAAAATTTCAGGAAGATCGATCCAGCGGTCTGGTCTGCTATTTGCGACGCTCTTCCCCGCCCAATTTAAAAAAAGAAGGAGTAAAGAATTTAAAAAAGTGGGCGTGATTGAAAAAATAGCCTATAATTCATAACAGAGTTCCAATTAAAGGTTGTGAAAATTTCAGGAAGATCGATCCAGCGGTCTGATCTGCTATTTGCGACGCTCTTCCCCGCCCAATTTAAAAAAAGAAGGAGTAAAGAATTTAAAAAAGTGGGCGTGATTGAAAAAATAGCCTATAATTCATAACAGAGTTCCAATTAAAGGTTGTGAAAATTTCAGGAAGATCCATCCAGCGGTCTGGTCTGCTATTTGCGACGCTCTTCTCCGCCCAATTTAAAAAACAAGGAGTAACGAATTTAAAAAAGTGGGCGTGGTTGCAAAAATAGCCTATAAATCAGAACAGAGTTCCAATTAAAGGTTGTGAAAATTTCAGGAAGATCGATCCAGCGGTCTGGTCTGCTATTTGCGACGCTCTTCCCCGCCCAATTTAAAAAAGAAGGAGTACCGAATTTAAAAAAGTGGGCGTGGTTGAAAAAATAGCCTATAAATCATAACAGAGTTCCAATTAAAGGTTGTGAAAATTTCAGGAAGATCGATCCAGCGGTCTGATCAGCTATAAATATATATACATACATATATATATAAGATAGCTGAAGAAAATTTGTATAAGTGAATAAAAAGAAAAGTTAAGGTTAGGATGACTGGTCCCGGTATCCAGAATTAAGTAATTGGGCAGAAATGCGGAACAGTGCCTGGGAAGTCTAATCTTAAGCCATATCTACAAGCCAACAAATTTAGTCATGCCACGAAAACAATCCAACAGATTATTATCTAAACTGATTCCTCTCTCCAGCCTTAATGAAAACATATTTTTAACAAGAAATTACGCATTTTTAACTTGAAGGAAGAACATTTGTTGTGTAAGAAAGGAATACACCTTTTTTACGTTAAAGTTCTTCTCTCAGGATTGTGGCAAACCGTTTTGACGACTTCACGCCCAAAGTTTTGACGATTTAGTACCTCTATTATCTGGCAACAGTGCTTGCAGCAAACACGCGTTACCTTAAGGCGCTACGGAGTATATTAGTTGTTAGATAAATTATAGTTAAATATGTATGTATGTATGTATGTATGTGCGCATGGATGCGTGTGTGTGTCGTTTTAAAGGTGTTTTTAAACGATATTCCATGTATGTACGTCCACATGTGTGTGTGTGACTGCATGAATGTTCAACAGGTTCATTAACCTGGTTTGATGATTTCTTACTTCTTGAGTCTCTATTTGATTTTTTTTGTGTTTCTCTGTTTATTAGTTTTTTTTGTTTGTTTATTTTAATTGTTTGCTTTTATTATTTGCTACTTTTGAATATTTTTATATTTTCTTTTCAAGCTCCTTCAAATGCACAATGGGGGTATTTTGAGGAAAAGAAAGAAAGTAAGTGTTTTTTAGCTAAACTGTACAAAATATGTTTTTTTGTTATAAATATAAATTTATAGACTAAAAATAACTTTTAAAAGTTAACATCTTGCTTTAATGTTAGACGGTTTAAAGTCTCTACAGCACAAAACACAGGCCTTGGGTCAGTTTTACGAGTAATACTTATATCCAAATCAACTATAACGATAGAATCTTCAGGTAAAATTTAACTGTTAAAAACAGTTTTCAAGGGTCACACTGAATAGAAGAAGTCGGACTTAAAGTGAACATAAGGCGAACATACATAAATCGAATATAAATTATAACTTTGTTTTCAAAAGTCTTGCCCCATGCAGCCCATTTTGAATATTTCTTCTTAGTGTATTCTGCCTTTTGGAGTAAAGCAAGGAAGGGCTTTCAAAGCCCTCAGAACTTCCTATATGACACAAAATGTGCAAGCTCATCCACAACTTTCACCGCCTAGGCTTAGTTGTCAGAAGGGGGACCATCAAGCTCCCAGGATGCCTTGTAAGAAATCTCCTGGGGTGGTCAATGGCTGAGGTGTTTATCTTGGCTTAAACATTCGTATTGTTGTTTTAGAAAATAAGTTGCAGGGTAGAACTATTATCAAAGAGAGAGGAGTTAGGCCCTTTTTTTGGCCCCGGAAGTGTTAACAGATATCTGTTTTATTAACGAATTGTATGTTGAGGAACATTGGTCGAGCCGTGTTAACGCTTGATGTTCTTTACAGATTTTGGTTTACCTGCTCAGATGACGCAAATTCCTCAAGGTGACGTCAGCGAATTCCTGCCCAGAGTGATTAGATGGCTCGAAGTCTTAGTGTGATTTACAATTTCATCTGAGCAGCAGGTCTTGCCTTGGCGTATATCAAACTGGGGCAATATGCTTTTCGGGGTATAGAGGGGAAGGGGTCCCTCTCTGGGAAGTTCACGTATGACTGCGGTTATGCAGGTTCTGTTGTCTAAGTTCACTAAGATCCTCAGATTTGGAATTGATTTAATGCCAGCACCTGCCATGACGGCCTTATCTGGCAGTGAACCAATTCCACTTAAGTGAACTCGGTGACGGTTCACTAGCGCCCCCATGTAGCTTGCAAGCTCAACCGTGCGATTGGTCCACCCTCAAAATAGGCCATAGTGGTAGGCGCTGATGTACATTAATTTCATAATCTGTTCTATACAATTTAGTTTTGAGCTCCTGCAAGACGGGTTAATGTGATGAGCGAAAATCTTTAATAATGAATGCAGTTTCTTTCAAATGGTTATAAAACTTTCACAAATTCGTCCTTTCAAAATTATTAAATTTGTTTTCCAAATTATTACCACTCTTTTTAAAGTTATTAATAATAATAATAATGTAAATTTTAAACATACATAAATAAAAAACGTTCATTTGCTTCCATGTATCGCGTTGATTGCGTTTTTATTTTGCGGCTGAAAAATTACTTGCATTAATTAAAACTTATAAAATGTCACAAACAAATTAACCACATCATGGCCGTGGTGAGAAATAGTGGTGGGTGCAGGGAACCTGATTTGATACTCTATAAATATATAAAAACTCTATAAAAATAAATTAACTATTCACAAATATCTTTTGCTTGAAAAATATTATATAAGAGGGTGTTTTTGTACGTGTGACTGAGCCCGCGATTTGGCCGCATAGAACTAATAACGGTCGTTCGTTTGTATTGATACTCGTGTGTGCTGCACACACAACAACATTTGCATAAATGCATATTAATATTTATAGTGACGAAATAAAAAAGTTTTTCAAGCTGTGGTGGCTTTTTATAGCCGCTTTTCATCTGCCACTTGTTCGTTAGTGGGTCAATTGTTAAGTAGTTTAAATAGTTTTTAGCCATTTGGCTTTCATTAAGTTAATCCAATCTTCAAATTTGACATACATAAATTGTGCCTGGGGTATCATCGAAATTTTTATTCGTTCGAAAGGTCTATAGATGGATTTTTCTGTAAACTCGGGCGGATAATGGCGATACTTTAGCAAGTCGTGCTTTTTTCCGCCCTTTATATGTTGGTTCATTGTTTACTAACCCAGAGGAAACAAATAGTGGTTCCGAAAGGACAAAATGCCCGGAATGGTGCCTGAACTGATCACCCATTTTGGTAAAAAAAAATATAATATATGTACTTGTTGTTGTGCGGCTATATCCTGGCATGGAAATCAGGCAAACGGACTCTGAACAACCAATTCGACACAAGTACGTACATACAGACATATATAAATAGCTGGAGAAATACGTCCGCTTGCAGCTGTCAAAGTTCAAAAACCCATAATGAAAAAATCTTAATATTAAGCCTTGGCTCTCGCCTATATCTTGTATATGTACATACATAACTAAGATGTATAGAAATCCATTTCAAAACTACTACATTTCCATCTCACCTAAAATTTAATACCTGAGGTAAGTTAGCCACATTACGGTTCTTTCTGTTCCGAGAAGTCAATTAACCATTCCTACGTTCAGTTGTTGTGCATCAGTGAAAAGCGTCATCTAATATAATATAATATTTGACATCACTCTCATATGTAGTTACGCTGGTTTTTTTGCAGTGATGCAGTTTCAAGTTGCCGCCGAGCAATTAAATGAAATAATCTTTTAACTATTAATTTTTTTGTGATTTCTGTAAGAAAGTAGTCACTTTTCGCTTCAATACTTTCAAACATCGCTAATTTCCCCCCAAATTTCGTGCAACGGAATCGTGTGGCAGCGTCCTTCGTTCCATGCGCATGAACGTAATTTTAGTTTTAAACGTAAATCCAGAAATAACACCATAATTATGCCTCATAATCCATATGCACCAGATTTGGCCTTTGTGACTTTTTCCTGTTACTAAAATTGAAGAGATCCATGAAAGCACAGAGTTTTGCAGCGATTGAGGAGATAAAAACTGAATCGCTGAGAGAACTAAAGGCCATACATCTGTACCAAAAAAAAACGCCTATTCGAGAATTGGATTATATCTGAGGTGGAAGGGAGGACAAAGTAGAAATTGTTGAATAAATAAATATTTTTGGCGAAAAAGTAAAATTCATCTTTTTTTTGTGTCTTCGAAGATATTGCGCTGAAATCTTAATCTTAATAAAAAAATGTTAAGAAGCATCATGAAAGTCGAAAAATTGCCTTATTTTACACCAGATATTTTTTATAATTTTTAAAAACTAATCTTCAATCTTCCCTCGTGCAAACTTCTAATTGTGTGTTCACATACTTAAATAGTAGCGCTATTTTAGGTGACAAATACATTAAAAAAACGTAAACAGAAATCCACAAAAAGAATGAATGGATTTTTCACATGACATGGTAATGAGTTGACACCGCAAAAATAGCTGTACACATACTACAGTTGTAGCTCCACAATAACAACAAGAATAAAACACAACTACAACTGCGACTAGATTGATACCTGAATCTAAGTATGACACAATATCCAACCATTCCAAATCTGTTGGTGGACTAGTCAGCAGTACGCATGAGCAGCGGCTTAAAAAGCAATTTCGTTCTTTTTTTCCTTCATGCCAGCAGCAACTTTGTGGATATAAATGAATGATTGGACAGTTGCTTGGTTTTTACTTTGTTGTTGTTGTTGTCGTTGTTGGTGCTGGTTGGCTTGGATAATGAATGCAATTAGGGTGACCATGGTGATTGAGGTTGAGAAAGAAACTCGCACACATTTGAATTTTCCAGCAGATTTTTTCGTTTGTCATTTGTTTGGTTCGCTGTTTTATTTAATGTTTTCTTTTTTTACGTTCGTTGCGCTTTTGAAGCGTAGAAATATTCAGTGGAACATTTTCCCATGCCAAAAGGTGACATTTTTTTGTTTCTTCAGATTCAAATGCCTTTTATGTGCACAGATTCATTCCTGCAACGATGAGGGCTTAATTCTTTAAATTGAACTGTAATTCGGTTAAAATATTTTACTATTTTTCTTTAAGGCATTCGAATACCAGCCAACATCAGAGTTTTGAAAGACTTAGCGCGAAGTTTGCAGGAAGTTTTTTTACATTATTAATGAAAAGCCGTATTTATTTAACAGTTCATGTTAAAAAATGCTTTGATAAGATTTCCCATTAGAACGCGCTCAAAGAAGTTACTATAGGAGTACGACAACAATAATTTTCAGTCTACACGTCAGGTATAGACGCTAAAAGGGGATTTGGACGGTAATACAAGTCGTTCGTACGTTATACCAAAGAGAAAATCATATGAAATTATCACCGTATTTTAAAAATGAGAATACAAATCTTGCGACAGATTGTTTTACGTTTACACCATTGGTAAAAAGCATAAAAATACATCCCTGATCTAATGATGTGTGAAGGAATTTAAAAAAGTTTTAAAAACGATGAGAGCCGCACGACTGTAAAATGTTCATCCGTATTTTCTCTCTATGTCATGTGATTTCATTTCATATTTAGACATAGTTTAGACGAGACCATCCGTGCTCTTCTACTCAAAAATTTGACTTATCGGTAATACAAGTCGAACGTAAAACCAAAAAGAAAATCTTATGAAATTATCTCCGTATTTTAAAAATGAGAATAAAAATCTTACAACAAAATTTTTTTACGTTTACACTTTTGGTAAAAGACATAAAAATACATCCCTGATCTTATGGTGTGTGAAGAAATTTGAAAAATTTTAAAAAACTATAAAAACCGTACGACTGTCAAGTTTTCATCCGTATTTTCTCTCTATGTCGTAGGGTTTCATTACATATTAAGTTTAGACGATACCGCCCGTGCTCTTCTACTCAAAAACTTGACTTATCGTACGACTTGTGTTACCGTCTAAATCCCCTTTAATCAAGGGTGTGTTCTTACGGTCATACATGTATTGCGAACTGCCAAAATATTGTGTAGAATGAAATATGTAAGTCTTATCATGTAAAACCAGAATGCATTGAGTGCGGGGAAATACGGATACAAAATTTAACAATTGGTCGGTGAATGTTTATTTTTTAAATCATTTTAGAAACTTATGTATATATTCTCATCACACCAGAGGTGTATTTTATAGTAAACATTATAAAAAAATACGGTAAATATGTTTTTCGGCAGCATGTTGACGCTTTTAATAAACACTGCGGTTACATGATCAAGTTTTGCTTTAAAATTTTTCACACATGCTGATTGTCAAAGTTCACAAAAATTGAAAGCTGTGACGTAGGCTGCACACTATTTTCTTTTCAGGATGACATCAAGAAAAAAACTTAAAATTATTGCCTCATTGAGAGTTTTAGAGGAAATAAATAAAATAATAATAATAAATAATAAATTTTCTTAATCTTTACGCTATATTATATTTATAATAAAATAAACAATACAACACAAAAACAATATGGCGGCAAAATGTTCGCACACAACAACGAAAAATTTGCTCATAAAACTGTAATCAGCTGTTTTCTTGACTGCAAATTGAAAGAGAAACCGAAAGCAATTTTTAAAAGTGTGAGTGTGTTGGTAAAAAGTTTCAGTGTATAACAATTTGAAAGGCAAATCTTGATCGTGCTGGGCGCTGAATTACGTTTCGTGCCTTAACCTCGTAACTTAGACTGGTCTGTAGGAGTAGCAAAAAATTATCAGCCACTGTTGTGCTGCCACTTTGCAGCAGCGCTGCCATAGTAATATTTTTTACAAAATCTGCAAATTTGGAATAAAATATTCGCTTTCCATATACGAGTATATAAATATAAATATGTACATATATATATATGTAAATAATACATAAGTAGACGAAGGAAAGAGAGCTGCACGATGGCTTAAAAGGAAAGTATTTTTTGATTTATATTTCCAACCATAAAATTAGACTTTTAATCAGTGTTGCAAACATTACCTCACTAATGTTTCATAAATTGAACTATTAGTCGGAAAATCATTTACTCGATGCTCCTTTAATTGATCTATTGACTCAATTAAAAAAAACCTCCCTTAATTGAGCAACACAATCAAAATGGACTCAATTAAGCGCAGCCTTTTCCGTTAGTTTTTGTGATTTGATTCATTTTGATATTAATAATAATGGGATAAAATTAAGACTTCAGAAATAACGACAGCTGAAAGTAGAGAATTTATTAAAAAAATATAAGTCCAATTTGAGATTTTTAAAAGAAAAAACTTGAAACTGCTGAATGCTTTGAAAAACTGCAAAATGCAGATAAATCTGCAGATTTGGCAGCGCTGCTTTGTAGACCTGGTAAAATATACTTTGCAGTTTACGGCCTAAAATGAAATATTTCAGTTTGTCTTTAAACAAAATTCAACGTTGCCCGAGACGAGACTTTGAGAAACTTTGAATCTATGAATAAATTCTTTTACTTTCGTCAGCGCACATAATTACATACAAACAAACAAAACAGCTCCAGCTGAGCATTTTCCTTTGAACGGCTTTCGTGTAAATGCCAACAAAATCTTGCTGTTATTTAAGAGTTGCATTTGGATCCGTTTGTAAGCGAGTTTGGTTGTGCTCTTTTCCAAAACTTGTATTCCTTGTTGAGGCTTGAAATTATTTGAAAAGAACAACAAAAAACGCCCACCAACTGGAAGAATATTTAATTCAAAACAATTTGAAATCAGCCTCAACAACAAAACAAACAAAGCACATACTTGCACAGAGAAATAAGACTGCAAAAAATTCACAGCAATTCATTGAAAACGAAACTGAAATTATTTCTGGCCAAACGGATGTTTATGCTGAGATGCATGTAGGAGCAGACAGACAGTCCGCCAGGCACACAAGATCACTTCTAAATGGCAAGTGATAAACAACAAAATAAAAAAAATAGCAAACTGAGAGCTAAAATGATAATGAATATAAACGGATCTTCACAGCTTTTGATTGCAACATAAACACAAGGAGTGGCCAACCCCTGTACGCCGTTGCCAACTGATTTCATGTCGAGCGGGGCATGTTCGTCACGCGAGTGAAACAGTGTGTTGGTTTAATTGTCTAATCAATTTAGGATTCTATACCGGCAGTCGTGAATATCGATATCGATAACTATGGATTGACAGCTGAGAATGTCTCACAGTATTGACAACATGAGTCACCTTCAAATTATGGAAATTTAATTTCAAAAAAGAATAAATCTGTTCGCCAGGTTCATGGAGCACTTCGCCCATTTTACCGGCAACAAAATCGGCCAATTAATTGATTGATTTGCCACTAATTTTACTCTTCTTGATTCAAAACCATCAACAAGACAAAACAAAATTCAACGTTTAGAAGGGTTTACACGATAGCGACATCCTGGGTCCTTATTATCTTAATATCCACTAGATTATAAGAAAAATATTTCATTCCTATAATTTTGCAGTCTTGTGTTGTCATTTTAAGTTCTCAAGTTCTTAAAAAACACTCGATATTTATTTATTATTTTATACTTTGAAGGAGTCTGGCTGCAGAGAATGGCCGGTTTATGGAAGAGCATATGCCCAAGATGAATTTAACAGACTTCTTAATTGTCACTGCGACAAAACTCTGTACGACATATACCTCCACACGAGGAAGCAGTAAAGTGATTAACACAGATCCGCAAATCAATACAGTCATATCAGATGCGGCCAGTGCGGGTGAAACGCAAATTGTTCGAAAACTAAACCGTAACTACATCCCTGAACGCAGAGTTGTTCTTCTGCTCAGAGTTGCTTCACTACTAAAGTACTAATAAAGTAACACATTTTTAAATTTCTGAGCCTGATTGATTCATCGGACACATTTTCGGTGTGATAGAAACGTAAAGGAATGCGTGAAGAGATAATGAAATTTGTGTTGATTGAAATTAAGGCACGTAATAATGGCATCATATATTGTAGTTTCAATAGGTCACTGCTATACACATCGCGCAAAACATCATTATGATGAGCAGCTAATGAGGTGTCTCACGTTGTCAGCTGGTGACTTGGCAGATAAGATTGCAAGTATTTCGCCAAAATGGAGATTAGCGAGTCTCTAGGGAATTAATCAGTCTGCAGGGTCAATGTAAACAAATTGCCTTAATTGAGAGGGCACAACTGTCAAAAAATTTAATTTAAATTTAAATATTTTCTAATGGTTAAATGTTGGGAGTCCGTCTTACATTCGGGATACTCTGATGCTAGTTAGGGTACCAGAGTGCTCCTTATATATTTATCCATATATAAATTGTAGGAGGGTCTCCGTAACCAGGACAGACAGAAATTAGACGTTTTCATAAAAAAATTAAGGTGAGGAAATATTAGTAAGAATCGGTCTTATATTTTACTCCCCTAAGAGTCACTCAAGGACGGTAGTGAAGATTTTCGTGGAGCTCGCACCGTTTTCTGCTTCTTCCGTTAATGTTTTGACTCATGCAGCTGTTTGCCAAGTCTCACAAAATAATATGTACTACCAAATCTTTTTACTGAGAATTTTCATATACTCGTAACACTTTTCCGCCCCCTAGTGGACTTACATATTGCACACAGTATCTACGTAAATCTGAACAAAGACAGGCAAAACCATAAGTTCAAAAATAATTTTCAAAGCGAGAGCTTAAAACTCGCCGCGAAAACTCGAGACATTTCCTTGCTATCACCCTATTCTTAGAGAATTAAAAAAATCTTTGTGTATTTGATTTTGAGAAAGTCAAAGTAGCAAATTCATAGACGGCACCCTTTCGACTCGCCGCTTGATCTTCTCTGCTTCGTCAGTTTGCCATTCAAAGTTGTGTGTGGACACAAGACGGTTGGTACTGAAGATTATTTTCATGGCTGCTTGTTGTTTTGTTTTTGTGTTTTGTATTTACTCGTATTTCTCAAAAAGCTTGACTATTACACCAACAAAATTTTATAGTTCGACCTTATTGTTGTTGTCGTAATAGATTTTTTATTTGTTGTATTTATTTCAATTGCGGCTGATGAGATGTTTGTTTTTCCTCTCCTACTTCTTTTACTGTGATTATTTGAAAGGTTTTGCAGTTCAAGGCTGTTTGAAAGCTTAATTTCTATCCAACAGTTTGTTGTTGCTTTTAATGGACAACATTTTAGCTTTGAGTGGATCTTTAAAAGTTGTATTTACAAACAAAGGAGTCCGGCACGTTTGAGCAGCAAATAATTAGAAATTGAATAAAATAACCACGTAAAAACTAAATGAATTTGTATATGTGTGTATTTAGCACTTAGAGAAAAAATCACTCAAGTTTGACATTTGCCCCTCAAAAAAACACACGTGAAATTTATTTATGTAAACAGACTAATTGCAAATTTAAGCAAATTGAATATGAAACTAATTCTAACCTCAAATCACAGCGCAGCTTTTGAAAAAAATGTATTTATGTATTTCAAAAAAAATTTATTTATTTCACAAAAAATTTATTTATTTCTTTAAACCAAAAATCATCGATATAAAATCAATTTTTTTTCTTCTTCTTCTTATTTATTGCCGAGAAGAAACAATAAAGTCATTTAAGTCACCACCTTTTTCTAAAAATATAGCCGGGTGTTGACAAATCTGGTGAACTTTGCGAATTTCGGGAAACTGTTCGCTTTCCAAAATGCGTTAAAGCGCACCCATCATTGCGAAGCTGGAAACGGCTGTAGTTTGAGCGACATTATTTTCCAACAACAAAGTTATAAAATTTTCAAGTCTCATGGTGGCTTTGGCTCACCCTGTCTTATTAAAATAAATACAAACTAATTAATTAAGCAATAAATTAATATTACGTTTAATTGTATCCAAACTTAGATTAATATCAATATGTTAATAATATTTGTTGAAATCAGTAAAGCTTCTGCTTTGTGGATTCCATTTGGTGTAGTTGGCTCTGAAGACCGACTTGTGCAGAGGCAAACAATCTTGTGTCGGTCTTCTATGAAGAATTCGGAAGATTCAGATACTTACATTCTTTGTCCATATCATGTCATAATGGTGCTCTAATACCATTATAATGGACTTTGTCTTGTCTAGAGGGGAGATCCAGGATGTCGGCAACATTTAATGTGTAATGCCCAGCATCTTCAACAGATCAAGCAACATCCTCTAGAGATGTTTGCCATTGGCGTAACACGAAGCTATTAGGCCTCCTCAACAGAGTTTGATCCCTTGCAAGCCAGCATTAGTCGTTTTATTCCACACATATCGTCAGCAGTGATGGAAATGGCCGAAATCGCACCTCTCGAAATGTATATACATATATAGTGATGTAAACATCTACACCCTTCTATATGTGCCAAATGAAAGGTACACATATTTACACGTGAAAGAATTGTTGCGGAACGCAGTTTTAAGAGAAACTGGAATAGCATCAATATTTGGGCCAGGAGAGATCGAAAAGCTAAGTGATATTATGTAATAAAGCAGGACGCTCTGTTCTACTCAAAGCACTGAAGAAAGCGGTTGTTTCACTGGAGAACAAGCGATTCGCAAGGACATACTTTTTAAGCCATTATAATTGGCTGGCTGGAGCAAAAGGGTTGTGGAAATGCATGATTTTCGGCCTCCAGTTTCATGAATTTTGTCGTGTTTACTTGCCAATACTCTCTGATGTGAGGATGGTCGAGATGGCTTTCCTTGGCTGAAACATTTTAACTGTGATTGAAATCCAGGCCGCAGAAAGAAAGGGCTGAAAAGCACTCCTCACGATGAAGGTGTTAAGGGCCTCGTATTCAGGGGATTAAATTTGCTTTCGAGTTGATGTTATCTTGCAAAAGACGCCTTCTTTAGTGAGTGAAGAAATTGATCGATTCCAAAAAGGAAGTGCTGAGGGTATTTTTACTACATCCACTCCAGACTTCAACTGAAGTCTCCTTCAGGGTAACAGCCATTGTGGGGAAATATGGAAGTGATACTGATGGTTTTGTTCATTTCGAATGTATCTACACATTATGAGCTTTAATGCCAGCAGAGCAGAGCTCGCACTAGAACTGGTTAAGAAACGCCTAAAACACGTGGTCACTCAAGGGATATTATACCAGTTAGGGGCACTTATAAAAAATAGGCATATCCAACTTTTAGATTATGCGGTAAAAAGGAGGAGTCAATATTTGATAGCCATCTGTGTGGCAATGGGACACAGGAGATACAGCCTACTTCGTGCCTATATGCTGGGTAAACTGGACTTGCTGACTCACCCGTTAAATAAACTGATTCGGTTCCTTGACGAAGCAAGGCGAAGCCCAATAGGTCAACGATGGTTGCACAGCCGAGCACGTTTTGGGGCCAGACCTTCACTATTATTAATTCTTACACTTTTTGCAGGGACTTAGATAATCCAGTAAAATATATAGAGGTTTTGGTTATTTTTTCCAAATGACGAATTTTTCCATCATGATCTTATTAAGTCGCAAGACAGGCTCTCATGGGAATCTACAATATTAAATGTTTAATATAAAACGAACAAGATATATTAATAGATCACCCGTTAACTTGTCCAATTTATGTTCAACGGAAATAACTCATTTTAACTTAGAAAATATGATTTATTTTAACTTTGAGTTTATCGTTCATTAAGGAAATTTTCTCCAAGTGCATTATATTGAATAATACCAGAGACTGCAACATTGGCGTTGAAATGTCTACATGATCTCAAACTAAAAAATAATATTGAAAACAAACAAAAAATATTTCGATTTATATAGAGTTTTATCTATTGAAACTGATGACACCTGCTGCTTGATCATTAATTCTATTCGAACGTTTTCAATAACAAGTTGATTTTAATTTCAAACAACATTTCTGAATTTTAATCACAACTTTAATAGGTATTTTTCTAAACTCATGTACTGTTATTTTGATTTTTGTTTTATTGTTGTTGTTGTTGTTGTTTTGGAGTCCGTTGCCACACAATTTCGGCCGTTTTAACGCGCTTTCTATTAATCGTCACACCAGTGAAAGAATCTTCAGCGAATAAAACTCGAACTAGTACAAAAAATTAACATACGATTTTGTCTTGTTGCCTCTTTCTTTATCAGTCATCCAAAAGCTCTCGCTACAAAATAAAAAAATTATGATTCTTCATATTTGGCCTTTTGGGTAGAATTAACGAGGAATAAATATATTCCAGCCATTTATTCTATTTGAGGAGAGCGTGGGATCATGGCAACGAGTCTCGAGTCAGGTGTTTTTGTTTTCATTGTTCGAGCCAACGAATTTTAATGATCATTAGAAAATCATGCATTATTATTCTGATTGAAATTCAAGCTGTTGGCTGGGGGCGGCAAAAAAAAACAATGAAATTGTTCGAAAACTTTGAAACTTATTACAAGCCCGTCCTAAGCACGAAATATGTACTACATAGAAGTGTAAACAGAATTCGTTAAGTTTTGGAAACAAGACTGAACATGCGTTTCAAAAGCAAAACAATGGCACATTTTTAAAAATTTCTTTAAGACAACCACTTCGAATAGAGTGACAAATGGCCTCATCTGCCCTTCAAATTGATTTTGTTAATCCTGAATGATTTGCATCACAGCAGAAATTAAACAGAGTGGATGTAATTTTTCAAAAATTAAATCAACTTTTTTTGCGAAGCCACATCTTAAGCGAAACGTTTGTGTAGCGTGTTGTCGCAGTTAGAAGTAGTTTTATATTAAACGGATTATTAATTGTCCGTTACTACAAACCTGCTTTAAGGTAAAAGCGAACAAACAACCTAAATTAAGGCGTATTTATGTTACAGTATTTGCCAAAATCGGAAAATTGACCTGGCAGCAGCTAAAATGACTCTATATAACAAAATGAATACAAAACAACAAATAGCAATAGCAATTGTTTTGCAGCTAACTTCACTTCTCTAGGCGCTGTCAAAATTGGGTTTCCCAATTTCAAAATGTTTTCTCTTTTTTATAACATAATCCACACCGCGCATGTATTCCCTATGCGATAATGTTTACGTGCTCCCTAATAGAGAAATTTATCAGTCGCAGAGATGTTTTATTGGACAGAAAATTGAATGACATTAATGTTTATATATGATTTCGATTATGTGGCGGTCGCGGTTAGCGCGAGAGGCCAAGTTTCACCATTCAGTAGCATTCTGATCATCATCGTTTTTAAAAATATGCCCATAAGGCGCAGCAAACAATAGTTGTCTCTGCAAATAGTGGTCTTCCGACAAAATCTTGTAACCCAAACGCGGCAATTTATGTATCCATTAATGTATCCATTAAAGAAAATAAAAGCCTTCATGGATGAAGTACACGATAAGTTTGACAACTAGAAGTATTATTTTCATAAAAAATTTCAGACAGTTTTTAAACGTTGCTCTGGTATAAGTCTATTTGTAATGATGTGTCAAACCAAAACAGAGCAAAGGGGAACTATCAGCTGCTAAATGGGTTACCAAATAAAAACATGATTGCCAACTCACAGCTGTGAACCTGTAAAAAACAGCCAGTAGTGTAAATGCTTGATTTAGATAATTTATCTGGTAAATAAATTTTACTCTTCTGGACTTTTTTTGACGGAAAACATTGCAGGTAACATATTTAGAACACGCGATATAAGATATTTGTTAGCGCCAAATATTCATACCCACTGATGACGCAGTTTACTATAGTCCAAAGAGATTGTGGCCGAAAATAGATGCAATTGGCCATAGAACAGCCTTTCGCACCAGTCAAAACTCGTGGAAATGCAGGTGCTTACTACTGGCCGACCACTGTATGTGCATGATCGGGCAGGAGTTGATTGTGCTTTTAGTCCATAATTTGGAATCAACATTGCGCCATTGTAATTGTATATTGATCGTTTCTTTTGTGTGTAATTTATGTCCCACATGCACTTGCATTTGTATTTGGACATCAGCATACATACATACATATATATATGTATATATTTGTTTCAAAGAATCCTCAACCAATCAACAGGTAGTAAAATAGAAAGTTTTTTTATCGCCATCGAAAAATACGGGCCAGACGCTTAATTACAAAATATGTATATATGTATGTATGTATGTATGTAGATAATAAACTAAAAACAATAAAAATAGCCGTCCGTGAGACAGACCCGTACTAAAATAAATTTCAACTCCTTTTCTCCGCCACAATCTCAAACAAGAAATCTATTTCTAATAAAAGAAAGCCAGAAAATTAAACATTTCAAAGCTCCGTTTTGGCTGTTTTCTTTTCTTACTTGTTTTTATACGTATTTTTGTTCCAAACTAAAGTTTTGACCCCTTTTAAGTTCAAGAACCCTTTTTGCTGTTGCTTCATTGACGACGACAACAACATCATCATCATCATCAGCATTAACATCGGCAGCATAATCGTCTTGCCAGCAGTTGAGGATCATAATGATGTTACAGTGTGGTGGCTGCCATAAGCTTGGTTCACACACTCACACACGCGCACACTCTAATAAACACTTTGAATTTTGATGTTAGAAATTTCGAACAAAACAGAATTACAAAATCATCCAACAGCCAGTGGTTGGGCTGCTACGGCTTCTTGTTCCTCTTAATTTGTGAGTGCATGCTCCCCAACAACAAAAACAACAGCCGCACAGCACACAAATAAAGTTTACAGTGGGCAAAAGTGTTTACTTCGAAACGAAAACAACGAAACTGTGAAAAACAACGAAATATGTAGGTTTTATCAAAACAAAACGCCTAAGAAGTTCGCAAAGAACTGGAAGCCAAAATAATTAATACAATTGAAAGGCGATTTCGAAAGGCTGGGGCGCACAGAATCCGTCGTACATTAACTGGCGTTAAAATAAAGTCTTCACTTTGCAACGAAACAAAGAAAAAAATAACTGATAGTGCGTCGAAGTGCTCAACATACGTTAAAAGTTGCTTTGATACGTTGCGGTGACGTCGACGTATTCTAGGTGACAGCGCTCATAGCAATCCCTATATTTTAGCTTAGCTGTCGGTTCAAAACAGTGACGGGCTGGCTGTATGTACCCCGGCCTTAAGGGATTTGTCCAATCACGATCGAAATCATAGTTAAACCTGAATGTCATAAACTTTTTTATCGCACGAAGCGCATTTCATTGATATTGAAAATGTAATTCTTTGTCTTAGTATGATTTAAGTTTGGGTAACGCGAAAAAGAACACCCTATACTGTATACATGTGTAGATCTAAAAAATTGTGTACGATATTGTTGATAAAATTAAAATTTTTTCATGCCACCATCTGACGAACGTGTGAATTCACTATTTTTGCTGGCAGCTCTACTACATACATCCAAGCAGACATATTTGTTGTCGGGCAATGGGATTGTAAGATCTTACAATAATTTCAACTGACAATTTAGCGTCTGGTGGCAATTTTTTAAATACATATTGTGCCCTGGAATCTCTGTTAACGGGCACTTCCTCGAAGCGGACACCCTCCTCACACGCCCATTGCTACCAGATCGCAGCAGCGCTGTATAAGAAAAACATTGCAGTAGCTTTCTCTTGAATAGGCGCTGCTCATGAACGAACGCGGACACCTGCTTGGCAAAAAAAAAATTCTATATTATTTTTCCCGATCTATTTTCGTGTCCTGATTTACTCTTAGTTTGTTCGCCATAGCAACAAGGCAGGGCTTATCATAATTACTGCATCGTAGTTAAAGTTGGGTCTGGTAAACAGTTTCGCTCTCACATAATGTTTTCAGTCTAAGGATTTTGCTCCGGCGAAATGGTGAAATAAGAGCATTTATTTTATTTTTTATAACAAAAGCATTTTTAAATAAAAACTAACCATCTTAGATAAATTTGACGATTCCTCTTGGCCGGCCACCTCCCCGGTACGGACTCATTTCAATGGTCCCTACGATGTCCGCTCAAGCGAGATTTCCCGTTACATACATATGTTGAAAAAGAATTGGTAGGCGAAACTTGATCCTGCGACCCCATGTCGCCTTGTGATGAATCAAAAGATCAGAAGTCTGGATTGGAGTCCGCGTGGTGTTTATTGTTTATCCCAGCCTTCGTTTAAAAAAGTTGCTGCGCTCCCACCGTACCAAGTTTAAAAGGCATTCATAATAGATTTCATAAATGGAAAGAAACATTGGTAAAAGCAACAGGCAAAACAAAACAACAGTTTTGTTGTTTTTGTATATTTCTTAGTGCAATAATGATGGTGGTTGTTGTGACGAAACTGCTATTTCTGGTGCTTGCAGTGGTGGTTGTGCAAAACTGCGAGCTGAAAGGCGTTCCTTGTTTGACATTTTGCTTTCAATTGACTTCTTTCGTATTCTAATGTTTTGTTGACAAAAATAGCCCCTCTGGATGTGTGTTGGTGGCAAAAGAGAAAATAACAACAAGACACAAAATATGAGAGCAGCTGAGACAAGGCAAAAGCAAAAGCAAGAGAATAGAAAAACTCTACAATATAAAAGCTTTTTTAGGTGGAGACTTAAAACGAAATTTAAGAGATTCCTAAATACATACCTATAATGTTAAAATAAGAGAAAACCAATTGCCAAGAGCAAAAATTTAACTTTTGGTTTTCCAAACATCATCAGCGTTGTCAACTTGGAGATTAGAAAAACACTCAAATCGAGAATATGCAGCGTAGCGCTTCTATCATAAAAACAAGAAGTTAATGTAAAATTTTGCTTTCAAGCCGAGATAGCCTTTAGCTGCTGTGGCTGTAGTTATTAAGATTTATTATAATTTCAATTATAGTAAATTATAAATAAATAAAATTCATTACTCAGAATGACCAAGAACTGTTCGAGAAATAACAGCGCCTGAAAAGGCAACTTGCCCCCAATCGTACATATGTATGTATGTATGTGGGTATAATAGATTTGATCAACGTGTGCCACATGACATTTTACCAATTTCTGCACACACTGTTAATATAATCAAGTGGCACCGGTTGTTTATGCCTTACAAGCCCATATGTGAACCAGCATAAGAAAATCCAGTCCAGCTGATTTAGAATTCTTTTTGCCGAAACTGGTCGCACAGCATTTGATAATCGCCCGCCCATGTGCGACAAACGCAAAATTTGTGAATCACTTATTTCAAAAAAAAAAGGAACCGATCTATACGCTGGAACAAAAACGGTAAAGTTTAACTACTACTCGTTCGTTGGTTGTAAGTTGGACAAAGTTATTATTAATTTTTCTTAATTTAATTTATTTTCACCTAAAGAATTGCTTATCAAAAAGTACCTTAAAGGATTATGATTATTTGAAGAGAGTGAATTGACGAAATATTAAAACGTCAAAGAGAACGAACTAGTTCAGTGCATAAATCAATGAGAAATATCCAAACCTCAGCTTTCCTGAGCACCGTGAGCTACAGCAGCAATATTCCCAGTTGATGCCGACTGACATTAATGGGATGTCTTAAATGGTATGTCCACTAGACGACTTGATATGCAGCTTCTTTCAATCGTTTAAGGCCTTAAAACAGGCTGAATATTTGCACAGGCTGGTCTTTTGTCTTTTCCCCCAATTTCATAGGAAAATCGACGCATTTCAAAAAAAAGTGCACTGCAAATGAGAAACGATCATGTTTGGAGCATGTCCACACATGTATGTACATATAAATGGACATACAGTAGCGGACAAAACTAAAGCACGGACTTCTGCTTGTCACTAAACTTTCCAATAGCATTGAAAAGAGTTCCTATTTTATAGAAAATATTATTATATTTAAACGAATTTACTCTTGAGATGTTTAAAGCAAGAAGAATAAATTTCAGTTCATAGAATATTTATATTAATTTTTGAGTTGTTTGCATGGCGTCGAACTTGTTCTGGACTTCATAACTTTGGCTACAGAACACAGAGGTGGACGTCCACCAGCAGACGAGATGACCAGGCAATAATACATTTTTTTAAAAAAAAGATCCATTCATGTCGTCCACAACCATCACAATTGTGATTAAACTTTATACCCAGAACAATCCAAAGGCGGGCTGTAGAAGGTGCCCAAAAAGCCTTTATACTCGTACCACCAAAAAATAGACGGGCCAGGTTTGAATTCGCTGGCGAACTGGACCACCACGATATGGGATACAGTTCCTTTCTCTGATGAATCAAAATTTAATTTGAAGGGTTCTGATGTATTAAGATTATTTCGAAGGCGGAAAGCCCAACGTCGTAGTCCACGTTATATCAAAGTCACAGCGCAACATGGCGGGAATAGCTCCAATTCATCCCCAATTCATAAAATAAGTGGATTAGTGTATCTTTTTGTTTATAGACACATCCTGCAACATGTAGCACTGCCACATGCAAAGGACTAAATGCGGACTAAGTGGATATACCGACAAGACACACTTCTAAATGTGTGAAAGAGTGGTTCATTAACAACAAAATTAACTTTTTGAAAAGGCCAGCGCAATCGCCAAATCTCAAGGGAAATTGTAGAGCTGCAAAAACTTAGACGAGCTTTTCAAGAATATGGATTGTGCTTGGAATGGAATTTCTTCTCGATGCAACGAAGATGTGCAGATGTTTTCAAAAAATAATGGACAGGACACACAAAGTATTAAACACTTTTTTAAGCCCTCATTATGTTTAATTCACGATGTGTTTTAGTTTTGTCGCCTTCAAATAGTGCCTTCTATCCTTTTTATTGCATTTTGATAGTTTTAAATGAAGAATTTGTGTTGCTTTTGTTTTTTTTTCAACATTTTATATAATAATATTGGCAAATGAACAGGACTAAATGTCAACAATTTTATTTGGCTACTTAGCGATTTATTAGTAAGTTTTGTTCGATACTGTAGTTTGCGAATGGCATATGCTGGGGGATAAATTCTGGACACCTGCGTTTAACACGTAGTTTTGCACTCAAGGATTTTTGTTATTTTTATAAAATGTTATAATTTAGGCAACGTGGACCAAAAGTTGTTACGATTCGAAGGGACAGAGGAGGAAATGAATTGCAAAATACGGACGATTCATAAAAATTTCTAGTGCGATTATTTTCAATTACAAATCGAAAATATAATAACAAAATCGTTAAAGTCATAGTTTAAAATTGGGAGTGTTTTTTCTTTCAGTGTAATTTTTAATTTCACAGTTAAGCGTTTAAAAAAGCTCTACTGATAAGATTCAGTAAATTTGCAATCTAAACAGGCGCAAATCGCCATTAGTTTGATAGTTCTTATAATATATCAGCCTAAACTATGCAAAGAAAAGGGAAGACGGAATCGATTCTCGTGTCAGTGTGATAAGACTGATGAAACAGAGCTCTTCATACCCAGTGGTAAAATGAAAAGGCACTGGCAAAATACATTAATGGCTGGATTATGGACAGCGAATTTTGTGCCACGAATGGCAACTTTTGTCAGTTGCCAAGAACATATCGAAAATAATATTTTGACACCTTGGCAACTCTAAATAATGTAAACAATAAATTTTTTCCTACGAAAAACAGCAAAAGTTTTTAAGTTGAAACGAAAAGAAACAATTTAAATGCTGTCATCAATTGAATTGTTTCTAGACGACGAAGAAGAAAATGTGCAAAAGAAAGCAGAAAGCAGTTAAGAGACATTTTCAATGTTGCCTCAATTAGCGTGTAAAATTGCGGCCTGGCTGCTATTTTCATCGCTTTCAAACCTGAAAACAATAAATAATACATTTTTATGCTTAAAAGTAAATTAACTTTTTATCCACCACCCAAATTTGCATTAAAAACCCACACGGCGCTGTGTTTGGCAAGAATATTTCTATGACTTTAATAATTTGAAAATTTTTAAGTGACAAAAAGTCGCTGAAATATTTTTTGTTTTTAACTTTTTTTTTTATTTAATTATTGCAACTATTTCAAGTTACAAACTGAATATTCAATTGTTGGTTGAAATGAAAATAATGTTTGTACGTTTCACAGGGATTTCATTCAGACCATCAACTTTGTTGCCTGATCTGGCAACATCTTTTTCACGTACCACATTTCAAGCACAACCCAGTAGTTCACAATTTGTGCGACAATCTGTCTGAATGTGTAACGACAAGTGCGTCATGGGAAAAAGAGAAACTATATTTCAATGTATTGTTGGCTCGAATGCAATGAGTTCTTAAAGGAGTGACACTCTACATTTTGCTGTGATTAATTGACAGAAAGAAAAATGATAAAAAATGTTAACAAAACATTTGTTTTTTTTTTTCTTAAGAAGCCGGAAACCCGAACCGAAAAATAGCTAGAATTGGCCATAAATCGCGCATTAGTCAACACTTTTAATGTTTCAGGCTGCTTAATGTATCTGAACTCTTTGCAGTTGGTAAATTTTTCTACTACACAATATTTGTACTGCAACTGAGGTATTACAAGGGCTGAAAGCGAGTAAACAAATGTCTGTAAGCCAACATGGCGTCAAACATTTTCACCACTGGGTAGCTTTCAAACACATACAAAAATTAAAATCTGTTGTCAATCAATGCACTCACATTTTCACAATTATCGTTGGTATCGATTGTTCTGCCATTCCAAATGGTCTGAGGCACACCGGGTTCTTCTTGCACCAGCAAATACTACGCGGCTAAAGGCATCATGAACTTCTGTCGTTTGAGCAAAATTTGCAATCCATTATTTTATTTTGAAGCTCCATATTTCACATCTGAAACTATAAATTGGATATAAAGAAAATCAACTGAAACACGAGCAGCATGAAAATTTTGCCATAAAGCAATTTATTTTTCTGCGTCTAATTATTAACAACAAATGACATTAAATACTGGAAAGTGTATTCGAGCAACTTATTTGCGACTTCAAGGCAACGGCTTGGCATGAGAGGAAGAAATAAGCGGCCATCTGGGGAAGTGAGTTGTTTCTCCAATTCACCGCAATAGTTGTTTCAATAATTGCATTCATTCATTTAATTAACCAATTAATGGTTGTGTTTATGTGCCCAATGAAATAGTTGTGCCATCGAGAAAGAGCGAGGGAGAGATGTGAAGTGCAGCTTAAAAGCAATAAGTGTGGAAGTACTTACATCAGGGATGTTTAAATTGTATTAAATACGTATGTATGTAGTTTGAAGGATTGCACTTTTTTTGTTTAATTTATATTATTTTTATTAAATAGATTTATTAAGAATATAAATTTCAATTTTACTATAATATAACAAAAAACAATTCAGTGTTGAATGCGTGTAAACCTTTTTACATACATATAAAGAAAATTAAAATACGCACTGGATTTTAGGTCGTTTCCGACATCACAATTACAATTTCGATAATAGCTTCTTTCATATATGTATGTTCTATATCGTTACCTTAATATAGAAAACCCCTAACTGGTTTTTTTTTTCTCAAATCGAGTTGCTTGTAAATTTCGAAAGATGATCTTCCAACACATCGTTGACGTGCTCCGACTAAAACTAACAAAAATATAAGCAGTTAATTGAAATTTTGTGAATACTGTCAATCTGTTCATTTTTTCCCTCTAGTGACTAAATTTTAAAATGCAAGCAAAACGATATAGTTTTGGACAGCCAATTAGTACTGCCGACATGAGGACTGTATTCGCAGTAAAATGACTGCAGTGATGAGTTGCCATATAAAATCACTGACACTGGGGAGATTCCTTAATTGTACTAAATATGCCATTGGTGTTACAGTGTACTTTTCGAGTTTGAATAGTACCAAAAAGAGTACAATTGTGCCAATTTTACCATCCCTGAATTATATACATATGCACGTTCATAAATTGGATAATGGTTTGATGATAAACTGGAAATATGTCAGCATTTTATAGGTCAGCTGGAGACGAAATAGTTCATAAGGGGAAAAAATAATCTGATTCTATGCGAAGTCCAAAAATACCAACCAAAAAGTACACAAACCTGAGGATTTTATAGATAATAGTGCGCTTCCATATACATATGCAGATGTTTTGCTCAAGACCAAGTGTTTTGCTCACGCCCAGGTTTTACTCACGAACATGTGTTTTGCGCTAAAAACGTTTAACGTTTCCTCTAATTTGGCTATGCAGGCTCTTATACCATGGGCCAATCGGCAGAACGGGGACCAGGACGTGACTTGACATGCCTTGAAGGCGGTGTATACTGGTTTTGACTATTTGGTTGAGGTTCCCACATTGACTAAAACGTTCCGATTGTTGTTTAAGCCTAAAAACGCAGGGAGGACACTTGTTAATGCTGAGCCCCATTTTCGGGAATACATATGAACCGGAGATACTGTTGACTTGCCACAGACTCCAGGTTTTGTTACGCAATTGGATGGTGAGAATCTTCGGGTGAGTGCGGATAAGGCCAGGATTTCGAGCTGTCCAGTTAAGTGCTTCGAGACTTGCTCTACTAGCCACGGAACTACTGGCAGGAGGCAGTAGAAATCGCAAGCTGTCGATCCAGGGGCTTTCACATACCAGGGAGTTTCACATGCCATCTTGTGTATGTGCCTTGTAAATCTGAGGGGGGGGGGGGGCGGCGGTGAACCGTTGGCAAGTTCACCAAGTGGCTCTTTTCTCCAGCAATTTACTCACCAGCAGCACAAAATTTTGGAGTTTCTATCTGTAACAGTTTGCCAGATATAAAAGATGCATTATTTGGCAAAGATTGGAGGTGCCACGTTTCGGCAGACTTGCCAGACGTTAAAGTTTCAGCAAAGTTGAAAAAGTCGCTTTGTGAATGAATAAACAAGCCTGCGATCAGATTTATAATATATATGACACACACACACACACACACACACACACACACACGCACTCGCGCCCGCTCACAGCTGAAAAACTTACTCCAGCCAATTGATTGAATATCTAGTGCGCATGCGATTGTTGTCCAACTGACCTTTTGCTGCCTTTCTTAATCAACAGCTCTTAATCAGCCTCAAAGTTGCTCAACTCAACTGCACTTTCAAAAAAAAAAAATAAACTTAAAACTTTCAAAATTGTGTGATCATTTACATTTACATTTACATTTACATAAATAAATAAAACGTTTTGTAGTTGTTCTGTTTTTTTTTTGCTTTTTGAGAAAAAAAATAAAAAATCCTATGAAAAACGCACGATGCACAAAAAGAGAAACAAAACAAATTTTAATGTCCAACACGTGTAGAGCGATAGTTGTTGTTGTTTTTTAATCATTTTGCTACATAAACGAGAATCATTAAAGAAAAACAACGGCAACAACAACGATAATCCAACTGGGACTGAAACCTGAAGGTCTTTGCCCTTTTTCATTCAGTTTTCTTAAGTTTCCAAAAACCAAAAAAAAAAAAAGTCCAATTCAAAGAAAAGAAACCAAAAACAAAAACAAAAACAGAGCAGGTAAACGTGTACTGTATGTATGTATGTATATTTTTCCATATTTTAGTTGTTGTTGTTGTTGTTGCTACCTTTTTTTACATGACTTTTTAGTGTCAGCAATTAAACAGGAGTTTCAGTTGGACTCTCTTTTTGTCACTTCAATGCTGTCGTTTGTTCGTCTGCTTGTCGGTTGTTGGCTGGTGTTGTTGTTGTTCTTTGACATGATTTTTTTTTTGTTCGTTCGTTTGTTTGTTTTCTAGCCTCCACGTGCATGTTCGCTTTGTCTTATTTCCTTTGGAAGGTCGCTGAAGTCTTAAAATGCAACGCACTTAATACCGGTAGCGGAAATGCAGCTTAAAACTGATATCAACGATGATGTTGCAGTTGAACGTTAATTTGGTTGATTCTGGACAGAAAAAAGAAGCATAAAATAAAACTGTCACATACGAGTTTATGAAGTTGCAACATTTTTAGAGCTTTATGGAGATCACAAGTTTTAGTTTGACTTTGCGTAAAAAGAATTTACATATTTTCATTTTAGCAGAAAGCACTTACGAACCCAAACGGCACCATTGTGCAAGGTTTATGTGGTCTAATGTCAAGCACCTACAAAAAAAAAGGTTTTTAAAGGGGCTCCTTCAAAAAGGAAGGCGACACTTCGTACGAAAAATCTCTTGTAATCTCATGAGAAAGCGGGTCAGCCGCGGTTAATAGACGTTGCGATCTTAAAATTTGTTTCTGCTCCGAATTTTGGTTTTGGCCACATGACATATTTGGTCATTTTGTGGACTATATTGATATTCTTTAGTTAAAAACTCTTTTTTCCATCATGGAATACGTGGCCTAGATGTCAGTCAGCTGTTCCCATATAGCCACCACGATTGGACAGAAGCAGATAATCCTAATTGAGCCCAAGTTGACTTTGAGCACTACATCTTCATTAATGATGCGCAAAAGAATGATGCGGAAATTTTCATTGCTGCCTCAGAAACGCTGGTTAACTTCTCTGAAGATGAGGCAGTCAAAGTTGGCGAGGAATCACCACATCTGACATACCTGGAAACCAACCCCAACGGGAGCAAGTTTAGCCTTGGCCTAAACGCAAGGGGGCATTCTGCTTTTCGTTGGATAGAGGGGAAAGGGTCTAGCAACCAAAATCCTAGTAAGTTCATGTATGAATTCGTTTATGCAGGTTCCTCTGAAACTTTCACCAAGGCTCAATCGATGGAACGCCATCGCAGGATGCCTGCTTTGGTGATCCAAATCTCCTCGCCGTGCTGTTGTCTTGCCACAGTTTCTGTTCTTCGTTAGGAACTAGATGATGTTCATTCAGGATTTCGCTCTAACCACTCAGGTGCTTAGTCTTTCCCTAACTGTCGAGGGAATTACTGGCAGAAGGGATTAGATAGCCCCAGCTCTCGAGCAAGCTTCTTGTGTTATATGGCGTTCCCATGTGCCTGATAAGCCACATGTTCACCCTGTGGGATTGGTGCACCGTGGGATTAGGCCTTACAGTCAGGTGCCTGCAGTTTCTTTTAATTTTTTGTTAATTTGTTGCGATTTTTAAATTAACGAAAGAGGGGAAGCGACATCATTTAAAGGGGTTCAGTTACCCAGCGATCTTCAAATACATCTCCAAAATATTAAGGCTGAAGCAAAAACTCGTCAAGCTAAATTTTCGGATTTTTTAAAATCCATTTTAAAAACCTGACAAAAGAAATTTTGTTCTCTTTCACTTCCCCGCAATCTTATTAACGAAACTTTTGTTTATTTGATTTAAAATATATCGTTGATTAAATATTTATCTGAGGCTGCAACAACAACAAGATGGTTTCTTATTATAGAAAAGTAATCGCAGAGATGCCGGCCAATTCGTTGTAGATTTGTGTTAATAAAGCGTCTTCCATATATTTAATGTTGGACTACACGAGTGGAATGAATCACAGTTGACAGATTGACAATGAGGATTCTAGGGGGACTAGTTTCTCAGCTAATTCTTCTATCTGGTTGTAGCAGTGTTCGTCGTTGTCTGGGCCACTGCAAGTGCATCAATTCCGATTTTCAGATTATTTTGTCTCTCGATGTATTTACATATTCATATACATACAAACATACGCAGGTATGTTGCAATGTGTTTCCTCTATTAAGTTGTCTTATTTCAAAGATAGAGTTTGTATAGGCACGTACACCTTTTGCCACATTTATTTCAGCCAATCAACCAGCCATCCATCCATCCATCCATCCATCTATTTGTTCCTTTCACTTGTACAGGCGACACTAATGACATCTATAACAATAAAAGAATTCCTTTTTGTCTTCATAATGTGGCCAAAGCCACAGTTCAAAGCAGACAGGCCAGATAATGAGGCGGACAAACAAACAAACAAATTCTATAATTCAAAGTTTATGAAAAAGGGATCACACGTTTGTCATGGTCACATGGGTTGGGCTGTGTGTGTGTGTGCGTGTGTTTGTGTTGTTGTTGCAGCTTTTTGTTTTCCTCTCGTTGCTGTTCGAACAACGTGTGTCTCTCTGTATGTGTGAAATACACACTTTGGAATGCAAATTGCTGTCGAAACAATATCCTCTGAATTGACTTCAAATCATGCTGCTCTGCTACAAGCACAATCAGGCGAAAGAGTCATTCAGTCAGTCAAGTCAGTCCGTCCTTCGTGCAGTCAACAAGACTGGCAAACATCTATTCAAACAATGATGTTGTTTTTATCATTCCTTAAGAGAAACTAAAGGAAAACCGAAACCAAAGTTGCGAATTTAAATTTTTGTAACGATCGTTGGTTTGAACTTTATGTTTCTCCCCCTTTTTATAAAGCTTCCTTTTGAGCCGCAAGACGGAATTGAATACGAAATAAAGGAGTATGAAAAAATAAAAATTATAAAGCAGAAGCAGAAGCACCAGCACCCTGTGGGGAACTGAACTGAAATTCCTTAGATAGATTTTGCCTTTTGGAACAGCTTGTGAGACAAGAGGGTCGCACGCTCGTACATTGAAAGCACAATTATGATATTCAAAAACTATTTTTGTACGTCATTTGGTTGGTGAGTGGAGAGGGGAGGGGGTAAGGGGGGATTGGCAGGAGAATGCTATTATCAAATGCAGAGAGATGTGAAAGAGTAGAATGAAAAACACGAATTAAATAAGAAGAAATAAAAATGAAATTATCAAGGATAATTTGCTGATATGGGGGCTTATGAGCTGAAACACACACACACACACATACATATATATGCCTATATGTATGTATGTACATATGTATGTATTTATGTATACAGTAAACCAACTAATTCATATTGGCATGTGTGTGTATAAGACCTGTAGAGGTGTGTGTGCGCGCGTGTGTTTGTGTGATAATTTGTTCAGAAATCTCCTACATAAATGAATGTTTGCAGACCACTTTCGATGAGTGCCAACAGATTTCTCACTAAAGCGACTGCAAAACGTTACGCATATGATTCCCCTGTATGTTCGAGTAAAATGTCTTTGAAATGCAACAACAAAATTGAGAAAAAACGCCTAAAGCTTTTTTATAATTAAACTAAGAAATTACTCGACAATTAAAGGGAAAATCTTATCTTGATGGATTCTTTGAAATGATTCACCTGAAGGGTAAGATTTACTCACCCAGAGAGTATCTTCTAGGATCACTAATTAATTAGTTTATTTATTTATAATTTTCCATAACTAAGACTATATAATAAATGTTAATAGCTAAAGCAGTAGCAGCTACAACAACAAGCAGCGGCTTGTTGAGGTTGCCTGCAATTATTATGGTCGTGAAGCCGATTCGCCCAAGACTCGATTCGGATACAAAATGCTGGCTGGGAAGAAAATGTATACAGCAGAATAGTAAAAAAACAAAATTCATCATCATCAAGGAATGTGTGTGTGTGTGTGTGTGAAATAATATTAAATCCCAACAACATAAATCTTTCTGAAATGTTTTTTTGTTGGGATTTAATACGCATTCGTTGCTGCTTTTTGGAGAAAACGTTCAGAAGGGCCTGGATCTGCAGCGCCAGGAAAACATCGTCAGTTTGCAACAACATGGTTTGCTGGTGGCAGGTAATAAAGGGTCTTTCATTAGGTGCACATGGTCGGAAAATGCATCATGTTTGTTTTGAAAACTGAAGGCTGGAGCTGGCAATTTGTATAATTTAAGCTTCTCCAAAGCTGAACCTACAATTTTTATGGAAATATGGAAAAAAAAATAAAAATCGAATTCTTTTGTTCGCATTCGAGTGCAGATCGGACTAGACGCCAGAGATCGAATCAGGAACTCAGGAACATATAAATCGCATGAAATTAAGAGTCCCGATTATTCGAACATTTTGTCCTTTAATTCTCCTTGTATTTTTAAAGTTGATTGTTTGAATATATTTTTCAAAGGACGATTCGACAAAGTGTCGAACTATAGACAGCTGGCATTTTTGATTTTCGTTTTGACTGGGTGCTGCAGAAGGAGTTTAATTATCGTTTTTTTATTCCCCCATGGAAAAATCTAGTCCAATAGATTAATCTGTTCCCAGTAAAATAAACATATATTTTTTATATTTATAATAAAATTACTTTTACTTGGCAAAATATTCACTCGTTTTTGAAAACGAAGAAATACAAAAGGCGAATCAGAGGTTGTGTCACATACATTTTTATTTCATTATAAAAATAGAACAATTCGAATATAGAAATTTAAATGCCAAAATTTAAAACAAGAAACCTCTCATTCGAAATCTGAAGAACGTCCTTAAAACGCGATTCTGGGGCAGCAAATATCTATGGAAAACAATCCGACTTATTTGATGAAGAAAAAAAGACCGCCCTTGAACGGGAAGAGGAAACCCGTAACGCCACATCGATTCATTCATTCAGAAATTAAGCGGAAAATTTCCAGACTTTTATTAATATTTCTAAATACAAGTGAACTCTATTGAGAAAGGAAACGTTTTAGTGTCTATTTCACGATGTCGAACGCATTTCAAAAAACGAAACCGACTCTCTGTGGTCTACTTTTACACTTAAGCCTCGTAAAATAACTGTTTTTTTTCGCTTCGACTGCAGACGAACCTTAAGAATCGAGATCGTGAAACAGCTCCTTAATCCTATTAACAGACACTTCCACATTACAGAAAAAGATTTCCTCGACTTCCAGTTATAATTCAAAAAGCGACAACCGTAATTCAGAATATTCAACTGAAGTCGTAGTTCAGGAAGCGATAGTTGCAATTCAGATGTTTGTTTCTGATCCATTATAATTTGAAATAATTAATTTTAATTCACAGAAGTGTGAATTGCAATTTAGAAAAGGTCCGTTGCAGTTCAGAATAGTTAATTGGATTCAGAAAATGCCGGTTAAGATCTGATATTAAACAGTTGCAGTTCAGAAAGTGTCAATTGTAATTCAGGAAGAGTCAATTGCGATACTTCCAATCCCGAAAGTGTCAATTGTAATTCGGGAAAGATCAATGGCGATAATTGCAATTCAGAAACTATCAATTGTAATTCAAGAGAATCAATTGTAATTTAAAACTGTAAATTCTAGTATAAAAAAGTTTGAAATGGGATTCAGAGAATGTCAATTACAAGTCAGAAAGTGTCAATTGTTGTTCAGAATAATTAATGGAAATGACAGAAAATGACAATTGCAATTCAGAGAGTGTCAGTTCTCTTTGAATTACTTCTAAAACCTTCTGAATTGATGTTGACTAATCTGAATTACAACTCCAAAATACTGGCAGTACTAATAATTTTTATAAAACATTTAACTCTGGTTGCCCTGGTGCTCCCTTGATACACCTGACCCTTAATCTACAGGCTTGTATCCAGAACTTGTTTAGATATTATTGTAAAAATGTTGTTAAACAAATGATTGATTTTGAATTTTTTTTTGATAATCGTTTAAATTAATAAAGAAATTTATTTATAATAGTGCTCAGCAATTACTCCCCTTCTTCGCTTATCCTGGTGCTGAAAAAACTCTCATGATCTGAAACTAAAATCCGTTTAACTTTTATCCCTGGAACACATTGACCTTCTAAAAATACCAAAAACGAAAAGGATTTCACATAAAATAGAAACTAATACAAACAAATAAAGACGAAAACATTCACAAGTTATAAATAAAACTGAATCGATGTGTCGGTCTGGTCTTCCTTCACCCTTTTCGAACTTGTGTTTGGCGCTCCTTTAGACGTCGTGTGTTTCTGTGTGTGTGTGTGTGTGCGAAAGACGAGTAAATGTTGTTGGCGTTGTTGTATCTCTCAAATCTCTCCCTAGAAGTTCAACAAGTTTTTCTGGTTTATTTTTAAAACTTCATTGTGGTCGCTGTTGATTTTGTTTAAACGTTTTCAGCTCTTCTTGTTTTCATCCCCCACAAACCGTTCCAAGCACACACACACACACACACAGACACACTCCCACTCACACACAGACAGTTTCCCAAACATTTACAAACTCCACTGTAGAGATTTCTTTTTCTTTGCTGTGACATGTCATCGTCCTCTTGGGCTGCTTGCGATGCCTGATGGACTCAATTAGTTTTTGTTTGGCTGTTGCTTGCGTTCACTCTTCTGGGGTTATTCTCCAGCAACGAAATCCTGTTGCTGTCTTCAACACCTTGCAACAAAACGGGGGTTGTTTGCGAGTGAATCCTTTTTTTGTCAAGGCACTGCTCATGACACTCACACACACAAGGCCGAGAGTTGATTTTGAGATTTGAACTGCGCCGTTGCGTAAGATTTCTGTTTTTTTTTTTTTTTGTAGAAACGGGGTAATTACTCTGTCCAAAATCTTGCGGGGTATATTTTCGTTGTTGTAGTTGTTGTCCATGAGCCTTGACTGGTTTTCGTTTAATTATTTTCCCCATTTCAGTTCGAGTTTTGTGAACATCTATAAATTCATTAAGGAAAGAAAAAAAGAAAGAAAAACACCTGGTTATTTATTTAGGATGGAAAGATAATTTCTTTTGAAGTCGCACTGAATTTCTATGATTCTATGACGGAAAAACATATTTTTATTAAAAAATATTAACAGCATTTTGATTATAATTCGCTTTTTCGTTTTGAACCTTCTCACTTCACACTTATCAATTTTTATGGCTCAAATTTATGTTCTTTATGCGGGAGCACTACATGCACATATAGAATTACTAGTTCTCTCCCACTTCTTACAGAAAAGCAAAGCGTGACAAATAAGCATCTAAGTAGTTCCGTAGGCCCATGTCAAAACTATCACATCTTTTCCAACGCACGAGTATTTGACAAGAATGAATGCGCTGGATGCCACTTTATTATCCACAAGACAACATATATTTTTAAGTCAAATCAGCGAATGTTTGTTTATTTAGAAGGATCAGAATACACTAATGGAAAGCGATATCAACCAAACGGCCGCCCTGGCTACGCGCCAGCGCTTGGCAACAATTTGTACATTTGCGACTTCATGTCCTTGATAAGAAAACAAATTCCACCGGCCACTTATCTGTCTCGAAACTTTATAGAATATGGACTAAAAGTGCTAGATATCGGCGGTCAATTGTGATCACCTCTACGAAAAGTCACTCGCTCACTTTTCACGCAAAAGAAATATAGTATCGTTACGTGTGCGTCACGTTAGTGCCATCTTGTTGAAGTCGTTTATCTGCCAATTACGGCCATACAAAATCATGAATCATCATCAGCATTCTATTCACCACGCTGGACCACATATCGGACCAAATAGTTATACATTGAACATCCCGAGCCCCATATGCGACAATTCTGCTTGTTAACGTTAGTCTTGATTTCGATCATTTAAGCTGATTTCTCGCTGAAATTTCAGACCAGTTTGATGCCGTTAAAACCAACTCCTTCTCAATCAACAACGACATGAAGTTCTTGATAGTCCGTTAATTAGTTGAAGTTTAAGAGATCTAAGACCTAAATATTTGTGCCAGATACGGTGTAATGGCGTTTGTGATCTTTCGTCAACTCTGTGGCCTACAACAATAAAGTTCGCAGTTTGAATCTGAGTTTCGCAATTGTTGGCATGACACAAAAATGTTTTGTGAACTGCGATTGTGAAATTTTCACCATTTTCGTACTGAACTGCAATAGTTTTAAAGTGTAATCGGATGTCCTTCCAATTTTATAATAATTAACTTTTCACCTGCCATCTAACAAGCAGTGACAGCCTGAACCCATGACAACCACGAAACTGGCGGGAGATTCAAAATGCAGTATTTCGTTTCAATATTCTGCATCTACACTGAGACAAAAGTAAAATGCAATTTGCACCCTATTACGCCGAAAACAGTTGGTGGAAAATTTGTGTAACTTCTTTAAAGAGACAGGCAGTGCATGGATTTTGTCATTCAAATGATGAAAATAAAAGCCATAAGAAACAGAGTTGAAAGGAAATTATTCTTTATGATTTTCTGCTTTCCCCAAAGGAAATATTTAGTACTAGTCTTGTAGGTAAAAATGTTGTCACTGCCAGACGTGACAAATTTCGTTAAACACTGTTGAAGTGCTTTTGAAAGTGTAATAAAAGTGCTGGCAAATGTAATGGGTGTCATGACCTACGGACACCGATTTTGCTTCTACAATTAATTCAATGTCACTCGTTGAAGAAATTTGTTTATGCTTTTTCTTAAACATAAACGATTTTGCCTTCCCTTTCTTCCTTTTCAACCCATTTTGTTGCCTATTTCTTGTGTTATATATTATTAAAATTTTTTGTGTCATGGCTTACGGACACAGATTTGTGCTTTACAGTTATTGCATTGCCCGTAATTAACGACATACTTTTGGGATTTGCCAGAGAAGAAGTCACGTTTGCAGTTTCGTCAAAGTCACTTGACGTTGACGTCTTACTTTTATGCTTTTCTTCTTCTTTTGTCACTTTATTCCCAGTGTCCTACAATAACATTTCTTATATTATGATGTAAGAACTGCTGACATGACTCACAAGCATAAACTTTTCGTTTAAATTTGGTGACGCATTTTTAAATAATTCCATTAATAAAAATGTGCGCTTTTTACGGTTTGTCATTTAGCTGGCGCTTGTTACGTTATGACGTAAAAATTTATGGTATTTCCTGTCATGACCTTCACAGACTGATTATTCTGCTACAATTTTGTCATGCCACTTTTTAGGCTCATACTTTTGTGCTCTTCCATAAATATAAAGGCTGTTCTTTTGCGATACTTTTGTGGCCTGTATTCCAATTTTCCGACACTCCTTGCGTTATGACGCAGCTCATGGCTTTGACGCTCTGCCATAATTCAGAAATTATTTTTACTCTTTGTTTTATTTACTTTATCTTATTCAGAATTTGTACTGTTTTGTGTCAATTTTCGCATTCTCATTTCATATATGGAAATCTTCCTTTTTCTGTTACTTTTGCTCCCTTTTCCTTACGTCATGACGCAACTCCTTTTTGGCGTATGTTGTCATGACTAACAGACACGGATTTTTCTCACACTTCCCATCAAGTGAATGAATTTAATGACTCATGCCTTTTCAATGGGACAGGAACTCAAACACCGACCATGAAATTTTATTCTCATTTTGTTTTAAATTTCACGGACTCCCTTAAAACTGACCCAGTCTGGGAAAGTATTAAAGACAATTTCAAATGCAAAGTCCTTTTGTTATGCCACAGGTGTTTATTACTAAAGCCTTTAGGGAAGAGGGAGAAAGAGAGAGAGAGAGAGAGAGAGAGAGAGAGGGAGACAGGGCAGGACAGACCAGAAACAAATAAGTAAATAAACGTGAGAAGGAAATAGAATTAATTGTGAAGGGTGAAATTTTCAGGTGTTAAACAGCGTGAAATTTATTTCACATTTCAACGTCTACACACGACTTGTTGTTCAATCTTTTGTTTTTATTGTTTTTGATATCCTATTCCAAGGTCCTTTTTGCCCTTCTAACAAGGATGTATTAATGTTGATTTTATGGTAATTATTTATGATTTCGTCCAGGGTCGTACAATCGGAAAAGCCAACAAGTTTTACACAAAAATTGTTGGGGTGTGGAGATTTTGTTTATATTTATTTTGCTTAAACTTAATTGTTTAGTTCAAATTAGTCTCAAATTTGAATTTAAGCAGCCCTTTTCTAGGGTGTGTGATTTAATTTGTTACAAATTGATTTCATTGGTTCAAGCAAACAGGTTGTTGATTTCCATGTTGGTAATTAATTTCCGCTTGTGTTAGTTTTTTAGTGTGTGACTTTTTGGTGGGTAGAAATGCGATTTCTTTGAATGAGTTTTACACATGAAAAGCAACAAGAAAAAAATGTCAAAAGGTTTTTTTTCTTTAGGCTTGTAATTTTTATAAAGTTAATGACATCGAACCGGATGTTTCTTACGCATGACGAAAATTTTGCCTTCAGCCAAAGCTGGAAAGATATAAGACGATAATGAGGTGAACACTGATAGTAAATTTCCACCAATTATTGAAAAGAAAAGAACTTTATGAAATTTAAAGAATATTCAGAATAGAGATCAGCTGGACGTCAAATGAAAATGCACACAATCGTGGCGTTGGTCGGAATTCCTCTTACGCGGCGAACGTTTATATTTGCACAAAATGTGAATAGGCCAACCACTGGTGAACAGAACAGTTATTAGTTCGTCGTTATTGTGGTTCGCACGACGAATTTATACAGCCAATATTTACCGGCGAATTCGTCGCGGTAGTTTTTCAGCCATAAATCATTTCATTATTCTTAAATTCCAACTGAAAGAGCACAAGAAATCAACTGAACAGGAAAGCCGAATATCTGACTGTATTTCTTTATCAAATACTTAGACTCATGCGGCACTAATCACATACGAAATCGGTTAAAAAATGTAGGTTAATTTCTATTTTCTCGCAAAGTTTTTATTTCTATTTTATCCCTTTCAATGTGCCGATATGTACCGGAGGGGTTTTCCAATCCTCGAACCACCTCTAACAGGCATTCTCTAAGTGACTCGGTTTTTATCTTCTCACTTGCCCCAAACCCCCTTCCGCTCTTCAATCTGGGCAATAAGAAAAAGTGGCGTGGGCCAAGTCTGATGTATTCGGTGGCCAAAAAGTGTCGGGTTTTTCTGGTAAAAATTCATTAAATTTAGAACGATCATCGCTGCCATACGCTTCATGTTCGAAATTTCCCAGCGATATGCCGACATTCTGTCAGCAACTCCTCTAATACTGATTCGACGAGTCTTCGTAACAATTTTCTTTACGTTGTCCCAACATTTTCAGCTTTAAAACATAAAAGAATCCTGCTGGGGCCAGTTTCATTATTCACATCATCTGGCGAACCTTTTTCTGACTCAGAGTACAATCACAGACTACACGCCGCTGTGAACATTTCAAAATCTTTCGAGAACTTAAATCCACTTTCATAAAATTTCATGCCAGTTCATTCAAATCTGTTTGTTCCTGAGAGCAGAAAAGCTAAACAAGCAAAACACTTCCGACTTTAATGCCTCTCCCATAAAAATAGACGGTGAAAACGGGAATGTTGGAGACTGCTGTACCTGGACCTTAATTATTGAACAGACCTCGTGCATACTCGTATGCACTCCACTTTCACTTGTACTGAAGCCAAAATTTTCTCTCTATTCTTCTAGACGTTTGAGATTTCTTTGACGCTTTTCAGAATATACGAGTTCAATGAAATGTTGCTGACGTTTTTGGAGAAGTAGCGGTGCTACTCCCCTTTTAAGTACTGAAACCGGCACAACGTACTCCTATTAAAACAGTAGTCAAGTGCTTTTTGTGCATGTTTTGTTGGACATTGAGGATTATTGTGCGGTTCTCTCTCTTTTTTATGGCTCTTATTTCCTTTGAACAAGTTCAATGCTTTGTTGAAGGCAACAAAAAAAAAAGAAAAAAGGAACACTGAAATCATAAAACATAAAAGAAACAGTTTTTCCTTTTCGTCGAAGCGTACGGCCATAAAAAATGACGAGTACAGGTTCAACTATCAGGGTACTTTGATCTCAAAACTCTCTGCAGGAAAACATTTTTAATGGCTTTTAAGGAAATTTTTTCAAAGACGCTCCGTTGTGATATCAAAAATTAAAAGAGGAAAATGTGGAACAAATTTTTTTTCGCTGTCAGAAAAGGCCACCAAAAGAAAATCAGTTGAGGTCAAAAACACTGAATGAGAAACTAATATTGCGCAGACGGTTTCAAAAGTTCGAAACTGTTTCGGAAAGCGAGTAACCGTTTGATTCTCAAGCTTTAGTAAAACAGCGAGATCATGAATTTTGTAGTTGGGTGGCAACCCTTAAGCTTATGGGCCTTTTTAAACCGTTTAAGATCAAAATTGTTCCTCCTCATTCATTTTAATAGAAACCTTCTCTGTCACTGTAGGCTGCCTTGCGAAAAACACTGATTGAATAGGGAACATCAAAAAGCAGCACCCGTATCACAGAACTCCATTGCCATGAAAAATGGAATTGAATCCGTATTTCAATTCCTTTGTAAATTAAAATGAAAAACTATAAAAATTTTTGGAACCACAACATTTTAAATGCAAAATGTTAATGAAAATATAAATAACCAAAATGTGGATTAAGTTTCGTGTTCGAAAAGAATTGAAGTTGGAAAACTGTATAAATTAATCGGAATGAAATCACTTTGTATAGAGAATCTCAATTCCTTGTATAAAATTAAGAGACATTTAAAGGCGAAAGTTTTTTGGTTCTGGTTTTTTAAAGAGTTAGAGAATTTCGTTGAACGCATGAAGTGAAATTATTAAGCGCGTTTATGAAGATGGAAATGATTTTATTGCGAAAAGTTTTTTTTTCAGGTTTCCTTTTGTGAACTCAAAAAGGGGGGATTGAATTTCGTTCTCGAGGGGAAATGAACGCATTTTGCATGCAAAATATTAATTCCGTTTGTGAATACAAAAATCGGACTTCACTAGGAAAACTTTTTATGTGTTTTGAAGAACGAAACCGGGAATAGAATTCCGTTTTCGACAACTATAAAAGTGTTCGGAATGACATCATTATTAATGAAAAATATTAATGAACGAACTAAAAATTATTTCATTGTGAAAATTTGTTTTCTGAAGTAGATTTCGTATCCGAACGGACAATTCTAAATTTTGCGGGGCATGACATAATTTTTATCGATGAATTTTGATGACAGTTTTAGAATCAAAAACGATTTCATTGCGAAAATATGTTTGTGAATTGTCCAATTCTTCTATTTATTGAAGCCCCAGATGGTTGAAAAACGGTCTTGTCAAGGACTAAGTCAACGGGCATGTCTCAGAGTTCACTTGCGTTCGAAAAGGGACTTCAACGAACTTTTGAGCTGTTCGGCAAACAAAAACTAAACAGATTTTCTCTTCCTAATTGAGGGCGTGCAAAGCAAGGGAGCAGTTTAATGCAAAGCGTTAGTTCCTGAGCTGCATCCCCTTTAACAACTGAGCAGGTCTTCTGTTAGGGTTTCAGCTATTTGAGCTCTTCAACATCATTTTGCAACAAATTATTCATAAAAAGATAACAAATTGTTGGTTTGAATATGGAGTGAATCGTTGATACGATAAAGCGGTAATTTTCCTACTTCGATGGCAATTTTATTCTCAACGGCTGATGATTTCCTTCCTGTACCCAGAGACTTTGAACACAACCAGGTGGCTGTCACGGAATAGACACCGGCGACTTTGTTACTTAAATCATTTGCTAGAAAAGCAAAAGCAAAAAAGAAAGAAAAAAGAAAATCAAACAGAGAAAAGAGGATAATAACGAAGAGAAACCTGGCAGGCCGGCAGGCAGGCAGGAAGGCAGGAAGGCAAGCTGGATGGCAACAGCAGTGTGGCAAGTTGTGGCGCTCGTACATACACATGCCTTCTTGCAGCGATAGAGTTGGGCTAATGGCAGGAAAATCTACACAAGAAAAACTTGTGTTTGTGCTCCTTTTTGTGCTGAAATAGTTTCTGTGTTTCTTTTAGTTTTGCTTTCGGTACGTAGCGACGAGTTCAATGCACCGGAGTTACCTCAGTTTCGCTGCATGTAATGCAACCAGCCCACAATGTAATGCGAGTGTCAGTGTGCGAGTGAGTCGTCCGTGGTACGTGTGTGTGTGCGCGCGCGCTCGCGTGTCTGTGTGTGGGTGTGTGTGTGTGTGTGTCGAAGTGTGTATTTGTGTGTCCCAGCAACAGCATCCATCCATTCTCGAATTTTTCTTGCAAAGAAAGAAAGATACCAGAAAAATAAGGCAGCCATACAATCCTTTTCATTTCTTTTAAATGGATTTTTTTTTATGGTTCACGATCTCCCCCTTTCTCAAGTGACTTGTTGCTGGTTGCTGGTTGCTGCTGTTGTTGTTGTTTGTTTTATTTTTATATGCTTGTGTGTACTGAGAATAAACCGCCTGGGATCTTGCATTACAACAACAACAACAACAACAATCATAATAATAATAATGTGAAACAGTCATCCAGCCTGGCTGGCAAACAGCCTGTTTGCCTGCCTGCCTGCCTGCTGCCTGTAAAAGAACAACCAGATACTTTGAAAAACAGCCCAAGCGATACTCGTTCCTATACCCCAAAGCAGCTTAAAGTATTACAGCAACAACAACAACAGCAACAGCAACACAAACAACTATTACAACAAAGTCAATTTTGTGTAAATACTCGTCCCAACTGTAAAGGAGCAACAGGAATCAAAATCGAAATATTTTTGTTTGCGCAGTCTTTTGTTGTTTCTTTTCTTTTGTTTTTTTTTTTTTCATTGACTTCGTTTGTTGTTGTTTTTTTTTTATTTTGATTCTCTTGCGACTCTTTGGGAGGCTTAAAATTTCACTTTGTTCACTTGTAAGTTTATTTTTCTTTCGTTTGTTTGTTGGTGGTGGTGGTGGTGTGTGTGCGTGTGTGTGTGTGTGTGTGTGAGTGTCAATGTATGAGTTTAAAACTGTCGAATCCACTTACATATAAAATAAAGCATTTTCTTGTTAAAATAAATTCGAAAGTAGGACGAAGTGATAAATTTTTAATTAATATTTTTGTATATCATTTGAGCAAATACTTTTTTGTTGTTGTTGCTAAACAAGTTATTTAGTTGTTATTTTAAAATGTTCTGCTTGAACCACTTGAGTGCTAAACAATAGTAAAAGCTCAACTCTGTCGAATGCTAATAATCCTTGTTAAAAGGGGGTTGGGGGGCCGCAAATTCACGTTGCCTTAAAAGTGCGGACTCAGGGTTCAACCCCTGTACCAGAACTGGGTTATGTTTTTATTTATATTTTGCAGGGATGAGGTTGTCAGAATTTCACTGATGTTGTTCTGATGCATCGTTCAGGGCCCAGTGGGCACACCTTCTCCCCCACCATCGCACTTTTATTAATATGAATTTGTTTGTTGGGTTATTGAGTGCTGGCATTTATGTCATTATGCGTCATTGTTTGTTGTGCGTTTCTTAGGCTCTTGTTTAGTTGAATATAAAGAATTTTGAGTATTATCGTTATCACCAGACTCTTTGGTAGGAATCGAACCTACAACCTCTGGACTTTTGTTTTTCATAAAATTTAATTCCTCTTTAAAAGTCTTAGATGATCATAAAATTTGTCCATTTTTTAACCTAAACACAAACTAATACTTTTAGCTGTCACTTAACGTTCTACAGGTTTGTCGCATTTGTCATAGAAACCAAACAGTTGATTCATAACAGAAACGTAACGTAAAAACTAATTCTGCTTTAAGGTCTCTAATAATAAATTTTATACAGCATTAAGTGACGACACTCAGGAAACTTCCAGCACTTTTGTACCCATCCAAAATTGTATTTTATTACACTGACATACGCACCCGTTACGCTGCTTTTTCTATAATTACAAGCACTAGAAATATTAGGCAGTTTAATGGCCTTGATTTTTCTTAACAAAACTAATTTTTCAAGTCTGCAGGTTGTTATTGAATTCTATCTAGGACTATCTTTTAGCTTCAAAATTTTCTTCTGCATCAAGGACGATATTTGCGAAGGCAAAGCTCTACTCCTTATCTGTTGATGAAGTTCAAACAAATCAGTCTTAATAGCCTCGGGAACACAGTAACACTTAAACGATTGAGCAGCTCAATTTTAGAGGAATGGCAATGCTAACAACCGAAATTGCCTTCTATGGATCTGCTCTCATCCACACGAGGCTCATCAGGTGCTGGTGCTGGAGCTGGTGCTGCCACAAAAAGTTGGCAGAAGACACAACTTTTAGCTGCTACAGGTACCCGGAAATGCCGCTACAGAATGTGGACTGTTTTTTATGACAAACATAACCTCATATTTAGTAAGAAGTGGACAGCTAAAGGATGAAAAAATTGTACTCCAATAATATGAATTTTCCCCAAAATTAGGAAAACGCCGAACATAAATGGCGCCATTGGATGTCCGCTGTAAAAAGTGAGGCAGTCCAGCCAGACCTGAAGAGTGAACACGGCAGGCGCTGAACGGATCTTCCGAAAGTGGAAGTGCATCCATTCCGCAACAGACGTCACAATGATATTCAGATGCTGCATATATTTCATCACCATCCTCATCCCCATTGCGCCAACGTCCACGGTGTCATCGATGTTTTACTTCTTCTCTCTGGGTACTCGGCAGAAACGTGCACTTTTTGCTGCGCATCTTTGGGTGCATGCAATTTTGTTGCTTTTTCTTTGTAGTTTCAATTGTTGTTGTTGCTGAGACACGTATCCCTTTTTTTTCGTATTCTTTTGAAATTTTCTTTTCGTCGCCGTTTGACGATGAACTATTTGATGTCGATGTTTTTTTTTTGGTGGTGGTGGCAGAAGTAGGTACAAAATTACGAAAGAACGTTTGCAGCACGACATCCACGGAGGGTATAGAATTATGTACGAATGTATGTATGTATTTCTATAATTTAATCATTTTGATTTACTCGCACACAAGAGGATTGCTTTGAAATCCTAATGATCTTTTAAATATATTCTGAAAGGGGTAAATTTTGTTGTTCTTATTGAGAAAAGGAATCATTTCACTGATCGCTCTGTTTCTACAAAACAGTCAATTCGATTCATAAAACATTTCAGACATTGTGATACACATTCGGGTACTTGTATGAAAATGGGGAATGAGAAGCGTTTCCGTTATCAGCCTTAACATGGAATCAAGAGGAATCAAACAATTTACTTTGAATTTAACAAAATTTGCCATAATTTAAAAACCGAATTCTTTAGTAATAAATTTTTATATAACAGCTTCTACATCCGTCCGAAATTGGAATACAACTCTCATGTCTAGTCTGGCGCTTCAAAGTGTATTTTGGAGTTGAGCGAAAAAGCTCATGGCTGACTCGATACACTCTCTTGAGCACCAACGCAGTGCGGGGTAGGGATTTGGCTCTGAAGAGATCAGAAAACTTATTGCCGTGAACACACAGATTCTTAGGCACAACTCGAGCTCATCTTTTCGTCGTGTTCGATTGGCCAGTGAATCGCCCAGCGCTTTATAAAGAAAATTCCTTCTTCAGCCGCACTGTTCACTTATGGATTAGACATCCGGCAGTAGGCTGCTTCCCACACACTCTCATCGTACAAATAGTCGAATCGAATGTCTATAAATACTACCCTCTCTTTCCCCCTTTCCCTTAATCTATTTTCCAGTTCCATTCGCTGAGAAAGATGTAATCAAATCAAAATCACTGGACCTTATGGTGTTTGTGGGCTGAACCATCTAAAATGCAACTCTATTTTCGTTTTCTTTTGTCAACAAAAGCATAAACTTTTATTGCCAATTTAATAAAAAAAATTTGTTACTACAAGTTTATAACTAAAAATTCTTTAACTGAAAGTTCTTCCAACTTTAAGCCTATTCACTTGACTCTGACATTATTATGTTTATTGGGTAAACAATTTAAAATGAAACTCTAACTCTCTCTCTCTCTCTCTCTAACTAACTTGTCCGAAGGCTGAGCAACATTTGAATGGACTTTTGATGTTATTTTATCGAATTGCGAACGGCAACTAACCTTTTCTCTTCTCTGACTTCAGTCCCTTGAGGCTGAAGGAATGAATTTTAGGAGAAATACTCTGGTTAAGGCTGCGGAAGATGTTTTTTTGTATTCGAATCCATGGCTGAATGGAGAAATTCAGTTGAGCTTCAGATCCATTAACTGGCCGCCTAGATCGAGTCTGAAATCTTCGTCACTGAGCGAACATTTGGAGGCCAACATTTCTCGCCTGAATTGAGGAATAATTCCTTTCAAATCGTTTAATTTGAAGTTATGAAAAGGGAACACCCTTTTACAGCCGCAAAGATTTAGAAACTGTCAAAACAAATTCCAATCATTAGTTAAACTTTCGGTTGATTGCGCTCAAAAAATCTGAACTGAATCTGGCAGCTGATGGCATTTTTTAGAGGACCAAAGTTTATTTTTTGTCTCCTTTTAAGAAGGCAACGTAATTTATACGAAGGACATTTGCGTCTCGGCGATATATTTCTGCGAGTGAATGAAAGTATTTTAGTGCCTCAGCAGCAGCAACATGAATTAAGATAATTTTGACCCATAGCAAACAAACGTTTTTTAATAGCGTTTTGTTTTGCCATGGAACAAAAGTAAAGAACTTTCAAACCGACGTCTTTAATGATTTTGAAAACAAACAAAAATTTTATTAATTCAGTGGATTATTTGAAGGAAAATATTCGAAGAGAAAAAAAAAGGAAGAAAGCGAAAAACTTCTGTTAAATCGTCAACTATCTGGCCGGGGCTGGTTGCAACTAAATCGAACTAAATGGGAATGTATTTTGTTCTCTGACTGTTTCAGTACAAAGTTTTCTTTTTCTGCGAACACAGAAGCAACTCTGGCTGTTCTTAATAAATGCAATTGCGAGTTTTGTGGAGTGAGTGAATTCTTTGTCTTATACTATAAGATCTTAATTAAAAAAAAAAAAATCAACAACTGCTTTAATATATTCAACAAAAATTAGTTACATCGAAACAAGGAAAATATTTGCTGGAAAAGCAAATTTTTTAAAAAAAAATCCAGCAAATTTTTTTAAAATTATTTAATTTAAGCATGAAAAAGTAATAGAATTTATTAACAACTTGTCTTGGTGTCTGCAGACATTATTAATAAAATGAACAAAAAATCATTTATTTACATATTTATTAAAATAAATGTTAAGAAGGGAAAATATTCTCAATCAAATAATACCTGGAATCAGCAAAATGTCTGTTGGCATACGAACCAAAGAGGGGATTTCCCCGAATCAACAAACACTTTTGCTGAAAAAAGAATCGTTTTTTGTTTTTGTTTCATCCAGCCACAAAAATTCTTCGTTGGATCGTCAAATATTTTAGCCAAAATTTTAGGAAATTCTGTGTGAAAAAGCGTTTGTGATCAGGTTTTCTGTGCGTGTACGATTTTGTTAGCGTTTACATTTAAAGTGAATTTAATGGGGAAGAATCGCGGCTCAAAAAAATGCGAAAGCCTCTGGCTTTTCCGGCGCATTTGAGAATATTGGAAGGCATAAAAAGAAGCGAAGTTTCAAAGGATTCTAGTTCACCTTGGCGAGGTCAAATAATCGGCCAGCCACTTTATTGGCAAAGTCTTAAGAGTTGAAAATATCAAAATCATTCACAATAAATTCCATGGAAAAGTCCACACAAACTGACTCAGCAAATAGGGCTCTGCTTATTTTTTCATATCTGCATTGAATGCACCTCCACAGAAGTTTCTTCGTTTTAATCTTAAGGGACGGACAGACTGAAGGACAAAATATTGTATTGGCGGCAGAGTAAAATGAATTAAATTTGTATTCCACACATGGGTGCGATATTTCATTATTTATTTTAGGCTTGAAGAAACTAAATGTAAATAATTGTTGGCTGGTTGGTTGGTTGGTTGGGGCAGAGAGGCAGACATTTCATTCCTTTTCTTTCAGACTCGCAGTTTGTTCCTTTTTTTGTTTTGTTTTTCGTTGTTGTTGTTGTTGTTGTTGTTGTTGTTTTCGTCCCCAGCATGTACTTGAAAGTGACTTTTTGTGTATAAAGTCAAATCTGAAAAAGGAAACTCAACAGCCAAACAGAGTAAATAAGACAAAACAAGAACAAGAATGAATACGAAAACGAAAACGAAAACGAAAAAAACACAAGACAGCCAACAAATCTTGCAACAAAAATGATCCCCAAACGAAACGAAAGGATTGTACAGATTCGTTGCAGGGAATACATGTAGTTGTTCCAAGTGCGTCTTTCAGTTTATTTGAACGTTTCCAACACACGCGCAACTGACAACTCTTCAAATACACACGTGTGTGACTGTATGAAGTTGCGAGGGTCTTGTTCGAAAATTTCCTTTTGGTCATATTATTTGAAAGATGATGGCAACATTTAAGGCGATTGGCTGTGCGTATGTGTGTATCAGAGTTGTGTGCTGCAGTTCATTTCAGCTCAACTCATTTTGCTGAACTAGTTCGTTCAGCTGTTCAATAGTTAAGCGATTTCTGTTGCTCAGTCGGTTTTAATTGCAGACCATGGACTGTGTGTCTGGCCTGGACTATTTCTATTAAATTAAATAGGAAAACCTTAACAAATTAAGAATTTAAAAAACATCAAATTGTTTCGTACTTCAAAAAATACTGCAATTATTTGTTGCTGCCGTATAAAATGGTCACCCCAAAAATTTTTGCGCACAACCAAAAACAAAAACTTCTATCCTAAAAAACATGATTATAGTTTTCACCAAATTTACAATTTTTTTTTTTATTCTTATTTTTATATTTTTCTTTGCACAAAATTTAAACAACTTTACGAACTGTAAACAGAGTTTGTGCCTCACACGACGAATATTTAGCGGCGAATTCGTAGCGACGCTCTCTCTAATTAAATGATAAAATTCTATAGTTTGTGAAAAGGGCTTAAAATTTCGGCGTCCTATAAAGCTGCGAACTCCACTTTCGCACCAATGCGTCGTGGAACGGAACGAGCAACTTCTAAGTTGCTCTTGTATTTAGGGAAAGCTGCGGTACAAAATGAAATCTTATCTGTTCGGAGACTTCGGTGGCTGTAAAGTGCCAAGACTTTGCCAAGGGTTGCTGGTTCTATTCCATGTAAGTGTCATAATCTCTTATACTTTATTGGTGGTCAAGAATCTTGTGTGTGTAAGTGTAAAGGCTGGTAATTGAAGTTCCAAAGCCGCCAATAGATGATTCGGAACGTTGAACCCAACAGATGTTGATCTGTGTGATATCGTCAACTGCGAAAGAAAGAAGCGCCAACCTCCCTCGTTTCTATACAAGTTTTCACACAACAGAAGTTGTTGGTGTTGAAAAGAAACTTCACAGACACTGAATAAACATTCCATGTCCTCACAATCCTCTGCGTTGTGAAATAGCAGGCTCTGGCACAAAAAGTAAAGTAAATGCTGTGTTGGGGTCCCTTCACGTTGGATACGAGTGCTTTGCTGGTGTTCGGTGCGGAGTTGAAAAGACGCAGCTAAAGATAACCGAAGATTGCCTTTGAATGGATGGCGCAAAGGCAACAACATCCACCAACTGAGGAAAAGTGAAACAAGACGCAAATTCACAAATAAATAAAGTGAAAAGTAAACGAAACACACGAAACTGGTTTGAAAGCGGCCAACAAAATGTTTCAACGTACTCGTATTCCTGTTGCTGGTTTGTCATACTATATATTTTTGTTTGCTTCTCTTCGTCAACGGCCAAAGGAGTTTCTTTCTATCTATTCTTTCGACCCCGCTAAACCAGTTTGACTTTAAAGGTTTAAATTGTACAAAACGTTGAGTCCTCATTTTTTTTCGTTTGCATTTAAATGCTCACAAATACACCTACAGCGGCAACAGGTACTTACATATTCACTTCCACACAGATGAGAGCGCAGTCATGAGTTGGCGTTTTTAATGTCCTTCTACCACAAAATAAAAGAGTGGCTTCGAAGACGGAGCACATGAGCTGTGGCATGACTAAACTTGTTGCGTCCACAACAACTGGGATGGTTTTGTCAAGACAAACAACCAATAACCATTTAGTGAACAGCCTGTATTTGGACATCCATTTGTAGGTCCGTCTGTCCGTCTGTCCGCCCGTCCCTTTTTGAGGATAAAGCTGGGAATTGTGGCGATTGTGGAGAAGTTTCAAGTTAATGGATTGACTGACTGACTGACTGACTGGTTGTTGCTTTGTTTTTTTTAGTTATTCGTTTAAGTTTTTTATTCTTATTCAACGTTTTCGAAATACATCCCTGTCTGTCCTTTGGATCGTTGGGCATTCCTTTTTTAAAATTTTATTATTTAAGTTTTTTTCTCAAAAGTTGTGATTCCTTTTCTCCAGTTTCTTTGGCGATGTTGTTGCCGTTCCCCTTGTTGTTGTTTGTTCAAATATTCTGCTTTGTTGTTGTTGTCTCTTTTCTCTTTTGTACGGTCTCATATCGTGGCTGGTGTTTTGTGCCAGTCGTTTGATTTCAGTTTGGCCAAAAGGATACATGTTTAGGTATTCCAGTGATGTTGTTGAGGCGCTGACTGTACTTTTGTTTATTTTTTGTAAAGCAATTCAATGCACGTTATAATTTATGGGCTTGGTGGGGCCTTATCGCTTGCCAAAACCATTAAATCCCTTATTTCTTGTATTTAAGGATTATCTACAATATATTTAAAAAAGGATAACCACTAGAAGTTCATATAATATTTAAGGCAGAGAGTCCTCAATATTTATTTGCCCTTGCAGCCAACTTGCAACACTAATTTCAAGGACTTGATTTTTTTGCCAAAATTAATGGGCCAGAAAAACTTCTCCCCCCGCATTAGTTTTCATATATTTTCGAAAAACTCTACAATCAAATGGGAGATAAGTTGGTAAGTAAGAAATTTGGCGCCGGGATCGCACCCTTTCTGAGGCAAAGAATATGTTTTGGGTTTCCTTGTTGTGAGTTTTGATTTATATACTCAAGTCATGAGTAATTCCCTTGTGGCACCTTGAGTAGAGCTCAGTTTTACAGCTCGCACGTGGTAGAAAACAAAATAAGGTGAGATTTTTTAACAGTTTATCGAATCAACTATTCAGCCCCTAGAGATAGAAGTTCATATTACGCGTTAATAAACTTTTAAGCTCTTCTGACTTCCGGCAGGAGAAATTTAAACCAGTGCATTTGCATAGAACAAGACGATTTGAGGTGCTGACAAGCCGACAACTGGTTAACTTTGACCTCTTTAAAGTATTTTATGTATTTTTCTCAAGTTCTCATATTAGCAGGCAATAACAAAAACAATTTAAATTAAGCAAATTTGAATTATAGAGGAAAACCTGACTGGAGGGGTTTCAAAAACATACAGTGGTGTGTAAAACAGTCAAATTAAAACCATTTTTCAATCCATTTTCAACGCGCTGGGCGTAACTTGCGAATTTTCATGCGCATAAACTTTTCAACGCACGACAATTGTCGACGAATTAACCCGTGTTTTATATTTCTGTCTTCGAAAAAAGAGGTTTTCTTGTTCAAGGAAAATGACACGATGCTGTTTTGGCTGAATAGTGTCGTCAGGTACTCAAACAGGAAGAAAAGTCTGGCCGGCAAAGAAACTTAATGGTGAGGCCACATTTTGCACCAATCCAATTACTTCAAGCCAAAATACTGGAAGTTTTTATGTTTTATGGTTTCAAGCATAAAATAATCAAATTACAAGAGACCTGAAAGTATAGAAAAGTCGTCCAGTTCCCCAACTAAAAAGTGATCTGCTGCATCTTAGCAATTATGAATAGTAAAGAATTTGAACATTTTCAAGATATCGAAACAAATACTATATATATACATACATATCTATATGTGTATATTAATTGTTTAAAATATTCACAATTGAATGGTTTTGCAAATATGCTTTGCGGCAAACTACTTATATAAAAATGTGCTTTGCGGCCAAACTATAAATAACTGATAACCTGATAACAACTAAATAACTTGGCAAACCAGCCGTCTACGGATCCAACGACAAAAGTGGCGCATGGAAAATACTGCTCCAGAGCGTAGAACCCTCGACTCCGAAACAGCATGATAACGCAATAGAGGACGCCCACGCAACCGATGGCACATGCAAATGAAGAGGGACCGCAACCAACTTTGAGGCTGCTGGCTAAAGATGGTGCCAGCTGGACAATCTTGTTGGTTGAGGCCCAAGTGTAGCACCAAAAAAAAAAGAACTTGGCAAATTTTTATTTGAAACCCAATTTTACTCATATGAGACTGTGACACATATTTCGGCAGCGAAAATGTTCAGCATATTGCAGTCAATCTTCGTGGCTTTTATTTTACACACATACATATCTTTTATATACTAGTTTAACAAAAGGTAACTTAAACTACCAACATGTGTCGCACCGACTCATTCAAATAAAACGTTGATACATACAAACATATCTGTTGGGTTTTATCATAAATTTGAGCAGATATTTCTGTGAAAAAGTGCATTTAATTAATAATAATTGTTATTAAAACAAAATTGCAAAAAAAACTTCCTCAATCATTAATAATTTTAACAAAAAAAAAAAAAAATTCAATATTTTCCCAAATTAGAGGCACTTTTATGCAACTGTTAAAGTTGACTTAAGCTGTTATGATATAAATATGTACGTATGTGTGTATGTGTATTACACTCGCTACCGTTTGCGTGTAAAGTTGACAATTTAAAACTTGATTCGGGGAATCCCCTATTAATCTAATACAGCAACTAGCAGAAGAAAAAAACCGAAGAAGTTGTTAATAAGATGCTGGACGATGGGTATTTTTTTTTTTTTTTTTGTACCGAGGAAAATGAAAATATTGAGGGAAATGCTTCAGAGGAGTCTGATACACGTTTGGCGATTTGAAGACAATGCAGGTACTCAGTGGTGTGCGATTCCAAAACCACTAACGCCTAATCCTGCCAAAGCTATTATTCGCCAGCCACTAAACAAAATGAAACTGACGGCAGGACAACAAATTCAGGGCCCATTACATTCAGTTGAGCCCAAAGTATAACGAAAATGTTACACAACAACAACGTTTAAAATGAACCTGACATGGAAAATTTTGTTTATAAACCGAGCGTTTGATAAAAAATGTTCTCTAAATCTAGTTTTTTTTAAATAAATTGAAGTTTTTTTCTTAAAATATTCACGTTTGGATGTGTCTGGCAGACACCTGTTGGTAGGATTTGTTATGTCTTATGTCGCTATGATTGGCGCTCCCTACAGAAACTCTTTAAAACTAAAGAAATCTTATACCCCAAAATTGCCTCATTGAATTATTATGTGAAACCAACAACTAAATCAATCCCATTCGTTGCCTGAAATATATTATAATTATTATGATGGTAAAGTTTTCATTCCCATGTTTTAAATCTGGTACCTTAAATGTCCTTATTATTCACTGGAATACCTGAAGCACGAATAAACATTTAAACGTATGTATGTTTGTATGTTTGTATGTAGAGGCAAACGCTTGTTTCAAAATTCTTAAAATTCATAAGAAAAAAAAAACGAACAAGAAAAATTAATCCAGAAAACACAAGTTTTGAATACTGAAAAGATGCACAACATGCATTTCCTTGTTAAACTAATTATTTTATCTGTAAAACTCATTTCCTGCTCTGACCAAAAGCAATGAAAACATTTCAAGAAATGTCCACATTTGCAACAGCAACAAACAGTAACAACATAAAACAGACAGCAGCAACAAGTAACAAATAAAATGGTTCAAAATTACAAGTGAGAAATCTGCAGTTAAACATCAACAACTTTAAAATACTTCTTAAATGTTTAAGGAATTGAATTTCATAACCAGAAGTCAGAAATGTTACACTCAACACACACATACACACACACACACACACATGCTTTTACATGCGCAACACACAAATAAGTCCAGTTACAAATGAGTCCAAGCCAACCAAACAAACACTCATCCAGCCCAGCCACCAGCCATCCATCAGGCGGGCATTAAGTTTTCATGCTCGTTTCCATTTCAATACTAAAATGGACAACAACAAGGAAAGAAAAATTATTTGGAACGAAAAGGGTTTGCGGTGAAAAGTTTTCGCTGCTCTGCGTGAGAAACGCAAACGGCCAGATCTCCTAATCAAGACGAACTGGGCAGTTTTGCGGCTACATCTGCCGAAATGACAGCCATTTTTATAGCCTGTTTTGTGAAATCACCCGTTATGGATACAGAGTTCCAATAATACAAATTACCGTATGGACTAAGTGTTGGGTGCGTGTAACGCGTCTCGTGATTTCGCCAATTTACCCTCAAGATTGGAGGTAGCAAACTCAAGCTCTCCTAAAGTGGGGGCGGAAGAACTATTTGCAGAGATTTCAGACAATATTTAGGACAATGAAATAGAAAATCTCGTAAACTCGGCAGTGGAATGTGCGTAACTTATAAAAACTTGGTTTTCGCAGACTAGATTTGGGATTAATTTGGCACGCAACTCTGCTGACGCCGGAACCTAAAGTAAACGGCCATAGACAGCGCACGTATGGCCACTGAATGTACAGTGAAGGAGTTGAAAACCCATTCAAACTCTATTCTGAGTGCTGGGAAAAGTTACCGCGAGGAAGAAAATTTTGAGTTTGAGGAGAAACCGTTCGCACGAGATCCGGCACCGAACATTGTACCACAAAAAGGCAACGCAGTCGATAGCATTGATACAGGCTTATTTACACAGGAAGTTTATCAGATCATCCAGGTTTATAGTCATGAATTAAGGGATGTGAACACCAACAATACAGGACATACCGCTTTTGATATTCTGCTCCACGGATTTGAAGGCAAAGTCCACTTATTTAGAACTAATTTAACTGGCTTTTGTCTTGACCTACTTCGTCCAGGGCATTCTAAAGCTCTGTACCCTCCTAAGTCTGGCACCATAGACGGGAGCTAACGAACAGATGGTAAGTTTTTAGAACCGAGCAGAATAACTTGGATCTATTTTGTTTAAAAAAGGTTCTATAGTAAATATGGTTTTGGGCCTTAAATTTAAGCTCGACATAATTCCTGATAACGGAGGTGCAGGTGATTTGGTTTGACAAAAATTTAAATACTTTTTGAGGTAATTTTTTTAATGAAGAACTGGAAGGCGAGGGACTACGGCGAGTGGCATAAGGAACCGTGTTTTGAAAGGGTATCGGCATATCAATCTCACATTGTCTGGCTGCTCAGCTTTAGATTGAATTAAGACGGGTAGAGAGATGAGATATTGCGAGGGGTTTATTACATGATACCGGATCTTCAGATACAAGAAGCTGTTACCTGAGTGTACCGGCTGAGACTAACGGGGCTCATCGCTAAACGATGAATCATTAACTAATTCAGCTATAATTTTGAATTGATGGTATTCGGCCGTCGGGAGATGCTAATGAGGTTTAAAGGCAATCATTTCTCCAGCTTATCTTCTTCAAAAGATCACTCACGATTAAGGGCAAGTTTTCTTAATTATTTAGCAAACTTGAACTTAACACTGATTAAATAATTAATGCAGATGTTATTAATATTTCTTACACAAAAAATAATATGAGTATTCGTGGGCTTGTTACTCATCAAACTATTTGTCCGTCTTTCTTGCTGGTCGCAAGAATTTATCCTCGGAAACCCTAAACTGGATAATATTAATTTAAAAGTATTGCAAGTTGGATACAAATTTTAACTGCAACATGATTATGACAACAACATCATCAAATTAAAAAAAAATATTAATGCAAGTATAAATTAAAGATTAATCTCTCCACAAATGTGCTGTTGTGTGTTCGCCAACATTTCTAAACATTTAAGCGGATGGATGCAGAGGCAGCAGCAGTAGCAGCAGCCGACACAGACGAAAAGTGCAGACAAGAAGCGAAGCGAAGAAATCCTTTCCGAGAAAAAATTTATACATCCCAGAAAACGACAAAAGAGCAAACGGCTCATACATTTGATGAGATTTGATGCACGCACACACACACACATACACGTTTCGTGACAAATAAGGCTCATGTTGCAGAAATGAACTTAAATTAAATCCTCATACAAAAATAAAAGCATTTTGTTTTGTTTTGCTGCTCGAATACCTCCCAGTTAGTGCCACATTCCCTACAACTCATTTATGCCACAGAATATTTACTTCCACATTCTGTTCCACTTAATGAGTGCGATTGAGGCGAGCAACTAAAGCCAGAGTTCCCGTTTAGGCCACTTTGCCGGTATGCAGACCAGTGACATTTGCCAGTTGCTGTTTGTGGCATTACAAAACAGGGTTTTGTTTTGGTGCTGACAAGATGTCGCTGTACCCCGCCAGTGAAAAATACCAGTCACGGAAGAGTCCTCATTGCATGTGCCTCCTTTGCAACAGCCAACAGCCAACCGCCAACCGCCTGAGCTTTAGTTGTCGCTTCTTTGGCAGACAAACGGCAAATGTTGCCCACTGACTTGTGATGGTTTGCAGCTCCTCAGCCCAGTCAGGTTTTGTTGGCTGGCTGCTATTGCTGCAGTTCCCAGGTTGACAAACACATTTCTATTATTTGCAAAACTCTTTAGGCTTCAGTGTTGCTGCTGCAGGTCGCACTTTGCTTCACCAGCAATTTTCCATAATTAAATGCCGCACAATTTTGATGCCTGTTCAAAATGCCATCCAAGACAAATTACTTGTACTTGTACCTGTTAAAGCATTTCCATCAACTTGGCTTAATTCTTTCATGGTTCGGTATTCTTGGTGGCCAACAACCACTGAGTGTCAGAATGTCATGAAAATGTTCTGGCCAATGGTCAAACTGTTCCCAGTCACCGGGGTTTTGATGGTTGAGAAAAAAATAATCCAAAGAACAATTTTGTATGTGAAAAATGCTACTAACAGGGTGTCAAACCCAAGGACTGAAAGGAGCAGCTAAATATGTGGCTAAAGGTGGCTTTACAGGTTTCAAGATCTGGCCAAAATGTGTGTAGAATGAAGAAAACCGTATCCGGTAAAAGCAAAATGTATTCAAGCGATCGGTAATCGTTTATTTTTGTGAAATGAATAAAAGTTTCAGGCTGCTTTCGCTGATTAATCCAGGCTTCAAATTAAAATTGAATGAGAGTTTTATTCGCTTGAACGTCCTCTTGTTGGCCTTGTGTCTGGAAAATAGTACCCTAGAAATGTACGCACCATAAATAACCAATTTTTTCACAACTCTAACGTCTAGTCTAGGCTCATTTTGAGCGCGTTACGTTGGCTTTGAGGTTGGCGGGGATTTATGGAGGACTTGCAAAGGCCTGAGATTTAAGATCCCAGCGGCCGATCGACATCATCTCTGCCTCCGTTTACATTGTCCATTCGCAGTATCGGCTATGTGGCATGTTGCGCCGTTCTGTTACCACATACTATTGGTGGCCACATCATCCAATTCACTCCAAAACGAACATCGGCTCATAGTGATCGCCCTTAAAGGTGATATTCACAGACACATATAGATCAATGATGATGCCAGTCCAAGATATCCTTCGGTGTGGAACTTGTATGATCTGGGATCTTATCGGGATTGTGTTATCTGAGCGTCGAAAACTCCACACATTAGGGTTGTTGATAAGCCCGTTTTGATTTTTAGATGAAAATAGGAGTCGATTTCCAACTGTTCCAGGATACACGTTGGGCATTATCAGCTCTAAGCTTGGAGTTGATTTTTGTAGGGGCACAGCAAAGGCCGCAACGTCAACAACCGACTGAATTTCTAGGTGCAATGCAGAATCGTCTGCACCGAATTTTGCTGCCTACTGTTACGACCAGCGTCAATGTCTTCTTCGAGTCTTGCGTTTCAACGTCATACGAAACGATTTGGCTGATCAAACTGGGAAAAATCGTTCAGACCCCGCCTTTTGACGTCGCATGATTGTGGTTCTTTGTTTATTAAACCCGTTAAAACAATTTTGCTCATTAAACTGTGGAAAAGTCCTTCAGATCTTGTCGTCCGATCGCGGTTCATTGTTTATTGAACCTGTTGAAACCAATTTACTCATCAAACTGTGGAAAAGTACTTCAGATCTGGTCTTTCGACATTGTACGATTGAGGTTCTTTGTTTATTGAACCTGTTGAAACCAATTTACTCATAAAACTGTGGAAAAGTCCTTCAGATCTGGTCTTTCGACATTATACGATTGAGGTTCTTTGTTTATTGAAGAAGTGGAAACAAACTGCGAATAGTGCAAACTGCGCAGATGTGCCGATGTTACCGCTATTAACTGTCAAAGTCGGGAAGGCTCTTCGCACTTCTATGCAAACAAGACTAGAATCACACATCTCAACACGTACATTTAGAGTAGAGGAATAGAGCCAAGGCCTGTCAATTTCTTCTTTTTTTTTCTTATTGGAAAGTGGTCTTAGACAAAAATTCTCAAAATCGTTGCCATTTCGGTGCTCATAGTTGCTTAACAACAACTACAATTTGGAAGATTTTCACGCCATAATTTCCTTTTATTTGTTTTGGGGTTTTAAGATTTTCTCTCCCTTTTATCATACAAACCAGTACAAGAGCAGAAGAGATACTCGCAGAACTGTTAATTCTTTCTGCAAGTCATAGTTTAGCGAATGTGGCCAATCATAATAATCTTTTGTTACCACAATTGCGCATGCGCACAACAACTGATTGTCCACGAACAATAAAAAGAGTTCAAAAGCCTTTTTCCTACATTCCACTCGTACGTACGTTTTGGCTCTTAGCAACTTCCTTTTAAGCAAGAGATGAGTGCCGCTCACGTGATTTGTCTCAATTGCCCGTTATGTTTATCAATGTTGTTGTTTCAATTGCGTGACCGTGCATGATGGTGCATGACCGAACGTGAGTAGAATATTTCCGCGTGATGGCTTTGTGATTCTGTTTTGTTTTAATAATTCTATTTTTATTTTATTGTTGGAGTAAAACTATGGCAATTTTTCGAACGCCAGCAACTGAAAATGCATCAAGGAATTTGAAATGCATTTTGCTTTTAGGATAGAAGGTCACGTGCTAGAACTGCGGTTCAGTGAACACCTTTCCTTATATCCAATACAATTCATACATTATAAAGTTGCTGAACTTATTTACGGCAGGGCTTTCCGTGGGGATCGGTAGGGTAATCTTGGGAAGGTTCGGCAAGGCTACAAGGAGTGCGCGCAGTCAGCGTTTTATAAACTTAATGAGCTAAATTTTTCCTGAACATTCCAGGGTGAAATACCGACTACACGAAAGATACGTTGCCCCTACCCGCCCATACCCGTTGTTTTATTAAATTGCTAATCTTAAAATCTGCAGTAGTTTTCAGGGTGCACTACGGAGAAGGCAGTCTGGAGAAAGTTTGGCAAGGCTACAAGACGAATACGTAACCTCCACTAGTGTTTACCTGATGCCTTTTTTGCTCTTTTGTTTATTCAACACATTTTCATCTTAAAACAGGCGTTAAAACAAATTGGCAGATTTTTTGCGATTTTTATTCCTTTTAGGTTTTAGGCCCGAAATTAAAGTGATTGATTAACATTTTTTGAGCGCAAAAGTAATGTTACCAGACTTGGTTTTAAAAACGACAAGAAAACAAAACCGCGCTATTGCATGAAAGCCAATGTTGTGTCTTTTGAAGGCGAACCTGTTCTAGCATTTTCTGTCATCGGTTTTAGGTGTAACAGCAAACAATATTGTTGGGACCAACTCGACATGAGTGAATTTGTCAACGCCCCTTCGCGGCTGGCTACACAAACAGAGGCGGCAAATTCTTATAATGTGCGTCACGGTCTTGGAGAGCTCGCCCTATCTAAGTCCATCTGTTTTATTATTCACCATCAAGGTGAAGCAGGACAAGGCAGCTGAGTTGGTGGGCCGTAATCAAGTCTTCTGAACCTTCCTCTCGATCTCCGTTCCTTACCTAAACAGAGCCTGTTGCTAGACAACAGCATCTCGCAGGCCAGAATCACTAGAAGCCTTGCAACCGTAGATTATATGAAGGTGCCGCCTTAGGCTGCTAAAAGCTCAAAAATAAATAGCGTTCTTTACAAATTTCATGAACTTTCAAATGGACCCAGTTGTTCTTAATTAACCAGCTTAATTTGATATGGCAGGGTTCGCCACGTTTGGCGAGTTTCGGCTGACGTCATGCTTGTCTTTTCCATTTCCACGTATGCACATAATTCGAACAACGAATATTCGCGGCCAAGTTGTATTTGCTCGTAGTATGAATATGGTTCTTCTTAAGCTATTGCAGAATAGCAACAACAAAGATGACATTTTGCGCTGCAGTCACGCCTAAGACGAAGAGGAGAAAAGTTAATCAGCTGAGCTGTCAGCTTCAAACGTTCGGAGCGTGCAGTGTTGCTGTCCCTAATAAATAAATATATAAAAAATTGTTGTAAGCTGATGGTTCGCAATGATGCCACCTCGCAAACTAATTTGGCGTGACTATTTTTTCTTCCAGCCCAAAATATGTATAACGTTTGAAAAACACTCCTCTTCATTTCAGTTACAACTTTTAAGTAAATTTTTATGTATGTATGTACGTGTGAATGACGACGGCCTTTTCTCTTCTTTTTTTTGAAAATCATAATAGACAGCAATAAAATGAAAAATCTATTTAAAATGAATGAAAGTGTTGACAAATTTGTTAGATAATTACAGGCATCTAAACGCTTTTTTCTACGTTTCTCTTCTTTGGCCTGCAATGATTGAGCGCCACTTTTGTCAGATGTGTTTGTGAAAATGTGAAAGGAGTGTTTAACAAACACAAAAAAAAAACAAAAATTTGTCATTTTAGCTCAACTGACATTTGTACAAATGACTTAAATCATCACAGCATTGTTGTTGTTTGCTTAAAACGTTAAAGCACAAAATAAATTTCACAACCCAAAAAAAGGAAATCGGTTTCATTTATTTTTATATTTCTTCAAGGGAAACGAATATCTCTAAACCAAAAAAAAAAAAAACAACTTTGTTTTTCTGCCTTTTGTCAACTGCGGCAACCAATTAACTGTAAATATATGCATGCACGTTCGTGCTTGCACACGTTTACATACATATATTTAATATCTTTATATACACTGTTGAACAAAAGTGTTCAAATACTTATTGATATATTTTTCGAAGGCTGCGTAACACAACAAATTAGAAAAAGTGGATATTTAATAAAAAAATTTTATTTATTTTCAGTAGTTTTTAAACAAAAAACATAATATTACAGCGGTTTCCCGCTGTATTAAGACCTTGAAGGGAAGAGGAAAGCAGTGCCAAGGCCGTTTGGACTGGCCAGACGCCTACTATTATTCCCTAAGCCCGAGAGCCGGGAGTTAGTTCTACACTTTTAAAACTAAGGCCAAATATGATAGACAACCCTGTCGTAAAATATCTAGAGTCACAAAAATTACCAAACAACTGCCCAGATGTACATATTTTGTAGCGCTCAATCTATGGCTTTCGTTTCCAAAAAGTAAAACTATGCAATTCATAGTTTTGGCAAATGGAACCTGATGCCTTTAAATATTTGCCAAAGATCCACATACCGGGACTTTTCTCTGAGAGCACATTCGTCCAGTTGTCCACGGTGGGTTCTCATCAAAAGAGTTGAAGTTAAATTCAGGCATACGAGCTATAAGTTAAGATATAAGTCAAGATCCTGTAACAATCTCTAGCTGAGATCGTAGAATCCAATGTTAGATTTCAGGGCATAGTTATCTGACAGATCATGTCGCTTTATTGATATTAAAGAGCCTGATCTTGGTGTACCTGGCAGGAACATTCAGTGAGATGTTCGTTCCACTGGACACATTTTCCATGTCTTTAAAGAAGCGTCTCGATATCCTTTTTTACTGACAACAGTTTTATCTATACGACGTTCGTTTAAAAGCTGTTATGGATCCCGTACATGCTACGAATGAACTTATCGTTGATGTTAGGTTAGGCAAGTCCATTTGAGCAATTCGAGTGGCTTTAAACTTTTTGTTTTCTTTAGTACAAACGATTTTGTTGTAATCGATTTAGAGACTATTGATCACTGTTTTATTGGCTTTTCCTTCACAACGTATTTCTCGTTCTTATGTAAAAGTAGCTGCCTTTAGAGGTATCTCAGGTACCTTTTAGTACAGGTAGGGGCCATTCCCCAAAGCTGATGAAGAGCTGGTCGCCAGTAAGCCAAGTGATTGCCGCGATTGTGCCAACCAGCCAATAACGATCAGCAATTTTGTTTCCAGTCTCCAGGAATAATTTTCGTGCCGGCTTAAGAACTCTAACATCTGGTGGCCTAAAGTCATTAGAAACACATACATAAATATGTGATTACTTAAGTAATCATATGATAAATGAACATGAAGATGGAGATGGAGAGGGAAGAAAGAAAAATTAGGATTCGAAATTCAGTTGTCGTTATTTGATTAGAGAATTCGTCAGGCTTAACGATTTGTTAAACACAAATAAACTCCAGTCTTTTAATAAAATATTTACTGATAATATTTCAAAATTTGGAACAGTTGTCCTCGGGGGTCACCGTCCGAAATGAACTTTGAGAACAAGAAAAAGATAAGAAGATTTTGACAGGCAGGAAAACAACAGATTACATTTGAATTTCTAGAGAATAAGATATGATTTTCCAACGAGTATTTATCTTTCATTGGACATAATAAATGTATCTATAAACATTTGGAAGCCAGTTTCAAGCCAGTTGTAAGTTAATGATTTATTATCGGTAATTGTTTAAAAGAAACAAAATGTTTGATTGATTCTCGTTTCGTTTCGTTAAAAAAAAAAGTTCTCAGAAGTGGAGAAATCTAAAACAAAAGGATTTTTCTCAAGGCATTTTGTTAAATTAAATCTATCTTTCTTCTATCAGCGTGTTTTTTTTTTGTTGGAGTCCTAATTAAATGACTGACAACTGATTGTTGGCCTTTTGTAAGTAATAAATTTAGTTAATTTTCCCTTTTGACATGAGGGTTGCAATATCCTTGTCTTCTTGCACGTGTGTGTGCGTCAGGATATTTTTTTCTTCAATTGGATTTTTGCGTTCCATTGCTGCGGGTTTATTTTACATAAGAAATCCTCAATTCATAACAATATTCAAATTAAAAGGACCCTTATAAAGTTTACATACGACCAACTTTCATTTATTTCATGTTTAAACAAATCAAGCATAAATTTTCTCAAGCGCAGCCCTGCCATTCGGCGATTCTTTAAGGGCACCCACATGAATTCCAGCAGTTATTCATGAGTTCGAGTTTAAGGGCGGCAACCGAACTTACAAAATCTCACCCTTCTTTGCTGTTCTAGGAATTGTGTTCTCTCTACACTCTATAAATGTGTCAAACAATCAATTGTTTGACACAGTCGTGTCCTGGTAGGAGTAGCAATTTGGAAAGTTTGTACCAGCATTCACACCCGCAGTCTCGCCGTCACAAAACAGCGATTAATTGTATTATGCGAGTTAAAGTATTAAGAGAATATCGGCTTCTTGCTGCCTCTTAATCGCAAGGGGGTGTGCGCTACTTATGACTACTTGGGTCACAGTTGTTGTCGGTTGTCGCATTACGCTTAAATAATACATAATAAGATTTATAAATAAAATTTGGCCATGTAATTCTGCAGTAAATCAAAAATAAATATTCGCTAAAAAAGGTAACCAAATCAGGGTAGAGGAATATGTTAAGGCTACAGAAAGATTTAACTTGCTAGTCGCAAAAAACAGTGTTGCTACCGTTCACGCCTTTCCTTTAGCTTGGACCAGCACTCAAATCACAACTCCTACTCATGCCTGTTAACGGAACTAGAAAAACTGATGATGAGAATACCGAGGAATTTCCTACACTAAAATTGAGGGAAAATAGTTCTCGCAGCAGTTTGTGCAGGGTTCGGCTAAAGTCTAAACTTTTGCTGTAAAGCGTTGCAAGTTTTACCAGCCAATCGACTGTAAAATGACAAGCTCTGGATAGAAAAGTTCGTACTTCAATAGATCAAGGCTACCGCGTTAAAGCTTTCCATTGAATTGGATAGTAACTGTTGCCGATGATAAGTCATTACAAAACTATAACCTTAAGGTGGGGTTCGATCGCATACAAACTATATCAATAACAAAGAGATCAGTTGAAGTTATCGTTTGAGTGTTGCTTTGGAGACATAAGAAATGGGCTTTGACCGAAAGGCATCGCACTCAATTTTTATGTCAATAAAAAATATAAACTTCAGGCTCCGCAAACTGGATAAAATCTATAACTTCAGATGCAGCTGCTTCGACGGCAAGTCTGTATGTCAAAAATCGATATGGAGTCCTAAATGTTCCTACAATATCCTAATAGAGATTTTGGCCCCTAGTCCCAATTTTTAAAGGGCTTGATCCGCATACAAATGCAAACGCATGGCAAATCCTGCATTCTCCTACAAAAGAGAGTGCAAAAAACTGGAAAATTGATATTGAAGGTCATTGCAAAGATGAGCAAATAGAATAGGTTCAGCTGAGCTGAGTCTTGTTTACCCACTATGGTAAAATGTGTTCAAAGATTTGTGTGATATAGAAAGGCCCTAACTTTGTTTTGACCGAGCGAATCCTTCACTCTCATCTTCAGCTGGCATTATGAAGGCATTAAAAACCCCAGCTAAATCAGTCAGCGGCCCACTACCGTATACACAGGTAGCAAGTGTTTGTGCATGACAGTCCTTAGTCATAAAACGAAGCCCTGGCTAAGGTCCTTAGATTACCTTATGCCTGCCGCCAATAGGATTCTTTTGATATGCACTAGTTTAAAAGCCAAAGCAAAAGGGTGGACATCCACTGGATAATAATAATAGTCCTTAAACCATTCGTCGACCAGGCAGGTATTCGGCATCTTATTTGAATAAGAACTTCAGTCTTTAACCCATGCGGCACAACGCTTTGCCGTCCAAGTACTGACTAAGGCAAACACTTCGCAACTCGAAAGATATTAAACTCCCTGAACGCAAAACTAGCGCCTACTTCAACAGGAATTAGCCGCGCTTCATTCTCGTGATTTTAGATTAAAATCAAAGCTAGAATGTTTGAGCGCAAATGCAGGTACCTCAGCCTTTATCACTCTGGGCAATCTTGAAAACAAACCGTACTGGTTGCTTATAGAATCCCATTCCACTAACCAGCTTTGGAGTTCTAACCTAACAAAATAGTCTGGTATGGCCTCAATCCGGCTTTGAGTGTCAAGCTATTCGAGGTACCTGACTATTCCTATACCCCAGAAAACAGAGCGCTTTAATATGATACATTTCAAGGCAAAAATGGCACAAGTTCGAAGCCGTACGCCAAAACAGGAACATTATAATAAAAGTAATACAGCCCCGTGTAAATCTTTAGGCCACCGAACTCCCAAAACAAAAGACCTTCATTAGACAGCCATTAACTCCTTTTAACTTTCTCAAGAAATCACAAATTGATTTATTTTGTCAAAGTATTTAAAATATTCGAAGAATGAAGGAACAGCCCTTTTCATCACAAAAAACACACGTGAGTCCTACACGCTGAACAAGAAACTCATAAAAAGATCTAGTTAATAACGACAGCGACCACAGCAACTCAGGAAGAGTTCAATGAACCTAAGGAAAAAAAGAAGAAGAAGAAGAAGAACAACAACAATAATAACAAGAAGAAGCAAAGTAACGAAATATAGAAACATGATTTTCCTACACAAAAGGAAAACTCAAAGTCAAAAGTGTATGTGAAGAAAAGAAAATTATAAATCTCATGAAAAATTTGTGAAACAAACAAAACAAAAATTACATACACACATACATACACACATACATACACACACACATACATGCATATAGATTGTACATATACGTACATACATATATAAAAACTGGATAAGAAAGTGAGTTCGTTTAAGTGGAAGGCCAAAGTGTGAGTGCATTGCAAGTGTGTTAGTGAGCTGGAGTAAACAATGAGGATGTTGCCCTACGCATCAACCTCATAATGAAACAGATAATGATCATTCCGATAATCAGCATTAGCACGAGGAACAGCAACTGATCCTCAACTTTTATTCAAAGAACAAACAAAGAACTTTTGAACAAAAACATGTACATTAACAGAACTCATATTCTGTGGCAATTGTTTGCAAAGCGATTCAAGGGACGACGAATACGTGCGTGCCTGCGTGCCTGCGTGCGTGCGTCTGCCTCAAACCAACCAACCACAAAAAACACACAACAGTCAGAGTCAAAAACGTCATCATAAAGTTAAAAGTTCTTTCATTGTTATTTTGTTTGGGGGGGGAAAAAAAATCCAAATTCTTACAAATAATTATGGAAAATCGGCTCAATTGTGAAATACAACAACAGGGTCTACACAAGCAATTGGTTTCAAATCACTTTTCATAAAAACGACGAAAAAAGAAATCGCAGTACAAAAAGCCCAACTTGTGACAATTTGTATCCCTCTATATCGTCACGGACTTGAAAACACCCAACAATTTACGGGTATTTCTGAGTAGTTCCATTATAGTCATGCATTCCTTTCGATTGTTATCGGCTGAAAATCAACTGAGACAATAACCTGTAAAATGCGGTCACACTGTCATGCAAATTCAATCATATATTTGAAAATCAGGCACAATTTGTTATTGACGCTGGCTGTGATTATTTGTTTCGCGTCATATCGACCAAAACGCAATAGCGGTAGCGGAAATAATCGGTAATCGGTACAATATGGTCACACTGTTTTGCTTTATTAAGTCATATGTTTTCAACTATTTGTTGAAAAGTTGGCCGACAAAGTTTTACTTCCGACAAAAAATAAACTCAAGAATAAAAAGCTGCTGCGGCCGTATTGTGACTTAAATGTTTAAACAATTTCTAAATATTTTATAATGGCTGTTTACTGAACAGATGTTTTGCAGAGCAGGGACGACCATATCGTCACTTTTGTTCAAAAAAAACACAAATGTACTGTTCAATGTTTTATTGTGCACAATTAATAAAATTGTAATATAAGATTTTGTTACATATTTAGAATGAGGTTCAAAAATGTAAAATGTTAAAATTCGTTTTACCATCCCTTGCAAGGACAAGTGAAGGATAGCAATCGATGCACGTAGGACGCAGGAATTTCCCCACAAAATGTCGCATATTTCTAACATTGTGAGCATTCAAACTACCTGCACATGAACCGACCGGGGACCAGGCTGCTGTCTAGGGTGTAGGGGAGAAGGTGTTCCCCGATTGACATGACAAACAAAACTCTAGGAAGTTTCTTTCCACGTTATGATAATGAAGGTTCTTCCAAAACCTTCACCAAAGATAAATTAGCAGAACGGCGAGCACTACTGTAATGCGGGATGCCTTAAAATACAGAGCCTGATGTTGGTTACTTCGAGGATGTGGGTAACTTGACTGTAACGTTCGGGTTGTATATTAAGAGCAAAATTGCAGGAAGGAGCTTTCGTAATTCCTGAGGATGATACCTATTTTCGGGGATCCAAAGGTCCCGCAAATGGCAACAAATTTCTCTTTTTTGTCAGCAGCTGGTTGTTAGGAAGCCATCGGACGAGTCTGGTTAAGGTTTAATCTTGTATTGAGGACTTTGAGCTACTGCTTCCTCTATGGTCCAGGAACGTACTGCCAAAAGGCTCCGATCCAATAATTAGCGCGAGGGGGGATAGGGGTTGGGGTCATATAACGGCTACCCAGCCATTCAGATGATTTTAAATTAAGTAAAAGGATACGTCAATAAGCAAAATTTTTCACTGACGAGGTTTAATCTCCAGCGCCTTTTTCCTCTTGCCAAACTACGTGATGTGGATGACCAAAAAATTTCCCTATTTTTCCAAACTGTGAACTGGACATCTGTGGGTGGTCGTGGCTGTCATCCTTCCGATATCTTTGTTGTTTTTATTTGTCATAATTCTTTGTTTTGTTCTGTTCCGAATACCATTTTAAAATCTCATTTAGTCTTTTTTTGCTCTATTTTTCTCAGGAGTTCGTGCACTTTGTTCGGCGGCGGCTTTTTATCTTAAAGCCGTTAAATTTATGTTTTTGTTGTAATGACTGCAGTCGTCCCCTGTAGGTACTACAACAACAATAATCACACTACACCTTCGTTGATTTTTCAAAAGTGTCTCATAATTCTCATTGCCAAACCGGCTTTTCCTGGAACAACTACAATAACAAAAAGGTGGATAATGGAAATAGGGTTGAAGGAGCAGGACTACCGCAAGATTACATGCCTGTCAAGAACCCCACGGCTGCACTCATATCTACAACTTGATAGCCGGAAAATTGTTTATAAATCTTCAAACAAAAAATCTTTCAACACAAATTCTGTGCACGTGTTTTCCTGGAAATTTTCGTTTATTTCTGAAAGGATAATTTCCTTTTGTTTTTACTTGCGTTTATTTTCCTTATTTCGTTGTTTGCCGAGACCTGCTAAGAAAAACAATTACGCCCACAATTTCATTTCATTTTCATTGAGGATTATGATTGGAAATTTTAGGAAACCTGATACACGAAATTATGGGCTGTATTTCGTCAAAGATCTGCAACTAAAACTATTTGTTATTTAAACACAATCTTTTGTTGATTTTATTGTAGTTAAAAAAAAAGTGGTGTGAAAGACATAAAATAAAATATTTACAAAATGCTATTGAATTACAAAAAGATAAAAATTAGTTTTCAATAGATTTGGTTCTTTTTCCGGCAAATTTTATTTGTTTAAAAGGACGTTTTAATGTGTGACAAGAATTTGTTTCTTGTTTTTATTTATCGAATAGTGTTCAAAATAAATATTAGGAAGAAATGATTAGAATTACATTTTATCTACGAATATTAGAGCTGTTATTTCAGTTGTTAGCGCGAAAAATTGAAATCATAATGATTTTTTATAAAAAATTCTGGCTAATAAAAATTTCCCAATAAGGAAAACTTTTTAATTTCCTATGGAAATTTTATACATATAGATATATGTAAACAGTTTAAATTATTTTTGACTTAAATTGAAAACGCATTAAAATTTCCCTTCGAGGGAAATATTTATTTTCACGGTATTCTGCCTAAAATTTCTTTTAAATGTTAGTAATGTAATTAGCCAGAAATATTTATTACAAAATTTTAGATAAAAAAAAATTTCCTCGAGGGAAATTTTTATTTTCACAGTATAATGAGTAAATTTTGTTTTAAATGTTAGTAATGTAATTATCCAGAAATATTTATTACAAAATTTTAGATAAAAAAAAAATTTCCTCGAGGGAAATTTTTATTTTCACGGTATTCTGCCTAAAATTTCTTTTAAATGTTAGTAATGTAATTAGCCAGAAATATTTATTACAAAATTTTAGATAAAAAAAAATTTCCTCGAGGGAAATTTTTATTTTCACAGTATAATGAGTAAATTTTGTTTTAGATGTTAGTAATGTAATTATCCAGGCCCAGGTTCACCACGGACTGTAGCGCCAAAAGAAGAAGAAGAATGTAATTATCCAGAAATATTTATTACAAAATTTTAGATAAAAATAAATTCCTCGAGGGAAATTTTTATTTTCACAGTATACGGAGTAAATTTTGTTTTAAATGTTAGTAATGTAATTATCCAGAAATATTTATTACAAAATTTTAGATAAAAAAAAAATTTCCTCGAGGGAAATTTTTATTTTCACGGTATTCTGCCTAAAATTTCTTTTAAATGTTAGTAATGTAATTAGCCAGAAATATTTATTACAAAATTTTAAGTAAAAAAAAATTCCTCTTGAGGGAAATTTTTATTTTCACGGTATTCTGCCTAAAATTTCTTTTAAACGTTAGTAATGTAATTAGCCAGAAATATTTATTACAAAATTTTAATTTAAAAAAAATTCCCCTTGAGGGAAATTTTTATTTTCACGGTATTGTGCCTAAAATTCCTTTTAAACGTTAGTAATGTAATTAGCCAGAAATATTTATTACAAAATTTTAGATAAAAAAAATTTCCCTCGAGGGAAATTTTTATTTTCACGGTATTCTGGCTAAAATTTCTTTTAAACGTTAGTAATGTAATTAGCCAGAAATATTTATTACAAAATTTTAGATAAAAAAAATTTCCCTCGAGGGAAATTTTTATTTTCACAGTATACTGAGTAAATTTTGTTTTAAATGTTAGTAATGTAATTAGCCAGAAATATTTATAACAAAATGTTAGGTAAAAAAAATTTCACACTGGGTGAAAAATTTCATGCTGGGGAAAATTTTTGATACAAAAGTGGTTGCTATGATTTTATTTTATTTTTTTTTATGAAAAATAATATTAATAAACTAAAATTTTAACAAAAAATGTCCCATTGTCATTGATTGAATTCCGAGAGAAGCTTCTTTAGATCTCAAAATTAAAATAATCACACGCCAATTTGATGGAAAATTCCCACAAGAGGAAAACTTTTTATTTACATTTTTCTTAAAAGGAATATATTTATTTATATACATATATAAATGTGTAAATATAAATTTTTTATTACTGTGTTTATACCAATTTTCAACATGAATTTTAATTGTAACTCTTAAATTTTTTTCAACTAATTTCAAATTTGCTCATTAGATAAATTTTATAACTTGTTGTTGTTGTTGCATATTAGTTTTCATTTGCCCATTAGTCGTTCATTACTTCTTTATAATAAAGATAAAGTCCCAACTGGCAAAAAAAACTAAGGGAAATTTTCAGATTCCAAATTTTCAGAGAATTTCGCATCTTTTTTTAACTACTGAATAAAAAGCCCCAGCCGAAAATTTCTCCACGAGGAAAATTTCAAATCTTAAACTTTTTAGCTATTTTGTAAAAATTTTACGCTTGCAAAGTAATAAAGTTTTTCTCTACTCCTTTAATTAAAGTAATTAATATCGTTGCTTGTGCGTAAAAACTTCACGCTAAATAAAATTGTTTAAATTTCCCATCAAAGGGAAATTTTTTATTTTAATGCTTTTAAAGTTCTAGTAATAACAATTTATGAAAGTGTTAGTGTTTGTAAAAAAAAAAATACACGTGAACACAAAGAAAACTTCCCCGGAAGGGAACTTTAGAATTCTGTATTAAATAATAAATTACCAGCTTCTGGAAAATATTAAACTACAAAACTTTTGCTTAGTATATTTTTTGGTTTCTGCAAAATGAAGTTTTTATTGCAAATTGTAGACAGAAACAAAAATTTGGAATTGAATTGAATGAAAGTAAAAAAGTTGGAATGAAAATAAAAAATAATTTTGAATAAAAAATTTTTTTACATAAAGGATTTTTACGAGAACTTTATACTTAATAAAAAATTTCCTTTTATGGGAAAGTTTTTATATAAAAAACTCACGCTGGTTTTACTTTGCTGAACGGTAGTCACTACGTGCTGCTTAACAAACAATCATCCAATCATTTTTATTGATCCTGCCCGTATCCTTTTTAATTAACGATTTGGAGTTTCTTATTTGGAACGACACGTGCGAAGGCAACAAGAAAACTTTAAATGAGATCATCAATTATTATTGAGGAGAAGCAATAGAAACGACGACCACCTCTTTTGTGCTCAATTAAGTTCAATTAAAGCAAAACCCCGAAAAATGTGGTGGGTAGTTGCTGGCAAACAGCAGTTTCAGGGATGTAGTCCTTTACAACAGAAGAGACCGCGATGCTACTGTTCAAAAGTAGTTTTTGCTACTAAAAACTGCATTCGGTAAATTGCTGAAGGAATTCATGTCATTATTTAAGTACCCGCAGATTTCACACACCCGATAAAACTGATACTCATACACTGAGAGACAGGCAGCCAGCCAGACTCGCATTCCCACAAACACCGAATAACATTCATTTCAATTTTAAATAATTAAATTTGATTAAAGGTCAAAAACTCATGAGTGAAAAACAGCAACATATGGGGCGCACACACATTCAAATTAAATTCAATTGAATACGGAGTTGGGGAAAACAAAAAACAGAAACGGGCAACAAGCAACAGGCAGCAGGCAGCAGGCAACGCACAACAACAGCCACAATTTGAGGCAATCGAGCAAAATTTCTGAATACAGGAAATACATTTTAAAAGGAAATATCTACTTTAAAAGCATAATCTCAGTGTCTCTGGCAGTCTTGTGCACTTCTCTAAAAGGTTAAAGGACTTATTAACATTTTCACTCGTCTCTTAAGCATTCTTTGCTCTAATTGACTTTAATGTTTTGTGTGTTTTGCTTCTCTATTAGCATTTTCCTTTATGTGTTTTTCTTTTTCCTTATACGCTGTTTCTTATAAATAATTTTCACACTTGAGCAACAATGTTTTCAGTTGCTGCAGTTGCAGTTGCAGTTGTTGGTTTGATTCCTTCTGCATTCGAGCCTCAAAACGATTACAATGCAATATTTATTTTGTTTGCCTCTTTCACAAATCGTCCAATGAACTCATGCCACATTGTAAAAACATACAACAATTAACATTTCCATTCGTCTTTTCGTTAGCAACACTCATTCGGCCGGCATCCCTGTAAACATTTGCTAGTGCGTCTGTGGAAAAACCTCGAAAACAAGATCATGCATGTCTGTGGCGAAGCAAAAGCTTGTTTTCTCTATAAAGGATCGTTAAGAGCTGGCTGTGTTTAAATGCAACTGGCAGAGAGTATGTGACATATCAAAGGAGTACAAGCCATTTGCACAAAAAAGCGTTACGTTTGGAAACACAACTTCCTTTAAGCTCAACCCATCCAAATAACAAGATGCCCCACGACCCTGAAAATCGATGTTCGGTCCAATGACAAGCCCCTACTTTGTTCCCAAACTCATGTTATCCATTCATTTGGGTTGCTGGCTCACTAGATGGATTTGGTCTTACTGTTTATATAGCCAGGGTTGAATTTTCCATTACCAGATGAAAAAATCGTTATTGAAATTGATTTATTTTGTCAAAGTATTTAAAATATTCGAAGAATGAAGGAACAGCCCTTTTCATCACAAAAAACACACGTGAGTCCTACACGCTGAACAAGAAACTCATAAAAAGATCTAGTTAATAACGAAACTATTATTCGCCGGAAATTGTTACAATCTTTTTCAAGGTGAATCGCTGTCAATGGCATTGCGTGCGTCCCAAGCAACTCTTGTTGTCCGTCACATTAAATTTCACTTGTTTGAGTCCTCGATCACCTGATGAAATTCATCACTTTTTGTCTTGATTACGTTTTTATTCGTTGTTTCATTTTATTGAATGCTTGTGGCATCCGGAATAGCAAAACGGCACGAAAGTTTGGTCATGCTACACCCGAACATTATTAAACACTGCCTTGAAGTGATTATACGATTGTGCTAATCGTGTAATGTGAGCATTCCCTGTAACAACAAATATAATACTGAAAATCTTTTGTTTTTCTGCAGAAATACCCAGATTCCTCCCTAGGAATCGAGCCCGCAACCTACAGACTGTTGATCGATCCAACTGATCCACTGAAACACTCTTCGGACGTCTAATATTAATACCTGGATTTTATCTACTATTACCAGAGAAATGAACTTTTCTTTGGCGCCCTTAATGTTTAACACCATTTTTACCGGTAAAACCTCAAAAAAACTGGAATTTTTTTTTGCAATTTTTTAGCCAAACTATTAATTAAGCCCTGATGGGGTTTTTGCGTAAAACATCAGCACATTTTTGTCCGGTTTTAATGAAACGTGTTTGTGGGCTGTATTTTCCTACATGTTCACCCTTCTTTTTTTTTTAAATTTACTCTCCGAAAAGGCCAATGATATATTGCAATTTATCGTTCTGAACATTAGCAAATAATCTATAAGAACTTCTAGCTCTTTTAAAAAGGTCTAAAGATATTTTATTAGTGTCTGACAGGTTATTTGAATTCTTTGAAGATTCCTGTAAATTATACGTCTGCAAGTTCATACAGATGTCGGGTTATTTACAGGAAATTTTAAATCCAACAATAAGACCGACAGTCCCTGCCATTTTTAATTAAGATATTTACCTACATTCATAAAATAAGGTCAAAAAGCTCACTTGCGCCAGCTTATTTTCCAATCCCCGAAGCACCTCTAATATGCACTTTGTGGTCTTTCACTTTGGATCCTTCAGCTCTTTCACGGAATCTCGTTTTATCTCCTCAACGGACGCCAAGCGTCGTCCGTTCAAGGCTCTCTTCTATCTTGAGAACACGAAAAAGTCGCAAATTTTTTTGTTGGCAAAATTCCACAGTTTTAGAACGATTTTCCCTGCCACATGCCTTATGCCCACAATTTCTGAAAACGTGGTACTGGCCAAACATCCTCAGCAACTTCCTTGATAGTGACTTGACGATTTGATCTCTTACGCAAAATTTAACCAAATTCCTTTGGATCCATTTTTTTCGACGGCAGAAAACCGCATAACGATGCCTCTCACAAACAAGCGAGTCATGTTAAATGTGTGGCTGAAAGTGAAACTGCGCAAGTGTTTGAAATGTTGAAAATTCAACTTATTTTTTTGAAGAGACCTCCTGCTCTTAAAGATCTTTGAAACTTCAAAAGTGCTATACGGCACTGGCGTCTTTGCTACCATTAGCGCCTTATACGCTGCTGTTATTAAATGTGTCATCATCATCCCTTTAAAGGCCATAAGATCCATAAAAACTCATTTTCTGGACAATCATATTTCCAGGAGTTCAGGTTTTCTCAACCATCCAAAAAGAACTTGAACTTCTCATAAATTATACACTGAAGCAACTGGGAAAGTGTTCCATATTCTATTCCTTTTAATTTCCAGCTTTCTTTCTATCTGCCAGACGTTATAAAGACGTTTTTGTTGCTTTCAGTCTGACATCAGACATTTTGAGGGAAATTTCCAATCCGAAAATCTGCAATATCCGGTGAGGGCCGGATTGTATCATAAGAAAAACTTTAATCGAAATTATTTTTAATTCCATAAATATTTATAATTTAGGTTTCTGGCAGTTTTCTTGCTTTCGTTGGTACAGCCTGCAGGGGCAAAGGTCTTGCCGCATTCTGCGCGAACGATTTCACGGATTTCAGGGGTGGTCGTCTCACGTAGAGTTGATGCGATTTGATCGTGTTGAATGGTACAGGTCAACTATTTTAGGCCTTGGTCGTCTCACGTAAAGGTGATGCGAACTGTCCAACGAGACCATGCGATTTGACGCCGTATTAAGTAGGATAGCATGCGAGCTTATAGTAGGATCAAATCGCTTAAATTCTACCAAATGTGATTGATGGCGTTGTCGTGGGATCATAATCATGGCAGGTTCAAAACGCATAAGCCAGACTAACGACGACGTGATACTGTTCGCTTTATGCACTAGAATCATATTATATGGGATATTTTGGAAGGCTTTCAAAAGTATCAACATTTCTGCTTCGCTTTATTTTAATTACAAACTAGGAAACTGTGGATGACAGACGCTTCCCAAACTTGCCCGACTTAATTGGGCAGATAGACTCGCAAACGTTCGGTAATTTTCTGCAAAACGCTGAATAGCTAAAATCTACTGACACACTTACACATATTGATTACAGAGCCTGGCTCACATCAGCTCTAAAGAAGGCGTACAGACACGACACATCAATTTTAAAATGAATCTCTTACATAGACGACGAAGGACATGGTGCCTTTCCAACTGCAATAACCTCCTAATATATACAACCCCAACATGCCTAAGGTTCTTCGCCTACCTCCCTCCCCCGCCCCCCACCACCCCTTAAAGGGGGTTTTGTCTCATTACACGAATACCACAATCTACAGATGTATGTATGTACATCGTGCATACTTACATACATTTTGTACATAAACTCATGCATGAGGTGAACACAAATGATATTTAGATGAGTAAGTGAATGAAATGAGGGCATTAAACTGCCTGAGATACAAAAACTTATCCGTACATGAGGCTCTAATGGATTCCTCATTTTCTTTACAATAACAAAATAAAAAATGGTTTGTCTATTTTTTTTTTTTTTTGTTTTTTATTTTTTTTTATCTACTCCTGATAGTTTCTGTGGAGTTTTGTTGTTGCTGTTGTTGTTGTAGTTGCTACTTGTTATCCACTAAGCCAAAACCAAAACGAAACAAAACAGTCAGCCGCACTATTAAAGAGTCACTCAGTCAATAAACGATTACAGTCCAGCGAAGTAGACTGAAGGAAAAAAAGGCAAAGAAAACTAAAAATTAAATACAAATATGTACGTACGAATAGTACGAGTACGAGTACGAGTACGAGTGCGAGTACGAATAGTCTTGGCAAGCTCAGCGTGTACTACACACAAATAAGTGCTCGTAATTCAAAGGAGAGCTGGAAAAATGTCTGCTGGTTGATGATGAAATGGATGGCTGGCTGGCTGGTTGGTTCGTTGGTTGTTTGGTTGGTTGTTTAGTTGGTTGTCTGTCCGTCCGTTTTTTTTTTTACATTGAATGGGATTCATGCTACCAGTAATTTTGCTTTTCTTCTTATGGAAATTTTTGCGCCTCAGCACATGGTGCTCGAAGAGGGACGGACGGGCGTAGGGACAGACGGCCATGGTGTCACTTGGCTTGGAATTCTATACCGGTGAATGAATGCATATTGTTGTTGCACTTTTAAAGGTTTTCCTTTGGTTTTTCCCTTGTGTGCAGTTTTCTGTTTCGTTTCTCTTGGTTTCTATTTCTTTTTTTCTTTTTTTTTGCTGTTTTCTCCTGCAGTTTGTGTGGCTGTTTTGTCTGTCTCTGGCATTTAAGGAAAATTGCTAAATAATTTTCCTACAGAATGTCGTGTTAGGTTTTTTTTTGTTGTGGCTTGTTGTTGTTGTTGTACTATACATACAATTCGCCAGCAGAACGATTTCAATTCAATTTAGTTTAGTTCAGTTCAGTTCAGTTTTGTTCGTTTCAGGTTTCCATGTGTTTTATTTTTCCACTGATAAGCCTTTTTGCTGCTGCTGTTGTTGTTTCTGTTGTTTTGTATTTGGTTTATGTTGGGAAAATATGTAGATTGTGGTAAAAGAAAATGTGTTTACATGCACCATACGCCGCTGAACAGCGAGTGACTGACACCGGCTGAGCAAAATTTATCTACATACATACATACATACATACATACATACATACATACATACATACATACATACATACATACATACACATGTATGTATTGAAGTGAGTGAGTGAACTTTTGTAAATAGGATTTGTTTTATATAATTCTTTCTTTTCTGTTTTCCGAAGAAGTTCAAGTAATGAAAATGTAACTACGCGTGTGTGTGTGTGTGTGTGTGTAGTACTGTAAATATTTTTCTTTAGGTTTTTCTATCACTTAAATAGAATAAAACACTTCCTGATAACAAAATCTCCTGGCGGTCAATGGCCTTTCAATATTCGAAGCGTTTGTGTTTGTGTTTGTGTTTGAAAAAAAACGTTGATAAGGGCAGTTATTTTTTGAGGAATATCTACACACATACATACATACATGTAATAGGTGCAAGGATTCCGATTTTAGTGCCACTTAAGCCGTTATGACACCTACTTTTTTCGATTTTTAAGAAATGGGGAAACAGTACGAATATATATTTCAATGGATAATAATTTTAATACTTTTAAGCTCAAATGTGTTCAACATGTAGTCGTTTGGAAACAATTTAAGCAAAACTGACATTTGAAGCTTGAAACGCCCCACAGTGCTGCTATTTTGCAGTTTTATACCCGATTGCATTGTTCAGCTGTTGGCCTAGCGATTTTTTTCAAAATACGATGATGCATCACCGATTGTTGTCATAAAAACTGTAAACAAACTTTGTTCAATTGTTATGGTTGTCTCTTTCTAGCTGTGGCTGTTTCACGCTTTCAATCTCGGATTAAAAATAGTTTAAGAGCAACAAAATTGCATACAAAAAATTGTATGTGTGTTCACAATTATTAATAAGAAAAGACGAAGGCCCCTACAGCCAGCAGCCGTTCCTTAGGATTGTTAAAAACAAGTGTCCTGACGACATTAAATATGATGGCCACGAGCCTCTTTCGTTCTATTTTTCTTTGGTTGTAAATAAATGTATCGGCTGTTTTCGTTTCTTTAAACTGCATGAGAACTGTCGGTATCGATGACAATCGTTGCCAGCTGTGTTGACATTTCTGTTCAGTAATTGCTGCGTTACACTGTCATACAGAGTCGTACGATTCAGTTGCAGGAAAGTCTGAGAGAAATCTGTTCGATATTGAAAAATCGCCTCAAAATGGCTTCTTAAGTGTTACACTATCACACAAAAACATATGGTTTTCACTTTGTCATCGAAAAATTGTTCCCGACCCACATATTTCATTTGTGTGACAAAACAAAGTCGATGCATCTCCCAAAGTTTGTTGTAACAAAAAAGAGGTTTTGGTGTTGGGAGCGTTTTAAGTTTCAGCTGCTTTCGAATAGTTTCAACTCTGATCGCAGGTAGTCCATCACTTTATCAAAATTTCGAAAAAAGTTCGCAAGTCGAAACGGACTTGTCAAAAAAATCTGTCAAACACATGTGTTTTTAGGCCAGACTTTCACACTTTTTGAACACATAAGAGTTTTTTTCTGGCACATCGTACTGCCGGATAGAATAGTGAAACGCGGCCTTAAGTCATTATGATGCTTGTATCATAAATCGTTTAACGCCAGAGTTAAAGTTGTGTGGATGACGTGCATTTTCACCCAGATACGATGCTATTAAAAAACTTCCTGGCCGTGTGATTTCTCGCAGAGATCATCACAATTCGCCACCTTTGATTTATTCTTTCTTGCAGTCCACACGTCAGATAAGATCTGTAACAAATAGCCTACAACCGTTGCAAGATTTCAAAGCTAGAAAGAAAGAAAGTTATCGTTAATATAGCTCTGCAAAAGGGCCAAGTTTTGATGGAAAACTCCTTGAAAACTATAATGGTGCTAGACGCACTTTTGCCAGGTATAGTTTTCCCCCCACAATTAATAGCAAATAATAGACCTATTGGTCATCAATGATACTGAACTTATGAATATGAAGATTTCACTGATATGGACTTGGATTCTTATATAATCCCTAGAAATGAATGAAATATAAATAATTTGACAATCGAATTATTCTTCTGGAGATTTCTGAGCTTTAGCTAAACTTTAGTAACCAGCAGCTGTTACTATGTAATCTGGAACAACTCCAGCTGTAGGGCTAAAAGTTGACGCAACTCCTGCCCAATTGAATCAAACTAATTTTTTTAACAAATCGACCAGATTTAGTTTATGGACCATGTTGTGGAGTTTGTTGAGCAAATCATAGTTTTATATCAATTGTAATTGTAAAAGAATCTCAGTTAATTATTTTATTTAATGAATTTCTAAAAATATGAATTCTTTATTAGAGGATTGACAAATTATAAAATTTGTTTTTTGTAAATTTTTTTTTTTGTAAAAACCTTAAAATTCTTTTCATCTTTTTTTTTTTTGCTTCCAAATATCTTTTTAACCTTTAAACTTAAGGAGATCTTTTAAGGCAAAAACAGAAAAGAAATACAAAATCTTTTGTCACAACCTCGAATTGAGTGAATTAATTTTATTAATTTTTTTTTGGGTTTTTTTTGTGGCACGTTTTACCTTCAACATGGCATTAAATTCTTGACATGTTGTAAATTTTAAGTTGTGCTTAGTTTTCGGTTTTCAACAATTTCTTATTTCATTTTGATTGCTTTAAGGTTTTGCATTACACTTTTAATTATAAATATTTTTAAAGCAAATAAAATTTCCTATAAGACGTTCGTTCGCTTCAATATAAAAGTGATTGGTTGGGGAAAAAAAGAACTCTTACGAAAAAAAAAACAAAACTTAATGACCCACATTTTATTGTCTTTTAATTTCACTTTCTTAAGAATGGTTTTGTTAATGAAGCAAAGCAAAAAAAAAACACCGAATTTTTAAACAAAATTAGAGCAAATGACGAAAGAAGGTTAAAGGTTTTAGATTTAATGATGACAGACAAAAAATCGTGGAGTTTTTTTTTTTTTTGTAGAAAAGCAGCTGATCTCAGGCACGTATTTGTATTGCAGAAAAGACGGGGAGGAAATCCAGTGGACAACTTAATTTGTCTTAAATATAATCAGATATATAATATCAAATATATATTTATATATTATAATAAGATATAAAATATAATTTCTATTGAAAATTTCCTTTTGTGAAACGTCAGTTCGAATGTAACAAAGTAAATATATTGAGCCTTAGACAGAGCTCTGTAAGATCTTACAATAATTCTAAACAAAATAAAAGTCTTACAGCAGTGAGAACTGGCAATTGTACCCCTACAAGGCACCAATATTGTCGGACCTGTGACAATCGTGAGAACACTTTGCTTCGCCATTGTCAAATAATTGCCAGACATTTTGAGGTCATTTTTCGCAGTCCCATGAACTCTGACAAATTCTAACAACAGATCTGGTAATATTCGGCATTTAATAATGTGACCACAGTGTGTGACAGATAATGTTATTGTGAAATTGTAAGGTTTCCTTACACCGTAACCGACAATTTTGCTCCGCTGGCGATGTTTCGTTTTTCGTACATTGTTAATATATTGTCACATGTTGCAGCACTGTCGCGTGATGGCGTCGGGTTCAAAGACCACGGCTATGCTCTCAGTCCATGTTTTGTTCCTTTGACGTACGACTTATTCGCTTCTTGCTAAAGGTTATTTCGCATTTGGTCTCAAATTTCTCTATTCTAAGGGTGCCAACACTGAAAAAATTTGCTTCAACTTACACTCATTTTATTGTTATAGAAAAAGTTTTAAAATTTAGACGTGCTGCTCCATCGTGTAACTTGTTGCGGTGCTTTCACATCATTAACGCAGTAATAAGCAACAAATTACACTCATCAGGATGTTCCAATTGAGCCAATTGAGAAACCCCTTTAAAATAGACTGTTCCACTGGCCAGAATGATTTTCGCCTTTTGACAATTTTTCCAAACTCATGGGAATAAGTTTTTTTTTATTTTTGTATTTTTTAAATATATCGTGTGTATTTATACATAATTTTTTTAGTGTCTGGCACAAATGAAAAATATCCTGCAAGTGAAAATTATTTAGCAGTAATTTTTTACTTTTGGTTCCAAGTTTCCTTTTCAAATTGGGTATCATATCGCATAAAAAGGTATTCAATTGCGCAGGGCTCAGCACAGCACAAAAACTACACTAAACAGCTGTTCATTGCTAAGCACATGTTCATGTTCACAGGTGGTTTATAACAGAACTATAATTCCACTATATATAGTTTGAATTTCTACAACTTAAAGTCTCTGGAAATTTCCATTTCTTTCTCTAACTTTTTTTTTTTTTTTTGAGTTGATGGGCACATTATTTCTGCACTTCGGAACTTAATTTGAGTTAATGGCGGGCGCTTGTAGGTCATAGAATTTGGAATTTTGTCTTGTGAGCTTTAAAGACCAAAATCATAATGATGTTTTAATCTCAGCTTGTTATACCGTTTCTTTTGTTTAATTATTTAAATTATGTAAATAATTTTTTTTAGTTTTTTTTTATTGTAAATATTTATTAGTATTCAAATATATTATTTCTTTCCTCTTTGTGCTCATCTAACAGCAGCATAATTTTGTTTTCTTTTTGATTGTTTATTTAAAAAACCTGCATCTGCCCCCTTCTTAAACTGGGAGCGCTCACAACGGGATAAGCATCGGCCGACTTGTCATATAAGCGCGAGCAACTCTAATAACCCCGCGCATTTTCACTGCGTTATTATTTTGTTTTGTAAAGGGTGTTTTTATATAGAGGTATAGCACTTTGAAATGGAATAAAATAAAGATGAAATTTGGAAATTGACAAGAAATTTACTTTATTCGAAAGATAATCTGCTGGCATTATAATTTAAATATGACCTCTGGCACGTCTGTAGGTCCGATTTTCGATGATTTTTTCCAATATTTGTGACCGCATATCGGCAATAAAGCGGCGAATGTTGTCCCCACGAGTGGTCAACCTTTTCAATCTTGTTTCAAAATAAATTTGCCCAATTTGGAAGCGCTGTTCAGGCGTCAGCCTGTTCATGTTGAAATGCCAAACCAAACTAAACATACATACATCACTTGACAGCTGACAACTTAAAGTTTTATACCTCTATAAAAACACCTTTTACTATTATTTTAGTATTGAAATTGCTGTAAAATAGCACCCATTATGGTCTTAATTAAAGGCAGATTCACCCATTTTTGTCTGGACAAAATATTTTTATATGCAACTCTTCAATAGAGAGAGAGAGAGAGAGAGAGTGAGACAGAAAATATTATTTTACGATCAAATCTCAGCTTGAATGGTTTTAAATTCGGGCAAATTTAAACTGAGACGAAAATAGGCTCAATTTGTTTTTACAAACATGCACTGAGTTGCCCATTATATAAAATTTGATGAATCATTTTGTGTTCATCAAATTAAATTGTGACGAAAAAAGATTAAGAAAAAAAAGTAAAGCTGTGATTTTCCACACGAATTATTCGCAATGAGTGAATTGTGCTGACAAACATTCTCAGTAATAAAAAAGTTTTATCCGTACAAACATTTGGTTCAAACAACATGATTGTGCATGCACCCGGCGACAGGATTCTTTTTTATACTTCCATTAAATAAATACATATTTATGTAGGTGAATGGTTAAAGTTTCTGACATGGAAATTCCATTTTGTGATATTTTTATGTTAAATTTTACAGCCAAGAGAAAAATTTAAATGGCGAACTGTGAAGTATATGAAAGGATAACATGTTCAAAGGACATTATTTATGTATGTATGTATGTACATATATCCAGCTGCTTCCGTTTCCAGAGACTGAGTTCAGTTGATACTCATTTTTTTCAAAAGTGATTGATGGAAATATTTAAATAATTTTAAAACTTGGATATCTTCAAAAATGTCGAAGTCCTTTATTTCAGATCTTTTATTTCATGATAAACATCGGGAGTCTCCTTGAAGTCCAATAAAAAAAAAACTTATTAAGCAAAATAAAAATTTCGGCCGAATTTCGGCATTCTGGGAAAAAAATTTAACTAGAACTCATATAAACAACACGATATCCTGAAATATAGTTGTCTTTTTCGGGCTGTGAATTTCATTAACCGGGAATTTTTACTTCATTAAATTGTGTGCAACAGGGATTTTAATAAGAATCTGAAATGGAAACTTTATTAAAATTTCCAGGTTTGTTTCTACTAATAAAAAACAAGACATAAGACTTGTTTACCGGCATCGTATAATCTCTTAAGATAACTACCGCCCTAATGCACTCACTTACGTGCACAGCCATGCACGTTCCTATCTGTGTGAACATTTTGCTTATTCACCAAATTAAGGTTTATTTCTTTTTTAGTTTTAAAAATCATCAAATTTAATACAAAATAAAAATATAACAAATCACCAACCGCAAAAAAATTCTGGCTTAAATTTCATTTCATTTATTTATTTATTTGTCATGATTCCTCACAGGATTGACTGACGAACTGGACTGACTGAGAATTCGTGCCAGCAATAAAAAAATAATACATATATACAAAACACATATAATCTTATACATGTGTGTGTGTGTGTGTGCGTGTGTGTTTGTATAAAAATCTACAAGCATAAAATGACATAAAAAAAACACATAAAATAAGTGGGTGAAACAACCACAAAAAAGCCTTTTTATCTGCAACTGTTTACTTTTACGAGGATGAACGAAAAGAGCTTGAAGTGGAGAAAACAAAAACTGAACTGCGCCGCAAAAGCGAACGATAAAAAAAGAAACTTTATTTAAATTTTATTGTCAGGATGTGTTACGTAAAAAATATAATCATAAACTTGTGTTAATGTGCGTGAGCAAACAAACAAAAATAAAAAAGGAAAAAGAAATCAAGTTTTTGTGTTGATAACTGCTGAATTTGTATATTAAGCAGGAATTGTAATTCATTATCTTTTTGATTAAAGCAAACACAAGGCCAGTGGCTCCCAAACAGTTGGCAACTTGGTGCCAACGGCCACAAGTGGAAAATTTTCTCAATTGAATTTGTCTCTCAAACTTGTTTGCAGCCAGTAAAAAAGAGCGAGCAATTTTTACTTACATATTAACATTTTTTAGCATCGGAAATGTTCAACTTTAATGCTACTCTTAAAAACTATACGATTTTAATTGTTTTTTTTTCTAATATTTATTGTACAAGACAAAAACTTCCCCTTTAAGTTGATATCCCTTCCCTTCTTATTCTTAACAAAAGTGTATTATTGTACACATTTATGGAAAATTGCACTGTTTACAAATGTTCCTCACAAGCAAATTTTTTTTTTTCAATTTGCTACCTTTGACAGCAAATATTTTTCTCAGTTAAACATTTAATGTAAGATTTCTCTAAACTAAAAATTTCCCTAAAAGAGAAATTTTGTACTATGACAAAATTTCCATGCCAATAGATATTTTTAAGAGATATTCCGTTACATTTTAAACATTTGTTGCAAATTTTTTTTTTTAGACTACGAATTTCTCTAAGAGGGAAATTTATACGATGATCACATTTCCATGGCAGCGTATATTTTGAATATGTATTCCATTTCATTTGCTACTTCAAACTTTTAATTTCAAATTTTAACTAGAAAAAACATTTGCCTAAAAATGACAAAGTGTTTGCTTAAATGTTATTTGGTGTTGGCGGCTAAGAATTTCCCTTGCTGGGAAATTTGCATAAAGTGGAAAAATTTTGTTTGAATCAGTTCTTGGGTAAAAATATATGAAAATTACTTTAAAAATTATATTAAAGAACGAAATTTTAAAAATTTCCCTCCATCGGAAGTATTTATTTTAACCAGCTGTTTATGCAAATTAGCGGGAAATTTATAAATTTTATGCTTTAGCATAAATTTCATATGATCTTGACTAATAAGTTATTATTAAATTAAACATATTTCTGGAAGAAAAAATTTCAGTTAATAAAAATTTCCCACTAACCGACGCTATTCTAATACATTTGAAAGAAAATTTGACTAGAATAAAAATTTTCCTCCAATGGAAATATTTTAAATAATTTCGATATACTCTTGAATATGAAGTTATTTTAAATTCTACACATTTCTAGAAAAAACTTTTATTCAGAAAAAAATTTCCCAAAAAGGAAAATTTTAATATTTTGAATTTTTATGCACCACTAGATTTTCTTATGTCATATCGACATATTATTGGACAGGAAGTCATTTAAAGGTATTTCTAGCACTGCTTCAAAATTTCTTAATAATGGAAATGATTTCGGGAATGTCGATTAATGAACGAGTGTGTCAACGGCGAAGAAACATGCAAAAGAATTGTACAAATCCTTGGACTCCCTCATGAGAGTATCGATGATGTCAAAGCTGAAAATCGTGCTATATTTGTAAGCAAAAATATTATTCGCCACTTCAACGGTCGGTAACTTTGCCTCAAACACGACATAGGAATATGAGTCTTCATAAACTCAAACCCTGTTTCTTAAATCTTCAACAGAAACTCATTAAAACAGGATTTTCAAACCCAGGAGGAATTTTTGAGACTGAAAACGTCGTAAGTATTGGACAACAACTTTTCTAATCGCACTTAGAATATCGGGTCCCAGATTGGCCGGCCACATCCTCGTGTTAAGATGTCATCAACTTAAAGTTGAATTTTTCTGCAAGTGTGTCGACTGCCGCAAAACTTATACCCAGTGCCATCCCTGCAGTGCAAACAATTGTGTATTAAACAAACTGGCATTAAAACTCTTTCAACAAAATACCTGCATGCCTGTGTGCCACTTTCATAAAATTATTTATGCATGACGAAACTATTACTCATGCATTCTACTCGTTCCTGCTGCATGTAGAAATTTTTTGAAGTACTCGTCTGCACTCTTATAAAATAATGCTGTTGTTGTTGTTGTTGTTGTTGCAGTAACACTAAACGTTTCCAAAATGTTATTGACACAAGGCTTATCGCCAATTCGCAATGACAAAGAGCAATAAAATTAAAAAATATGAAAACAAACAACAACGAATTAAAAACAAAAAGGACAAACGCCAAAAAGCCCTTATGACACTCGATTACTTTATTTTAAGATTTCATTAAATTCCATATACGATATGAGTTGCAATTCTGCACACAAAAACTTATTTATAACAAAATTACAACTTATCGAAAATAAGAAATAAAAATGCAATAAAAATTTCGCAAAGATACACCGAAAGAATGTGCACAAAACTGTTTCTAGACAAACGAGTGATGCTACTTATTTCACTACACGATATCGATTGCTATCATCTCCCATTGCGATGCACTTCAATCGTTAACAAGTCCCGTGATACCAAATTGAAAGATTTTCCGCAATTTTGCTCGAGTAACCCTTGTGTGCATACATATGCTACCCACTGTATGTATTTCGCAAGTTTTCATGCAGAAAATAGTCAAATATGAAGTAAGATAATGTCTAAATAAAAGTCTTAAACTCTTTTAACTCTCAGTGATGAATTTTTCGCGTGTTTTTCTTGTTTTCTGCTCAATTTGTTTGACCGGCGAAGTTTGAGACATTCAACCGTCATTTTTTGCTCGCTCGCTTTTGTTTTTAGGTTAGAAAAATGTTTGCTTGTTTTTTCTTCGAATGGAGTTTTTCTCAGCTTTTTGATGCTTTGAAGTTGTTGTAGCCAGTATAGTTGTCGTTGTTGTTGTTGTTGCTGTAGTTAGATTGCATTTGGCGCGCTTGAATGACCTTGAGCATGCTGTTTGATTTTGTTTTGGTGGCTGTATGTGAATACACACACACACACACACACACACAAATCTATGTTTGGATGTGTGTGCATTTGCATTAATATACGAGTAAATTGCTTTGAATAAATGACTAAATGAATGAATGGACAAACCAAGTATCTTGCTTTAGTGCCATTACAGTGGGGCCTTGCAAAAACCAAATTCTAATTAAAAATTAACTATTATAATTAAGTGTATTTTGTAGTTAATCATTATTTAAGTTATTAAAACCTTTACTTTTTTACGACTTTGAATGTTTTGAGAAACAGTGTAGATAGTGCATATATTTCAGTGCAAAATAGTTGTAGTACTGAAAAGTTCAGCTGCACTGAAAAAAAAACTGTTAAAAAAGTTAAAAGTGTTACACAAACTTATTGTTCAAAAGCTGCAAGCGTCAAAAAATATTTGCTTATAAGTGACATTTCCAGCTTAAAACGCTAAAGTGCTGCCAATTTTTGAGTTTTATAGACGAATCTATTGTTTTTTGAGATTAGCGATTTTTTTTTTTTTTGTCGTCATAATAAAAATAAACAAACGGTAATCAAATTGTTTGAATGCAGATTTTTACGGATATCTCTTTCCAACATTTACTGTTTCACTTTTTCAAACTTGCACCAAAAAAGAAGCTGAAAAAATTAGTGCTATGACGGCTTAATTTACAGTTTGTTCTTATTCAGCTACAGCCACGTTGTATAGTTTCGCCCTAAAGGCGGATTCAGCCGTTGTGTTCGAGCAAAATTTTTACACTGTGCAATTCTTATTGATAAGCAAGATACACATTTCTCATTGAATTTGCTTTGTTGTTCACACACCGCAATTCTTATTGCTGGTATCGTATCGTGCGTTTTTGCCGCGTATGAATCAGAAAGTAAAACGAATTGAAGGTACAAGTAAGTCATCTTATGTATGTACCCCTCACCTCGATGCCTAAAAGTAATCGTTGCCTGGTGTGAATGAATGCCCACTAAGTTAAATTGCCCATTTATATACATACATATATAAATTTGGTTCGTTACTGACAATTCCTTAAAAATATTTCATTAGATAAATCGATTAGCAGTGAAATTTTATAACTGTGAGTAAAATGGAAATTAATGAATCGATTGCACAAAAACTTATTGATGACACGAAGAAGCCTGCAAGAGAGTGCATGTCCGAACAAAAATTTTGTCCGAACAAAATGAATTTGAAATGAAATTGAGTCCGCCTTAATATCCTTATTGAGATACAGACATGCACTATTGTGATCTGTTTCAGTTGCATTTGTTCAGTCACACTAAATAACTACTGAATTGGTGGAAATTGTTCTTATTATTGTTGTCTACTGTTGTTTGCTGATTGATTAAAATTCCGTTATCTAGTACTCGTACAATACAGATACAGAATCAATCTTGTATGCGAGTGTTAGAGCAGGAAAAATATAACAATATTAATTAAAAATATTAAACAGGAATTAAAACAGAGAAAATAGAAACTAAATTCATAAAACTAAAAAAGACGAGTTTATCAATATAGAAAACAAATTTTGAGCTGATTTCGTACATGGTGTCCGCATTAATATTTCGAAATGATCTGTAATGGACTGCGTCAGCTGAATCTACGCATTGACTTCGGTATTTTACACTGCATTCGATACTTTGAATGAAGTTCCACTGTTTCACATTTTTAATAACTGCAATATTTAACAAACTTTTTCTTCAATTTATGCTTGAGAATTCCTATAACATTTACACACACACACACACACACACACACACACGAGTTACTATAGATATCGAAGAGCTTTAGCAGAAGTAGGAAAAAAAACTCCTCTCAGGCTGTCTGTCTGTCCGTTTATCTGACCGGGTCTTTGGGAGTCAGTCGTTGGTACTCAAATCTTATCCATGACTTTAGATATTTATTTTATTGCTGTTGTTGTGGATGTTTCAACAGTGAGCTCAGATTTGTTGGTGGCAAGTAGATTTTGTGGCACAGGCAAGTTAATATGTTCAAGTATTGGTGTGGCTTTTTCATTAGCTGTCGCGTGTTTAAATTATATATTTTTATGAGATTTACCCAGTTATTGCAAATTACTACCGCTGGCTGAGGTTGAGCAAAAACCAAATATGTATGTATGTATATTGTAATACAAGCTTTAGGTGGCTTAATATTTTTCAATTCACTTTTCTACGAATGACATTTGGCGTGTCCGCTGACATTAACACACACGTACCGATTTAAATGTGAAGTCAGTTCACATTCGCTTTTGGAATTTTCTAAGCATAAAGTGAATTTTTTTTTTGTTTGGACCAGTTGGGGCAGGTTGTAATTATATTTTCTTCGTTAGGCCAGTAAAATATTTAGCAGAATTTTGTTTGAAATAAAGAATTTTGAAATCGTACCACAAGTGTAAACCAACCGCACAGTCTAACAGAGCCCTGTTAATGCTTTAACATAGCGCTGTTAATTATACAAAGTCTTACAGTTCACATTTTAAAACATATCGTAGTCCATGAGTTCCAGAAATTCATCTTACGAATTCCGAGATAATATAAGAAATCAAAGCGATAAATATTTATGCCTCTGTCTAATGGAAACTTTTACAGCGCTCTAAAAATTGCACAAATTTGTAATATTGAAAATTCGGCATTGGAAATTTGTCTAAAGGATGACTGCCCGGAAAAGCTTATAGCTACTAAATTACGTCTTCAACTATATTTGCGCAACTAAAATAATAATATACACAAGACAAGAAAGTATTTGGCCAGCTATTTAAGTTATATAAATACAGCCAGGTTCTGCATATCACCACGAAATGAAAGTGAAATTGATGTTAATTCCACATAATCGATTTTATTGTGTTCTGAAAATCGTATGAAATAGTTTTATAGTGCGATTTTTTGTCGTGATCAGTTATTTGAAACAAGTTAAGATACGTTTTTTTGTAGCGGAATTCATTTACAGAACATAAAAATATGGCGGAAAAAGCGGCAGAAACATTTTGAAAATGAAATTTAGTTTTATAAACCATTTAAGCGATTTCTAAAACACCAAATCGATGAAAATGACACTTTTGGCGATTTTTTCACGAAAAGTGATTTGCAGAACCTGGGTGATAATGTAAAAACGACGCGATGAGCGAAATTTCCGTCACATGGTAAATAGCAAGTTTGATAGCACTTTAAAATTCAAAATCAAATCAAATTTTCCAAAACGCTTAAATATTTTTGTATAATAAAACAAATTTCAATTGGACAACGTTCTAGATGAATTTTTTTTTTGAGCAAATCATACGTTCTTTTTTAAGGAAACCTGATCCTTATTTTATATAATTTGAAAAGCCTGGTTAAATAAGGAAAATGCAAGTGGATTTGATGTACAATTATTTGACTTAGTTCGTTTGAAGATTTTTGTGAGCGAAATTTCCATCATTATGCCAGGAAGGATAAATGCTACATCTTGACAAAGGATTTAAAGGAAATTTCAAATGAATTGCATACAAGAGTAAGTTTTATAGCAGCAAATACTTTTTTGCATCCAATCTAGAAATTTTTGCTAATTGATCACTTTTAAACATGTTGATGAAGTGGAGATCTGGCCCCGAACGTTGTTATAGCCACCATTCTTGATCTGTTACTCTTCACTTTCGCTTCCAGGACTAAAAACATTAAGGGACTGGAACTACACCCAACGTGTAGCCATGAAGTAACCTGTAGCTCCTGCTTTGATAAATTTGAAGAATATACATATTTCAAAATTTAATTTTATAAATTGGGTCCTTTAAATGGCCAAACTCATTAAAAGCAGTCGTATGTCTTCCATAAAAGATGATCTGTATAAAAAAAACCGGTTTTATTGTATTCAGCGGACTTTTTCCTTTTCGGAAATTACGTGCTCTACATTTCACACATACAAACATACATATATTTTTTGAATTATTTTTCCTGGTTTCCTTAACAATCGGCACCTATTCCATTTATTTCAGCAATTAAGTTGAAGTAATTTCTTGTTGACTTCCTGTCCACACAAATCTGTTGGCCAACAACTGACTAACGATTTGTCGTCTATTTAGCCAACTCTGATTTGAAAACATGCCACAACAACAGCAAAAACCAGCCAGCTTTTAAATCAAGGTATGGCTTAATAGCGCTCAGCGCTAAGAAAAGCAAAAGTCGTTGTATGAATGAACGATTTGAAATTGCCAGCTTGCGAGATTGAGTGAAACGACCCACACAATCAAATTCAGTTGTCATGCAGGCCCATTGATTCAGCTTTATCGGCAAAACAAATGTCAAGTAAATAACCTTGTTTTTGTAAATTTGAATTTATAGACTTGTGTTCATTGTCAAAATCCTACAACAATTATGATAATTTTTTGAAAAAACAGAAAACCAAAATACTAAATGGATGAAGTTAAGAAATAAAAGTTTAAAGGAAAATTTATGACTCATGTTGCCAACCTGCTGGAAGTGCAACAAAACGTAAAACGAGTGGCTACAAACCTTAATAATCCTAATAGTGTTGATCTGTTTCTAACATCGGGTTTATATTCATACACCCATATGTATATATCTATTTTTGTATCGGATGCTTTTTTAAGAGCTTAAGAACTTAAAATTATGCCGATTCTTACATAGTGTTTTTTAAAGGCTTAAGGCCCTAGAAATACTACATTTTTCTTTACTTAACGGATGCATTAATTGATAGCAAAAAAAACAAGAAATGTTAAAAAGAGCAGCAGATAAAAAATTTAAACAAAACATTTGGTTTTTGCTTATTTTATGGAGTGGCGTCAACTACATATTTGTTTTTATAAGAAGCCGGAAAACCGAACAGAAAAAAACTTGATGAGGCCATAAATCGCGCATTAGTCAACACTTTTAATGTTTCCAGCTGGAAATGTCAATTTTAATTTGAAAAATTCGAAATTTTTTGACAGAACTTCAGTAAATTTTTGACAGTTTGCTATTTTCCTTAATATATCTGAACTTATTGCACTTGGTAAATTTGTCTATTACACTGTATTTGTACTGATCTCCAAAAACTGGACAATGACCACAAAATGTAGTGTTAAGGTGTGTTTTCGCGGCAAAACATGTATTATGACCGGTCAAAAAATTTTGTAGTATGAAATAAGTCTTATAGTGTTAAAGCAAACTGAGTGCAGAGAGAATACGGATACAAAATTTTACCAGCGGTCGCTGAATGTTTATTGTCTCGCCACACCAGAGGTGTATTTGACAGCAAACATTGACAGCACCAACAGCATGTATTGAAATACTTTGATTTTACTTGAATTCTTTAATTTTACTTGTACTATTCGTATAAATCTGAAAAATACTTCCAGCAAACTACAAAGAGAATTTCATAATACATAAATATATTGATTCTACAAAGTCGTAACACTTTGTATTGTCATGTAACCAGGCCTTTAGTAACTTAAAATGTTACGAGTACAAGTCTGTAATATTGTTGGAAGGAAATATTCTTTTTAATATAATCTGGTAGATAATTTCAGGACATTTATATTTAAAATACATACATATGATTTCCGGCAGATGTTCGTTCTTTCTCGCTTCGTTTCAAATGGCCCCATTGAGGAAAAAGAGCTATATTTTATAGCCTGGTAAGCCAAGCTCTCTACGTAAAATTTGCCACGTAGTTGAAGCACAAAGACTAACAAATTGCAGACAATGAGGAATCGGCATTTCGGCGTCTACTTGAATAATTCGCGCGGCAGCAGCAATATTCTCTTCGGTACGTACATTTCTTTGTCTTGTTGATGGTTTTGAAAAGACAAGCCTATAATTACTGTGTGCAGACGATCGATAACTGCACAAATTTCTGGCTGATTGGGCCGATTAGATGGACACTTACAATTTACGAAGTGCGCTACGAAACTCGCGAACACATTTATTTTTCTTCCAACTAAATTTTCACAATTGGAAATTTGGAGTTAAAGGAGTCATGATGGTCTGCAAACCCTTCTGAACTGTAATATCAACACAGTTTGACATTTTCAGCGGTCAAAGCACAGTTAGCGGTATCTGTAGTTCTCGTGATTAAATGGCTCTAAGATGCGACACTAAAACTAGTGCTAAAAACGTTATAAGAAACTAATAGTGTTGGTAAGTACTACTATTTGAACACCAGTAGCATCACCTACAGATTGAAAGAATTTCTAATTAATGGCTCAAAAATATGATAATTTCGTTCATGAACGAACAGCTTAAATTTAACGTATCGCCCAAGTGAGCGATATGCACTGGTCGTATAGGTCGATTTTCCCATCAACTTTTCCAATTGGGATTTTTGAAATCGATTAATCAAAACGCGAAATCGACTTTTTACCTGAAAAAATTTAAAGATTTTTAGTCGTATGCGAAGGTACTCGTGAAATTTCCATTGACTACGTGTGAGTAATTCGTGAATAAAAAAAATTTTAAAATTAAGGAACTTAAACTTTTTTAGTACTTTTGTTATCATATCATTAAAAAATAGATGTCAGTTTTCAAAGTCATCCGTCATCCGTCATTCGTTTTGCAAAAAGAGTTGTTGGATAATGTGCTAAAAATCGATTTTCCCATTCGATTTTTAATGTGTTCGTTCAGCTTCTTTTAGAGATCGATTGGATATCCTTAAACCGTCAGTGAAGACAATCGACTTGTTATAGTATATTTTGTTGCTAAATGAAAGGAAGTGTTCATATATGTACATATATATGTGTATATAGATCTTAGAAGACATTTCTAACAGCCTTAAAAATTTGCTTAGATATCCAGATCCACAATTTCATACAGTGATGGGCAAAATTGTACGTGTTCAGAAATTTTGTTCACAAGTCCAAATGTTCAAAACCATACAAGCCTATTGCGCGAATCACACGAATTCAAATCACATGAACTTTTCACGATGATTTTCCAGCTGTCTGCTGTGTCTTTCGTTAGGGGTTTCAAGTGCGGCAAACACACGCAAACAGCTGTTTTCGTTATTTCAATTATTTTGAAATCAGAACAGAAAACACAAAAGCAAATAACATTTTTTTTAAACAAAAAGGTGTTTTGGAATTTTGCTAATTTTAAAGTAATTGTGTTAAACAAACCAAACAATTGTATAAAACATGAATAAGCAGCGTATTCAGTAACTTATTTAATTAATTAAACTTATTTTAAAAAGGTCAAAAAATAACAAATAGATGTAAACGTTTTCAAATCACTTTTTAGAAATGTGATTTTCAGAACAGCCCCCCTAAATATTTTTCATACATACACATGTACTTAAGCATTGCTCAGTCCCTTTAAAAATGCTTTTGAGTACATTTTTTGTTTGCCTGTAGCTCCAAAAAAAAAATCGAAAAATCGAAAATATTTGTCTAACCAACTGTTTTTCTCAAACATACATCAGCTTTAGTTCGTTCACCTCCACGAACGTGGCAAAGAAACCTTTACGAGTACAAAAGCAGCGCTCAGCTGTCGCAAGGAGAAATTCCGCTGGAACGTTCGTCAAACTGCCAGGCAGCAACAAAGTCTTAGTTTTTGTTAAAAAGCATTTAATAATCATTAAGAAAATAAACGGCCCCTTTCGAAATAACAAAGAAAACAAAAAACTATTTACATTTAAATTAAATTAACAAACTACAGCTAATAAATAACGGTAACTGTGAAGGAAACGTTACAAAAGAAAGGAAAAAAAAATCCACTAAAACGAAGAAAAAGTTAACGAGAATACGACAGAAAAGAAGAAGAAAAAAACCAACATCTAAATTACAGACATGTCTTCAAACAACTTAATAGAACTAACAAACCGTTAATACACCAAATTACAACAATAGCATTAACAACAGCAACAATAACTATGGGCCCATTTTGAACCATGCATTTTTTAATCAACAAAAAAAATGTGGAAAAATTTTTAAATAAATTATTAAGTACCATTACAAAGTGGCGAAGAGTTAAACAGAAAGCAAAAACAAAACAAAAAACACTTTTCAGGTTTAAAGTGAAATTTTACAAACATACATAAAAATAGGAGAAAGAACTACTTGCCAAGTTTGTCTATTGAGAAGCCCAACCGAAACTGTAAAATCAAATTCAACAATAAACAACCCATTTACAAGAAGACGAAACCCTCCAGCAAAACAAATTTAAGCCAAGTTTTTCTTTAGCTTTAGCTTTTGCTTTTCTTTTTTGTTTTGTTTTTTTTTTTTTTTTAATTCTGTCAGGCTTTAAAACAAACAAACAAACAAACACACAAACAAACCCAAAAACGACAAAGCAAATTCACAGAAAAAATAAGGCAGAGCCAAAGTCAGCCTGATTATGTGACAGTGGCTGACTGAGTACGATTTCGAAAGTCTTGCTTTGAAACTAACAATATAACAACAACAACAACAACAACACAACAAGAAGAAGAAGAAGACAAAAAACCAAACAGCTACATACAAATAAAACGTCAACGGTGACAGTTTATTTGTTTTGAATGCTGACGAAGCTTGACAAGTTAAGAGAAACAAAATAAAAACAACAACAACGACAACTGTTGATATGGACGGGTGTGTAAAGTTGGTCAGAAAAATTACACATGCACTTTTCCATTTCTAAGCACACACACACACACACACACACGCACCCACACAAGTGTATAAATTTTACTAGAAGCTCGAGCTGCAGTGTTGACAACGTACTTTACAGTATTTCAACTAGAATTCTTGCTATTGACAGCACTGGGTCAACTCGATGCGTTGCACTCCATTTTTAAAATGTTCAGGGCAAACAATTCCCCACTTGGTCCGGTGGCTGCTTTTTTTTATATTTCAGTGCATGTTTTTTTTAGTTTTTGATGGCTCTTCAACTGCAACTTCAGCACAACTTTTTGTTTCAGTGTGAGAAATAAATCTTTGGACCATAAAATACTTTGGCTGCTTCAGCACCACATTTCACTGCACAGTGTAACATATTTACAAACAATTTCGTAAGCCACCAACAACAACATGAACAAAAAATGGTCCTTTAAGCCCAGTACCGAGATTGAATGTGCGAAAAAGTTTACAGCAACATTATTTACGTCACAGTTTACACTGTTCAATTATTGTTGGTAAGAGAGACACACATTTGCCAACTGGTATTTCGCAGCTGAAAAAAAATAAATTTTGACTGTCTTAAAAAAAATGCTAAAAATAATGCGAAAAATTTTAACTGTATTTTTTATATAACGATGTACATCGTTATAATGGAGTTATTTTGCAGAATCGGCCATTATATTTACCTGTAGAAAGTTGGAAGAAAAGCAAAGTTGTTTCAAAAATAACAAAATTTATATAAATTTTTTTATTTGAAATTTATTTATTGGAAAAAATTTATGCCTATTGGTTTTTCACCAGAGTCTGGACCTCTGGACTGTTGGTCGTGTTACTCTGCCAACTCATCCATCGAGGCACTCTATATACTTATTGTTCAATTATTAGTTATAAAATAATGAAAAAGTAACCAAAAAATTGGTTTCTATTCAACAGCAAATCTAATTATATACTAAAAACATCATCATATGAATATGCCTTCCCAATTTTAGAAGAATCAGTCACAATGTCATTAGATCTGTGTCTATCACATGAGATCACTAGCAGTGATTTCAAAGTCTTGTCTTTTTCATCCACTTCGTATGTAAAGCAACGAATTCCTGGTGTTTAATGTCATCCTGTTTCTAATTTTGGTTTTGCATCACATTCATACCACTGAAAACCCTTTCAACTTCAGCTTTCAAATGGTAGTACCAACAATTTCATCACAAATGAAGCCAAAGGATTCTCATTTAAAACGTTTTCGTACTCACATACGCCTATCGAAACTCGAGTAGTTGGTTTTTGGTTTATCCATTCGTGCGAATTCAGCTCTTCCTGTTCCAAGGACATAATTTCTTCTGTTGTCAAATCTATCAGTTCTGCTATAAAAGTTTCTGTCAATTTACATTTATGAGTTGTCAGGCTGTTTTCTACAGAAATAGAATTTGCTTGTTTTTAATTTAAAAAAAAAAAAAATGCTGGCACTTTTTGTCTAAGTTGATATATTAATTGTGCAATAAAATTTCGACATGACACACTTTTTAGTGTTCAAAACTTTTACAAAACTGAGGGGACAAAAAAATTCTTCTAGTGCTGAAGTCGTCAAAGGATCAAAAGAGTTTGACCTTAAAACTATTTGGAAATAGGGGGCTGATAATAGCAAAGTTGGGTCAGCATTATTGCTTTCAAACTCTTTTCTAGTTAATTCCTCTTCACTTATTATTTCTGTTTGTTTAATTATTTGAATGGCAAAATATAATATAGAAAAGAAATAGATTTTTTTTTAAATAAAATATGCTAAAAAATTATTCAAATATGAAAAAATTCACTGCTAACCATAAATAATAGAAAATGCTAAATTTAGCAGTGAAAATGCTAAAAGGGTCACGCAGATGATGCCAGAAACAATTTCAATTATACAACATGTTGCCAGATACATTTTGCGTGTTGGTCGCTTTAAGAACTCAGTACTGCTGTTCCAAACTTATTTCGTAGGAAACACTTTTATGGGCAGTTCGAAGGAATTTCGCACGAAATTTTGAACTCAGTATCAGCCTTAAGAGACGTGTCAAATCATATCAACAAAATACAACGTTGTTGTTGTTGTAGATATACTATAGTTTGTATTATGTTAAGAAACAGAAACATTTCTTTATATGAAATTTGTTGTCACTTTTAGATTTTCCAAATTTATGGAATAAAAAAAATTTATTATCCAGTACAATTTTTTTTTATTTTTGTTAATTCTTATATTTTTCTAAAAACATTGAACTGTAAAATATTGTTTTATTGTTATATTTTTAATATAAAAAAGTTGTGCAAACTTAATTCAATATATATTCTAAGTCAATAACAACTAAATTCTGAAATTGGTGCGTTTTTCAAAGTTGACAACGCTGGTTGTTCTAGAATCATCGTTCTCAGCGCTGTCAGCTTTGAAATTGCAAAACACAACAAAATGGAGAAGAAAAAAGCGCCTTTAAAAAGAAAACGCACCAAATTTGGAATTTCTTATGTTTATTGAAGAAATTTTGCACACCAAGAATTTTTGAAACGCAGCCAAAAATTGTCGTTTTGTTGGAATTTAAAACGAATCTCAACTTTGGACGAGAGAGAGAGTATAAGATGCTTGTCTCTCAGCTGGTTTTGTGAAATTCGAGCGGCTTTGACTGCAGAACGAATATATGCCCTTAATAGAACTGGGGCGAGTCGTTGGTGTTCACAATCGTTCACTTTGAACAAACAGTACAGCAGCAGATGCTATTGCTTGTGTGATACTCTCTGTATTTGTATCAAAACAGCTGTTTAAAACAAACACGAATTTCATGAAATTCCATTTCTTATAACTCTCTTTCTGTCGAAATTATTATTAAAGCAACTCTTACACTTTCTGAGAACATGACATAAAGAAAAATAAAATAAAAATAGTCCAAATCGAGGGAGTTTAAAAACTAACGAAACCCCCCTCAACGACATGGGTCACTTGGCCATAACGCACTTAAAACGTACCTAAATTTCTGTTGCACATGTCTGGGCTTCTAAGCCCTGAGTTGGAGCTGCAGCTCTAAAAATTGGTTGTCATATATTCAGTGTGGATTCGTCAATTCATCAAATTGCCGAATTTAGCAGAATGCAGCGGAAATCCAAGAGCGTCCAATAGCAGTCGCCCAAAAAAAAGTCATCATTTGATGAGAATTTTTAGCTGGTGGCGTCTTCGATTTATATTTCTTTTATATCATCGTCAGCGCTGAACGCTACACATCAATGACTGCCAATTCATTTTTGGCCTCCATCATCAATTCTGGAATTCTGTGTTTTTTTTAACAGATGAGTTGGATGAGGCCGGGGAGTAGGTTGTGCATTGATGTGTTCCAAACTAGGTCACTCCGCTTTTGAGGCTTTCCTCTGTTGGCTCAGCAACTAAAACTTTACAAAGTTCATCTATGACTTTGGTTATGCCGCTGCTCCTAAGGGAAAGTAACAGAATGGGAACACTGGCAAATCTTGAAAGGGACTTTGATAGTTACTGAAGTTGTGATCCGGTCTACGTTCGGTTATCAAAATTTCCTCGAGGTATTGTTGGCTTGCAACAGATATCTGCTCTTCGCAAGGCACCCGGTGGTGGTGAATCTAGAGGCGAGTTTGAGTTTGATAATGCAGGTGCTCCGTCTTCCTTTACTATCTAGAGAGAACTACCGACAGAAAAGATTAGATGGCCCCAGCTCTCAAGCAAGGAACTTGTGGCATTTAACGCAGCACCATATCACACGAAATTGACGCCTGTGTGTGTCGGGTAATCCACTTTAAGTCCACAATCCGATGGGGACGTCGAGTCTAATACACTAATGTATGGGAATCTGGAATAAGTAGTCGATCACACAAGTGGCTTTGATGCAGTTTTAGAGATTTCACTGTATTTCGAAAACAAATCATAGTGATACGATAACAGTTATAAAAAAATCAAAACAGAAATCACAGAGATGTAATTAATAATTTACAATATGTAAATTTTACAATACATTTGATACGTAACACAAAACAAACTTCATACCTTGAAATGAAAAACCGCTACATTGACATCTTTTATCAGGCTAAATGGTTACATGCGGCTAAATGTCAGCCTGGCAGGCAAAAGAAAAAAAAAATAACGAAAAGCTGGACAGACAAAGAAAAAGTCACCCAAACAATCAGCCTTTCAGGCCGTCACAGCTAACGGAAGCATTACAAAACAACAACAACAACAACAACAATTTTACAAGAAAGACAAAACTAACAAAAACAAAAGTTACTAACGCAACCAAATACACATCTACTGGTTAGTTAGTTTGTTGTATGTAGTTGCTGTTGTAGTTGTTGTAATGGTATTGTCATCGTTGTCTGTTAAGAAATCTGACTTAATTCTCAATTTACTTGAATAGGAGGTATGAATGTATGTTTTTAAGTAGAAATCTACCTGTTACAACAAACTCAAACTTGCACTACACAACAATAGCAACAACAACAGCTGGCACAAGAGAAAAAGCTACAACACAAAAATAGAATTGATTCTTAAAGCTGTTTAGTAGGCGCGACAGCGATCGCTGTCAATGTGCGCACCGTTTGTGCATTTCTCCGTCTGTCTTTACGTTCGTGTCTCCCCCTCTCTCTCCCTCTCCCCAACCGACTCTGGCTAAGTGATGGTTGTGCATTGTTGTGTGTGTACAACAAAATGTGGTAAAAACTTAAGGGTACCGTTATTAAAGTTTCATTTACACAATTACAAACAACACAAACAAACAAACAAACAAACAAACAACACTCTCACACCCATCAATATTCCACACACTGATCTGTTCCACTCACATACATTTTGCTTTTGCCCATTAAATCAAAACAACAACAGCAACAGCAACAACAAGAAAAAAGTGAAGTGAAGACAGAGTTGTTTGTGATCATTTGTAAAACGTTAATAAAAGAAGGCTTAAATAGGAAATATTTTATGGTTTTATGTTGAAACTAAGTAAATACAACAACAACAACAACCACAACATCGTCCAACAAACAATGGAACGAAGGAATAGCGGAATAGAGGAGAGAAGAATTTCTACATACACATGTACGACAATATGTGTGTGTGTGTGTGTGTCAAGTTTTTGGATCATAGAAAACCTACAAATATCTACATACATACATACATACATACATGCATACATACATGCATACATACATACATATTTCTTAACAAAACAAAACCCCAGGTATCATAAAAGAAGTTGAAGTAAAAAAATTATGAAACGATGGGTTAAGCGATGGATATAAAATTAGTATTTTTATGGATGAGATTCTTAAGTTTTTCCTCAATCGTTTTGCTACGTTTCAAAAAGAGATATTATTTTACGATTTGTCCGGGAAAACAAAAGTAGAAATACTCTACGAAGAGGTAATATAGCGGTAATGGACACACCCTTTTATACACCTCACCACGTCGCCGTTAGTCTATCGACTAAGAAAATGCACTTTTAGTTAGAAAAACAAATAACTTCCATAACGGCGGGTGAAATTCTTGTCCGAAAGAATCCTGACAGGAGTATAACCTCATTCAAGTGTAACCCCCCCCGCAAAGTGAAGTTTTTACTTTGCCGCACAGATCCAGCTGCATATGAGCAATAATTTTGGCTTAAGTCCAGCATAGAGCAGGCGACTTCGTAAGATAAAGTCTGGTGGGTCTAAAGCACACGATTCAGGTCACCTCTGCAAGAGTTAACCATAACCTCAAATCGTTTATGCGGAATGTGCATCGTGGCGTTCACTGTGTGTGGGTTGGGAGGACGTAGCGCCATCCTGCTCTATTCAAATATCGTTTATTGGGACGAAAATAACTCGATTATTATCGTTCTGTAGCGTTCGGCGTTGACGGTGGTGACCTCATCATCATTGTTTGACAAAAACGCAGCAATGACGCCACCGACACAAAGCCCGTACAAAACAGCAACTTTTTGTGAATGCTTTAACACCTGGTGAAGCTCCTATAGGACGGCTTGTAAAAAAAACCCTTCGCTAATGAACAAAATTGACGAATTTGGGGCGATACCAATTGCCATTAGATCGAACAGCGAAAGCTGTAGCTGGAAAAGCCTCAGTTTTGTGTGATTTTGTTGTGTGACTGGCGGCATCATCGATCTGTATTTCCTTGGAAATGGCTTTCTATGAACGATTACCAGCTTCTTGCGGCCTAAATTGAATGGTACGCCTCATCAACAGCAGGTGGTTTCTATAGGATGTTCTTCGCGATCTCTCAGCTCGCAAGAAGGCGATGTAAAGTTGCCTTCAAGATCCTGCAATTTAGACTTTTTCGACGACTTTTTTCATATAAATTGCAAAAATGTAGCCGGAAAAAATTGGGAATCCAGCCTGCCTTTTAATTAAGGATTTCAAATCTTTCAAGGTATTGTCCCACTTTACAGAAATCGGGGTACAGAATATTCTTTGTTTTCTCAGACTCATTGCGTTCAAAATATAGGGAATGTACTTGTAACACAAAAGGTGACTTCTCTTGTTAAGGAAAGTTTTTGCACAAAGAAAAAAAAACCAACTCCAATGAACAATACAATAAAATTGCTTTCCATGAGGACATCTTACGAAATAGGATATTAAACGAGTGACCGCTGTGCAAAATGTATTTAAGTTTTAGCCGGATAAGATACATAAATAACAATTACACTGTCTGACACAATCATTCCTACTGGAATAAAACGTCCGTCACAGGGAACTTCAAGACTGAGAGTTAAGAAAGAGAATCCGTTCGATTTCCGTACCTAAATGCGGTGAAACCAGCCAAACAAAGAAAGTGAATATCGTTATATGTATACGAGCCAACGGGCTCGTAACGATATAATAAATATTGCGGTGTGATAGTTTGTCCGGTTTCTACAACCTTTTGCTGCTTCCGAATACAAAATAATTCTTCTTTCGAATTTTTGAGCTTAACAGGATTTTTGCTGGAAACTAAATTTTTCAACAGAAAGATATAACAACTCTCACGGCGTACCGCAGACAACCGATTTTGTCATGGAAATATTTCAGGATGCTTCATTTATTTTATCAAATTCCGTGTTATTTGATTTGATGTTCGCCACAACAAAAACAAAAAGTAGTACATTCTCGAACAAAAGTATTGTACTGGGAGGTCGGGTCCAAATACTGGAAACAACTGAAAACTATGCGCATAGTGACAACGAAAGCTGGGAAATGCCTTGTTGAAGAATCGACAATCTCTGTACAAAATTGTATCCTAATATTTAGTAACATCAATCTGAAATTTGATGAAGTTTTGAAAGGAGTCAAATAGTTCCTCTTCTGTGCCAAAAACAGGGGAAACCCCCACGAAAAACTTCACAGCTGTGTCACCTTTTGAAGTTTAAAAAGAAGTTTTTCTTTAACTCACAAGAACAGTTATTGAAATGTTATTCCCATATGCAAGTCTCCTTAAGCGAAGGCGGGGTAGTCACTTTTTGACGGTTAAACTGTGAGGATCAAGTTTTTTCCTAAACGCACCAGCACAAGTAATACGAGGGCAGAAGCCAATTTTATTACAATTTTCCTTAAAGACACTTCCATCGGTTTTAAGCGAAGGCTGGGGAGTAACTTTTTGAAGACAGCAACCAAATTTATGACAATTTTGTTTAAGGACACTTCCGTCGTTTTTAAGCGAAGGCGGGGTAGTCACTTTTTGACGGTTAAACTGTGAGGATCAAGTTTTTTCCTAAACGCACCAGCACAAGTAATACGAGGGCAAAAGCCAAATTTATTACAATTTTCCTTAAAGACACTTCCATCGGTTTTAAGCGAAGGCTGGGGAGTAACTTTTTGAAGACAGCAACCAAATTTATGACAATTTTGTTTAAGGACACTTCCGTCGTTTTTAAGCGGAAGCGGGGTAGTCACTTTTTGAAGGCTAAACTGTGAGGATCAAGTTTTTTCCTAAACGCACCAGCACAAGTAATACGAGGGCAAAAGCCAAATTTATTACAATTTTCCTTAAAGACACCTCCGTCGTTTTTAAGCGAAGGCGGGGGAGTCACTTTTTGAATACAGCAACTAAATTTATGACAATTTTGTTTAAGGACACTTCCGTCGTTTTTAAGCGAAGGCGGGGTAGTCACTTTTTGACGGTTAAACTGTGAGGATCAAGTTTTTTCCTAAACGCACCAGCACAAGTAATACGAGGGCAAAAGCCAAATTTATTACAATTTTCCTTAAAGACACTTCCGTCGTTTTTAAGCGATGGCGGGGGAGTCACTTTTTGAATACAGCAACTAAATTTATGACAATTTTGTTTAAGGACACTTCCGTCGTTTTTAAGCGAAGGCGGGGTAGTCACTTTTTGACGGTTAAACTGTGAGGATCAAGTTTTTTCCTAAACGCACCAGCAGAAATAACATGAAGACAGCAGCCAAATTTATTAAAATCTAATTTTTGTATGGAGGTGTCTTTAGGCAAAGCCGGGGAAGATATGGAATAGGTCTGTAGAGGAAAACAAAAATGTTTAGTAGAAACTATGAGGACGGTCGGCATTATGTGTAGGTTGCCCAGAGGCATTAAGGGTTTATTTAGGGCAACATCTATAAAGGGAAAACAAAATGGAGAAATCGATCTTCTAGATACATACATATATCATCCGTTTAGAACGTATTCAGTGGCCGTTGTGAGGGTCTGAGGCTTTCCATTAAAACCGCGTTTTCTGGTTAAAAAAAAGAGTTCCTGGTACAAACACTTTAGTTGATTCGCACCTGAAATGTGTTTCCTGGACTCATCCCTCAAGTTTAAGACCCATGAAGATGACGATTGAGTTACATTTTGTTGGACAGTGTATCAAAGTGAAATATTTGCGGATGGACGTTAAGCCTGTGTATCGTTTCTTCGTTGAAAAAGCTTTTGAAATATCTTTGCAATACAAAAGCAGAATGTTTTTTGTTTGTTCAATAAAACTCTCAGACGCGCAGCAAACAAATTTTAACCAACCGAATAGATGATGTTGCCTGTGCCCTCATACAACAATATGTTGTAATCAGTGTGTTGTTACTTACTTCGTTCGTTGTTGTTGTTGTTGTTTTTGTTTTATAGACTTCGGTATTCGTTGTTGCTGTAGCTCTTGTTGTTGTTGCAGCTGTTGTGGCGTTTTTGTATTTTTCTTTGTGCTTTTAAAGCTGCGTTGCTTACAAAATAGTTATGTTATAGTTGCTTGTTGTTGTTGTTGAAGTTGTTGTAATCTAGGAATTAATTTCAATCAAGGAAAACCCCATTTTTGTACTGTCTTTCAAACGCTCACACACACACACACACACAATCACACAATCACACAAACACAAATACCACAACAACAGCAAACAGATACTTGAATATTTACGCGTTTAAAAAACACTTAAATAAGAAATTCGTTGAAATACAACTTTTTTTTCTTAACTTGGCTTTATTTCATACTGTTGGTGTATTTCATTTAAGTGTCTGTATGTCTAAAAGGGTAATACTGTTGTTGCCATTCAGCAGGACTTTGAAAGTGTGAATTCTTTGGTGGCATTTAAAATAAGAAAAGAAGTCATGAAAAATGTGTAAAACTATGAGAACCAGTTGCCCCACTGTCCATGCTAATAAGAGAAGTAATAAACGACAGTGAAAAGGGACCGCAAACTGCGAATGTACCAAAATTATCAAAACTATCGCCAGTTTTGAGCGAAATAGAAAACAAAATTTTTAATTGTTATTTTGTTTTTTATTGAATCATAAGGAACATAAAATAGGGCTATTTATGAAATAATATATCGATCGATTGGACTCACCGGCTTTGCTGGCACATACATACATTCTTACACCACTTCACCCACTCCTTCTTCATGACTTTTCTTTTGAATTCCCTCAATTTCCTCATTCAGTGAAGCGATACCACCGGCGATCAGGTTTTGTCTTGTCTTATATCAAACTGTGGCACTCTACTTTTCGGTGTATAGAGGGGAAGGAGTTGCTCGTTTAGTGAGGCAACAAAACTCCAGGAAGTTCATGTATAACTTCGTCTATGCAGGTTCTTCCAAAACCTTCGTCAAAGGTTAATTGGCAGAAGATGGATCGATGTGTCCCTGTGATGCCTTAAAAGAGGTATCCTTAGGTTATAGCTTGAGGTGCCTTCTTTGGCTGAAACGTTCCAACTGGGGCTTGTAACTAAAAGGGCTTTAGTAGATACTAGAATAGTGGTTTATGTTCAATGATCGAATTGCCCTCAAAGTGCTGCTGTCTTACAATAAGTAAGGGCGATATTCCTTGAGGGTTTGGGACTGCCAACCCTTTGCTGCCTCGTGTTTTGCTGTCTAGGAGACTAACTGGCAGATGGGGTTAAATGGCCCAAGCTTTTGAGAATTTGCCGCCTGTATGTACATATATGTATGTATGTATATGTGGTTTGCATGTTGGGCCTCATGAGTGCGATGGGGAGCCGTTGACAAGTTCTCCATGGGGAGTTGGGTCATATGGGCACGTACGGATGTAAATCAACTTCATAATCTGTAATGATGATGGCCTTCAAATAATATAATAAGAAGAAATCGAAGGGTCCCATTTTAATCAACGACACGAGAATGTGCACAACCAGGAAATGTCCTCTACACTAATTAAATGGTTTCACTGCCTGTACGACACGCCACACCCCTTTTTTTGTACCCACATTTTCTAATGCTAAACTCTCAGCTCAGGGCTGCCAACAATTAACAACAAATAAGGCGACAAATCATATCTTGGAGCACCACTTTTTAGGAACCTCAAACAAATCGGTATTTTTCCTTGGATTTACAAAATTTTTAACTATATTTCTTATTTCACACCAATTTTGTAGTGATCACATGATAACGTAAGATTAAGACATTCTCATCGTAGAAAAGTCTTATTGAAAACTTCAATACTGCCCTGCAGAATCGATCTTTGAAGAGTAACAAACAGGATCAACCCCCATATTTTTCTCTGTTTAACAAGTGGAAATATTTTTTATTAAGGATAAATTTCACTGTACTGTACTCGAGCTGGTTCTCCTAAGCTTTATGCTGAGTGTTCCTGACTCCAATTTACACTTCATAAGGAACATCGAAACCTAAATAGTATTTACATATATTTTTTTAGTGCCCCGGGCTTTTAATACTGTCTTAAAGGCGACGGAAAAATCAAATTATAGCTTCGGAAACCATGTGATTTAAAACCATTCGCTTTCATAAATTAAACATACGAGTATGATTTGTTTTCAAGCTGCAAATCAAATAAGGGATACCGTCAATGGTGTCGATGGTATGACAATTATATGTGCAAGTTTCAAATTAAAAGAAACAACAACAAATATTTTCAGGTCTATAACTAATTTAAATTATGGCTCATCATCTACAGCCGATTAATCTATACTAAAGTTGATAACAAGCGTAATATGGGATCTAAGAAGATGTTAAAAAGAAGTTGTGATTTGAAGTGAGCACAAGTGAAAGTCATATTCCGAGAAACCTAACTTTGATTTGAAGTGCAATTAACGCCAGAAATCCTGCTTTTAAGCGCATAAGAGGGAAAAAAATTCGGCCCAACAAGTAATTGATGATACTGACAATTCAGGCGATTGAATTTTGCTTTCCCAGTTCTTTGTTCAAGACATCAAATACACACATTTTTGACAGTTCGAACAACGGCGCTTAAATTTATTTCTATCCAAGACCTCAAACCTGTCAAGCATTTTTTGACAGTTCAAACAACCGCCAAGTGCCTGCGACCACCCGATATGAATGTGCCCTTAACGAACTCATTCCTTTAGTATTGAGGATGACAGCCAACTAAACAAGAAAAACAAAACAGCCAGTTCAAACAACATTTACATGCAACATCCCAACAAAGTGTGTGTTTCCAATTTACAATTCTTCTAATTTTTGTGTTTCCACTTTTCTGTAGGTTTTCCAGAAAGCTTCAGCTTCAGCTGCAGCTTCAACTGCAGCTACAAAGTTGTTGTTTTCCCTTCATAAAAATTTCAAACAACTGAGATCGACTGGCGCACTCGCAACCGAGACGGGGTAAACACCAAAATGTTTGTTTTTGTTTGTATCTGCATCGCTAGAGTCGTATTTTATTCAAAACTTTTCTTCCCCCTTTTCGTCATATCTGTTTTTTTTTTGTTTGCGGCCATTATTTGTGCTGCCTCAAGAGCTCCACCAAACCAAATGCTGTTGTTTGCTGGCATTGTAAATAGTTTTACATTGTTGAAATTGTCTGGCTGTCTGGCTGTTAGACAGTGGGGCCGTCTGACAGTGCTTGCCTTCGAACAGCACAAAAGGAGAGCCAACAAAAGTGTAACTGCCAGTTCTATGAACATACATACATACACACTTACGTCTGGGTGTGTGTATTGGTGGGACCCAAAAGCGTTTGAATGTGGTATTTGTTAGTGACTGCATGGAGGGAAATAATATTGAGGTCAAATTTAATTTGTTTCTTCAAGCCAATACTTGTTTTTCAGAAGAAAAAAAACTAAAATAAACCAATGAAATAAGTCGTAAATAACATCAACATTTTCAAAAAAAAAAAAAAAAAAACTAATTTGATGTCATTTGTGCGAGTATTTTCCATTTAGACGTCCTGAAAAAGTACACATGTATGTACAATACATTTCCACATTTATAACGACAAGTGACAAATTACACGCCCGTCTGGATGCTTTCTTTTGAAGCTTTTTTGAATTTCCCGCCAACACATGACACATTCGCTGCAATATTGCACAATATTAATTTTACATATCGTTACCTGAAATGCAAAAGGGCGTAACAACATATTTCAAAATTTTACAGGAGAGACAAAAAACTCCAAAAAATCAAAGATTACGAAGCTGGTGTTGCAATTTCTTCAGTACAGCATTAAATTGCGATGATGCATTTATTTCGTAGAAAAAAAAATTTCTTTAATCATCATTTTTATTAGATGTGGGTTGCGCCCTTTTGGTTTAAGAAAAAACCAACTTTGTTGTTACGACCTTTTGATTTTCTTTAATAAAATGGTTGTTATTGACAGTAGGGCTGTAAAAATGTAGGAGGACATGTAATTCGATTTGCTCTACAATAATAAATAAAAAAACCCATTTTGAATTTTTTGGTTGTTACGCCCTTTTGCATTTCAGGTAACGATATTTTGAAATGTTTCAGAAAACAGTTTATTTGCGGTTGGCGCTTTCGTTTCGGCTAACAAAAATCTACTACTTTATAATCGGGTAAACTTTTTTTTTTATTATTATTTATATTCAATTTTCATTGCCTTCCCCAGGGGAGCAGGCGTTTCGCTGGCGTATATGAATATATGAAACTGCTTTTCGTTGTAGAGAGGGGAAGCCGTCCCTCGGTTGGCACTGCAATCAAAACTCCAAGAAGTTCCTGCAGAATCTTCTGAAACCTTCACGAAAGGTCTATGGGCAGAACTCTCGTTGGTCGAGAGGTTGAGATGGGTATCTTTGACTGAATCGTTTTGGCTGCGGCTAAAAACTTTAGTAGATACCGCAGTAAAAAACTACCTCGGTGGCCCAAATGTACTTGAGAAGCTGCTGTTCTTCGTAAGGAACTGGATTGTGAGGAATGTACAGATTAATCTAGTTAAGGCCTGATGTTCCTGAAGGATTTCGGACTTCCTAAAAGAGTAGCTTTATCTTCCTTTAACTGTGTAGGGAATTACTAGTCAAAGGGATTGGCTAGTCTGAGCCCTGGAGCAAGGGGCTTGTGTTATGTGCCGCTGCACATGTCACAAAAAGTTGCCACCTGGGCGTAGTATTTCGCTCTTTGTTTGTTCTATGTTGCAGGTTTGGGTATGCCAAAAACAAAACAAAAAACATGAAGAAAAGGGGCTATTTTTAGAGCAGAGCTCGTGTAAGGAAACCATAAATAACGTACGAATAAAGATCAATTATTGTAAATACGAATATCAGATATTTGCTGAAAATTATAAACCTAAAAATGCTCACCGGTTTTAGGTTTATTTGGGTTCACCTGCAGCAGGTCCGAGTTATCACAGTTATACCTTGTCATTGGCCATTTACGCCCCCAGAGTCGAAAAATACTTATTTTCTATGAAAGAAAATTTTTCAGAATATGTCAACTTAACGATTGTCGATTCAGTCAAGATATCGCAAAAAAAGACGGTTCAGCGAATTGAAAGATGTTCTCTCGTAGTGGATTTGTCCAGGTATACAGTGTTGCCGAGTGTGCAGATTTATCTGTTGTTGCCAATTGGTACTTTAATTTTATTTTATTCGCATAAAAAAAGCGTTCAAGTACATTAAGACTAATGGAAATTTTTAAAATTTGTAAAAATATTGCGATGGTTCAGAAGCATTTCCGAATTTATTTTCCATTGTTTGCGCCTTTTCTTATTTCAGCTGTTCACAGATGTTGTTCTTTGTTTGCTTTATTCGTTTGCATAAAAATACATCCCTGATCTAATGATGTGTGAAGGAATTTGACAAATTCTAAAAAACGACGCCCGTAAGCTTTTCATCCGTATTTTCCCTCTCTGCCGTATGGTTTCATTGCATATTAAGTTTAGACGATACCATTCGTGCTCTTCTATTCAAAAATTTGACTTATTGTACGAACTCTATGATCGTCTAACGGCCCTTTTAATGGTATTTTTCCAAAACAGTTGGCAGCACTGCTTAAGCCTGACATCACATCATTCGCTCATTGATTGTGTGCACTTTTTCATAATGTGATTGAAAATTCCATCTAGTAACTAATTAATTCGAACAAACCAGTCCTGGCATGGAAATTATGAAATTATATTTATGGCAAATAGCAACAAGATCAATTAATCAATTAATAATTATCTAATAAAGGCTTTTCCAAAAGATCAGAACGAACAAATAAAACTTGTACTTGTTTTGAATTTGCATTTGCCAACAAAAACAAATAATTTCTGTTTAACATTTTCTTGGTAAGAAAAACTAAACCGACAAAGTGTTTGTTGTGTAGTTAGTGTTGTTGTTGCTGTTGTTGTTGTTGTCGTTTTTGCATTTTATTCTGTAGTCGCATGCGAACGAATGAATGAATGAAACTACTGCTGCCGAAACAAAACAAAGCAAATCAAATTGACAATAAAAACAACAAGCAAAAACAAAAGCACACACTCAAGCATCCATCGAACTGTAATGATTTAAACACATGTATGCATTAGTTGTTGTTGTTCTTGTTGTTGGTTGGTTGTAACAACAAGTACAAGTTTTAAGGCGATACTTGTACTAAAAGAGTAGATAAAACACTGATGTTGTTGTCATTGTAGTGATGATTTGCTGGATGTGATGGGGCGGCAGCGGTGGCGTTGGATGTTGAGCAACATTTGCGTGCGTGGGGGTTTTTCATTTTCTAACGTCATCATGTCTCCCACAAAAAAAAACAAATGCTGTCACCGATGCTGCTGCCGCGCTGCTTCTGCTGCTAGCGGCTGCTCTTATTGTCAAAAAAGTATTTTTTTCTTTTTCTTCTTTCGAAAACGTTTGTGTTCGGTTTCATTTCGTTACTTTGATGGTTGTTTTGAAGCAGAGTTTCGTAAAGTATCGTTTTAATATGAATGTTTCTGTTTTAACTTTTTTTTTCTTCTTTAGTTTTGTGGTTTGAAGGTGATTTCAAAATGTGTGGGATTCTAATGACAATGTTATTTAATGTTTGTTTTTGTTTTCGTTTTTTTCTTTTCTCAAGAGATATTTTTTTCTTTGTGTTTATCTTTAAGTTTCTAACAACATATTTATTGTCTTGAAGTTTATTTTTTGTTAAAGTTTTAAATTTTGTTTTGTTTTTATTTTGAGTTCTATTTGAAACTGGTTTTAAAGGTGACTAAATCTCTAAATGACAACAAAAAGGAACTTAGAACTAATTTTTTTATAGTTTTTTTTTTATTGTATTGTTTGTGCCTTTAGTCAAAATCTATTTTTAGTTCAAGTGTTATTTTTGCAGGAAGTGGCAGAGCTTTTTTTTTGGAGTTTGTGAATAAAATAAAAACGAATAAAGTTCGCCTTTCCACAGTCCCCACTTTAGCAGCTAAAATATCGAAAGTTCCTGGCGCTACTAGTGTCTATGTTAAAATGTTAGTTCACCATTTAATAGGTCCGTACAAAGTAAAGCTGAAAGGCATTATTTTCAGTGTACATTTTCTGCTCAAATTAGGAGAACTTTCTATAAAATTCATACATATGTATGTATGTATGTACGTGTGTAAGTAACGATGTTATTAATTAAATTAAAATTGCTGCAAAAAGCTCAACGCTAGATCAAAATTACAATGATACAACAACAACAACAACAACAACAAATTATTCTGGTCAAAACTTTTTAATCAGATGCAAAAGTATTGGTGTTAGTTGCCCACGAGAATAAGTTTCTGTTCAACTTTTGAGTTTGCCGAAGAGAGGGCGAAACACAGAGTGGTAAGCGCTACAAAGTTGCTTGTACTCCGAAGCTCGTTCGTTTTACAATACAAATGTGTATGTACCTGTACATGAAGTTAGCTGTAGGTTAATGTTTTTGGTATTTCTTACTTCGCTATAACATGGAATTTTGTGATAAACTTGTGAAAAAGGCAAAGTTATTTCAAAATACATACAATAAATATATAATAAATGTATGTAGTATATTTAAATAAAACTTGTTGTTGTTGTTTCTCTTTGATTTCGCCATTTCTTTGCACACTTGAATTTTTCACTTTCACTAACAGGACAATAAATACTCTTTGCATACATGTATGTATGTACACATGTAAATAAAATTGAAATCAATATTGGAAGAGTTATCGGCGAAATACGGCCGCAAATGCCATGGCGGCCACATGGCAGAAATCATATTTAAACATTAATTTCGTAAAAGTTTCCTTCCAATAAAGCCCTTTTCATTGATATTAAAAATATATTTCCTTGTTTTATTATGATTTAAACTTGTGTCACTCTATCAAAAAAAAACACCCTTAAATACATAATAAATAAAATTAATTGTCCTAAAATGTAAAATTTGAAACCAAAACAACTTTAAAAGAAAATTACAGTGAAAGTTATCCTCCAAAGTCTCTGAGCCGGTATTAAGGGTAGCATACAATTATCATAAACATCAATTGACCATAAAAAGTCTGAAACTAAAAAGAACATTCGCACATTGTGTGATTGCCAATTTTTGGCATGCATTTTACACAATATCTCAAATATTCTAAGTTGAAATCTTCATTTCAGGGCCTTCCCGTCCCTAACAATTAACTATCATTTATGGCCAAATTACAGATTTAGCGTTCAACAAACAGCTTAGATAATAAAATAGTTTCATCAAATCGAATGTTGTGTTACAGCACGAACGTTCGTCGAGCTTTCTTCTATATGGACGGTCGGCACAATCGTCCTCCTTCAGGTTAATGAAGATTTAGGAAGTGTTTCTGTTTGGGCTTCTACTAACGGCCTTAGTCTCAACCCCCAAAAAAATTGCATCAGAAAAGTTTACAAACGACAACAGAAGCATCAAGAAGAAGATACATGTACTTTGACAACCCGGATATTTAAATTGTGCGGAGAGCCAAAAATTTGGGTGTAATTTTTAATGATCAGATCACGTTTCAGCCGCCTGAACATCTTTACAAACGCCACATTTTCCACCTATTAGAGAGAGAAACAAATCTATAATGTCTATTAGACAGCAAACAGTAGTATCGAATTAAAAATGCTTTGTACCTCTCCTACATCTCGGGAATAAAATACCATCCAGAATTAGAAGTATGAGCAGCGCTTCACTATTTAAAAAGAAAATTTTTTATTTTTATTCTTGGGCTCCTTCGAAAATTATGAGATAACATTTGAAGATTTTTATTTTTGAGACTGTTCACATCCACTAATTTATTGATGTTTCATATTTTTCTCCTACTTATGTATGTACTTATGTGTGTATTTATTCTTACTAATTTTTTATCTTAATAATTGCAACACTTATAACGGAGGGGGCCAAAATGGGTCCAGCGGTGAACGAGGGCAAAACGAAGTATATGCGAAGTCATCGAGAGAGTATGTACAACAACGACAACTGGGCCAGCACGTCACCATAGACAGCTATAACTTCCAGCTCCCAAGTGAACAGTACGAGCAACATCAGTACCGAGATTAAACGCAGAATAACGCTCAAGAGGGCCTTTTCTCGAAAGACCACGCTGATACTATATACCACTTTGATCATCTCTGTCCTTTACTATGGCGCACAAGCATAGACAATATCGAAGGCGGATGAAGAAGCTTTGGAACTGTCGAGAAAAAAGATCTGCGTTCAATCTTTGGCCCTGTTTGTGTTGATGGTTTCTGGAGAAGTAGATTCAATCACGAACTATAACGGCTACATGAGCCTAACCAGGCGTCTACGGATCCAACGGCTAAGGTAGTTAGGCCAGGTAGAGCGCATGGAAAATACTGTTCCAGCCCGTAGGACCTTCGACTCTGAGCCAGTGGGAAAACGCAATAGAGTACGGCCGCGGAACCGATGGCGCACGCCGGTGGAGAGGGACCTCAACCAACTTGGTGGGCGAAATTGCCGGCTGCTGGCTGGAAAAGCTTGTTGGTTGAGGCCCAGATTCATCCGGGACTATAGCGCCAAAGGAAGAAGAAGAAGAACACTTATACTTCGGCAATGCTAAAACTTAAGTTTTGTTGTAGAAGCCTCAAGAAATTAATAAATAAAAATAGAACTACATTTCTATGTTTTTTTGGTTTTACTCTTATTAATGTACGTACATACATATGTAAGTACATATGTATGTATGTATATATGTATATAACAGTATGTACATACATATAGTACATATACATAGTATATAAGAATCTTAAAATAATCTTATAGTTTTTCCAATTATTAAATTATCTGTAATTTTTATTACACAATAAGCTTTTTCTTAAAACGAAGCAAGAAATGTCAAAAATATTGACCTGCAGCCAACTTCAAGTGTATAATTCTAATGAGTTACTGAAAACAGGCAACCACTCTTCTTTCCTCTTTTTTCGACAAACGTAAAAAACTGAAGCGTCTGGACCGAGATTTACATACATGCATATGTATGTTTGTATGTACATTCTAACACTAACTACATACATACATACATACATATACATACATACATACATATGTATGCAGCTCTGTACATACACACATACATACATGTACATCCATACATACATATGTATGAAGAAACCTTGCCGTTGCATCGCTGCTTGAACGGTCCGGTCCTTCTTACGTCTGTTAAGTATTTTTTTATTTTTCCCAATAAAAAAATTAACTTTTGTAGAATTTAAAAACCAAGAAATAAAAACTTGTTCTTTATTCCAGGAAACTATCAGATACAAACTTTTCAATACAATTAACATTCATTATGAAATTCCAGTTGAGATTCTTATAAAAAATCACACGTGAAACCCTTCTTAACATTTCGTAATAGAAAATTATAAATTATAAAACAAATACATATGTATGTATGTACATACATGCATACATACATACACTCATACAAACAAGTGCAGACGAACGCAAAGTTAACAAACACAAGCCCAAAGCCAGAAAGTTCACTCGTATGAGAACAAAGCCTGTAAGTAGGTACATACATACAAATGTATGTATGTATGTATGTACTTGTAATTTATAAACAAAATAGAAGAAGAAGCAATTTGAGCAGCAGGAGGGGAGGAAAAAATGATCATTAGACACGATACAGCAACATTTTGTTCAGAATTTGAACGAGTGAAAAAGTTACAATTATTATCACGAATACGAGCACATAAGAACAAAGTATGTATGAGATACTTTGGGGATTTTATCATAAAGTTTAGCAAAGAAGAGACGAAATAAACAAAATACAATAAAAATTTATACAGGAGTAGAAAAAATAGCAAAAGAAGCACAAACTAAATAATAATTTAGAACACGCAAATCTTTAATGAAAGAAGAATAAAAACAAAACACTTGTTTCTCTTCAAAAACAAACAGACAACAACAGTTTGCAGCAACAAATAACATTTCAAAACGTAACTAAATACATATGGATGTGTGTGTGTGTGCGTGTGTACATGTACACATGCATACGCATGCATTGAATAGAAAAAAAAACAAATAAATCTTAAACAATTTGCTGTGATTTCTCTATTTGAGATGGGGATGCCAGATGTGGCGATGATTGTTTTTAAAGGCAATGATTTGGCAGCATGACACATTGGGGGGGATATTTTAGTGTCAGAGCGTAGGCAGACGACGGAGTTAATCTGCACTAATCACTAAAGTGAATTGAAATGTAACTCTGACAGTCTGTAGATTTTGCATTTACTGAACGGCTGTTTGTTAGCCATCAATTTTTTTTTTGCATTTACATATACATACATATGTATGTACATGCATACATACATATGTACATACATACATTCATCGAGATCAAATGTGGAGAGAGCTGGATAACAAAGCTTGTGCATATGAAAACAATTCCACATTTCTGCAGTATTGGCCGTATTACTCGCATTCGGTGAACAGTATAATAAAGTTTCCAATTTTGACGGGATCGCTTTTTCTCCTCTCTACAAATTTCAACAGTTATTGTGTATCTACATATGTATGTATGTATGTATATCTACATATGTATGTATGTATGTATATTTCTGCGCAAAGTTTGCCGATTAAATACATATGTATGTATGTATGTATGTATATTATTCATTTGCACTGCAATGCTTTTGTAAATATGCTCGTTCCTTCTTGTACGCCGGAAATTGGTAGCAAGTTCCGGTCACAGTTCTAGCAAAACATGTGCATTCCTACCGCACTACACACTTGAAAAAATAAATCTTGCCTTTGCTAACTTTGAATCCATTTTAATTTTACAAAAGTAAACAATTTGCCAACAGTTGATTAATTGTCGTCGACTGTGTTGCCACATATGTAGAAATACAGAGAGACTTCATTTATCGGTATAGGCTATTCTCAATAATCGATTGACCATAAGTCAATGGATAGCAATTTTGTGTTGTACTTTTAAAATTTTTTTATTTATTGTATGTAATGCATTTTTTCAAGGATTTAAATAACAAGAAAAAAATAATTACATATTTGGGAAGAAACAGTGAAAAGGATAAGGATTTTATTTTACGTACATATGAATGTACATATATATGTAGTTTCCTAAGATATCAATTTAATGTGAGCTTTTTAAATTCATATTTTCGTTGACAAGCTTTCCCTGAATACAATTCGTATTTATCTAATGTGTAAATTAAACTAAACCTGCGTATTTTTGACTCGTTCACACCAGTGACTTCCCTTTTATCGCTTCATTGACAAAGGAAATAAAATAGCAATTTTTAAGTTAATTTCTGGCCAATTGAAGAAAACTTTTGCATTTCAAATTCATACATATTTTAACTTCTAAAAATTTCCTCTCCCTCGAAACTTAATGATTCTATTGAACAATTCTGTGCAGTTTTTCACTAATTGTGTGCAACATGTTTAAGTTTTTTTTTTAACAATAAAAAACTATTGCAAAAAATAAAATATAATATTCATACATGTACATATGTATGTATGTAAGTATCTATGGAATGTGAAACTGATTTATGGTAGCACCGGCCATAACGGCCTAGTGTGACGTGTTTATTGACGACAACTTGTCAAAAGCTCGCCACTCTCAAATGACAATTTCACCCCACAGATGACAATTTCTTGTAATTTGCTGGACACGGCCACATGATAAACTTCTTCCCTCAGCCCTCGTGCTATACAATCAGTCACTATCAGCCATTCGCTGGACAGTCGAGAAAATTATGCCCCCTGCACCGGTAGACCAAAATCTGAAAGGAAAATTAAGCCTTAAGCAGACTTGCCCGATGATTCGTCACTAACCAATTCCTTATTACCAATCATCAGAATATAATTTTTAAGGCATCCAGGAGTCCGTTGGATGAAGGATTCGTGAAAACCAAGTCATGAAAACTTTTTTGCCGTTTCAACCGCACATACATACATACATACAAATACCCACAAATGTACATATGTATGTATTTACTTACATACGTATGTATGTATGTATGTATGTACATAGTATATAAATAGATATGTATGTATGTATTTATGTATGCATCTGTGCACACACGCATGTATTATGTATGTGTAGATGTACATACATACATACCCATGTGGGTATGTTTGTATGTAGTACATTCATCAAGAAAAAGCTCATGGAAAATCAACAAAAACTGCTGACTGCTGCCGTTAGGCGAACAATAAAATCAAAGAAATATTGCAACAAGAAAACCAACAACAAACCAACCAGCAAAAATACAGAACGAGGACAACTCAACGCAAAGATGATGAGACAACAAACCGCACAATAGCAACAACAACCATATCATAAACAACAGTAACAACTGTAAAGAAATGAAAATTAAATTGCATTGTTGTCATATTTCGTAATATGCTGAGGGCAGCATAATATTTTTGTTAAGAAACAAGAACAACTACAACAACAGTAAAAGAAGAAAAACTTAATTGAAAAAATCGGAAAAAACAACAACATCATAAAGTGCAAGAAATAAGCCAACTGCAAAGACCTAGAGAATTTTAGATTTTGCTTTTGCATGCAAAGAGGAGTTAATAGAAAATATAAAAATTAAATCAAAAACACAATTACACACTCTCTTACATGAAAGCACATGCAATTCTCTTTTCTTGAAAGGGGGCTGTGAGTAGCACTTAAATACATACATACATATTTACGTATGTATCTTTGTTAGGGCGAACTTACAGCTCTTTGAAAACAAGAAAAGTGCCAAACAAACACAATTGTGCTCTGGCTAGAGGAGTAAACAATAACAGAGAGAATTATGGCAAATTAAAATTTTCATATTCAACACGTTCTCAGTTTTAATGGACAATGTACATTCATACATGTATGTATGTATGTATGCATTTATGTATGTATGTATGTATGTAATATTTTTATTTAAAGTTGCCAATAAAGCGATTTTTGTGTTGTAGGTTTATGCTCCTTTTGTGGTAGTTCTAAGTGTACATGTATGATTTACATATATACATACATACATACATATAAGTATATACATATATATGTATGTATGTATGTATGTATGTATATACAAAATTTATATCTCGAAAGAACGGCTGTTGGTATCAAGAAGAGGTTAGAATTAAAACGTGGAGCTGCACCTACGCTTGAAATATGGCTTGATGAACGTGCACACCGCGAACTAAACCCTAACGGTTTCTACCAGAACGCTTGCTGAAGAGTGTGATGTTGTTGTTTGCCTTGAAATTGTTCGATAAGATCAGCCCGTTTTTTTGAACAATGCATGTAAGTATGTATGTAGCACAAATAAATTTGGAAACGAAATTATTTGATATTGCCTTTTTACCATTATTTTTATTCTTTCCACTGCCCAAAGCGTGCGCATCCCTGTTAATATGGCCGTAATGTCCCTTTTACTTTTTCTAACTTAAGCAAATAAAAAAGCCAAGCACCTACTTGTATAAATCGGTAAGATTTATAGAAAATAAAGCAGCACTTGGCAGCACTTAGTTTCAAATGAGTACGAGAGCCTGGTTTTATTACTCAGCAATTTTTGTGCTCTACTGTGAATATTGTTCTTTTTTTCAAACAAATCCCCACAATTGTCTCATCTGGTGCTCTTTTAAGTGTAGCGTAAATTTGAGTGTGTGTGTGTGTGTGTGTGCGCAAGTGTGTACAATGTACTTGAGATTTTGCGCCCCAAATACACCGTTCAACGGTATGGTTGTTTTTCTTTATTATTTTTTTGCGTTTGAATTTGTTGTGTTTGTTTAAGAATGAGACACAAACAACGACTTGTTGAGTGCTTGAGAACAGTACGCCATGAATAGCCAACCACTTGGCATTTTATTAAATTTCTTTCATCCATTAAATCGTGTACACATTCATAATAACGCATCTATCCCATTTACGGCTACTTACATATGTCTGTACGACAAATGCCAACAACCACAACAAATAATAACTAACTAAATGAGGAAATAAACTACATAGAAACGCAATAACAGCAGCAACAAAAATTGGAAAGAAAAAAAACAAGAAATACACGGGTATAAGTAAATGATACGTAACAAATTACCGTCCAGTATTAAAGCAATATTTCCTAACCAGGTCCTAAATTGCAAATTAGTTTAAATTAAAATCGTACAAGTACTATATTTGAAAGAGAATAGTGTTATAAAAGAAAAAACAAAGAGGTAAATCGGGAAAAAAAATATTTTACAGTGATTTTTCTTTTTTATAAACAGACGGAAAATAAATAAAGTTTGTGTGAGTGGTCGTTGTTTTACGTTGTTGTTTTGCCGCATGGTGTGTAAGTTTCGTGTGGTTTGAAACATTGTTAGCTTTTTTTGCCTGGGGCATCAAATCTAATTTGCGTGAATCAAAGAACAATGATTTAGAAAAAAAATCAACTGCTACAATCAGTTTCATTAATTTTTGTTTTTGCCTCTGCACAAGTGCCGGTGTTCGCAGATCTTTGAGTGTGTTTTGTACAAGTATCGTACATGTTAAAACAATTTGCTCTCCTGCTATGTTCGTGTTTTCCACCATTTTTTCCTCCTTCTAGAGCTCTTTACCTCAACATCCCTTTCACTTCATACACTGAAGCACACATTAGGCTTGTTGTTGCTGTGTTGTGGGGAGGCTCTCCTGGGTTTAAAATTTCAACACTTCGATAGCCGAGCTGTTGTAGTTGTGTGCCTATTCAAGCTTTCGTAAGCGCTTCGTAAAGAGTCGTCAGTTAAATCACCCAACTTTGTACAACTGCGACTATGACTACGACTCTAGGCACATTTTGGGGTCGCCAATGTAGGCAAACAACTACAACAATGAAAAATAATAATTACCTTCAGTTAAATAAAAAAAAAAAGCAACAACAAGAAGAAAATCGAAATGAAACGAACAGAACTTGAAGCTGAGCGAACAAAATACGAGGCAAGACCCAACTAGCAATCAGGGACACTGCCTTAACGTTACCATATCGTATCCCTACGTTTCAGTTCGATTTCGAGGTTGTTTGCCGCTGGTGCGGTTATTTTTTTACATACAAACACACTCGTACTTACAGATTTTTTTTTTTTTTTTGGGAAAACATAATTTTTAATTCTTATAACTAAATAAATTGATGTATGTAGCAGAAACCAATAACTTTAAAAATTATTATTTGTTTTCAAAAGGAATTTTCACAAACAACCAAAATAAACAAATTCTCAGTGGAAAATCCCTCTTAATTCTATGGACTTTAAAGAAAAAAGTGCTTAAAAAATATATATGTAGTACATTTGTATGTCTATATAAACTGTTTTGATATCGCCAAGTGTTTGTTTCATGAAAACTAAAGCAACTGGTTTTGGTTACCAGTATGGAAACAATCTAAGACTTTAAATCACGACCAAAATTTAAAAAAATAAAATAACTTTATATCAATCAACTTTAAGCGTTTTGTAAGCAGAGCTGCATTTATTGTTCAAAAGGTAAGATTTTTTTCTTTTCTGAATATTCATATTTTCTCAAAACCGATAAACATTTTCGTAAGCAGGTTACAGTGGGTTCTACGTACCCAATTATTATTGTTTTTGAGTTTATTAGAAAGTTTTCACTGGCCTTTGGCCAAAGTATTTATTGTACACTGCGCAGCACTATAATAAAAAACCATTTACAGAATTTGTGTAAATCTACAACAAACACGTAAAATTTAATTGTATGTGAAACTTCAAGTACAGGCTTAAAATGGTCTTGAGAGACATTTAGCAGCAGCAGTGCCACGATGTCGAACGTTAAGGGTTGTCCAGCTTCTAAACAGCCAACTAAATTATTTAATGGCGCGCTTGATAGTAACATAATACTCATAAATAGTTCAGAAATCAGTTGTTTTTTACTTTCGATATTATGCGACAGGGATCGTCTTACACAATAAGAAGAAAGTTTTTCCAAAATTTGTTCAGCGTACACGTGCGGGAATAAATTAATAATAATAATTTATTTTATTCAAAATTAAAAATGTAATTTCAAAAATCATAGACTTAACGAACTTATAGGACATATCACGCAATTCGTTCGTAAAGTTCAAAGCACCAAATAAACAACTTTACAAAATGATATTGTTACGCATTAACTTTGTAAAGAAAGATGGCCGGCTAATTCCACCAGCCTATAAATCGCACGTTCTTGTGGATGCATCACTGATTCGATATTATTTTTAAAAAGCTGTTCACCAGCGCCCAAATGCGTCAAATTTTGTTTAATTTGGTTTACATTTAGCCAGAAATGAATCGGTCTTATCACTAAGTGTTGCAGGTACAGGGGATATCCACTAAGTTCTGCCAATCTGTCTGCCGGCTTAAGTTGGGTCACAAATTCATCTGAGTGTTTCTCATAACCCAGAGTCAGATGCAAAATTCTCAAGTTTTGCTGCACACGGCGTCGCATCTAGTGTTTAAGGTGCTCACTCACACTTTAGATGTGATATTCTCTGCAATAACAAACATTAAGCCCCAAACTTGAGAACGGTTTCCATAAATGCAGTATCGGGAGATCAATGATTTACATATATAGAATGTTTTTGTTATGCACCTTTTTGCCACGAATTGTCAATATAGAATGAAAATCAGAGAATAATACGCGTGACTTGTATAAAATGTTATTAAACCATTTCCTATCACTTGGAAAAATTGAGATTAATTGCACTTTTTATTGTTTCTGAAGTGGTCCGAGGTTTATTTTTTTCCAACCCCCGGCTATTTCATGTTTGCCAACCTAGAAAGTCTGGTTCTCTATCTGGACATAATGAACCAAAAATAAATATATATATATATATATAGAATAAGCACATAATTTATCGTTAATGGAGCCAGGCTTTACGCTGGCAAAAATTCTAAACGAGTGTCCAGTTAATAAGTACCAAAACTAAAGTCCCCGCCCTGTTACATAATAATAGATTTAAATTCGCAGGCTATCCACCCCAGCTTTACACTTGCCAAATTCCTTGGACTCTAAATAATGAAATATAAACTAAAGAAAGCCTGAACCTTTTGGAAAGCAGAATTTTAAAAAATTTGAGTAAAACTATTTTCTGATCCAAGCAAAAATTCTTCGTGACAGAAACGTTTTTCTTTGCCAGAAAATAAAATTTCGCTGATGCAACGAACTATTTAATTGAAAATATTTGAAACACAGCAAACTTGTTGCTGAAGTTTCTTTTAATGAAAATTGATAGAGTTTTTCTCAACCTTGAGTTGGCAACACTGTATTTAATCAACCATTTAACAGCTGATGCTCTCAACACATTTGAGACATCAGGCTACAGGGCTACAGTATATCAAAATTAATTTTTAAATTATGGAAACGATTATTTTAGCGACAGCGCAGCTACACGGCAACACGACCACCGCTGAATTTTTTTTATGAAAATAATAGTTCTGTTCGTTAAATTTATCGTGTACTTCGTCCACGAAGCGATGAAAATTCCGGTTTAGTGCTGCTGGATGTGTCTTGAAAACCGTTTTTGGTCAGAATGTTAATGTCACTGGTGAAAGGTTTTCCAGGAAAGGATAATTTCACGTAATGGTCCAATTAATTGGGCACTAACATAGTCCGGGGGTTTATGTAAAGTCACTTGTCCACGTCGACAAAATGGAGACAATTGAAGACCTCGGTGTTACTGGCGAATTACGGCGGTAAATGCTGTCAAATTTTTGTGAAAATTGATGTTGCAGTAGAAATGGCGTCCATATGACCGAAATCTTATTTAAACATTATGCCATAAAAGTTTATATCATTTTTGGACCCGTTTCAGTGATTTGAAAAATATATTTCGTATTAGACAAAGAAAAAAACTTCGTTCAATGCCCCATATCCGTTTACAGATTCGCATTCAAAAAAAAATTGTAATTGAATCCACATAAAACAGGCATAATTTCGTCTTTGTAGCTGTTGCAATGAACTAAAACTTGTAAAGTCGGTTGTATTCGATATATTTGTCCGTCCAGTAGAACTGAACACTTTAAACGTCCGCCTTTCCACATGATGGCTCTGCCAGCACGAGTGATGCCGTTTGCCTTTGAAGGAATTAATGTTTGAACAAAATCTAATAATTCTTTCTTTGTTAGAGTTCATTTAAGCTGCTCCCCTTTTTCCGACAGCAAAACACAAATTGAATCCATATAAAACGGAATAGAGAAAAAATATTTCTATTTTTCTTTATTTTTTTTTTTTTTTTGTATGAATTGATCAATGCCGTTTATTTTTAACATATGAACAGCACTACAATCGTAATGCATCACTGATCTTTTGCGGTTTGTGAACAAAAAAAGTGATGAACTCGACTGAAAGCGAATGGGAATGGCAGGAGGGGAGGGCTTTAAGCAGAGGAAAAGGGTCTCTGGTTGCACAACGGCTGGTTTTGTGAGCGAAAGAGGAACAGCGCGGAAACAAAAAGCTTGTTACAGAGATCACTGTAACAATAATGAGAAAATAGAAGTCATAGATAATTACAAACAAAATCTAATAAATATTCTATTAGTTTTGAAAGAAACACTCACTAGACAGGGTTTGTTGTTCGAAGGGTTGCCCTCAATTTGGAGGCTTAAGGCATTCGAAAGTTTGTTGGCTGGCAATCTTGTCGGTTTGATTCATTTCTATGGATATTTCTGTAAAAGTTTTGTAAAACGTGAGAAGTTTTCTCAACAAAATTGTTGTTTTTTTTTTAATATTTTTTTTTTTCGTAATATAAAATGGTTTTACTTTGGCTAATGGCTTTAAATGTTTGTGTGTTTGTTTTAAAGGGGCCACCTGTTGCATTTTTTATATAACAAAATACAAACTATTGTTGGAAGCTAAAAAAAACAAGAATACATACACACACACACATACATATATATATGTTGATTCATAATAAAAGCTTTTCACTTGTTGCTTTATTAGGGTTTGTTCACAAGACCGGTTCAACACTGGTGCGTTTCCCCCTCACATTGTTAAAACAAATTTGACGTATACGATTTGGATTAAGAACTTTCTTTAAAATGTTCTATATAACTGTTTAAAACATGACCGACCCATTTCATTCAGTCCAACTGCAGTCTGCACGCCCTTTAAACAACTTCCAAACTTCTGCATAACAGAATCTACAGGCGCTGGGAAAATCGGGACATAATAGTTAAGCCCCTGTTACATCATGATTTTAAGGATTTCCATGAAACAAAAAGAAAAGGAAATTATTGGAAATCCCTTCAAATTTTTGTTGTATCTAGAAAAAAAAAAACAAATTATAACGTGCAGACACACATCTTCTACGACCATGTAAACATACAATCATGGTTCACGACCATGCACGCGCATGTCGACGCGTATAGGGGAGCTTGGGAATTAAAAAATTTCATACAAGACAGACATTTTTTATTATAATCTGGTAGGTAGATAATTGTGGAGAGGGACCTCAGCCAACTTGGTGTGCCAAATTGAAGGATGCTGGCTAAAGACCGTGCCAGCTGGAAAAGCTTGTTGGTTGAGGCCCAGCTCCACCACGGACTGTAGCGCCAAAAGAAGAAGAAGAAGAAGATAATTGCATGTATTTTATAATTTGCGGCATATATCCGCCACGAGTACGAGATGCACAGTCCGTTCAATTAAGACGAATATTTTTGACAACCATTTTCCAATAAATCTGGCCGTATGGCTTCAATAATGGCTTTAATATTGGCTTCCAATGTTTGAAAAGTTGTCAGCTTGTGGTCATAAAAAGTAAAGCAGAAGCGTTGAATCGCTCGAACGAGCGGACCAGTGAATAGAATTTTGCAATAAATCGATTAAGGGCGCCATCTTGTTGGAACCAAATTTCGTCTATGTTTAGCTGATGAATTTTTGGAAACAAAAATTCACTTAGCATTGCTCGATGGCGCTCGCTATCCAGCATAACGACAGCTACTTGATCTTTTCGCAAGAAATAAGGGCCAATAGAGCCGCCAGCGTGTGAAACGCACAAATTTTAATGGCTATTTTGGAGATTCCTTAACGGCTTCGGTTTAATCGAAAAATGCTCATCTCAATTCGAAATGGTTCCAATCAACAAAACTGCAACACAAACGATGGACATTTGGCTTCAATTCCTGCACGAGCTTTATTTCACTCCCTACTAAAAATGGTCCACATACTTTAGGGACAAAGGCCAACATGTTGAGAACATCGATGAATTGATATTTTGCGCCAATGATTAGTTGTTTTTAATTTAGTCAGGTGATTACCCCGAGGAAATAGTTTTCTGTTGACAATCTGATTTCTGTGGTATGGAGGAGAAGAGTTTCCTCAGCTGACACGTCAATCAAAACTCTAGAAAGTTGCCTTCACCAAAACTGAATTGGCAGGCCAAAGACTATTATGCCTCAAGGAGTTTTTGAAAGAAATCCTGGTGCTATTCATTTGGCTGAAAATTTGTGGTGGTAGTTTAAAGCTACATAAAATCAGGGGAAGGCGTGTTAATAATTCCTCTTGATAGAGATATGGTGCCTGTCTCTACTTTCATTGATCCAGGTTTTGTTGTCTTCCAGCAGGTTTCTGTTATTCATAAGAATTAGATTGGGAGGAACCCTCGGGATAGTCTGGTTAAGGTCTAATGTTACTTTGGGAATTAGGGCTACAGTTTCAATTAAGTGCCTTGATTTCCTCTACTGTGCAGGGAATTACCGGTAGGAGGACTATGTAATGCCATGAGCTGCCACTCATGGATGCCTTGCAAGCTACGTGGGGTCGTCGTTGAGACGTTCAGAAGTTCGCCTGTGAAGCAAATTTCAAAATGAAGAGCAGTTTTAGTTATTCCAACTTGGATTTGCACAATTTCATTTTGTGATACCACGACTTCCTCAAATAAACGGCGTATATACTTTTGTGTTAATCGGGTAATACCCAATACACTAATACATGTCAATGAATCAGAGTTGGAACCACTCTTGTTAATATGTCTCTGTGCGTTTATAAGACATATTTTGAACAAATTTATTTCTTTTTGTTAATTTAGTGTCCACAATCAACTTATTGGCGTGTCTGGTTATGGGCATACATTTTGCATGGATCTAAAAAACTTGTCCTGCTGGGAAAGTTGTTCGATTACAGGAGGTGTACAGTAGTACAGCAAAAACACTCACTGTAATCATATTGTTGTCTGGTTATCATTGTAGATCTCCGCTGTTGCGAAAGATATACTACAAGAGCGGGTCAATAAGTCCGTGAGTTTATGAATTTCCCGCCTCTGAATTGAAATGGCAACACTGCTGCTGTCAGCCGGCAACTGTCACTTGATTCTTGTCCATATTTGAATAAACTGTGTCATCTAGTTCGTTTTTGGTAGCCATTAATAGCAGACTACTGCGCGTTTTGATAGCAATGCGTAATATTTTTTGCTGGAAAACTATCACTTGATAAATATTAGGGGCCTGTGCACCATCCGTTTCCATGCTATAGAAGTGGTTTATTGAACTTCGATGTGGCCGTAGAAGCACCGGAATAGCCAATTGAGGTGCCTACATCCGAAACAATTGAAAACACGATATGGTTTTAGCCCGGTCAGAGCTTGAAAGTAAGAAAGATTGTGGAAGCCAGGGGTTTATCACATGGCTCAGTTCTTTCAATTTTGAATGATCACTTGGGTATGAGAAAGCTGTCCGCAAGATGGGTGCCACGTTTGCTGACCATCGACCACAAAAATACAACCGTGTAACATGTGCCTTTTCAATGGCCAAAATCCATGAATTAGGCCACAAATAGCTCCCTTATCAGCCCTATTCTCCGTGTTTGGCCCACAGTGACTATGACTTGTTTCCAAACTTGAACAAAGGGCCCAGTGGAAAGAGATTTGACTGCAAACAAATGCCTATTTTGATGACCTTCATATGACAAGTCATATTTTTCGTAAGCGATACAAAAATTGGAGAAACGTTGGACTAGGTACATACATATATATGTACATAGAACTCAAAGGGGACTACGTTGAAAAATAAAATAACTTTTTATGTATGTAGAAACCTGTGTTGAATTCAAAACGTCACGGACTTATTGACCCGCCCTGCTTTGCCCATACTTTTGTTTTATCTTTGGTCTTAGCCGGTTATAGGAGCTGTGCGTTACGCTGGGGCTTAAGAATTGCTTTTTCTTAGCCCATCTGGCAGCACTGAGTGACTGGCAAATAGCAATTAAACAGCTACAAGATGACTGTCAGCAATTAAAAACAAAAACAGCATAAGAATGAATAAAAATTACAAAAACAAATACAAAACATACATACATATATAGAATAATAACAACAACGACAGTTACAATAACAATATTGGCTATCATGACGTTTAGAAACAAAACACTCACGTTCCCATAGTCACTCTTGCAAAGAAAAGAAAAGAAAAAATAAAAACACAACAATCACAAAATAATTTCAAGTGACGCAGAAGATAAAAAATTTATAAAACAAATGCAAAGTCAAATACACAAGTAATAAAAAAACCTACAAGTGTCACATATGTATGTATGTATGTACATACATAAATACATACATACATACATACATGTGTACATACATACATACATACATACGATGCATAGACATAGTAAATCGCATGCTTTTCATCTAAAAATAAAACCTTTAAAAATAGCAACAACAAGAATAAAAATGTTTTTAAATGTCAACAATTCAGCAGACAAGCATTTGTATGTATGTATGTATGTATGTATATTCTTTCATTCATACATACATACATACATACATGTTTATTTCCATTATTATTATAATTTTTTTTATTTTTTGCCACAAATTAACATAAAACACACGCGCCTTCTTATTTTAAATTTTAAATACATACATAAACAGAAGATTTCTCACTATTTCTTACGCTAATTGAAGCAGTACCTATTTACACATCTACATACATTTGGACATATCGTCAGCTAAAATGCCAACTAATGTAACATCATATTTTCAAAAGTTTGGCAGAAATGCAAAGAACTTTTAACTAAGTCAAGCTCACAACTAAAATCAATCGGAGGGTTCGATCTGTATCATCGCTAAATGTGTAATCAAGGGCTTTAATGTAGAGGAACTCCTCATGCCCCATATACACATTTTTAAAGCTACACTGGAGGACGTGGGCGTCATTTATTGCAATATGTTTTGCCAAATCACCCTCAAACGATATATTATTCCAGTATTAACATTTTTTAATCGTTTAGCCTGTTCCGTTCATTTTACCGTCCCTATAATCATCTTACTGAGAGATCTGATTGACTAATTGCAGAGGTACAATTAAACTTGAGTCCATTATGGGTGTAAGAAAAAAAAAAGAGATTAGAATTCGGCAATCTGTCAAAAGCATCATCCCTGCAGGAAACGGAGGCAAAGAACCCGGCCTTACGAAAATCAGCCAAAAGCTAACAACGAGGTTTATACCTTAAATGGGTACCGGAAACTCACCCAAAATTGTGTCCCAAATATCACAGCACCATTTGCCGATGAAGAGGAACGTCAACAAAGAAAAAATCACTTGTGTAATGTGAAGGGTTACCAACTGTTTTTGGCTTGAATAGACCAGTTACAGCTACATATTAGAGATATTTAAGAGTTGCACAGCTCATGTCATGATCGTGTAGTTTGACCTAGATTGACTTATGTACATATGTGTATCGCACGCTTAAGCGAATAAATAATAAACCACATCGGCAGCATAATCCATGCCATGGTTCAAATGCAACTAGAGTCTAAGGGCCAGTTTTTAACTTAAAAATTAAACGGTGCTTAAACTTAAGTTCTGTTTAAATACCGAATTTATTTTTATAGATCATATTTAAATACAACTTAAATCACTGACCACCTCCATTTAAATACAACTTAAGATGTTTATCAAATTATGAAAATTGCGCTTTGAAGTTTTTTCATTATTTGATAAAAAAAAAAAAAAAACAGCAGCATAATCGAGCGCAAAAAGACTGACCGACTTGGTGCAGAACAAAAGGTGAATATGTGGAAGGATGTGGAGCGAGAATTTAAAAGCAAATTCAGGCCAACAGCTCAAAACCACCAAATTTTGAAAGCAAAATACTTAAATATTAACTTGACTAAATAGTAAGCAGCTGTTAAATGAAGAAGTTGTTTATATTTTTTTTTGGCATTTAATAGTGCTACCACACTTTTATGATAATTAAATACCAAACACAATTTGAGACTGAAAAAATGAAACAAATTTCGTATTTAAATATTAAGTTAGAAACTGGCCATAAGAAAATCAAACTTCAGTCATAATAACAGCGATAAGCCTTTAAAAGGAATAACAAAATAACGATAGTACTCGTATCTCACACAGACTTTCTGTTATTAACATTTTATTTTTTGGTTTGTACACAGAGACGAAAAAGATAACGATATTTCAGCAAGACATTTCTCACATTCGTTCATAGAGTGTTAAGAATAAATCTTTGTTATTCTGTTAACAAAATTTATTATTAAAAAGCACTTGAAAAATGCGATAGTATCGAAACCACCGACGACGCCGCCGCCTATCGATAGTTTTGCAGCTCTACAACAAACTCGTTTTATTTTCGACAATCAAACGGTTCCGCTGTGTTGTTTTTGAATAAATCATTGTTGACATAAAAATTTCAATTAACACAAATTTTCATACTGATATGTAAATGTTGGCGATTTTTAGCATTTTTAATTTGGCAAAAGCAATCTGACAACTCTGTTTTTGTTTTCACTTTGCACTCTCGCAACAGCATTTGCTTCACCACGGCCAATATAATACTTATGTATGTATGTTTGTTTGTTTGTTTTGGAACATCAGCTTTTGTACTATTTTGTTACTTTTCATGCAATTTGTCATCTTTTTGAAAAATGTTGTCACTTTAACATCACAACGGCTGTCATCATCGCTATTATTATGACGAGCCAGACACTTTAACCTCAAGTACAAATAATAAATACAAACATTCCCTCGTATTGATTTGCATGTGTGTTGTAAAACGGTTTGATTTAGTTTAATTTGTTTTGTTATTCTATTCATTATGCAGACGTGAAGAACACACAAACATGTACTCACACCTGCTGATTGCAATGTACAGCAATAGAGAGCGGGGCATAGCATGCAATATGTATGTGTGTATGTATGTATGTACATCATGTTACAAAAATCTACATATGTACATGTTACATCAATTACAGGCATTTATCAAAAATGTATGAAATAATTAAATACATAAATATACTCGTATATTATTGCAATTTGTGATAAATACATACATATGTAGATATAATTTTGAAAGATTAAACAAAAACTAAATACAAAAATTAAAGCGAATTTTTATGTTTTTCAAAAAAAGCATATATGTATGTATGTATGCGCATATTTAAATCTTAATTCATCAATATTTATTTTGTTCCTTTCAAAGGAGTCCCCGCATCGCCAAAGAAGTTCTTATATGAATTTGATGGTATTTCCTTCAGTTTTTCTCAGCTCAGTTGTTGCAAAACGTCATCCCTTAATGGCTCTCTTTAACCTTAGGAACACGAAAACGTCACAGGTGGCTAAATCTGGTGAAGATTGTTTTTTTTTAGCAAAAAAAACGCTGTTTTTCGGTATAAATTCATGCCCAAAAATTTTCGCAACCTGATATGCCGACATCATTTCTCTTATTCTGATTGGACGATTCTTCATAACAAGTTTCATAACTTTCTCAATATTTTTTAATTGATGAAATGATGATGACAAACTAAACATGCTAAATATTTATGTATGCGAAACTGTGAACAAGTGAATATTCGAAACTAGTGTGAGGATAATACTAATGTATACATATACATACATATGTATGTATATATACATATACATATGTATGTATGTAGTCCCCAGAATTCACCTTATTTTTTGAACCGAGCCTCATAGACACATTTAAATTCCAAGTACCTATTATATACTATTTAAAGTTTAAAGCGTTCATAATTTTCGAACAAGAAAGAACAACTTGTAGAAGGAACTCTCAAATTCGAAAAAGTTTTTCTTCATCTAGAGTTGATGTTGAAAAGTTTAATATATTTTTTTTAAATGATATGATGTGGTGTTGACATCTTGGAATGTTGACGAAATGAGATATAGTATGTAGTCATGGCGTTATATTAAAATAATAACAAAGCCAGGCTTTTAGTAGACACGAGTAAAAAATGTTTAAGGAAGAAATATTTCCTATTTTCTCCTTCACTCAAACAGAAACGATTATTTGTTGGTGGGTCTGATTAATTCGATTATCTGAGTGCATTATTGTTTTTGTTCAAATGCTTTAACAAAATACACGTATTTAAATACATACATATTTATTTATTTATTTATATACATACATATTTATTTATTTATATACATACATACATACATAAATATGTCGGTCAAGGTCATCGAAATATTTTTTTTTTTGCAAAAATAAATCAAGTTCATTATCAAACCTTAAAAACAACAAAACAAAACGACACCAGCGTTGATATAAATAAATCATTATTTGGCAAAATTTATGCCGGATGCTTGTAACAGCAACCAACAAACACACAAACCAAAAAAAAGGGTACAACTCTCACAACGAAAAAAAATCGCCAACAACAACGACATCAACGGCAACAACAACAATACACGATGATAATTTGTTTATAAGACAACAATAAAACAAGCATTAAGACCCAAATTAGAAATGAATTGTTTAAACACAATCGAAAAACAAACCAACAAGATACACGACCAAACACACAAAACAGCAACAATAACAACACAAGACTCATAAGAAAAAAGTGGAACGAACACAAACTCTCAAAGAAAAAACAGAAAAAAACAGTTTTTTTTTAATATTTCACAAACAAAAACTCACCATTACAAAATGCAACAACGACAATAACACACCTTTTAAAAATTTCATGTGTTTGGACCGAACAGGATGGGACAAATGTGTGACTGAGAGCGTGTGAGTGTGTGTGTCTAGTTATTTCGTAGTTTTATTGTTGTTGAATTTGTGAAATAAATATGTATGTATGTATGTCCATAGTTGTTGGTTGAATTGATGGTTGGGATGGATGGGATGGTTTGTTGATTTTGATTTCAAAGTGTGTAGAATTTTTATAGTCAAACAAAAACAGAAACAACAATAAGCAAGATAAAGCCAAACCAACAACACAGAAAATAAAGGTCAGTGACCAAAAAATGTGTTTTTCTTCAATTTTTTTCTGTTATGTGAAGTTATGGAACATGGACAACAACAGCAGCAACAATAAAATACATAAATAGTCTCAAATACTCTCACACAATAATTTTAGTAGTAAAAATTATAAAAATGCCAACTACCCGGTTATAAAAAAAGTACAGTGGAAACAGAGAAAATAATTGAGTTCAAAACATACAAAAAAAAAACAAAAAGGGTGGTGTTACTATTGATTCCGCACCTGAAGAAAAATTTAACAGAAAGATATACTGATTCATCGATATGAAAATTGGCCTATTAATTTCTGCTTTATAAATTCGCCCCAAGTAAATTTAACATCTCTGTTTCAATTAATTACGAGTTGCTGTTGTGTCAGCTGATGGTGGAAAACGGCATTCGAAGAAAAGTTTATAGTTTGAAGGAAAAGTAAAATATATTTCTGTTTGGAACTTCTCGCGCTTCAGCTAATAACTGTTTTTTCTTAGCGAGTTTTTGTAATCTCTTATACCTGCTCTCATAAACAAATTGTCAAAAATAAAGCTGGGTCGTCTTTCGCCAACCACTGGCAACCGGAATGTTATTGTTAAATCTTCCCAAAATTGATTCAATTCTGTTGGAAACCGTTGACTAAAATCACCAGCAATATCTGGATTTTTTTCACCGCTTCTATTTGCACTATACTAGTGTCTTCTTCTTTTTGTCCTCCTATAAAAATATTTAAAAAAAGTATTTAAATTAAATTTTCGTAAATTTCTTAAATTTTTTTCTTTCCCTTAACTTTTGATTATAAATTTTGAGCGTAAGCAAAGTGAAGAAATTGAACTACATTGCAGAATCATTCTGAAGGTAGAGTTAAACTTATCCATTTCCACCCGCTTGAATGCCTTTCACATTTATTTGCTTCTAATCTAAAATCTTCGTTGTTTTTTCTCATTTTTTCTACAAAGCTATTTCGATCAAAAGCCAAAAAAAGGGTATCCTTTGCTTAACTGTACAAGTTACTATCTGGCTGCAATACTATAAGTAATGCAGCCAAGTTTAATTAAGCAACTTTCCAGGGTTACTTGTTACAATAAGAGGCAACTTGGACTTGCTTGATGAAGTCTACAGAGTTTCAGAAGAATAGTAGCCGGAAGCTGCCAGGTGGATAAGATATCTTCTTTTTTTAATTACATTCATCTATATTCTGTCCACCAACTTATCGAATAAAGCTACTCACATCAGTGAATCCTTAGGGCATCCGAGTTCATACATATATTAGCAACTACTTCGTCCAACACAACTTATAAAGGACTTTGTCTACAAATTGAGGCGGTAGGAGGTCATATACCCTACACTGCTAATCGCTTATTCCTATTCGAATTCAGATCATTAAAGTGGTACGATCTGTGCGTTTTAATTTCCAAGAAATAAATTAAGTTAAAGCAATTTAAGCTCAAGCTACAAATGTTTTTTTCTTTCAATAAAATAATCGAAAGTGTCAACAAATTGCCGCCAGATCGCAATCATTATTTTCATTTCGAATGTTAATGTTGATCACATTAAAGCCCGAAACAAATTTGTAATTAATATGGAAATGCTTTAGTTTCAACAAAAAAAAAAAAAACATCGAAAAATGTTATAAACCCAATATTTTTGTTATTCAAACATTTAAATGGATTTCACCACCATACCAAAGGCTAAATTAACATTTGAGGGCATTTGAATTAGTAGCCGGTAAAAATGAAAAACACAAACAAAACGTTAAGCAAAAGTCCCATGAGCAGACAAGAAAACAAAACTCGAAAACATTTCTTGAGAACCTGAAGACGTCATTTTCAGATTGTTTAATGTTTTTTCTTTTGCTTTTTGAAGCAAAAGTTTAAAAATAAAAAGAAAGGTTAATTTTGTAATCGTGGCAATAGATTTTGTACGTGTGTGAGTGTGTATGTGTGTGTTGCTGGCCTGTTTTAAGTTTCACAGGAGTTTTCTCAGTCCCATTCGGCACGTTTGACTTGACTCACTCAACTTGACTCTTTAATTTAACGGTTTGTTTTCTCTCTTTTGTATGGTTTTTTATGCTCACATACACTGACACGCACCGAATGCCTGCCACTGTGTGTGTGTGTTTTACGTAAATTGTGTTTTGTAATATTTTTTGTGTTTATGATTATTAAAATTTATTTCTGTACCAGCAAACACTTTCGTCAGTTCATTACGAAGAAGAGCTGACATCGGTTGCAAGACAACAGAACCGCGAGGACAATTGGATCACCGAGCGTAGTTTTCTGGCCCCTCTTCCTGTGTGTTTAGCCAGAACATTTCAGCTAAGATAGGAGCCTCAACCTATGACCAAAACCACAATGCCAAAGGCAAAGTTCCACCAATTGGCCTTTGGTAAAGGCTTCAGAAGTCCGAATTCACGCATGAACTTCCTAGAGCTTTGGTTGCCGTGCCAATCGACTAAATCCTTGCCCTATACAAGCCGAAAATCAGTTTACCCCAGTTGGATGTACTTGGGATGGGCATCTGCCGGCAGATTGTGGAATTGAATTTATGTACATCAGTACCTGTCATTATGTCCTAACCTGGTGGTGGGCCAACCCGATTTGGTGAAGTAGGTGCCAACTTTTCGTATTATGTATGTGGAGAGGCCAATATTTTTAAAGTCAAGACAACTCCAAGATTATTTGTGAACTTTGCTTTGTCAAGTTTATTTATAGCTGACATTAATGCGTTCCGACAAAGCGCGATTGGATCAGTTAGTTTCTTGTTGTGCCACTGAACAGCTGCAGGAGCATCTGGACAGACAGATCTGAAAAAGAACCAGCAAAAGCTCTCTAAGGGAAATATTGAGCAGTGCCACTCCTTTTTTCTACGCCTATCAAATGCTATAAACTTTACCAAGCAACAGTTTACCGGTTTGCTGGGCTTTTACGCCTGTTCTTCTGTCTGCGCAGTTGTTTTTGTTTATATTTTTTAAAATTATTTTTTTATTATAATTTCTACCTGTTGTCAAGTAAAATTTAATATGTTTATTATTGTTGCTGTTTTTTAATATCTCCAATACACACATCATAACACTTTTTATGGCGTTCCTTTTTCTTCCACCTTTTTGGATTGCTGGTTTGCTTTTGTTGTTATTGTACTCGTATATTATTTACATTTGATATCATTTTGTATTTGTTATTTTTGTTTTTTTTTTCTTTTTACTAAATTGTAAACCGTTTGCTTGACTTTAATTCTTCAACGAATTTCTTTGGCACATGATTTGACGTCGTCTTGTTAAGAAAAAAACAAAACAAAAAAACAAGAAGCTTCTTTTCCCATTTAAGAGCGTAAAGTGTAAACAAAACTGGTGTTTTTTTTTTGCTTGTTGAATTGACTTGGCAGTACTTGAGCATTAACGGTACTATTATTGTTTTTCTTCTTCTGCTAAATAAGAACACGATTGTTGTTTCAGCAAAAATTCCGACACATGTACATTGTATGTACCTACACATATGTATGTATGTATATATGTATGTAAATTTGCACAAATGTGCATGGCAATGCATGCATGTACATACATGCATATGTATGTATGTACATATGTATGTAACTGGTTGAGGAAGTGTGTTATCTGAATTCGCAAGGATAATTAACAGTCTTAACCCTTTAACTCACAAAGCGAGGAAAAGTACAAATACATTCATGATTTTGTTCGTTTTTAAAATAACGGAATATTCTACTTATATAAAATCTTCATAAAAATTTAATTCTTTATAGACAAGACAATAGTTGGTAGCACTGCTTATACTGCATAACGAGCGTTGTAAACTCGGTGCATTTTAAAAATCTTGGTGCGAAAAATTACTTAAATGGTGCGCAAAATTTCGTCAAAAACATAAGAAATTCTAAACTATTCTATTATTCTTATAATCAGAGTTCTGCTTAAAATCACATTTAATAAAAATGTTTTCAAATCACAAAAAAAGGTGTTTGTGTATAAAATTTTTTGATTTTAAAACGTTCGGCTTTATTATTTATTTTTTTATTTTTTAAACTCTGTTGTGGTAGACACGTCATAAGAATTTCAATTAAATAAATTATTCAATATGTGGTTTACTAATATTTTATATAAAGGGTTATTTCAGTGAAAACCTTAACAATACAAAACAGGCATCAGAAAATCATACGAGTGCTCTTAAAAGCACATGCGATTTCCAGAACAAGCCTGAATGCTTTCTTTTTATACTAAAAGCTTTTTCTTATTAATACAAAAATAAATATATGTAAGTGAACCTCTTTAATGTGCAAAAAGAATTGTGAAAATGCGTCCACAAATAACAAAGTAATTTTATAGTCCAGTTTTTTTTTTTTTTTTTGGGAGGTCTTTTCAAAAAGAATTTTAGTGGCCCTCTTTCATATGCCAAAAACAATTTTAAAAACTGCCTCCATCGGTGATGAAGTCATTTATTAATCAATTATTAAGTAGGGCAATTGACGACACCCATTTGCTCCACCTAAAATTAGTAAACCTTTACCATACGCCAAAAGAACTTTGATAACTGGTCCACAAATGAACATGTCAGGCTCTTTTTTTTTATAAAAATCTGTTAAAAAACTTGTGGAAAGAGCAAAATAATTGAAAAAAGTCGGTGTGATTAGAACGAAAGTAGCCTACAGTTAAATATTGTGAAAATTTCAGGAAAATCGGTCCAGAGGTCTGGTCTCCCACAAGCTACAAACAAATACACATTCTGTTTTATATATATACATATGTATGTATATAGATATAGATTTATGTATGTACATATATCAGGTTTTCTATAACTGAAAAATATAATCAGTATGTAGACTTTTCTGTGGCACTGTGTGTACACACATACTAACGGAAAGAATTGTGAAATGCCAAATATGAGGGTGGAGAAACGAAAACATGCTAAAAAGTCTTCTTAATATAGATATTTTGTTTGTTGATCATTTTTAGCAATAAGTTAAAATGCCGCATTTGGAGCGAAAACCATCCTCAAGCCGCCAACGAATCACCATTGCATCGATTAAAACACAGTGAATGGCGAAACATAAACAAGGCGGCATAATTTGCCATAAAGCGCGATCAACAATCGATTAATTGCTAAATCGATTTGGTAACAACTTTCTCACCAGAAATGATCCTGTTCACAGGCACCCTCAATTGTTCAACTTAACGCCCAGATGTATTGGCAAAAGTAGTAAAATATTAAATTTACCCTTTTGAGCCATAAATGTCCGATTATCGTAATTTTGACGATTTTAGGTGATAAAAACGATATATTGACTATTACTGGTGCTATTGCAAGCTGGCGACCGACCGATCTTTTGCTACTGCCAAAGCCACATATATTGAACTAAATAAAACTAATGGAACTAATATAAAATGTAGGGGTTAAAAGGAGATAAATGCCTCATAATTTGTTATAAATTTGCGTTGATATGCCTTTTTTTGCCAATTATTAGATACAATATCAGTAATTTTTAGGCGCTTAACATTAACGGTCTAATTCATAAACGATTATTAGCAGCTTAATCGCCAAATGTGTATTCATAAATGTTTAATAGCCTGTTGAAGCGTTATAAAGTCTCTGAAAAATAAAATAAAACACATTTAATTTCGTAATTCATTTCTGCAAAAATGGATGTGGACGACATAGAGGGGTTCTTTTTGGTCGATAACTCTATAAGGGAATCAGCATTTCACGGGCTTTTTCGTGGTCTACTCCGTATTTTGTTTGTTTGTTTTTATGTCCACTTTAGAGTATTTCTGATTCAATGTTTATTTCGCACCATCTCTAACAAAAGTTATGAATGAATGCAATAGTATTTTTAAATAAATATTGTTATACTTAACAAGTTGGATTTTATTCCGAAACATAACAAAGTTAGGCCTATTGTAGTTGCTCTAAATTTTATTTTAAGCGCATTGAACACTCACCACTTGAACAATAAATTCCAGAAAATTAGAGAAGACATTAATAAGTGTAACGTTAATATGTATTTAATTTTGAGAGAATAAATTTAAATTTGTAAAATTTCAGCATAAACATTTTCTATTAGCAACCGCTTTTTATATTGATCATATCGCACCCTAAATACAAAAGGGGCACAACTCAAAATTTTCCAAAACTGACTTTTTTCCATAAATTAATTCAGAATACACATCTCTAACTGCTGCAAAAATTTCTTTCACATCACTGTCTTCTTTAACTGGAAAAATACAGTTATGTTAAGTTTGTTGCTTCTGCACGACGAACTAAACATAAACAGTTTTTTGTCTCTCCTGAAAATTTTAGTATTTTGAGTTGTGCCCCTTTTGTATTTAGGGTGCGATATACTGATACTCCCTTTGTATGTATATATTTTTATTTTATTGGCCACAAATTGTGTGATTTTATATTTAATTATAATCTGAGCTGATTTCTGTAGCCGGAAAAATTTATTTTTATTTAACCAAAAATGTGGATTATTATATTTTATTACTTTTGTACTTTATTTGCAAAATATTTGGTTTTTTGTTTGTTGTTTTTTTTTACCATTTTAACAAACGTTTTGAACGACTTCTTTCCCAAATAAAAAATTTGACGATTTTAGTCCCTCCATCATATATAAAAAATAAATGCTTTGAAATTATCTACCATAAAAATTAGATTTGAAATTCTCAAGTTTTTGGAAAAAAAATTGTTTTCTCTCCAAATCGTTTTATTAGGGATAGACGACACGCTTCCGAAAACTTGTTTATTTAGTGTTCTATTAAGTTCCATAAAATATTTAGTTTAACGCATTTTGCTTTAAAATTTGTTGAAGCAACTTAAACGCTTCTTTTGCTTACAGTAACGAAAAATAGTAAAAACTTTTTTGTTTTTCTTGCCGTTATCATAAATTAAAAAAAGGAGTCTAAATAGAGATAAAAGAATTCCTTATCGCTTATCAGCAAAAAGGTTGTAAACTGTTCAAGCTACAACAACAGCCAACCAACCACCCAAAAAGCCGAAACAAAAAAAGAAAACAAGGTTTTCTTATCGTCAGAACAAATAAAGGGAGTACAGTAGGTTTCAGAAAAAGAATATCAACCGATCACCAACCAACCACTCGGCCAGGGCCCCAAGAGGTTCGGAACAGAAAAACATCTAAAAAATAAAACATTACAACACTGTGAAATGCTCTTAAAATCCTTAACATTTTTCTAGCTCAAGATGACCTACATTTGGTTTTTTGTTGTTGTTGTTGTTTGTTGTTGGGTAAAGTTTTTCTGTATTCATTTTGTCATGTGCTGCAGCAACGCGCTGATGATGATGATGTTGAAATGTTCATTATCGAAGCATTCGAAACTAAAATCCACCCACATCTTGAAAACATTTTAAAAATAAACTTTATTTCAGCTAAAAACCATTCGAAATCTTCTGCTCTGCTCTGCTTATTTTCAGATTTTGTTTTTTTTTTTTTTTTTTGTACAATATCCTCCTCCTTGAAAATGTATGATAAATTGTTTAGAAAATAGAAAATCAAAAGAAAAGCCAGAAAGAAGAAAATATCTAAAAATCTAAAAGAACACATGAGTAATTCAAAAGTCTCCCACACACCAGCACATCAAATAATTAACAAATTTCTTAGTCCTCAAACCCGGCACACTTTCAAAATGCCCAGATGCGTTGGAGTTCTTTTGGCGGCAGTTGGCAGAACGTTGTTAAATCGCCAGAACTTCTCCACTCTAGAGCTGTAAGACTTCAAGCCCTTTGAATCATGTGCACGATTAAGTACGTCACGTCACTTGGGGCATATAAGTAAAAAAAAAATGGTGAGCGAACGGTATTGGAAAGAAAAATTTAGCAGCCACAAATATCGATCGATATGAAAATTGGCCTTATTAATTATTGCTTTATAAATTCGCCCCCCAAGTAAATGTAACATCTCTGTTTCAATTAATTACGAGTTGCTGTTGTGTCAGCTGAAAATTTGTAGTTTGAAGGAAAAGTAAAATATATATTATAGTAAAATAAATGTGCAATAACCAAATTCAGTTCATATAAATTTTAAATATGGATACAATGGGTTTTTATTTTGATAATAGTTAAGTATCATTAAGTAACACACGGAGCCAATAACTTTGTTTAAAGCCCACAAAAGACCGCCATCGCCGCTACCGACCCTAGAAGTGCCAGGACCGCTACTAGTACCAGTATATAAAAACGTTTGTATCTGTGAAAGAGTAAGAGCTTCGTCAGGATGACGCAAAGCTCCAAAGTTGCATGTAAATGAGGTAGCAATTCTACCCGAAAAACTGATTTGCCATCGGAAGTGCGCAAATTGAAAGCCCCAGTACATTGTTTTTCATATTTTTTTTTTTTTACTAATAACTTTACAAATAAATCGCTCTGCAATGAAAGAAGATTTACAGACAGCATTTAAAATAGATTCATGCCAAGTTCCGGCGATATATGTACATATATAGGAGTGCTCATATACAGTTCATTGTTCCGTTAGCCCAATACTGAGTCATATATTGCAACGAATATGGATTACGGACTTTATGTCTGAAACTAGTTTTGCTGAATACCATTTAGATGCACTATATATTTGTTTTGAAAATATAGTTCATTTTTGTATCAACAGCTTAAAATACAACAAATATTCTTAAGGCCTCGAACGAATGCGAACGTTGATGTAAGAAAAACTTAGCGTACTTTAACGTAAGGTCCGTCGTATGTGTAGTTATAGAAACTTTACAAACGTAACAGGCGTCAATAAAAGTATAAAACAAAACATTTATTTATTCGCGTGTGATTTTTGTTTTCCTGTTCGTCGTCCACTTCTTTTTATAAATAACTTTAATTAATTCATTAATACACAATTCATAAATACATACATCAATGTTGCTGTCAGCTGTTCGGAACAGTTTTGAACTTTTCGGCCTAGTGATGGGCAATGTTAAGTTATTTTCTTATATACAAGTGAAATTGAAAAAAGTACTAAAATGACTTCGAGAGCTATAACGTTTTTTACGTCGTAAAATACGTATATTATTTATTATCATTATTGGTTTGATTATTAAAATTATTATTTTGATTATTAAAATTATTATTTTTATTATTAAAATTCTTATTTCTTTTCTTAAAATTATTATTATTGTTTTAATTATTAAAATAATTTTTTTTATTATTAATATTATTTTGTTTTTTATTATTATTATTTTTCTTGTTGTTATTATTATTTTTTAGTACTAAAATTATTATTATTGTTTTTATCATTATTTTTATTATTAAAATTATTATTTTTATTATTACAATTATAATTTTTATTATTATTATTTTTATTCTTAAAATTATTATTTTTATTATAAAAATTATTATTTTTATTATTAAAATTATTATTTTTATTCTTAAAATTATTATTTTTACTATTAAAATTATTATTTTTATTATTAAAATTATTATTTCTTTTTTTAAAATTATTATTATTATTATTTTAATTATTAAAATAATTTTTTTTATTATTAAAATTGTTTTGTTTTTTATTATTATTATTTTTCTTGTTTTTATTATTATTTTCTAGTACTAAAATTATTATTATTGTTTTTATCATTATTTTTATTATTAAAATTATTATTTTTATTATTACAATTATAATTTTTATTATTATTATTTTTATTCTTAAAATTATTATTTTTATTATTAAAATTATTACTATTATTAAAATAATTATTTTTATTATTAAAATTATTATTTTTATTATTAAAATTCTTATTTCTTTTCTTAAAATTATTATTATTATTTTAATTATTAAAATAATTTTTTTTATTATTAATATTATTTTGTTTTTTATTATTATTATTTTTCTTGTTGTTATTATTATTTTTTAGTACTAAAATTATTATTATTGTTTTTATCATTATTTTTATTATTAAAATTATTATTTTTACTATTACAATTATAATTTTTATTATTATTATTTTTATTCTTAAAATTATTATTTTTATTATAAAAATTATTATTTTTATTATAAAAATTATTATTTTTATTATTAAAATTATTATTTTTATTCTTAAAATTATTATTTTTACTATTAAAATTATTATTTTTATTATTAAAATTCTTATTTCTTTTCTTAAAACTATTATTATTATTTTAATTATTAAAATAATATTTTTTATTATTAAAATTATTTTGTTTTTTATTATTATTATTTTTCTTGTTTTTATTATTATTTTCTAGTACTAAAATTATTATTATTGTTTTTATCATTATTTTTATTATTAAAATTATTATTTTTATTATTACAATTATAATTTTTATTATTATTATTTTTATTCTTAAAATTATTATTTTTATTATTAAAATTATTACTATTATTAAAATAATTATTTTTATTATTAAAATTATTATTTTTATTATTAAAATTCTTATTTCTTTTCTTAAAATTATTATTATTATTTTAATTATTAAAATAATTTTTTTTATTATTAATATTATTTTGTTTTTTATTATTATTATTTTTCTTGTTGTTATTATTATTTTTTAGTACTAAAATTATTATTATTGTTTTTATCATTATTTTTATTATAAAAATTATTATTTTCATTATTACAATTATAATTTTTATTATTATTATTTTTATTCTTAAAATTATTATTTTTATTATAAAAATTATTATTTTTATTATTAAAATTATTATTTTTATTATTAAAATTCTTATTTCTTTTCTTAAAATTATTATTATTATTTTAATTATTAAAATAATTTTTTTTATTATTAATATTATTTTGTTTTTTATTATTATTATTTTTCTTGTTGTTATTATTATTTTTTAGTACTAAAATTATTATTATTGTTTTTATCATTATTTTTATTATTAAAATTATTATTTTTACTATTACAATTATAATTTTTATTATTATTATTTTTATTCTTAAAATTATTATTTTTATTATAAAAATTATTATTTTTATTATAAAAATTATTATTTTTATTATTAAAATTATTATTTTTATTCTTAAAATTATTATTTTTACTATTAAAATTATTATTTTTATTATTAAAATTCTTATTTCTTTTCTTAAAATTATTATTATTATTTTAATTATTAAAATAATTTTTTTTATTATTAATATTATTTTGTTTTTTATTATTATTATTTTTCTTGTTGTTATTATTATTTTTTAGTACTAAAATTATTATTATTGTTTTTATCATTATTTTTATTATAAAAATTATTATTTTCATTATTACAATTATAATTTTTATTATTATTATTTTTATTCTTAAAATTATTATTTTTATTATAAAAATTATTATTTTTATTATTAAAATTATTATTTTTATTCTTAAAATTATTATTTTTACTATTAAAATTATTATTTTTATTATTAAAATTATTATTTCTTTTTTTAAAATTATTATTATTATTATTTTAATTATTAAAATAATTTTTTTTATTATTGATATTATTTTGTTTTTTATTATTATTATTTTTCTTGTTGTTATTATTATTTTTTAGTACTAAAATTATTATTATTGTTTTTATCATTATTTTTATTATAAAAATTATTATTTTCATTATTACAATTATAATTTTTATTATTATTATTTTTATTCTTAAAATTATTATTTTTATTATAAAAATTATTATTTTTATTATTAAAATTATTATTTTTTTCTTAAAATTATTATTTTTACTATTAAAATTATTATTTTTATTATTAAAATTCTTATTTCTTTTCTTAAAATTATTATTATTATTATTTTAATTATTAAAATAATTTTTTTTATTATTAAAATTGTTTTGTTTTTTATTATTATTATTTTTCTTGTTTTTATTATTATTTTCTAGTACTAAAATTATTATTATTGTTGTTATCATTATTTTTATTATTAAAATTAGTATTACAATTAATAATTATGAAAAAAAATTATAGCAATTCAAAAGTACCGCAATTGGGCAAATGTGCCTCATTGCTATTTAATTCATATGAGTGCCAGCCTTGGCTTACGAATATCACTTAAAGGCGCTGTCAAAATCTATTTTACACAGGTTGACAGACAGACGCCTCCAAAACAACATATTGGCACAATATTTATTTTTGAGAATGGAAGTCTTGCCATATCAGGTGGTGGCCAGAGCCATGTAATATTATCCGACCCGAGCATATTTTTCAACATACAGTAGGTCAATCGACTGTACGCACAGTGAACGATTAAAAACGAAAACTATTATTAGATTAAGTCATCATTAGAGCACAAAAAAAATATCGAAGCACTACTCCGTCTCCCTGTAGGGGTCGGCCCCTGAGTACCCAAGAAAAAGAAACAAAATTACTCAGGATGTCGGTTGGCTCATATCATGCATTTTTCTTCGTAAATTTCAGCAAAATAATTTATGGCTCTTTTATGGAAAAAATGCTCACTGCTCAGTCGTCATTGCTTGTTCGAAACCAACACGATAATCATGCCTTTGGACACTGGATTCACCCGATCTTTCCTATTCCCAAGATTGAAAAGACTCTTGCAAGAACAGCGTTTTGCTACGATTGAAGAGATAAAAACCTGACAGAGCTCACCGAAGGACATACCAAAAAGTGGATATCAGAAGTGGAATTGGAAGTGGATTTGGAAAAAACGCCGCCTGCGAGTGGCTAAATAAATGAATATTTTAGAAAAAGATTAAAATTTACCCATTTTTTTGAGCGCTGTTTGGCTCGCAGGACCATTTTTATCCAGCCATTTAACGCTGCTATGTATGTAAATCCATAAGCTTTTTTTCGGCTATTTCATTGTTAAATGCTGTACTAACAAGGAAAGCTAATTCTTTTGGTTCGCTTAAGAGACAGCGACAGGTTCTTAATAACTGGTGTTTTTCCTTACTAACATCTCTAACAAAAACAATGAATAGGTGTATGTGTGAGTGTGTGGGGGCAGCCTGTCCCCACAAACAGTTTGTGCTCTCTTATTGTTCCTCTTTTTCTTTTTTGTTGTGGGTTTTTTTCGTGTTTCGTTATTGAAAAGTGTGTAGATGTACGTTTGTAAATAAATATGTTTTACTTTTTAAAATTTTCATGCTTCTGTTTTTTTTATTTTGTTATCAATTTTATGTGCTATCAGCGTTGCCAAATGTGCAGTTTTATCTTATTATTATCAGTTTTTAGGAAAATTTTGCAGTTTTTGAACCATATTTTTTTTAGTAAATTCTCTACCTTCAACTTTTTTATTTCTGAGCTCTTAATTTGGTTGCATTACAGTCATTTCCGGTTAATTATTCCCCGAATAATTGATTTGCCCGCTTAAATGCTGGCAAAAGAGTTAATTGAATAATTTCAACAAAAATTAATGAAAAAAGTCCGGCTTAATTGAGTTGCATTTAAATGCGGCATCCCTTTAATTGACTTTTAAAATTAAACACCTGTTCACGAATCATATACTTACAAAAGTGAAGCTAAAGTGTCATTTGCAAATTCCCAAAAATAGCATATATTTTTCATACCCTTATAAAAGTATATGTGAACTTTTTAAAAACCATAAAATCTTATATATTTTGTAATGTATTTTTCGTTTTATTGATTGCGCTGCTCAATTAAAAGAAATTTTGTTTAATTGAGTCAATGGCTCAATTAAAAGAGCATCGGGTAAATGATTGTCCGCCTAAATAGTTGCAAAAACCCTGCATTTTTAGAAACTCCAGTGAAACAGTGGTGAGGTAATGTTTTTATTAAATCCTTTTTTTGCAACACTGTTTAATGGCAAATATTTATGTTTTTCCATATTAAGTCTAGTTTTATGGTTTGATATATAAATCATAAAATACTTGCCTTTCAAGTCGTGTACATTTTTTTTGCTTTGCAGTTTCTTCACTTGAAAATCAGATTTTTTATTCCAAATTTGCAGATTTAAAAAAAAATTATGGCAACGCTGTGTGTTATGCCTGTTTCTGCTCTCGTTAAAACACGATCACTAAAATGAATGATCGCGTGAGGATCGTGGGCTTCGATTGGTCATACAGGCACACACACATGCATACATATTTTTTATTGTCATAGTTGCTTAATTTCGTTTTATTTTTTCATTTAATCTTTTTTTTTGTATTCGCCACCATCAAGGGGTGGGGGTAATTTAGCACTGAGAGAAGGAAGAGCTTTTTTTTTCAATTTTGTGTACTCGTATATCGCATCTGTACGCCTGTCGGTGACAGCAATACAACTGCATAAATTTCTCTGTTCTCTAAAATTAACACTTTACCGCTGACTTCCACCATCCACCCCTCCGGCACGACCATTGTGCTTTTCCTTGTTTAGTATGAAAATTGTATGTCATGTCGAAGTGGATGTGATACCGCGAGGCTGAAAATAAAGTAAATAAATAAATTGAAACGAAACGAAATGAAATTTAAAAAGCAACAGGCAAAGGCTGGCATGGACAGGCGCAGGCCATTTAGTCAGTAAGGCGATCAAGTCGGGCCACTCGTTTACTCGGATGTTGGATTGTTCCTAGTTGAAACAGTTTAATACAGTTATTGGAATAGTGATTCTTAATCTTTTTTGGCGGGTAGGGGTAAGTTTACAAGGAACTAATTTTTAAGACATTTATTTTTTCTTTTCAATTTTTTTTGTTTTTTTTTATTTAATAAAATTATTTTATTATAATTAATGTTGACAAAATAATAAAATATGTAGCAAAAATATGCAGAAAATTCAAAATTTTTATTAATGAACTAAAAAAAAAGTTATAAATTTTTTAAAAGGGAAATTTTTTGTGAATACGAATCTCACGAATCTATTCAAAAAAATGATTTAACCCTTAAGATTGTTGTGATATTTACTTAGATATTTATTTAGTTTAATATACTGATTGGTTTTTACACATTGAAAAGCAAATTTCATCTAAAATTTGTTCTGTTCGTCATCCAGAAATATTATTGAAAACTATGGAGACCTTTTGCTTTCTTCCAGAAGTCCCATTTTATTCCTTAATTTGGAGTAGTTTTAAACTAAAAACTTTCCTTCGGAAATATTTCTTTAATTTTTTTGTTGGCGGAAAATTATTTAATAGAAATCTGTTTAAAAATAACTTATGAATCCCTTCAAGTCAAGAAAAATCCTCGAAGGTAAACCATTTTTAAGGTAGAGCAGAAACTTTTTTTTGCGCAGCCTCAATTTTTAATAAAAAGCTGTTTAAGCACAACTTATGTTTTTGTGTGCCAGACTGCGCCTTTTCTACGCGCCAGCCGTGGCGGCCACATGGCAGAAATCATATTTAAACATTAATTACATTAAATTTTCTTTCCAATAAAGCCCGTTTCATTGATATTAAAAATATATATCCTTGTTTTATTATGATTTAAACTTGTGTCACTCTATAAAAAAACACCCTTTACATATACTCGTACATGGAAATAGTACTTTTATTTCGAAATTAAAGGCCAACAATTTTTGTTATTATTGAAATTTTAAAAAAAAAAGCTAATAAAAAAAAATATAAAATTTTAATATTTTAAAATCTTTTCCGTGTAACCGCTGTATTTACTGGGCTTAAAGTCATTTGAAAATAATATAAGAAAAAAAAGGAAAACTTGTTAAGAGAAATAAAAAACGTTGGGAACAGCTGTTTTCGAAACATAATGGGGTTTTCTCCTTGTTATTGTAGTGGTGTTTTTTGATGGTTGTGCTCTTCGCGTCCATTTATTGAGGCACTTTGTGTTTGTTGCCTGATGCTGATAAATGGTTCGACAAATACACTTAAAAGAAGCAGCAAAAGTAAAGGAAAAACAACAACAACAACAACAATTGAATCAACAGCAATTGAATGTGAATATGAAACTTTTTCCACTTTATTTACTGCCCTTTTGGAATTCTCAATAAATAGAAATCTTAAAGAAAAAACTTGGCTACATTTTAAAATACATATTCATAATAATAATTCATTAAAATAATTTTTGACAAATACCTAGAAAAACTAAAGACCTGTTGCACGATCGCGAACGTTAACGTTCGTATGCATTTTCAATAACAAAAAACCATTTTGTGGCTCAAGTGCCACAAATCACAACAACAACAACAAAAACCTGGCTTAAAATACGAGTTCAGCGATTGGCAATAAAACCATTTGTTTTGCCTCCAAATTTGTATGAACTTTAACGTTCGAGATCGTGAAACAGACAGGCCCAAGTTTAGTCAATGGCAATATGTCAATATATGTAAATAATTCTTAATTAAACAATTTGCTGTAACTACAACAATTATAATTACAGTTTAAATTTGAAATGCTGCTTTGTTGTGTCCACAACATTTTGGGCAAAATTAATTTCGGAAATTTCATTATTCTCCTGTAGAAATCCATAAAGAAGTGGGGGGGAATAATATGTGTTTTGCTTGATTGATTTAAACGATTTCGAGTTCAAATTTCGAAAATTTTTGTGCATCGTTACGAAGGGATTTTTAATAGGGGGTGCCTAAAAATCCGGATATAAAATTTCTGTTGCACACTAATCGATTGGGATTTAAAATTTCGATTTATTTTTTATATATATTTCGTTACTGAGTAGATACAACTCTTGAACTTTGCAGGGCTGACAAACAATTTGTAACACTTACTTTTAGCCTCATTTTAATTGAGTGGAAGAAATGTGTTTTTTCACACGAGTTTCTCTTAAAAAAAAATCCACCTAAAAACCAAATAACGACAAAATAAAAGGTGCCACCACCCAATCGGCGGGCACTCTTACTATATAGATGGATTGTTTTCTAAATAATTTAGCAGCTGACTGTCTGACAGCAATAGAAATTGGCAACCCTCTAGCAGCTGTTTTCAAAGCAGTTCAGGTGCGGACTGCACGACGACAATTGCCGTCGCGACATTATTTGCAGTCGTTAGGTCTGTTGTGTTCTACGAGTTTAAGGCTCAATTTCAAAAACCGGCTGTCAAAAATGACGTTAAAGCTGCCAACGCGAAATTGGGATGGTCTCTTTAAAATTTTCCAGCTGCTAAATTTACCGCATAATATTTAAAAGCCTACAATATATTGTACATATATCCTGTATATATATTTTTATATATTGTACAGTCTATTTATTTAAATTATCTCAATTTGATTAAAATCCTTTTTTGTCAAATTTGTTATCTACTGTGTATTTGTGTTTCGCAGCAAAACAACTGTATAATTAACCCAGCAAACATATAGAAATGTTATTGAAATATTTGCAGAAATATATGTATATATTGATAAAGGGTGGTTAAATTTCAAGGGCCGATGTTGATTTTGAATAAAACACAAACTATTTAGGAAATTATTGTAATTTTATTTTATTATGATGTATTGGTATTACTCAATTATGTATGGAACAAAATATCGGCCAAATGGGCGCCGCGACCTCGGCGGCACACCTCCATCCGATGGTCCAAATTTTCGATGACGCTGAGGCATAATGGAGGTTCTATGCCGTTAATGTGCCGAATTATCTGATCCTTTAGGTCTTGAATTGTTGCTGGCTTATCGACGTACACCTTTTCTTTCAAATAACCCCAAAGAAAAAAGTCCAACGGTGTCAAATCACATGATCTTGGCGGCCAATTGACATCGCCATTACGTGAGATAACACGGCCATTGAATTTGTTGCGCAAAAGAGCCATTGTTTCGTTAGCTGTGTGGCAAGTGGCACCGTCCTGCTGAAACCACATATCGTCCACATCCATATCTTCCAATTCAGGCCATAAAAAGTTCGTTATCATCTCACGATAGCGAACACCATTCACAGTAACTGCCTGACCGGCCTCATTTTGGAAAAAATACGGGCCGATGATGCCGCCAGCCCATAAACCGCACCAAACAGTCACTCTTTGTGGGTGCATTGGTTTTTCGACAATCACTCTTGGATTCTCATTCGCCCAAATGCGGCAATTCTGTTTATTGACGAATCCACTGAGGTGAAAATGTGCCTCATCACTGAAGATGATTCTCTTCGAAAATTGATCATCCACTGTTGCCATTTCTTGCCACCATTCTGCCCAGTACGAGCTGTGCGAGCATGCACTGGTGTTCTCACATCTTCTACAGACCCGGTTTGCTCGAATTTTTCCACGATTTTTGCGATTGTACGCACATTTGGACGATGAAATTGGTCAAAAAAATTACGAAGTGCACGATATGCATTTTGATTTGAACTCCCATTTTCATAATAAGTCTGGATAACTTTAACACGTTGTTGGATTGTGTATCTCTCCATGGTTCAAATTGAGTAAGTCTGAAATAGAGAAATGTCAAATAAAATTCGGAAAAAAACTTGGCGTTTAGGTGTGGTTCACATTCAACATCGGCCCATACAATTTAACCACCCTTTACATATTTCAATTGAACGATTCTTTTTTAAAGTTTTTCAAAAAAAAAAAAATATTATATAATAAGAAATTTTTTAAACCAACTTTTATCTTCGCTTGCGGTAATTTTTTCAACTTCCTGATGTCGCGTTCCAGGCCCCTTCCGAAAAGCCGGTTTTGCCTTTATGTATTCCAAACCCGAGCGAGCACTAGACTTTCACAGATATAGAAGAGATTTCTCGGTTAACACGGCTATCAAAACTTTAGTTGTGCGGCAGAACAGGTACCAACGTGGACCTGGGATGCCTGGTGTTGCTACCCAGCTTGACTGAAATGTGAGCCCAAACCACAATGTCTTCCAGATGCTGTTGTCTTACAACAGATTTCTGTTGTTCGTACGAACTGGCTGATGAGAAGTCCAGTTAAGGCCTGACTGATGTTTCTTGGTGGATTTCGGGCTGCGGTGGCATTCAAGTGCTTCCGTCTTGCTTTTACTGTGTACGGAATTGCATAGCCCGGGCTCTCGAGCAAGGGCTTTGTGTTATGTGCCGTTGCCATCTGCCTGGCAAGCGCAAGTAGTTCCACCATCAGATTAGGCCAGAATGGCAATCTGATCAATTTCCCAAAATGTCACGCTTAAGTGACGTTTTCGATAGAAAATGTTTGCCCCCCCGAAATTGTTCAATTGACACCATTCACACATACATACATACATACATATACCACATTGCAAAAACAATTTACTTTGCCTTTGCCTTTGTTTTTGTTGTATACAGTGTTGTTGTTTTCCGGTATTTGGCATAAATTTAATTCGGTTTAACACAAATAAGGACTGTTGACTTTAGTTGTGTTTTTTTTTTGGGAAATTATTATTATTGGATTTTTACGCTTAAACATTTTGGGTGGAGAGTGCGAGAGGGGGTTGGTTGGTGGCTTTCAGGAGTTGATTCGTTATTTTTTGGCCAGTAAACCATTTTGTTGGTTTTTTTTTTTTTTAATTTTCTTATATTCTGTTATTTTTCGCGCATGAGTATTATGATGATTGTGTTGTTGTTGTTGTTGTGTTTTGCTTGATTTCTAGAGGTGACTTTTTCCTGTCTGTTGTTCATTCTCCTTGAAATCAATTGTAATTGTGCTGATGTGTGTTCGTCGATTTGTTGTTGTATTGTGGCAATTGCGTTTGTGTTGCGGTTTCTGAGGCGTTTACACAATTTGGGGGATTTTTGTTTTGTTTGAGTTGCTTTTTTGTTTTTGTTTTTTTGTTTTTTCTTTTTGCCTTTGGTTGCCTTTCATTTGTAAGAGATTTTAATGTTGTTGGTTTTTGTGGTGGCGTGTGCAAAAAATGAACCGAAAAGCTTTCAGAAAATATGTACATATGGATGTGTGTGTGTGTGTATACGTATGTATGTATGTATGTTTATGTGTATGTTTGTTTGTATGGCAACCAACCACCACAATGTTAATTTAAAAAAAGAATCCTCTTGAAGTGAATTTCGTAAGATATTCCACATTGTACATATAAATGTATGTATGTATCTATGTATGTATGTATGTACATACATTAAAAATACACATTCTTTATTTAAATTGCTTACCAATGAACGAATGAATGCGTTTCCATCAAATCTATTAAAATATCCTCCTGTGAAAGAATAATATCGTTTTAGAATAAGTCGTTCATACCCACATACAAGCGTTGCGTGTTCCGATCACTTGGCTTTAAAATAGCCAGAATTTCTGTATATATATATTTTTAGGTTTCTTAACATATTATATATTAAAAAAGTTGTTTTTCTAAAACCTATAGTTTTCCCGGAATCGGGAGTCCTTTTAAAAGGACAGCGGCTAAGAAGTTTTAAACAAATTTTTCGGAATTGCAGCGTTTGCCTGTGTTGCAAGTCAACTTGTAAAGTGAAATTAATCCCAGATATGTATGTAGATGGTTGAAAGGGCTTTCAACTTTACGTTTGGAGTGTGTAATACGCCAAGAGGCAATCTTTTGCATTTGTTGTGCAAAAAAAGTTGGCAATAGGTGTAACGAGTGTGCTGTGCTTTATGCTGCCCTTGTCCCCGGAATGTGTAAGTGAAAGTTGGAGCCGGTCTTGCCTGATCCCTTTTTGTTGTAGATCTTTTAAAAGCCTCAAGTTAGCCCTTAACAATAAGTCTTCTAAAAGCTAAATGTTTTACATTTTTCCAGCTATTTTGTTCAGCCATGTCGATACAATGACAGAGGAGCGCAAAGTACCACTTTTTTCCCCCCTTATGGATGTTCTTTAGTGAGGGCAACACTGCGCAGTTGTTTGATGCTATTGTAACTACAGTGTTGTCTAACCACTTAGTAAAACTACAGGGTGTTTTTTTTAGAGGTATAGAACTTCGAATTGAAATAAAACACAAGAAAATCGTTTTAATGTCCATCAATTTGGCTTTAGTGGAAGGATAATTTTATGCCATTAATGTTTAAATATGATTTCGGGCATGTGGCCGCCGCGGCTGGCTCGAATAAAGCCAATTCTACAGGTCCAATTTTCAACCACTTTTTCGAGCATATGGGGCCGTATGTTGGCAATAACGCAACGATGTTGGCTTCCAAGTCCCCTAACGTTTCTGGTTTGTTGGCGTAGACGAGCGACTTCACATATCCCCAAAGAAAATAATCCAATGGTGTCAAATCACACGATCTTGGTGGCCAATTGACAGGTCCATTCCGCGAAATTATGCGCTCATCGAATGTTTCCTTCAATAAATCGATTGTGACGTGCGCTGTGTGGCATGTAGCGCCGTCTTGTTGGAACCACAACTCATCCACATTCATGCCATCCAATTCGGACAAATTCGGACAATTCGGTTGATGGACAAAGCTCCAATTGCTGTGCACGGTGGCGAATCGATTCATTCGGGTCCTCTTCAACACTTTGATCTACAGCGGCAATTGTTTCTTCGGTGCGCACTGTTCGACGTCTCTGCGGATGCGTATTATCACATAGAGTAAACGTAGTGCGAAAACGATCCATGGTTAACCGAATTAATTGCTCTGATGGACGATTATGTCGACCATAAAATGGACGGAGCTTGCGGTAAACTTCGCGAACTGAACCATTATTTTCGAAATAAATTTGCACGATTTGCAAGCGTTGTTCTTTTGTCAACCTGTTCATGATGAAATGGCAAACCAAACTAAATATTAATCACTTGACAGCTGACAAAATGGCCGCCAGTTGAAAAAGTGATGCCAATTTAAAGTTCTATACCTCAATAAAAAACAGCCAACAGAGCTTTCGACAGCGGTTTCGTACTCAAATAATCGACGCTCCTTGCGGGCTTTAGTTGTAGTATTTTGTAAAAAACAGTCTCTTCCCCGTCTATTTGCTGTCATTGTTCCCACTGCTTTAATATTGCTAAGTTTTAGCTCTTGTAGCAGCCGTCAACAGACGGCAAGCGCCTTGATAAGCTCCAAACCGTAATATATGTATGTATGTATATCCTGTGTGCCGCCTGCCCATAACTTATGTTTGTATGTATATCCCCACCGGATTGGCTTTCCACGCATGACCAAAATATGGTATCATTGAAGCATTATTACTGCATTTATCCGGCTCTTCTAAACTTTCGTTGAGCTTTAACGCCTTTCAGTTCGATTTACTGCAACGAAAATAATGAAAATATATCTATAGCAGATTTTGCAGCTGTCCCGTTGTCCCGTTAAAAGGACAGCCCACTTTACGCTGCACTGTAGCATCATGCATGCTTTCCATTTACTTCTTTTTTAACTGTGTGTATAACAGTGCATTTGTCGCATTTGCCGCATTTGTGGTGTTCCTTTTAAAAGGACAGTTGCGCCAAGTGGCTTAATTTGTTATAAAAATATTACAATTGTTTTCATTATTTAATTCTAGGGGCATGTCATTAAAAAGCTCAAGATCTGCTAAACTTTATGCTGAAATCACCAGCATTCCACAATATTCAGAATGCGGTTTTATTGTTGTACTATATAATTCTCAATTGGTTGATCCATATCTTTCTAAAGTTGCCTTCAAAGTTCATACAAAAAACTCTATTTCATTTTGCTTTCAAATCTAACATTCGGGGACAGTTACATATTTTTCCGGGCAAATTGTCATCCTATTTCCGTGGCATTGAAGAAATATATTAGACTAGCGGACCCGGCGAACTTCGCCTCGCCCCAATTTTAAGCCTTCAGACAAACTTTAGCGTAATAATATATCACAAATATTTAAATTTTCAATGTGATTTATTTGAATGGAATCAGTAGAGAGCGATTTGATGAACAAATTTCATACAAAAAATTGATTTTCGATTTTTTCAATTTTCGTGATTTTGCATTTTCCGCAATTTTCCAAGAACTTTCTATTTTTTCATTTGGAAAGCCATTAAGGAATCATTTCCCACAAAATTTCGTACAAAAAAATCAATTTTCCATTTTTGCAATTTTCCGACTTTTGCGGAGAAATTTTCCAATTTTCCGCTTTTCGCATTTTCCGCAAATTTTCCATGATTTACACTAAGAAATTTCTATTTTTTGATTTGAAAAGCCATTAAGGAATAATTTCACACAAAATTTCATACAAAAAACTCGATTTTCCAATTTTCCCACTTTTCCGGAGGGATTTTCCAAAATTTTCTAAAATTTTCTTCCGTAAAAACCTTCTCCTCGAAAATACGAACAACTGACAAAAAATTTTACAATAATCGGCCCAGCCGTTCTCATTTCATGAATTACTATACATTTTTTACAGCAGTTCGCGTATCCAACTCTGATAATTATGCGGCATTCCCCTTTTACTCAAATGCGGGCAAGTGAATTAGAGAGAGAGAGAGGGAGTCTGTGATAAATATATAGTAACATTTGAGTATATCGGACGTCTGCCAATACGGAGCGTTTTGTAATCCGGACATACAATTTTTTTTTTTTTTTTTTGTAATCGGGTTATCATCATATTTTTCTACCTCGGCAATTCCTTAGCCTTTATTTCTATTGCTTTTGCTTACTTTACATTTGTTTCTAACTTGTACCCTTAGTCGATGTTATTCTGAGTCCACTGTACAAAGATTAAACTTACTTTTACCCCCTGTTTTTCGAAAGCATAAACGAATTGATGTTGAAAACAGAAATAAAATGCCAATTTGCGCTGAAATCTTCACTGACCGCGTCCTTTTCCCCCCTCAATAGTACGAGTACTCCCATTTTCCGGAATTATTATTATCTGATTTTTGCCGCATATTGCAACTTTTCAGGATTTGTAGGGAAAATGATCCGCGTTATAGCATAAGAAAATTAATGAAAATTCATCAAACAGAGCATTTGGTTTCAGACTTAAAATAAAGGGTATTCCAATAAGAGGAGGGTAGATAATGAAATGAAGAAAACTCTGTGCACGATATTATCAATATTCTTGTTTAAATGTGCTTTGAGGCTACTGAATAGCTCAATATTTGGACTATAAGGGCATTCGCAAGGACATGTGACTTCCGCAAACCGCAAAAATAAAAGTCTAGTGGATTCAATCGCACGATCTTGTTGGCCAATTCACGTCACTCTCCACTATGCTCTATAGAATATCTATACTCCTGTAGAATATGCATCCTGATGTCCCCTGTGTGGCACGTAACGCTATCCTCCTGCAACTTCATGTCCTTTGCTTTCATATCCGTCAATTTGGCATAAAAAAATCGTTTATCGGCCGTTCAGGTTCGTGGTCTCCCACTGTAGTCGGTCGGCAAGTGCAAAATCCGCTGCAAACAGTAACTTTTTGGCGAAGAACCTGGTTTGACGTTGTCCCCTATACGGCAATTTTGAGTTGTGCTTGTTGTTGCGCTTCGTCTCTCTAGAGATGATTGTTCGGCCAATGGTTTGGAGCTGCTGCTCAAACTGGCAACCTGTCTTGAGACAGACGCCATCAAAACACTATTGCCGGTCGCAGGCCGCCAATCTCTGCCCCTCGCCTATTTAAAGTCCGCTCTCTCGTCCCATAATGAAAATAATTTTATTAAAATTACCTTTTTCTTTTGCCCCATTCTCACCTCATAATTATTGCCATCATCACAACATCCTCCTCATGATTCTTGGGCTATTCAACAAAGTCTCACACTGGTGCTCTTCAAGTCAATGTTGCGCAAAACCAACCGAAAAAAAACACCACACCACAATCAAGTGAGTGAATGAGTGAGCGAATGATATGGTTTGGTGGTTCCTCATTTTTCATTCTGCTTGTTTTTCCTTTGCCATGTTGTTCAGCTGTATGGTCTACGAAGGCTGCTCTGTGAAATTCTCTGCGCGCCGAACGGACATTGTCCCCTACCCAGTCGGACTTATGTATGTATTTCAGTTTGTTGCTTTAGCTGCTGCAAATGATTTCATTTCACTTTACGAGTATTGCGGCGTCCAACGTCGTAAGGGTGCCTCTGCCGATTTGTGTTGAATTTTACTTTATTGTATTTTTTATGTTTCTCTTTAATTTTTTTCTTTTATTTTTATTTTGTTTTGTTTTATGTTGTTGTTTTTTTTTTTTTTTTTTTTGCTGATAAAGCCTTTTTGCTGTTCGTTAAAATGTGGACTTCAGTTCATGCTGTGTGTGTGTCCGCTTGGATTTCTTTTTCATTTGTCTTGTAGTGCTTTACCCTGATTCCAATTTTTGTTGTTGTTTGATTTTGCTTTTTTGTGTTAAATAGGAAATGTATCATTCATGTTCAGGCATGTAGTACGTATGGGAATGTGTGTGTGTGTGTGTGTGCGCGTGTGTGAGTGTATGTTGGGCATTTGCTTCTATTTAATGTATGTATGTATGGATGTGTGTGTGTTTGATATTTTAGGGGACATTGAGCTTTGGCTTTTTTGTAGCTGTTTTGTTGTTGTTGCGCCTTCCATAGGTTTCCCTTTTTTGCTAATTCAATTAACAGATGCCAGTGTGTATGTCTGTATCCAAACGCGCGCGTGTGTGTGTGTGTCTGTGCAATTTGAAAAAGGCTTAAAAAATCTATATTTTGTTTGCCGTTTGCCACAATTAACCTCTTTTCGGTCACTGATTATGGTTTTTTTTCGATTCGAATTGGTTTGAACAATTTCAAATCCTGTTAGTGTGGCAAGGCTGCCACTTTGAACATTTCGTTATTTTAAGAACATTGTATTTTCTTTATAGTGGATTTTGAAAATTTTCCAAATGCCCTATTAAAAGATAAAGCATTTTCAATCCTCCTCTAGATTCACATGTTTTTGGGCTCTTAAAAGTGTTTAAACAATCCGTTCCATTGTCACGCATATGTGTACATATGTACATACATTTGTATGTATGTATGTAGGTACATATATACATAATTACTTATATTTTTAAAGGATCGCTGCTAAAGAGATTTTCTGATTTTCGAAGATATATTTTTGAAAAAATTTTTTTTGTGGATTTTCTTTTTAAAAGGCCACTTATTTCATAGTTTCTTTATTTAAATGTATGAAAAGAATTTTTTACATATATTTCTTAAAAAGTACTGTTTTTAAAAAGTACTTTTTTTAGAAAGGTACTTTTTTATAAAAGGTACTTTTTTAATATGCCTAATTTTTTAAGGTTTCTTTATTTAAATGGTTATTTTTTACACATATGTATGTACTTCTTAAAAAGTACTATTTTTAAAAAGTACTAGTTTCTTTATTTAAATGTATGAAAAGAATTTATTACATACATATATTTCTTAAAAAGTACTGTTTTTAAAAAGTACTTTTTTTTAGAAAGGTACTTTTTTAAAAAGTACTTTTTTAGAAAGGTACTTTTTTAGAAAGGTACTTTTTAGAAAGGTACTTTTTTAGAAAGGTACTTTTTTAATATTTTTTCAAAGTTTCTTTATTTAAATGTATTAAACGAATTTTTTTTATTTTAAATACATATGTACTTCTTAAAAAGTACTATTTTTAAAAGGTAATTTTTTAAAAAGTCCTTTTTTTAAAAAGTCATTTTTTTAAAAAGTACTATTTTTAAAAGGTAATTTTTTAAAAAGTCCTTTTTTTAAAAAGGTAGTTTTTTAAATACATGTAACTTTTATAAAAGGTATTTTCTTAATATGTAACATTTATAGAAAGTACTTTTTGCAAAAGTACTTTTGTAAAAGATATTCCTTTTTCAAAAGTATTTTTATAAATATAATTAAATTACATACTTTTGTAAAAGGTACCTTTTTTAGAACGATAATTTTTATAAAAAGTACAGTTTTAAAGAGATCTTTTAAAAAGTACTATTGTATTCCTTTAAGGATACTTTCTTAATATGTATTAAAATATACTTTTTTTTACCGATATACTTTAAACCTGCTGATTGTTAAAGATACTTTTTTCAAGTAATTTTATTTTTATTAACGTACATTTTAAATACGTATGTATGTATGTAGTCAGAAAGATTTTTTAAAAGGGCTTAAAAATTTATTTCTATGAAAGGTACTCATTTAAAGATATATTTTAATACTATTGATTACATTTTCAAAAAGGTACTATTTTAATGAGGTTTTCTAAAACGTCACGTTTTCACAAAGGTAGAATATTTTTTTTGAAAGATACACACAAATAGATAAAGAAAAACACTTTAGAAGTTTGTTTTTAAAGGCCGTTTTTTAAAGGGTACTTTTTCAATGTTCTGTTTTGAAGGCTACTTTTCTTAAAAGGCTCTTTTTGATGATGACTTACAATTTGAACGGGCCATAACAAAAATCAGGAATTATATACATACATATAAGCTGTTGTCTGATCAAACTTTATTTGTGTAATGAAAAAATTTAACAAACAGATCAGAGCACATGACATGTGTGTAACGAAAAATGGGAAGCACCGAATTTGCACTCCAAATCTAAATACTTAACTATTAATCCTTAATAGATAATAGAGGTTAGAAAAACCACGGATAATAATAGTAAAATAACGCAAAATAGAGGTTTTAAAACCAAGCCAGAAGTTGGCGGGTTATTAGATGTAGCCGGTTAACGAGGTTCAACTGTATATATTTTTTTAAAGATAAAGTTTAAATATGTTTCCACTTCATTAAGATGGACATTTTGCATGGATCTTTTGGAATTAAAAGTTATTTGTTTATAATTTTAATGAATATGAGCAAAAGTTGTTCTTTCAAGGACTTATTTCTCTAAGTACTATTTTTGAGTGGTAAATTTTTGAAAAGCTTCTGCTTTTTAAGTCACCTTAAAGACTCGAGAGCGTGTGACAATGTTCTCATCAATGTGTGCCTGAATATGTATTATGGAGGGGATCGAGCCCAAAATGTGCTTTTTTTTTATTATTTTATTATCTTGCAAAATTTGTTTTAATGAATTATTTGCTTTTTCTTACAGGTATTTGGAATAAATTTCGTAAGTCGAACTAGAAATAATTGCAATAGTTTAAGTATTCAAAAGTTTTGTATTTAAAACAAGATTCTTAAAATTGAAAGTTTCTTGTGCAGCAACAAGCAGCATTCAAAAGAACAAAAAAAAAAAAAAAAGAAACCTTGCGTGTCATCTAAAAACAACAGAAAAAAAAACCTAAAATTGAGGCCAACGATTGATTAGTGGTTGATTAACAAGCCAACTGATCTCGCCCCCATCTCAATGCAACACATGTGTGCGGACATGTGGCTGTTGGCTCCCAAAACACAAATACACGCTCACACTCGCACACACATACATACATATTTGTGCATTTTCAGTTCTAAAACGTCTGGCTGACACATCTACTGGCTGACCGACCGTCTCGGCAAGCGATCAAAACTTTTATGAAAATATCAAATGTTCAACTTGAGAAAAACAACTTCAAAAAAAAAAAACGAAACGAAACAAAACAGCCAACCTACTAAAAGATCTAACCAGATACGTATTAGAGACAACTAAATACTCGTACTTTGAGATACAAACTGAAACACTAACGCATTTCAAATACATATTGTGTGCTGCGTATTTGAAACATGTCCAAAATGTGTGTATCTGTGAGCTTAACTTAGAACGCGTAGAAGTCGCAGTTGGAAAAAACAAAAATGCCATAAAACAGGCTACAATGTATTTAAAGCTACAAAAACAGGCACACGGACAGACAGACTGGCAGGCAGGCGAGCAGGCAGCAGGCACAGACACAGTCATCAGATAGATTGGATTTCTATTTCTATGAAAATGTAAAAAACAGAAACAACAACCAACACAACCACATGCTATTTTGGCTCGTAAAGCTTAAAAAACAAAACTATCAAACAAACAAACAAACAAAACAACAGAAATACAAGATTCTTGCATGTGTGTGTGTGTATGTGTGTGTGTTTGTGTGAGTGTGAGTGTGTGCGGTCCAATGTGCAGTAGATGGCTGGATACAAACCGGTGACTGGAACCATCATTAACAATAGATAAATAAATAGTTGCCACAAAGATACATTTAAATTACTCATAAGTTTAAAGATACACTGGTCTGGTAATCATAAACCAAAAGCGGACTTCAGAACGGATTCAATTTTGTTTGCATTCTATTTGTTTCCACACACACACACACACACACACACACACACACACCCATAATCATATATTTTGGCTTTCTAAAGTCTTTAAAAAACCAAGTTCGCCTATTAAACAAAGAGAACACAAATAATAAAATTCAAATAAAACAATTCCTTAAATTGCGATCCAAATTCAAAGGTTGAAGTAAAAGACATGCAATAGAAAAGAAAATCGACTTCTGCTACAAATCACTACATCATATTACGGGGCCGGAACTTTCACTACTGGTCCAAGAAAAAAAAACTTTTTTTATGCAGGGCATCACTTATGTACATATTTTACATACCTGCAAGTGGCTGTGGATCAACTCAAAATTTTTACATTTTCCGTATCACTGGATTGTCCTCTCTTTTTCGCCCCCCCCCCCCCCCCCCCCCCCCCCAAAATAACTCTTAACATACCTTGAGAGCAGCCTCTGAAGTTCCTGTTGAGAGCATTGAAAAAAAATTATATATTATATTTTTAGGTGCAGCTCAGGGTCACTTAATTAAAAATGCTGAGTTTTCATTTATTTTGCAATATTTCGATCAATGTGTTCAGGTTTCATGAAAATATTTACATTTATGTCAAAATTAAAACAATTAAAAACATGTTTTTGTTTATACGTATATGAGATTTATTCCGAAGTTTATTTCCCTGCGGGATTGTTGTCCAGTTTCAGAAAAGAAAATTTTTATACGTATATGAGATTTATTCCGAAGTTTATTTCCCTGCGGGATTGTTGTCCAGTTTCGGAAAAGAAAAATATGTCGAATTGTTTAAAGTGAAATTAGAAAGAACTTTGTCAAAAGTTACATACATCTTTAAATGAAGTTTCGGAAGTCTCATCATCCGAAATATATAATGCAACTAAGAACTTAAATTTAATTAAGCGATCTGGAAAAAAAGGAAAATACAATTATACAATTTGGCAAAATTGTTTACCAAACTTATTAGTACCGAATACACAGAAATGAGTTCAGAAAAAATAAGAACCACATACATAAATGTATGTACAAATGAAAAAGATGTCTGGCGAGCTTTTAAAGAACTGTTGGCAAAACTATCCCTGAGGGAGGTACAAGTAATTGCTGTTCATTAACAGTGTAAATGAAATATCAGATGGAAGATATGTGAACATTAGCGCGACCCACCGTATGGATTTCATATTTAAATCTATAGATATGGCTGAACCCAAAAGCAACAACAGCGGTTCTCACGCTACGTCTTAAAGTACTATTGCAGAGCTGGTACATATTGTAGGTCCACTAAATCTGGATAAATTTAAAACTTGACAACAACATTTATTTACAATACCAAAAAAATAGTAGTAGATTTAGTAAACGTAGTATAAGTTCATTTATTTACAAGTACGAAACAGCTGGCAGACTTGATGCCATATTGTTTTTTTTTTTTATTGTTGTTTCGCGTGAATGGCCAATAATATGAATTATCTGGCAACGAATATGAAACTTTGAAAGATCGTCGTGCCAGCTGGCAAGGCTTGTTGGTTGAGGCCCAGGGTCCCCCGGACTGTAGCGCCAAAGGAAGACGAAGAAGAAGTAGTAGTACCCTTTTATAGTAACAATTAGCAAAATATTGCAAAAAATAGTCGACAATCAATTAGTTGAGCACATGGAATACAACAATCTTATGTTCGAAACTCAATCAGGATTTAGAAAGAATCATGAGGGCGAATCTCTTCGGAATCTAGTGATTAAAGATTGCAAGATTGGAATTATGGCATTGCCAGGAAGAGGTGGCTGTGTGTGGTAGGCGTTTTAAAAAAAAGTTGTGGACAGAAATATATTATTAGAAAAATATGGCGTTAACAACAATTAGAGTTATCATGGCTCAAAAGTTGTCCACACAATACAGATCTCAGCAAACAGAATGCGATAAATATCTTACGTTTGCAAAAGATAGCAGGATATAGGAGTTGCTCAAGGGATACTTTTATTTCTTATTTATGGCACGACGACAGGCTTATTTATTTACTTGTGCGCCGACAATCCAGATTCTTAAATCAAGATTTAAAAGCGATATTTGATGAAGGATGGGTGGTATCACCGTATCGGTGCTGATGGGCGGCAGTTGCCGCACATAAATCGTTGTATGTATATTTTTCATGCTTTTATTGATTGGTCAACGTTTGCGCACATACACGCACGATGTATTGATCGGTCCGGGTCAGCACGATGTCTGTCTACAGTGTACACTTTTTTTCAATATATTATATGTATGTGTATGTATGTATGTATGTATGTAGGTTCTAACGATCGGTACATGGGCCGGAAAGTCGCTATATTGCACCGATAGTAGATACTCAGCTTAAGAAATTTCAAATATATGTATGTACGTATGTTTGTATGTGGCCGCATGTACTCGTATGCCTTAAGTGAATAAAAATTACATCATTTCCAGCCGCTTCTTACTGCAACAACAACAACCACTCACTCATTCTCACACTCTCTTAATAATGCAGATCATTGCAAAGCCCTCTGTCTCATACATATTTTAATTATTATGTATAAACAATAATTAAGTTCATTATAATTATGACAATGATGAAGATGAAGATCATGATTTATGTATAGATATGTATGTATGTATATAAGTATGTACTTATGTATATATACATGCATATATATGTATTTATGTATGTATTTATGTAGATACATATGTATGAATGTTTGTATGAATGTTGACGTTTAATAAACAAATTTGTAATGAAGATGATAGTTCCTGTAACCATCACGTAGGCCGTTTGTCGTTGTCATCTTATTGTTGTTGCTGCTGTTGCTGTTGTCAATTTTATGTAGGCATCTTTCCTAAGTTTTGTACATACGTACTACATACACATGTACATACATACTTACAGGCATACACATGTACAGACTTATTTCTACAAATACACTTGCAAACACTTTGTTAGATGTTTTTAGAAAAGCTCTTTTTTGTAATTTTTTTGTAATTTTTTTTCATACAAAAAAAAAACTTATTACTTCGGCTTTTTATTAAAAAAAAATATTAAACAAAATATATGTACATATTTATATATGTATATACGGGAACATAACCGCGATGACATCTCGACAAATTCGCCGGTAAATCTGCGCTATAACTCCGTCATTTGAAACCAAATAACGATGCATAAACAATTGCCGTTTTTGTAATGTTTTGATGTCGGCAACGGCTTCAGCGTTGTCAGCTCGCTGCGTTTTAAAGGTTTCCCGGTGCGTAAAATTCCTCAGCTGGTGCTCCAAACTTCTTCAATATACATAAAAATTTTTATACTTGTTGTGGTTTTCCTTAAAAGGTTCGTTCTCTACATTTTGGTGCGTTTCCAGCCACTGCTGCTGCTTTACATTTTCAATTACTATTTCACTACTAAACATTTTCTTTTAGCAACTTTTGCCAACAAATTGTTTGTTTAAATAAAAATAGGGTGGCCATACATGGATGAGGCGCCCATATTAATAATAAAAAGGCCATATTAGTATTAAAACTATATTAAACAATTAGTTACAAACAAACAAAAATCAACTCCCAAAAGATGCATTTTGGCACAAATTATTTAAGGTGGTGAATTTATTTTTAGAACGTCCTTATAAATTCCCAACTAAATGGAATTAAATAATAATAAACAGTATTTATTTATTAATCCATTTAAAAAAAAGACTTGTTTCTATATAGGAAACCAGTTCAGCTGATACTGTTTTGGTTGACGTTCGTCGCCAAAAAAATGTTTAAATAAATCTATTTCAACTTTCGCCGGGTCTGATAAATTCAAGCGTAGAAAAAATTATAATTGATTTATAAACTTAAATTTTATTATGTATATCGATATGGGATTCTGCCTTAATACTGGCAATTCTTTGATTTTAATCCTAATATTTCCTTTAATATTATTTAAAGCTTTTCTCATGAATTTTTATATTTTTATTGCGATAAAATCTTTGTTTTTTTTTAAAGAAAAACAGATAAAATAAAATTCTATTAAATTGTTTTCTATTGAAACACCGTTTAAACCCCTGTAAATTTGCGTAACTGTCGGTTCTTTTGTCGCTCCCAATCAGCAATGCACGACCGGGTATTGATTCTGCCTTGCATTTTTTATGATTAATCTCTTAAAATTATTGACATATTCATTAAAATTATGGCGAATTTTGAAGTATTTCATACAAACAAACTACTATCAGTTTGAATTCCATAATTTGGGTAATTATTCGGGTAAAAGCTAATAAAATTTGAGCCATTATAAGTTTAAATTTCACAAAATTGTCAAATTTCTGTTCGAATTACTATTGAAAAGTCTCAATTTAAATCTGTTATTTTTGTTCATTACGTTTGAGAACGAATGGAAAAGTAAGGCAAGTACCGAAACTCGGTTTTTAACCTCATTTTAAGGCCTTGAATTCAAAAAAAAAATATTAAAGTACCACAATTTGGATTTTGGTTGCTAGAATGTATTAGTTCTACAAGGTGGCAGCACTGTGGCACCTGACCATGTTTTGTTCTTCTTGTTCTAACGTCAAACTATCGGTGAAAAATGTTCTCTACCTATTTTTAGGCTTCAAAACAAGATTTTTATGCAACTTAGAAGTGAAGCGGCTTAAAGTTTTGATAGAAACTTCAGGGCCGCCTCTTATGGCGAAAAATGGAAATTGCACTTCAAACTGGTTGGTCCAATGTTTGCTCTGGTGCTGCCAACCATCTAGACGTAAATACAAACTTGATGGTTGCTGGAAACCATCTTGGCCTTATCATCTTTTTAATATCCAAACGATGTGTCCCGCGGACTTTGGTTTACATATGCATGTGTAGCTTAACATTGTAATGAAATATGGCTCCAAAAGCCCTGATAGGCTTAAAACATATATTGAAAATCATCGCCAATAAAATTATTTCATTATTCATTCATTCATCAGACTGAATCTTACTGAAAGGTAGGGATCACGTTGATTTTGCGAAAATATCGAGGGATGTCAAATAGCACGATCGGTTGGCCGATTCATATAAGCTCTACCTGAGATGATAACTAATATCCTCAAATCGCTGCCGTAGAATACCGAATATGGCGTATGGGGTATGACTTTGACTAACGTCTCTTCCAAAGTAATACGCTCCAAACAGTATCGTTCATGCAGAAAAGAGCTTCATCTTTGGAGATGATTTCTGAAGGAAAACTAGAAGCAGTTGACGAAGGATTGCATTCTGAGGAACAGAAAAATTATTAAGAGCAAACCAGCTGGCCTAATCGCAACATACATAATTAGGTTTGTTAAAGTGTGTACAAGATGAACATGAGCGATGAGCTTTCCGAAGTTAATCGTTCTCATTGTTGTGAATAAAATCGGGCTAAAAGTCATTTAATAAGTGGAGCAAAAATTAGGTCGTTGCAATTTATAATCATGAGTTATGGATTCTGGAAGCAGCAGCTAAATGTCCGAAGTTTTAATCCAAACAATTGAAAATTCTGTAGCTGCGAGACTGTGGGTGGCATCCAATTTGATCGATATCATATTAAAAAAAAACGAATGGAAAAACCTTTAAAGTCAAAATAAATACATATGTATGTATGTGTGTGTATAAAAGATAAGGAAATAACGGTATTTGAATCTAAAGAAATCAGAAACCATATGGCATGACGGGCTTCGGAACACCTTCAAATACATACATACATACATATGTATGTACTTGCTTAGACAAGTTGTCATCAAGCCTTTCCCTTCAAAAAACATATCGTCTTCTGTAATGTTGCGAAACGTCTAGAAAACACCAAAAAAAAAAAAAAACCAGTGCAAAAAGCAACGAGTTGGCAACACCGATTAAAGCTCATTTGCCAGTCTCTTTCTAACAGCAAACCCCAATATATTGTTCATCTCTTAGTTATTACAAGCTCTCAAACTATTTCAAAGTTTCTCTTTTTTTTTTTTTATCTAAGGTTTGTTTTTGTTGTCTGTGCACTAGTATATGTTTTTAATTTGTTTTTTCTCCTTTTGCTTTTTTGTTGTTTGTGTACTATGAAATGAACAAGAATCACGCAATAGGGCAAGGCAAACAAGGCACAAACGGAATTTTTCATTATGATCATGCTACACAATCATAAGCTCTCGCAGATACACACGATCCATTGTACAGACAGACACATCCATCCACTCTCATCCATTTCCATCATACATACATACATATGTATGTACATACCTACACTTTTGTTTTTGTAGCTGGTTGTTGTTGTTGTTGTTGGTGCTATTGCTATTGCTGAAATGACTCCACACGACACGATTCAGTGACTATGACAGTGCGAGTCTATGATTATTTTTATGGAAGTACTACGATGTTTGCATGGATGTTTGTCGCTGTATAGAGATACATACATACATACATGCATACATACATATATAGTAAGTAGATGTAGGAATAAATATGTTTAGCATTTTTGCGCCTGGGTGTTGTTTGTTGTCTATTCATCCATCCAACCAACAACCAACCATCCGTCTGATTATTTATGTACGTTGAACAGTGGGCCAAACAAAATAAATATGAAGACATACATTGAATACGTATGTATTGTAAAAGTAACACAACTCAAAAAATTCTATTTTCCACTTTTTTGAAGGAAACAGTTTATGATTACCATATCTAACCACTTCGATTCCGAACCTGTGGGACAACGCAATAGAGGACGCCCACGGAACCGATGGCGCCCACAAGTGGAGAGGGACCTCAACCAACTTGGTGTGCACAATTGGAGAACGCTGGCTAAAGACCGTGCCAGCTGGAAAACTTTGTTGGTTGAGGCCCAGGTTCACCACGGACTGTACCGCCAAAAGAAGAAGAAGAAGAACCACTGTAAAAAGAAATACATTTTGTTATTTTATTGAAATATTGTTGAGTTTCCTTTACAACGGTATATTTGTTTATAACAATAATTCCATTATATTGGCGCAATTAGTTTTTTGCCTCTACTGAAAACTTGTAAATTTTGAGTTGTGTTACTTTTGATGAACAGGTGCGATATGTCTGTAAGGCTAAGACCAGCGTTGCCAAAGGTGCAGATTTATTTACATTTTGCACGTTTTGAAGTTTTTTTTTTGTTTTAAAAATCCGTTTTTACGAAAATTTTGCCCTTTTTGACTCATATGTATTATTTTTAATTAATTCTCCACTTTCAACTTTTTTATTTCCGAAGTCTTAAGTGTATTCCATTACAGTCATTTCCGCTTAATTCTCTTCCCCCGATACTAATTGATTTGCCCGCTTAAATGCTGGCAAAAAAAGTCAATGGAATAATTGCAACAAAAAATAGTGGAAACGGTCCCGCTTAATTGAGTCCATTTTAATTGTGTTGCTCAATTAAGCGAGTTTATTTTTTATTTTTAATTGAGTCAATGGATCAATTAAAAGACCTTCCGCTTAATAGCTCCAAAAACTTTATTTTAAAACCCCAATTTGTGAAACTAGTGCAACATCCTTCTATACAACTCTGGTTAAAAGCAAAGAGTTATGTTTTTCTATATTTAGTCTAATTTTGTGGTTTGCTACATAAATCATAAAACACTTTCCTTTTGACCTTTTGAGCCTTCGTGCAGCTCACGTATCATACATATGTATGTATATGTATAAAACAAAATTTATCTCTAATTAGGCTTTATTTATGTGCAGTTTTAGCACTTGGAAAGCATATTTTTTATTCCAAATTTGCAGATTTTGTAACAAAAGTTATGGCAACGCTGGTTAAGGTTGACATCATCATATACCAACATTTTGCGAACAATTAGTGCTGCTGACATAACCATAAACAGCTGATATTTGTTTTCGGATACATACAGCGTTGCCAAATATGCACATTAGTCTGGTTTTCGCACAAACAGTTCTTTTAAATCCATCCAGTTTTAAAATTCAAATTACAATATGACTAAACAACTTTTTTCCAATGCTACAATGTTGAAATTTGTAAAACTGTTGCGATGGTTCACAACCATTTCCGAATTCCAAAAAAAAAATGAATTTTTATTAATACGAATTAAAAATATGCAACTTTCTTTAATTTCGTTTTGAAGAAACAGATTTGGTCTTAAAAAAACTGTTTTTTTTCGGGAAATTGTAAGTTTTTGTACTAAAAAAAAACATATGGCACCACTGGAAACACATGTGCTACGTGTATAATTTTAATTTAAAAAAAAACTGTTGGCCCAAATCGGCACAAATTTCAAATCAGAAAGCACAAACTCTCTAGTTTTCACTAAAATAATAGATTAAATTTTTATAAAATTAACAAACAAAAAAAAAAAAGAGGAATTATACATAAATATTTAATAAATCTTTAAATTTTGTGTATTTTTTAAACAATGCACTAAATTTGACGAATTTTTCTCTATTAATAAAGGTTTTTTAGAAGCTTCTACTACATTCTGTATTATATTAAATTATAAAACAAATTTTTGCAAACTCTCGAATTTGGCAAAAATTAATTAAACATTTTATTTAGCACATAAACAGGTTTATAAATTAAATAATTAAATTAATTAAATTAAAAAATTATTTGATAATCAATTGGGTGGACACTTTTATCGTGCGATTTCTTAAACTGTTTAAAAAACGTTTGATTACAAACATTATTTTGATAAACGTTTCACAAATGATCGACTTATTTTATTTGCCTACCAAACTACACTAAAATAATCCAAAAAGTCTATTCATTGGCAACACTGAAAAACTTGTGCTGACAAAAATTGCAACAAATCAGCTGTTCACGGTTATGGCAGGAAAACACAACTCATTTAGTTGTTACGGTTAATGGCGTTATGTTTACGGCAGGAATAACCGATTACATTGCTGCCGATATGGATGGTTCGAACAGCTGTTTTCCTACGGCTATGCCATGTATGTAGTTGCCACCGGATGGTTAATTGTCACTTTTAAAGAGTGTTAGAAAACTGGCCTCTCCATTATCAATCTCAATATCTCTTTTAGTTTTAATTAAGACTTTCACGATTTTTGAATATTTAGGGCAAAAACCAAATTTAATAAAAAACGCAATGAGACGTAAAATCGGATCAGTTGTTTGGACACAATTCTGTACGAATTATGCAAAAGCTGTCACATATCAGTTGCGTTCCAGAGTCATAACGAAGTAGTTCGAACTTGAACAAAGTTCTTCAAAAACGTTGCCGATAATAATTTTTGTGCAATTGTTTTTTTTTTTTTTAATTCCTGTATAAAAATGGAAAGTTTTCTTCAAAATCAAAATCATTTGGATACGATTAAAAGTTGCCCGGAGAACATGCAAGAGCTATTCGCCTTTTATTTTTTACTTTCTACAGCTGTTGTCAATGTTGCCAATATTTGGTTTTCATGATACTATTCGTTTCGAGCGTCTACTTTTCTAACTATTTTTATTATGCATATAAAAAATTTGTAAAATTTTTACAACACAAATTGAAAGAAGCAAAAAGATCAATAATAGAAAGATTTATTAGTTGAAGTGAAATATTTATGAAAACAAAAATTAGGCGAATATAATTTTATTTCTTTTAAAGCCAATTTCGTACTCTTTTTTTTTTTTTTTAATTCCTGTATAAAAATGGAAAGTTTTCTTCAAAATCAAAATCATTGGATACGATTAAAAGTTGCCGGAGAACATGCAAGGAGCTATTCGGCTTTTATTTTTTACTTTCTACAGCTGTTGTCAGTGTTGCCAATATTTTGTTTTCATGATACTATTCGCTTCGAGCGTCTACTTTTCTAACTATTTTTATTATGCATATAAAAAATTTGTAAAATTTTTACAACACAAATTGAAAGAAGCAAAAAGATCAATAATAGAAAGATTCATTAGTTGAAGTGAAATATTTATGAAAACAAAAATTAGGCGAATATAATTTTATTTCTTTTAAAGCCAATTTCGTACTCTTTTTTTTTGTTTAATTTAGAATATACGAAGAGGAGAAGCTTTTCCTTTATTTTATTTGGGGTTGAGGCATGTCACGTTTTTAAAGCACTGTCCTTACATTCGGATACATTCTTAAGCGAATTACAATTTTTAAAGACCTAAAGAAAAATATACATATTAGTCGAATACTTAAAATACCAGATAGAAGAACTGGACGTTTTTGGGGCTGATTTTACAAAATGTTTGTGAACAAAAACAAAAACGGAAAGAAAAGCTTAAAGGCGAATATTATACAATATGAATTATATAGAATTCGAATGATTCAATTTAAATCGAAAGGATTCGAAAAAAGGAAAGAAAAGCTTAAAGGGGAAAGAAAACGGAAGTACATATTATATGAATCACAGAACTCGAATGATTCAATCTAAATATACATAAATGAATCGAATTTTATTCGCAAATTTAGGTTAAACTCTTCCATATGCAAAAAGAATTTAGAAAATTCGCTTACAATTGACGAAGTTATTTGATAATCAATTATTTGGGGCGGGCAATTTGGCCCACCCTCCCCCTCCTTCCTTATTTCCAATCAAAAACATTTAACTTGACCTTTTACATATGCAAAAAGAATGTCTAAAGTAATTTGATAGTACATATTTTGAAGTCACATTCAACACAAAAAATTTGCCGGCTCTCTTCTATATGCAAAATTTTGAATTTTGAAATTGTGCTCGTTTATATTATAAAATCTATCAAATACTAAAAGGAGTGTTAAAGTAGGCGTGGTTGAAAAAAAGTAGCATATGATTCATTCGACAGACCGAGTTAAATGTTGTGAAAATTCCAGGAAGATTGGTCCAGCACTCACCTTCTGTTTTATATACAATGTGGTCACATTATTGGATTAAAATGTTGTCTTTCTTTAACTGTGTGTCTACACCTTACTGATGTACCTATGAAGTTCTATTTATCGTAAGAATCAGTCTGCGGTCTATTAATTCTTTCTGACTTCTCTAGTTCTTCTGTTTTCTTATAGTGCAAATATTTCACTTGGCTAATTTATCTGGTACATAAATTTGATACTTCGGGCATTTTTTTTCACTGCAAATATATTGGTGCTATAATTTTATCATATGTACATCTGTCGCGTACAGGACACTCGTTGTCACAAAAATTCATATTGCCTAACGACTATTAGGCGCAGTGCGCAGCTCAGCCTATTTCTATTTGTATTATGGAATAGTAAATAATTTGCAATTTGTGCTATAAAAGGAACAGCCAATGCAAAATATTTGCCTTTTACACTATTGGAAATTTGTGTAAAGGAAGCAGACACTTCAAATCGTGGAAACAAAAAATAAAAGACTCAGAGTACCGGGGCGTACCATTCCAGATAACAATCGATAATTGATTTACATTGATTTGTGTTCCATATGTATGTCCATATCTTACCGCTGTCCTACTGTGCGTTACTGAAAACTACAAAGTAAAGGTATCTATCTCTATTTCTATGTTTTCTGTGTCTCAAACAAGTAGATTGGTGTGTCCGTACCGATCGTATTAACGTTAACATGTTTATGTGTGTCGTCTACACATGCAATTGTATTCACACACACACACACACACACACACACACAGTGTATTGTATGGGGGCATTAGAAGCTACAACACAGCAATAACAATATGTCTGTATGATCTTTGCTCATGCTAAGGAAAGGCAACAAACAATTCAATGACAAAAGCTTTTCGACTTCTGTACTTGTCTGTCTGTCTCTCTGTCTGTCTGCTGTTCGCCTGTATGTAAATATGTATGTATGTATCTATGTGTACTTAATACACATACATACATACACACAAACATACTTTTGTACACACATACACACATACCTACATACATACATATTTGTGAGGAGGATAGTGTGTATTGGGCACTTTAGATGTGTCTTTAGTTAAGGGGGAAATGGAGGGACCTAAAATGAGGTCTGTTTTTTTCGTAGGTATGTATGTACATATTTCTAATAAATTCTAAGGTGGGGATAATAATGTTGGATAATAATAGACGAACTAGGCAGTGAATAGAAATAGACAAACAAGCAGAAAAGAGTTGGAATTTTAAATGCTTTTACACAGCATAGAAAAGAAAATAAAGGTTAATAAAATACTAAACTGAGCATGACTATTTTAAGGTGGGTTTCATTTTCTTTTAAGTTTCGTTTGAAACAAAAAGCAAAAAACCAGGAGTGTAAAAAACTCGTACACACACATGAACTTTAATTAACATTTTTCCACCACCCCTTGAAACTGAAAATAAACACCTCCTTTTCATATGTATGTACAGACTTACATACATACATACAAAATAAATAAACTTTTAATCTTTTTTTCAGTCGAAATAAAAGCCCTCTTAACTACCAACGCATCCATTTTTATCCCTAATTAGCAACAGCCATTTATTTTCTAACAAAAAGGGGAAATTTCAATTTCTCCCTTCCCTGATCGACAAGAAACATTCATGTGTGGATGTATGTATGTGTGCATGTATGGATGTGTTTTCACACAATTACTGTTTTGGAAAGTGTAAAGCTTTAAATAATTTGTTATTCGTCATCCACCCTGTTTTATATTGTGACTGTTGTTGTTTGGTTAACGTTGTAAAGGAAATAGGAAACTTAAAGAGGTCAGAGCAGCTGAACAGAGGCGAGTAGAGAGAACATAACGGAGTTTTTCTTGCCGTACAATTTGTTGCTTCCATCTCAATAAGCAGTTTTTGGAGACTCTCTTCTCAGCACATGCTCTTAAAACTAAAATTTGTCTCCGATGAAATGCTTCAAAACTATACGGGGTGTGTTCACTAAAATCCTGCCTTCTGTTTTTTTCTGAAAGAAATATTAATTAAGAAAAAAAAAAAGTTTTGCAAAGTGGAGGCACCTGTGGCCTAAACGAACACCAAGTCTTAACCAAATTCCTCCGTTGCCGGAAGAACATTTGGGTCGACCCAAATATGCACCACAACTCTTTGTAGTATCTACTAATACTATCGGCGTTTTTCAATGACGCATAAATTAATTTTTAACATTTTTTCGGTAGAACGACTTCGGTTATGAAGCCTTATATGAACTTTCTAGAGCTTTGCTTGATGTGCTGACTGGTAGACTGCAGAGTTTCCCAGTTTAGAGTACACTAAGGCAAAACTTGTTCCCGGGGGATGGAGAACGGCCTCTGACAACACCTTAATTTGTTGCAGAGCTCATTGAATATATTATAAATTGTGTTGTATTGATCGTCAGCCAAAGAGATGATTAGCCTTTTAACTTACCCGACCTGAAATTTCCTCCCCAGCCGTCAAATTCATTATTCTTATTAATAGGATGCAATTTGAATTTGAAATATTAATAATCTATTGTCTGCAAAGATGCGCTTAGAATTATTTTAATTTATTGCCTGATATTGCGAATTAACAATTTTCTCTACAGGTGTTTCGATTCCTAAACGAGAATCTACGAGCTTTAAACGTGTGATTTTAACCGAAAGCTGCTATTCACCCTGTTTCTTATGCAAACACAAATGTATTTTCTGTAGAATAATTTAAAAAAAAAGAGTATGTGTTAATTTCCGCTCTTTCTCTCAGAGAACATCAATCAGAATGATCTTTTGCCTGTTGTTTTTGAAAGAGAGCAAGTCCCCACTCTCCATTAGAAAATAAACGTCGGGCAAAACTCGAAACCCACTTAAGAAATTATTAAGTTTTTACGTAAAAGGAGACTACAAAAACAAGGCAACATTAAGGCAAAAATTAAAAACAATAAATTACTAAATCTAAATGAAGCTTTACGGTTTGAAAAGAGGAAAAACAATGAAAAAGAGGAAGAAGAAGAAGAAGAAAAAAGGTGAAGTGTAAAAACTTAAGAAATGTAAAGAAATCGCGTTGTACCTATAAAATGGAAATATGACAGCGTCTATACGATGGATGGTTTTTGGTTTGGTTTTGATTGGGTTGGGTACGGTTTGTTGTTGTTGTTTTGTTCAAGCTAAGGCTGCTTTTGCTGCCGTTGTTGGTTTTTATGTGGTGGTTGATTACTACAATCATGTTTATGTGGCTGGCGTGTGTGTGTTTGTGTTTGTGTTTGCGTTTGTAGTGGTATTTGCTGTTGTTTTTTTTTCTTTGATTTGCTGTATTTCTGTGTGTATTTAAGAGGATTTACACTTTGCTCTAATGTAGAGTGGTGGATTGTAGGACGGCCAACAACAATAACAACAACAAATACCACTAAAAATACACGACATTAGGCAAAGTGGAAAGAAAACAAAAACAACTCAACTTGTACACGACGACAAAATAAATAATACGATGATGATGATGTTGACGACGACGAAGAAGAAGAACAGACGAATCCACCAGTACGATACGATTTGTTTTTTTTTTGTTGGTCTACGCGATCAATGAGGAGCAAGAGGACTGCTCAGTCTTGGTAGTAGTGTCGTAATTAAAAGTTCGTCGTTTCAAATTAAGTTCGGACGCAAAGTGAAATATAATAAAATAAAAAAATTGTACAGAAACAGAAAAACAAGTGACATTTAATATTAGAAAAGGAAATCATTCAAACACTTGTTACTTTTTCTTTGAAAAAATTGTATTGCCTAAAGTAAGTTTTATTGCACAGAGTTAGAGAAGAAAAAAAATATTCCTGTTCTAACAAAAAAAAAAAATTCAAATATTTGAGTACATTAAGATTGTAAACGATTTTCATCTAGAACATAAACTTCTCGGGCACGGGTGGTGGGGGCTAAGAAACCTCCCTTTTTATTACGAAAACTTACTCACACAGCCATACACACTCTGTGATGGTATGTTTGCAGGGATTTTAATTTTTGATTTAGAACTTTTTATAATTTTTGCCTCGGAAAAGAGGTAACAATTTTCCAAAATTGTATATGGAGAAAAACAAATTCTTTCCACCACATGAAAGAAAAGAGTAAACGCAACGCCATAAAATTGATCTCGCGGGGGCCAATATGAATGAGCGATTGAGTATGCACACTTACTTGTGTGTGAGTGTGTGTGTGCGTGTGCGGTTGTGTTAAAAACAGATATACTTTTTTATGTTTTCGGTTTTGCTTTTGTTTTGTTTCATTAAATAATCGTGTGCTGTTGTAGCGCTTGTAGTTGTTGTAAGTGTTGCTCGGTTGGCTGTAATAAGTGTAGTTGTGTTTGCGCGCGCGTATGTGTGTGTGTGTGTGTGTGTGTGTAGTGGTGTGTAACGCAGTCGACGTCAACGTTGACTCCTCTAGGACTTGACTGCTCACGGTTTAAAATAATTTTTTCTTTACGCATTACGTTCATACGCTGTTGTTACTCGTGACTGTAAGGACGTGTCGTGTTTTTGTGTCCACCTTACATGAATTTCTTCTATTATACTTACATATTTTTTTTTCTTTTAACAAGCATAATCAAAAAAAAAACTATTTTGTAGAGATTTTTAAGAAAAGCTTTGGTGCAAATGAGAATACTTAATCAAAAAGAAAAAAAGCTATGGAGAAAACAACAATTACTTAAGTGAAAAAAAACAAAATCTAATCAAAAAGAAAGCCAGCAAATATAAACGGCAAAAAAATGTGAAATATGTTTTACATTTTAGCAAATAATTAAAAAACAAAAAAATAAAAATACGTGAGTAAACTAAACTGAAAGTAAAAAAACTGTGATTTTGTGTACATTTTTTTTTTTTAATTTGCAATAATTCTGATTCATTTTTAATTGTGAGTATCAAAAATTATTCAAACAAAAAATTTTTAATTCATAAGTTTGTTAGTGTTTCATGGTTTTCAATTACAACAAAAAATATGTATTAAACTCAAAACAACAAGTGTAATTGTTTTTTTTTTTTTTGTCTTTCTTATTTAATATCAAATGAGTACAATTTAAGAGCATTTTTTCTTTTGCAGTAAAGAGTTGAGTTCTGTAAAAGAGTACAATTGTGTAATTTGGAGAAAACAGTAAATTGTTATTTAAAAAATCATACGGCTTACATATGTACATACATATGTACATATATGAAAATAAAAGTTTTATTATAATCAATATTAAAATTATAAAATAGTATTTGGAAAAACGAAGATAACATGTCAAAGAATTAAAAACAAGGGAACACAATCAAATAAAATTCCTAACACATGCATTTAAAAGCGAAATTAAAAAGTTTTAGAAAAAGTATGATTAAATAAGGAAATGAACGAAAAAACAGTAATTTGAAGCCGAAAAATGTTGTTGTGGCGTTGAAAAAAAGTTTCACGAAACGTCAAACACGCATTTTTAAATTCACCTTTAATTTACTACTTTTAGTCAAATGACGTTTTTATTATAAACCATAAAGGGAAAAAACTGTTTGAAAAAACATTCATAATTGTGTTTTAAATTATTGAACTAAATACATTTGTATTAACTTTCTATCATAACAGTTTAAAACGAGATAAGACCAAAACAAATTTTTAAGCGACATATCAATAAAAAAAAACTACGTTTCTAAAGGAAAAAAAAACTGAAAATTACAGTAGACACTCAGAAATTAGAATCACTTGTGTTTTAATTTATTTCAAAAAGTGTCGTCTTCATTTTTAGAAGACGTAATTTTCTTAAAAGAAGTACAACATACCATAATTTTCAAAATTAAAGTTAACATCACTGTTTATAACTCGAAATCCTAAATTCCCAAAGCCAGAAACTCAAAGATATTCAAATCAATACCAGTTATTAATGACAAATCTATTTGTTTTGCAGAAATTTAGTACACAGTGACACTTCGATTATTCGTGAACCGATTAAACCGCAACGTTGGTTATCCGCGAACAACAATAAACTGGTTATTTTTTCACTTTAATTCTTTTCTTTTTTGATAAATCTTATGGCCGTTATTTGCGGTATTATCACGGAAAAGAAAAATATTATTCTCTTTCTTCCTTTGGATCGATTAATCATGATTACATCTATTATCCGGGACTCCGGAACGGCTGTTGCTTCACACACTAATGCACAGAAAATTACATACATAAATAACATGGAATTCCCCTTTTCAGCCAAGCAAAAGCTATAGAGAAAATTTTTCAGTGTTAAAAATCAAGCCGAAATCTAAAATGCTCAGAAATTAGAACCGCCAGTCTTAATTTCAAAGCACGCAATGTATTAAAAGCGTTGATTCTAATTCCAGAAGGAATTCATTAAATTGTAATTCGATTGTCCAGAATACTTCAATTCATTTCCACAACTGAGTTGTGGATTTTTTTCAATTAAAAGAAGTATTTTTAGCACATATAATGATAAATTTCTTGTAAAATGCTATTTAATTAATTTCAACTATTTTATAACGTTATTTACTTATAGTCACACTTTATGAAAAGCCATAGAAATATTTATTTAAATTAAGTGGGAGTATGTAACCAAATTTACAAAAAGAATGGACAACATGGGGGACAGCGTTGAATTAAACATTTTTCCAAATGATTTTAAATTAAAAAAAAAAATATTTTTCCAATCGAAATTCTGAATAATTTATATAAAATTATTATAAACATAAACAAGTAATCAGCTGATCTCTCTCAATTTCACCTGTTGTACGACTGTGACCTTCGACACCATGGAAGTACATACATATGTTCGGATGTATAAAAACCTAAACAAATAGTGAGGCGCAACCACTTGCCGCCTGCTGAATAACAAGTTAATCGAAATACTTTGCATTACATACTTATAAAATTAAGTAGCGAAAAATGTTTTAAATGAATGTAGCAGCTTCCAAAAATAATTTTTTCCATCTTAAAATCGTTAGTTTTATATACATACATACATACATATTAACAAACATTCATTTGAAGGTTTTCTCCCTATATCATTTTAAGTTCCGTTTCTTCTCCATATTAACTTAAATTTCTCATTTTAGTATTAATTTATTTTCCAAATTAACTTTTATTTCTTAGTATAAATTATAGTTTCTTCGGTGCAAAACTTCTTTTCCGAACTGTAATTTGTTGTTTTTACGAAATTTTAAAAAGATTTATTTTTTTTCGACTTGAGTGATTTGGGGGATACAATAGATCGAAATCAATTTATGTACATAAAGCCACAAATGCGCTGGCATGTCTCGTTTTTCTTCGTAGCTTAATAATATTACATACATACATACATATGTATGTAAATTGCACTATGACCAAACTTTTATTTGCTATAGGCAAATTTTCTCTAAAACATTTTCGATACTCATACAGGTACGGTCTAAAATCCAAAAATGTTTAAATTCTTTTGGAAAATCTTATGAAATCGTGCTTCCTTCAAGGCTTTCTTTATTCAATACATATTTCTCCGAATAAAAATAGCTGTTTTTCTGGTCAACGTATTGATATTTTGAACTGTCCGCCACAAACTGTTAATCCCGTATTCTAAATGTGCGCTAGTGTCAAAATTGAAAAAAAATATATGTATGTATATATAAAAAATAATGCAAAACTTATAATATTTTATACACTAGTCTTCGGAAACACAATAATAATTAAAGAAAAAATTGTCTAACAATATTTTCCAAACTTATTTGTTTAAACTATGGTTAAATATCGATATAACGAACGACAAATTGTATATAACAAATGTTTTATTTAGTCCTTTGAAATAACCCCTTTATTGTTAAGATTTTCATACAAAATTACATTTTAGCTTTAACAAAGAAATTCTGAGTCATAAAGTCTTAATAGCCAAATATTCATGCAACCGCTTCTATACAAAGAAATCGTAATCAAACCAATGTGAAAAAGTCCCGTTATAAAAACAACGAAGTCTATATTTGTGTGAAACTTGAGTACGGGTATATAAGTATGTAAATCGTCTAGAGAAGTACTCGTTGAAAACCCTCTGCACAAAGAAGTAAAAATAAAACTTGCGACTTCTGTCAAAAAAGATATTGATAACTGAAGCCGAAACCAAACCAAAATAACATACGAGTGAAATTTATTTTGTTAAAACCTAATTAAAAAATTAACTGAACTGAATAACAAAAAACAAGTTTGTTTTTTGTTTTTTTGTTTACCTCTAGAAAAGTAAACTATTATTAGCATATTCTCATATATGTACATACATACACATATTAGAACAATACATAAAATATTATAGTTAGAGTAAATTTCGTCATAATTTTTTCAAGAGTCTTTACTGATACATACGAGTATGTACAACAAAGTTTATTTGGATCCGCTTCAGATTCCTTGTATCGAAGTTTCACTGTAATATACAACGACGAGTATCATTTGTTTATTTCGAGTTCTATTTTAAAAATGTGAAAAAGTAAAACCCTAGAGTTTAAACAATTGAATTGATTATTCGCTTTAAGGCTTTAAAATTATTTATTAAATCGTGTATGTATGGATGTATGTATGTAGGTTCATAGCTTTTAATAGACATCTAAAGAAAATACATACATACATACATACATACATACATACTTATTGTTTGCTCTCATATTGTTTTGGTGCACACTTTTATGTTCTGCTTAATTTGTTTTACAAAACTGGAATTCTAGTTTCTTTTTTATTCTAAACTATATTTTTCTGTTCTTAAAACAACCGTTAAATAAGAGTTATTATAAGACTGCGATATTCAAAGTCTAAACGTAACAGAATTCTCTGCTACAGTGAGTTGAAAACATATAACACGTATTAATTTTCATTTAAATCTAATAGAGGAAATCTAATAGAGGAATAGGCGGCATGAAACCACTTAATTTGTTAAGAATTTTAGCTGAAACCCTTCGGTAAGGTTTTAATTATGTTCTTTTGCATGTATAGGTTTTTTCAGGTCAAATTAAATATTTTTAAAATCAAATTGAATTTCTTTAAAACCAAATAAATTCTATTCCAAACCAAATAAATTATTTGCAATACAAATTCAAGTTTTTCAGTTTTTCATTTAAAATAAAATCCTTATTATTACTTATTCTTTATAAATTCAATTTCTTTAAATCCAAACTCATTCAATATTAAAGTTTTAAAAATGTTTTTTTTTTAGTTTATTAGTTATTTATTATACTGCACTGGCTATTTCCAATAATCTCTCCTACATAAATAGTGACGCTACAATTCAACGGCGTATACCGAATGCAAGGGATGTTGCCCCAAGTGCACCAGAAAAAATAATATTCATTGACGAGTCTGGTTTCAATTACTACCATCGAACAATTATAATACCACAGCACATGTCCATTATTCACACCGTTAGAGTCCGAAATGTTTCCCTCATCTCAGCTATGAACATACACAGCTGGACAAAAGTCACCGTCATTTGGTATCTAGAAGATTATAACAGCTCCCATGCCCAGAAAATAATGGAATCGGAAAAAGTAGTATATTTAACAAAAACTATTATTTATATAAATTCTATTTCAGTTTAAAAATAACGCCAATTCAAGCGTTATTTAAAAAAAAATGGCATATAACGATTGCTGTGTGCATTTTTGGTGGACAAAAGTCACCGTCAGTTCAGCTCGGGTTGCCTGTTAAAGTAATTTTAACAAAAATTTAAGCCATTCTGGCTCCGTTTATCAGTGAGTTCGTTTAATATAGTAGCTTTAAGACTGATCTGTACACATTTTATAACGGTACTTAATTAAAAATTTTACCGACGCCGCGTGATTGTTAAAAATGAATCAAAAAAGGAAAGAATCCACAATTGAAGAAAGAAAAATTATTTTAAATGCGTACAACCAAAGCAAGACCATTCGGGAGATATGTTTATTAGTTAATCGTCCACCTACCACCATTACTGCAATAATAAAAAGGTTTAAAGATGAACCAGAGTGCCAATATCTGCCGAGGAGTGATCGACAGCCGGCACTATCTGTACGCGAAAAGCGTGAAATAATAAAAATAGTTTAAAAAAAGAGCCGGAAAACCCCGTCAGAAATTGCTGCACCGATAAAGGAAAGCAGTGGTACAGTTGTTCACCCACGTACTGTGCGCAGAGCGCTGAATTCCGCTGGTTATAGTGCTAGAGTATGCAGAAAAAAGCCACAGATCAGCAACGTCAACCAACCAAGCGTCTTTCCTTCGCAAAAGAGCATTTAAGCAGAGGAATAGATTTCTGGGAAAAAGTTATCTTCCCTGATGAAAGTAAATTTTGTATATATAAATCGGACGGATGTGTTTTAACGTGGAGAAAGCCGGGCGGAGCATTAGCAGAGAAGGATATGCAGTCAACTGTGAAACACGGTGGTGCTGGAGTCATGGTATGGGGATGCATGTCGACGGCTGGTGTTGGAGAGCTCGTCTGTATAGATGAAATAATGGACAAAGTACTTAATTTGAATATACTTAAAGAAAATCTGCAGAAAAGTGCTAAGAAGCTTGGCATTGAATCAGACTACTACTTTCAACATGACAATGACCCCAAGCACACCGCAGAAATAGTTCGCTTATGGGTCTTGTGGGTCTTGTACAACACTCCGCTTACCCTGAAAACTCCGCCATAGTCAACCCGACCTGAATCCAATAGCATTTATGGGACCATTTGGATCGGCGGATTCGGGAGCGTCACATTACCAAAATGGCAGAAAATAAGCCCAGATATTACCAAAAAATTGATTCATTCGATGCAGAAACGTTTGCAAGCTGTCATCAAAAACAATGGCAAACATACTCCATACTAAAATAGTTTTAGCCCTTTAATTGATGAAGTACTTTATTAAATGACGGTGACTTTTGTCCACCAAAAATGCACACAACAATCGTTATATGCCATTTTTTTTTAAATAACGCTTGAATTGGCGTTATTTTTAAACTGAAATAGAATTTATATAAATAATAGTTTTTGTTAAATATACTACTTTTTCCGATTCCATTATTTTCTGGGCATGGGAGCTGTTATAATCTTCTAGATACCAAATGACGGTGACTTTTGTCCAGCTGTGTACATACATACGTGGCAATTAGCTGCCTTCAATATTACAGGTGCTTGGCTTATAATTGATAATGCACAGATCCATAACACAGAAGCAGTGAATGATAATATTACGGAGTCTGGTTATATTTTAATTTTTCTCCCACGACACTCATCTATGCTTAATCCCATAGAAAAAGTTTGAAAGATGTTTAATTTGAAATAAAAACAATTAATTTAAAACTAAAAAAGTGAATTTGTATTCAAAAGAGTTTAAAGTTTTATTTGCTTTGAGGAAAAGTGACTTTGATTTAAAAGTATATTTAATTCGATAAAAAAAAAACAGTTAATATGAGAGTAAAAACCCATGTATCTAGTATCTACTTTTGCCCTTTTTAATAGTCAAACTTGTGTCATTTGTGCCACATTCAGGCATATCGTTATCTTAATATGCGGATAATCTAATTCTTTATACTCGTTATTATTAAAATCAGCTTTTGCCTACATATATTTATTTATATACATACATATTTAAATATGTACATATGTATATATTAAAGGAGTTTTTATTTAAGAGTTAAATAAACAAATTCGACTTTGAAAATGTGACTTGGGCGTTTCTATATTAAGGGGATAAAGATATGTATGTATGTATCTATGCATGTACATACATACATACATATGTGGTATGTGTGTGTATGCGCCATCATATATGTACATGCATACATACATAAATTAATTTATCTTTTAATTCCTTTCACTGTTTTCTTTCGTTCTTATTTCATTGTTAAGCAAATTCTTAAATGTACATATATATGTATGTATGTATGTGCAAACATATGTATGTATTTGCTCCTCAACTTATTAACTTCAGTTGACTTATTTGACTTGACGTCTTAAACTAAATAAGATTCTGTTATTTATGACTTTCTAACTGTTGGAAGTCATTTCTTGAGTTATTGAAATTGAATATGAAATAAAAGAGCATCTAGAAGTGAACTCTTCAAATTTTACAGTTCTGTTAACTAAATAAATTCTCTCTTGTTGTAATACAACACCGCTCTCAAGAAAAATTCAACCCATTTACTTCCGTAAAAGAAATTACTGGGTGCCTACATGCACACGTATGTACATGTGTGTATTCGTAGGCATGCATGCATGAGTGTGTGAATGTATGTAAGTAATAAAAAAAATTCAATTCAGTTTATAGGAGAAAAAAACAACGGGATTCAAAAAAAGAGTAGATAAATGTTTAAGCACAAGAGTTGATCCAACATGCATACAAACATATTATTGTATGTTGTAATATATATGTACATTTGTAAGTCTATAAAGTAGGTACATTTACGTACATAATCACTTAGTACATATGTACATACATACATATGTGCGCACATAGATTTTATTATTAGTAGCTTTACGTACATAATTCCTTTTTAATTTTTTATTATTAATTTATGAATTGTTTATACTTCAATTAAAATTTAATTGGATAATAAATGCTCTTAGCGTGTTTTACATCTACATAAATATGTAACATGTATCTGCATATGTATGTATGTATTTGTGTTTACATACTTATGTACATATTTACATACATATGCATGTATGTACATACATATGTACATACATACAAATGTGCAACGCCTAATTTAGATGATGATTAGAAATCAATCAATAGGTTTTTTTTTGTAGTCGAGCTGGCGGGATAGAAAACTCTGAGGGCCAGAAAAAAATCACAAATTCAACTTTTCTGCGTTTTTTCCACTGTTTTAATGTGTAGAGAAGTTGCAGGTGCTTTTAAACAAGTATTAGAAGTCTACCACCGGTATTTAGGTATAACAAATAAAAACTATCCAAAGAACTGGGTTTTTATAATCGCTTTAAAGCTACATATCTAAATACATATGTATACAACATTGCTTAGAATTTATTTTATGTGACCGCCTTAAAGAGGGAGCCGCATACAAATTAATTAATTGTGAGTTCTACTGATCCTGGCATAAGTCTAATGCGAATGAAAAAAGAAGAAAAGAATATTCGTCGATTATACGCCAAAAATTCAAACCTAAAAAAGGCATCTACTTACATACATATGTATGTATGTATGTACATATACATACATATGTATGTATGTACATATACATATGTATGTATGTACATATACATATGTATGTATGTACATATACATATGTATGTATGTACATATACATATGTATGTATGTACATATACATATGTATGTATATGTAGGTATGTCTGTGAAAATTCATTTGAAAATCAAACTTAAAAAATGCAGTTTTAGCAAATCATTGTCCAAATTTGATTATATATGTACATACATATACGTACTTATTTTTCGTCATCTTAAATGTAAACGGCCGTAACTACATTTTTAATATTTTTTATAAGGGAAGCAAAAAAACTTTATAAAATCAATACTAATGAAGTATTATTAGCAATTTCTTAAAATAAAGTTGAGATTTTTTATCGTACAGGTCTAAAAATTTTGTTTTGATACAAATAACCATAATCAATCAAAAACTCGATGTCGAATTTTCTTTTAGTTACGCCCGTTTCCATTTAAGGTAACGGTAGTATGTATGTATGTATATAATTAACACTATTTGATTTTCTGCTTGTAACGTACAAGCCTAAAATATATACACATGTACATACATATGTAAGTAGGCACATACATACATCTGCATATCGTTACATTAATATAAAAAGGCTCCAACTGAATTGGTTTTCGAGAGTTGAGTTTTCGCTTGTATTAATAAAAGATCCTTATAAGAATTTGTAAAAAAAAACTTGACTTTGAGTCAGGGCCTGTCCGTGTTAAGGTAACGATATGGACGTGTGTATGTTGTTCGCATGTATCCAAGCCCTAACGCCTTTTTAGACTTTGGCTTAAGTTTTTTTAGTATTAAAATTCCACACTACCATTTATTTTATATTATGTATTATAATTTATTTTTTCGTTAATATATATTGTTTCTCCAAAATTAAGAGGGCAGTCCTCTCCCTCCCGCTTGCTGAGTGAAACTTGTTGCACATATCATGCACTCGTACGTAGTACAATAAAAATTCGTTGCACAATGGTGATATTTACTGTTGTTGTTGTTTTTCCTTGACTTATGTTTGTGCATACACATACTTACATACGTATACACAAAAGCTATACTTTATATCAGGGATGATAAATAACAGCTACCAACTTGTTCTGAATTGCTTATTTTTAAACATATTTTTTATAGATTTTTCTAAATCTATTCACTTTTATGCAAATTTAGGATTTGTCTGCACTCCAGCCATCACTTTTATTCTGACTATATTAATGGTATATATAATGATATATATATATATTTATATTATAACATTTAGCATATATTATAACATTTATATACAAAACATTTAGCATTTCCTCAAATTAATAAAAATTAGATGTACTTTTGCTATTTTGAAATTCGACTTAAGCTGATATGATAAAATTAATGACAGACGTTAAGGCACACGACAATGACACTATTGCCAGAAAAATGTTTCTATTCACACCACTGCCCGAACACATGATGCGCACAGCTTCTAACAAGAGATTTGTGCCATGCAATAATCTGATAGCCCTTCGAGCTAAAAGTTTTTGTAGTAGAAGATACATTTAATGCTACACAAATTGTCTGGCAATGAAATTGTAATGTTATGTTTTGAGAAATAATCAACAATTTACCGCCAATCCCCCTAAAGCATTTTTTTTTTGTATAAAAGTAAGTATTTTTAATGATTATTTTTCTCACTGTAAGATTTTCATCTCTTTTTCAATTGATCAATATCAAAAATTGTTTTAAATCGCAAACAAATGAGTTTCTTTCTTTGTTTTTGAATAAACTTTATTGAATCTAAAACAAACAATTTTGAAAGCCTTGGAAGACTAATTTACAATGAGTTAGATTGATCTAATTGCAAGTGTACTGCATTTACCGTCCCTGGTCTGCCTATAGGATACGCAGAAGTAATATACAAACAAGTGTGTGTGTATGTTTTCCATAGTTTTTGTATTTTCTAACAGTATCTTTGAGTCAGTATCTCTTCTGATGCAGTCATCTGTGACGTGATTCTCTGTTTTAAATAATGATCACGTTGTTGTTGTTGTGTATTAAAGCTTTTTTTTTTTCTTAATGTTTGACTGCCTTAATGTTTGACGAAGTTTATGTTTCGGCTTGCATTTGTGTTTTTGGATGTGTGTGTGTATATGTGTGTGTGTGTGTGTGTGTGTGTGTGTACATGCATATGCAAGTACAAATTTGATCGTAATGATGTTTTAGGTGTTCATTATCTTGTTTTTATCTATTTCCGTTTTTTTTTACTTTTCCTCTTGCTCTCCTCATTTTGAGGTTTGTTATTTCTTTTTTATGGCATGAAGAAAACCAATTTTCGTTTTTTCTAAACTGTTTCCTGTAAGCCTAAATCAATTTTTTTTTATAAATCTTGATATCTTTTTAATAAAAACGTGGTTTATAATTTATTTCATACATTTGCTGGTTATTTTTTAAAGTGTAGCCAAATTAAATTGGGCAGAAAAAATTTCAAAGCTAAACACCCAAAAAATTCACTGTTTTTAAGTGTTTGGTGACATTTAATATAAAGTTTTTTTTCATTTTAAATCTAATCAAAACGAATTTGCTTACCTGATTTAGGCTACCGGCATTTCCGACGCTCTCCAATACATAAACTCAATCTAAAAGCACACTTTTTCATTATGTTTAAAAATTTATGGGAATCAAATGCGAAGATAATAATGAAAAGTTTGTGGCAAAAATATACACAAGTATGTATGTATGTACAGTCAACTCAAAAAGTTAATGCCCTCTAAACTATGCGAACGCTAAATATAACTTATTTTTTAAACATATTATTTTTTTAAATATGTATAGACTTTACATAGTTTTTGCTTTAAAAAAACGCATAATCTTATATGTTGTACAATTACAGTGAAAGAAACTTGGCCACAAGCGAACACGTTTTGAAGATCCATAATTGAAATAAAAGAATGTGTATCACTGTCATTAAAGGACAAAAATGCTCCGCTTATTGAAGGTTTCGCTTTATAATAATTTTTTACATTTAGTAAAGAAATTTTGTAAATAAATTTTGCTTCAAAAAGCATATGTTTTATATGAACGCTCACGTTGCCACCATTATGTGTTTTAAAGGGCAGCCACATTTGTTGTGTTTACATGAGCCTGTATGTTTTACATCTACATTTGATATGACACCGCCATTAACAGCATCCTTGCACCAGCTTTGAGCTGTTGTTGCTGTCTTAAGGCCAAAGTATGTACATACAACATGTTTTTTTTGTATGTTTAATACTGTATGTTTTTAAATTCGTCGGTCGTCGCCGTTGTGTTCTTAGCATTAGAAACCTCAAACGGTATTCTTTTAGTTTTACCGAAGGCGTACGCTTCTCGCACTGAACTACATACATATGTAATTAATATCCTTATAATTCGGTTCTACTAGATTCCCAAGAAATTTAGTTATTTTATTTGTCTTAATTTGGTTTAAATTAATGCACCGACTTTGAATAAGAATATATATTTTTTTTCGAAAACTGTTTAAGCTTCTTTTTTCTCTAACTGTATTATATTGTTTGTTTCACTATGTACAAAACCATGTACATACATACATATATGTATGTATGTATGTATGTACGTATATTCGTAAATCTTAAAGAAAGTTAAATATAAATGTATCCTTTTAATAAAACTTAACTTTGCCAGCGTGCTCTTGACTGCCATATTTTTATATGGGGTCTTCTTTTAGCGACTTCCTAGCCTTAACACTGATAAAGCTTTGCCTTCGTCTATATCCTTCGAATTGGCTATAAGTTATTCTTTTTATAGCAAATCTCTTATGCAAAATTCACCACAATAATCATTCCTAAATAAGTAATTACGCGACCAAATGTTACAGTCGATTTTGTAAAACGACATTACCAAAATCCATTAGGTCGGTCTCATTTTTAACAGAACAATGACGGACATTGCTGTCATAGGAGTGATTCAAGCTGGCCGCCGAGATCCTGCAATCCTAATTAGATCATCAGCTAAAAGTGGCAGCGTCTCTTGAAGACAAAGACGTAAGTCAAAGGTTGCCAGCCGATCAAATTCAGGATCTTGGAAAATTTTATGTGCCATACAAAACTTCAATAATATCTTCTATTTGTTTTAATTCAGTTTAAAAACGGGGAATGCTTAATGACCGATCCTTTATTTACGATATTTACCGAGCAGAGCTGTACATTCCATTGCTTTTCAAAGAAGCTGGAGCAGCTTTTTTTTATTATAAATATTTAAATTTGTTGAAAGTTTAATGATATTTATTTGTGTAACTTCCCGCATAGAAATCCTATGATTTGTAGTTATTTTAAGAATTATTTGTGGCTAATAAAGAAATACGTATGTACATACATACATATGTATGTAATTTTTAGCCACTGGGCAAAAGTTGAGGTTTTCACCGCAGCAGTCCCTTGTCCTTTGGCTGAAAACAATAAAACAAAACCTCCTCATACACTATTATTCCACTTCAATCAAATCTAATAAAACATTTCTGTGGTTTAGTGGCGATTTTATTTGAATTGAATTTTATTTGTTTCTGCGTTCTTTCGGTTTATTTGTAATTCTTTTACTGACTCTTGGGATCCTTTGTCTATTTTTAGCTGTAAAATTGTGCTTTTTTCTTTCAAAAAACACAGCATACCACAAAAGTTTTTATTTTTTATTTTTCTTGTTTATTTAAATAACGAACGAAACATCCGTGACTGCTGAAACAAAATCAAGAAAAAAAATAAGGAAAAATTTGTTGTATTTATGTGTGTGTGTGTGTGTTGTGTATGTATTTGGTTGCTACAAAATGTATGTATGTATTTTTCATTGGGGTTTATTTTTATCAAGAAACAAAAAAATCAACAATTTAAAAGAAATTTCATACGAAACATAAAGGTGGAAATTTCACTGAATTTATCAGGCGAATATCAGGCACCATAAGGCGGCCACTGCTAATTTTAGACAAACGTCATGCATGCCCATGCACGCACGCTCATGTGCCCTGAATGTGTTCAATATGTTTAGTAAAAGGAAAAATTAAATTCATAAACCGAAATCAAATTTTCAAGATTCTTATTTTCTAATCCATTCTCGTTAATTCATTTCTTTTCAGGACTTATTGAAAATTATGTTATAAACTTCAAAGAGAAACTCTTCTAAATAAACAACTTGTTGCACGGACACCGTTTTTATAAAATCTTTTAAGTTGTTAAGTTGTTTAAGCCAGCGACATCGTATAAAACGGCTTCCAAATGAAGATGGCTTCGCAGAGATTTTGTTTACGATGGAACAACCATCAGAGCAATTTACTGTCGGTGTTTGATCAGCTGCTACATGCCGAAACTTTCACGGATGTTACTCTGGCCGTTGATGGTCAATATCTGAAAGCACACAAGGTAATTTCCAGCAGCGCAATTTAATTTTGGAAATTTATCTATAAAAAGAAATATTATTTTTTGCAGATGGTACTTTCTGCCTGCAGTCCCTATTTCAATGCCTTGTTTCTAAATCATCCCGAAAAACATCCGATTGTCATTTTGAAAGATGTTCCCTTTGCCGATATGAAATCTCTTTTAGATTTCATGTATCGTGGGGAAGTTTCAGTGGACCAAGAACGTCTTACGGCTTTTTTACGCGTTGCGGAAAGTTTACGCATTAAAGGTTTGACAGAGGTCAATGACGACAAGCCAACAAATACAGAACCCACACCTCAGCCACCGCAGCTGCAGCGCATTCAGCCATACATGGTGCAACAGCAGCAACGTCATAAAACCCATCAATCTACCGCAATCAATAACAACAGCAGTAATGTGCAAAATACTGCTTCACAACATCAACAGCTGCAGCAGCAGCAACAACAACAACAACAGCAGCAACAACAACAGCACCAGCAGCACCAACAACAGCAGCAACAGCAACAACAGTCATTGCTAAGTTCTGCGTTGGCGTCGATGCCCAAAAGAAAACGTGGCAGGCCGCGTAAATTATCGGGCAGTGATGACGGCGATTATGATGATTTTGATGGGGACATGGGTGATGGTAAGATGTGCAATGATTCCTATTCTGGCAATGATGACGGCTCCGACGACAATCAAAGAGATTCTGGCAATAACGATGATATGAATGTAAGTCGAATATGAAACAGAAACTTTGATGTGTTTTTTTTTTTGAAGATTTAAAAGGCAGTTCACGGATACCGAGCCTGTTGCTTCAATCGCATAATTGCATTTAAAACAAGAACAACACCACAACCTGTGGGTTTAATTACGCGAATGGACGAACAGCTTCGGTATCGATAAACTGCCACTAAATCCATAAAATAGTTATTACTGAGTAAAAGTTATGAAACTGGTCTCGCAATTCAATTTTAAATGAATCATAAAATCGTTTCGCACTAACAATTCTGTAATGTCAGCAGTATTAGTTTTGATAACCTTCATAATCTGAATGGAATTAAATCGCCATTTTCTTCAATCCGACCAATTGTTGTTCGAAAAATCTAAAAAACACAAAATATTGAAACGGAAAACTTGAAAAAAAATAATTAAAATGAAAAACCATTTAAAATTATTGCCATAAAAAAATAGAATTTTTAGTGTAATTCCACGATTTTATTTGCTCTTACACGCGGTCTTTGATTAAATCAAAAGCATTTTCCTTTTTTGCCAAATTTTCTTCAATGAATTCAAAATAAATAAAGCAAAGCTTTTTTATTAGAAGAGTTTTAGCCCCTCCTCGGGGAAATTGTCCAGCTACGCCGGCCAGCTACATCTGTCAAATTAGCTGTCATTTATTCCGCCTATTTTGCAAAATTGCAGTGAATAGATGATATAGTGTTCAACAACAAGGGAAAATAATAAAGCAATTTTTCGTCCCCTTTATCTTATTTAATGGTCACCATAATCGTACCAAATAGGACTGACTATTCGCAGCATAATAGACCAAGCGGTCGAAACAAAACTAAAGACTCGCCATTATCCGTGGGAGAAAAATTCCATGCAGTCGATTGCTGCACGTCGTTCACAAGAACTCGGCCTTAGCCAATATGCTCGTGGCGCTTATGTTATCGGCCAAATTCTGCCTGGTTTACGCGCCGTATTCACAAAGTATTAGATATTTACGAACATATAATCCAAACGTATTGGCATCGATTGATCTTTCAGAGGAATAACAAATTTCCATGATATTTCGTAGACATCTTTTTGAGTTTTTAAGCTTAAAGAGGGAAAGTGCGTAGTGAAAGAATAATCCCTTTCGAATTTATAAACCTTTTAAAAACATTCGCTATTTTCAATTTTCTTAAAATTACATTTCTTGCGATTGAGAACTGATTTTCAATAACTCATTTTAGTTTCACAATTTTTGGACTTTCTTCTGCCAACTTTGGCCATATTTAAAACAGCGATTTAAGTACATTTGAAATTATAGAACTTTGACTTTGATAATGTTTGAATTTTATGGTGTTTTTACGAAAAGGAATACAAAAATGCTCATCTTTTCATTTATTCCCCGTATATTGTCATTTCATTAAACAGGAAAGTCGCGATTCGGTATCACCTTCAAAGAAATCAAAACAACAACTCAAAGACATCAGAAATCAACAGCAGCAACAAGACGACAACAGCACTTCCGGTAAGTCCTTTTATTTCATAACTTCCTCTATCTGGTATCATTTCTAATTGCAATCACATCATGAACTTTGCAATCAAGATTAAAAAAAAGAAATCAAGCAATAATTTAAACTCGTTTTAGTTTTTTTAATCACCTGCATTTTAATGTAAAAAAAAAAAAAAACACAGAATAAATATATACATACATAATATGTATGTATGTAGATGGGAAAACCTTTTACCAAACATTCATTCATAAGTTTTCATCATTTTAATTGCACCCCTAATATTAAAACTAATCTATTTACCACTGAACTGAAAATAGACAGAAATTTAAAGAAAACATTAGGCTAGAAAACGCGTCCAAATGTGTATCGGAAAAGCTAATAAAAAAGGGATTTAACGTTGAAATCTTTAAAAAAAAAAGAAAGTTAACAAAAAGTTAAAAGTGAAAGTGTTTAGTGATTTTCGAATAAGGTATTAAAAAGTTGAAAAAGAAAAAGTTAAAAAAAAAAGAAAAGAAACATGCGTTCAATAAACGTCGGCAGGTGAGTTTTTCTTTAAAGGGAAATTTTTTTTGAAACGTACTCGTATGATGCCATTTACAAATTGCAAAGAATAACGAAAATAGAAAGCTTCCTTTTTTCAAATTAACATTTCAATCAAAAAAAGAAAAGTATTTAATCAAAAGTAATTAAAAAATAAAATGAAATCGGTATGAGCTTTTAGGGATTTATGGCCGACGTGAAAATCGTTTAAAACGTTTGTATAATACAATATAATAAAAAAAAAATAAAAGAATTATAATTTTAATTCCACAAAAAAAGTCTACCATTTCGAAAATCTTTAAACCAAAATTTAGTTTATTTTAACAAATTTATCTACAAAAAAAAAAAAATAAAAAATAAAATTAATGCAACAAAACTTTTTAGATTTTAAGTTTCTGTTTAAACAAAAAAAAAAAAACAAAAAAAAAATTAATAAAATAATGAGTGAAAATCAAATGGCTTAAAATCCCTATGGCTTTTCCGATCCAAATTTAGACACAAATTAGTTTAAAATATGATCAATAAATTAACAACACAACTTTCTTTTTTCGTGTGTTCTGTAATTTACAACAAAAACAAAGCATTGTACATACATACTTCACAAAACATCTCCCACACAGAATTCATCTGTTTATATTTCCATTAAATAGTTTTCATTTCTGCCATGAACCGTTTTTGTTTGCAGATGGCAACGACAGCGACAACGACGAACAAATGGATACTTCGTATATGGAACCGCAATTAATGCTCGATGAATACGATGAACCTGTCGAGTTTAAGTTCGATCCAAATTCCTCGAATTCACCGTCGCAAGAGAACAATATGGCCCAACAGGCCAGACAACAAGCCTTTCTCTTAGCTGCCCAACAAAAACACCAACAACAATTAGTGGAAGCTGCCGCTGCAGCAGCAGCTGCCGGCGGCATGAAAATGTCCGCTGTTGTTGGTACTGGTCCGCTGCCCGGTACTGTCACTTTGTTAAATTCAATGGTCAGTATACCGAAGTTGGCCCCCATTGTCAAACAAAACAAGCCAAAGATAAATAAACGCCTCAAACTGAAGCAGAACGGTGCCGCCCCTGACACCAAGGTAAGTTTGAGATCCAGAAGTTTTAACAATATTTTAATATTAGTAGACGCACAAAGAAACAATATCGGTAATAATAGTTTGATTCCACGTCGTTACAACTGCAAAATCTATGTATGTATATCTACAAGCAGCCAAACAGAGGGTAAAGAGTTTGTTTATTACGTTTGTCGAAATAGTCGAGTAGTTGGTGTAAAAGCTTTAAAAAAATCCGACTTTTGTTCTTTGCAGGCGATTTCGAGAATCTTAATAGACATGATTCCACGTCGAACTTCTGAAAATGTATATTCACACTTAATCATGTCATACCAAAAAAAAATAACTACGACAGTTTTGTAACAGATTGAAGAAAAACAATTTTCTTTATTCATTAAGTAGTGGGCGGGATCACGATAACGGGAAATGAGAGCAAGAAAAGAAAAAGAAAGAAACATGATGCCGACAAGGATTTCGCTCTTTCCCGACTACGAGTAAATTGATACAAACTATTAGAATCGTAGCAAACAAAATCATTATTATTGTAATATAAAATTTTCAGATGTAACGGGGGAAAGCTTTATAGAATTTCAGGCGATTAGCGTCAATTAAACACGAGCCAAAAACTTACCTGATAGTATGAACTATGGAATTGAATTAGTATTCAGAAATATATACAAAATGTTCGGTTTCAAATCATTGAAATTAAGGCATGAATGAGGCCTGTTTAAAACACACTGACACTTTTTTTGGTTGTTAATTGATGGCAACAAAAACAATTGCTTCTACAAATAATTAATTAGAAACTGAAAGTTGGCAAATTGTTTGCTCAATTGCGGTTATTAAATCATTTTTGTGCAACTTTAATGTACAAAGAAAAATATATTAAAAATTATTTACAAAAGAATTGAAATTGAAATTATAAAAAAAAAAATCATTATTTAACATGTTTTTTAAACAATTTTTAGCCCTTCAATACCGGAGAATACATGGACATCATATCTGGCAACTTTATGAACTCGGCGAATGCAGCTGCTCAGGCCGCCAAGCTTAAATCGGCCTTAAGTGCCAGCACCGGCAGTTTAAATATAAACTCACCACCACCGAAAACCAAGCTAAACACCTCTTGCAATTCCGTTGTTGAGGGCGAGGGCGAAGGCTCAGTACGCGACTACTGCACCAAAGAGGGGGAACACACGTACCGCTGTAAAGTCTGTTCTCGCGTTTACACCCACATCAGTAATTTCTGCCGTCACTATGTCACCTCCCATAAACGCAACGTCAAAGTTTATCCCTGTCCATTCTGTTTCAAAGAATTCACCAGAAAAGACAACATGACCGCCCACGTTAAAATCATACATAAAATCGAAAATCCCTCAACTGCCTTGGCGGTGGTAGCCTCCGGCGGTACGGTGTCTCTACCGAATGTCTCCACGTCAGGTTCACAAAATGCAAGTGCAGCTTCAACACCCACGCCGCCCGATCTAAACAACCAACTGTCGAATCAATCGGGCAGCATGGCGGGCATAACCCTAAACACTTCAACACCGGTGGGGTCGTCGGCATCGTCGGTGAGCTCGACGCCGGGTGCGTTAACCGTTAACGCACCACCACCCACCACTACAGCCACAGCGGTGGCGCAATGAAAACCATCAGCCGGCCTTTAGGGCGGCTCTTAGTGGCTTTTAGTGTAGTTCTGTTAAAGTTTAATAATTAAACATACTAAAATAAGCAAAGGTTTTGGCTTTAAGAGATAGTAAAACCCTTATTTTATAAAACTAGACAAAACAAAAACAAACAAAAAAAAACAAATTCAATCACATTGTTACAGGAAGTTCTATTTTTAGAATAGGAAAGTTTTAGTTAACTGCTGCATAAACGACGGTTTCGTAGAACATTTTCGAAAGAAATGGCTTCCAAAATATTCCAAAATCATAATTTATATTTTTAACTAAATATAACTATATTTATCAAACCACAATGAAACTCTCTTTACTATTATTAACTATTTAATTAATTTCCATTAATTTAAATACATATTTTTAATTATTTTTACTTTTTATTTAACAAAGTTTTCACCACATACAACCCGGTTTAAAGTGATCTTTAAGAAAGCAACTTTCAAAAAAAAAAGAAGAGAAAAAAAAAATGTTAGCAAAAATTAAAATTCTCTGTTTTTTGTTATTTTTTTTTATTTTTGTTATGTTTTATTTTAGTTTCATTTTGTTAACATTTTTTTCCACAATTTTCTGTTTTCCTTCATTTGATTTTATCTTTCAATTTTCAAAAAAAAAAAAAGAAAAAAATTCGTCACAGCTAAAAATTTTGTTTTATTAAAAATTAAATTAAGAACATTTTGATTATTATTCTTTTCTAAAACTTTAAACAAAGTTTTCGACCATTAAAAGTTTGAGTGCAATTTATTTTTTCTTTCATTTTTTAAATTAGTTTTAGTTTAATTTTAAACAAAGCACCTTTTTTAATATATTTATAACAAAAAAAGAAAAAAAAATGTCAATAACATTTTTTTTTTGCTTAAACAATTTTTAGATTCTGGCTATAATTGGGACACCAAAAACAATATCTATTCTACTGTATTATACTAATTTCCATATAAATACGTATGTATGTGTCTGCTCTGCCAAGCAGGTAAATGTTTTCTTCTTGTTGTGCTCTCCTGGACGCAAGCCAGCAGCTTCACATGCAGCCCGACTACGAAACAGATGCCTTTAGGAACGCCATAGTTCGCCCCATTGGGCTTACGAATGCGACACATTGTTACAACAAGCATTTTTTGGAAGGCAACCAAGTTCAGTTCGAGAACAAAAGTGTTTCAATTCATTCACTTATTCGTTTTATTCCAAATATTGTTATTTTAAAAAGGCATGTCATTCATGCTTTGCATGAAAATTCAATACTTTTTAAACTCCTTGTGAGCCTTAAACTTAACAAGGATGTCCGATTTGTTTTAGTGTCTGATTTCGTTGTTGAAAACCAAAAAAAAAAAAATAAAAACAGGAACATTAAACTTGTTGCGTTTTTTGACACACAATTTACCAAAGATTCTGGACTCTCTGGCCTACACAATATTATTTGCAAGAACTAATTTTAGAACTCTGTAATTTTTACTTAGAAATTAAACGACTTCCATTTACTTTCAGGCACAAGAAAAAAGTGATGAAAATGTTTCGTATATTCTAAAAAAAAATGTCAAAACCACAACTTTGCAATCTTACGCCATCGCGTGAGATTCATAACCAGGAAAATTTGATGAGATGCTGGTGTTTTATGTTTTAGGCAAAAATTGAATGTCCACTTTAATATTAACAAAGATATGGCGAACCTTAACGTTTGTTTACAATAAAATCTGTTGACGTCTTAGAAAAGATGTCCGAAAATCAAGTGAAACGCTGTTAAACGCAATATAACTTTGCCACAAATAATCTTTATGAACAAATTGATTTCGATTTTAAATCATTTCCTGCATTCGAAATATAAAGTATCAATTTAATTAATTCAATTTCAGCATCCCAAGATAAAGCAGCAAACAAAACAGTCTGTATCCAAATTTAAAGACAGCTGTGGCAACATTCTTTCAGTCGCACGCCTGAAAAATTGCCAAAGATTTTTGTGTTTCGTTTTAGTTCAGAGTTTTCTGTAATCAGATTTATTACGATTCTCGAAATCTTCGAGAGTTCGCAAGAGATTAAGGGAAATTCGAGTATATTTTCTACCCTGGAGGCTTTCGAGAACCCTAATATATGACTGAATATATTACAGAACTCGGTTGTGGCTGGTTTTTGAATTTTTTAACTGCGTCCAAGTGGAATATATTTCCAATAATTCTGCATGTATGTTAAACACACACCAAAAAGGGCGTATTGACAATGAAATATTTCGAATGACAGTTCAAATTTTGAACGTTCAGTAATTCTGACACGTGTTACTTTTAATTCGTGTTATCATACTTTTTCAGGACGGTTGTTAGTGTCGCTTTATCTATAAATCTTAAGAAAAACTGTATTCAAAAAGTTTCTTTTTTTTTAAACATTTTTGAATTCTAAATTCAAATTATTGAATTGGAATGGCTGGCTACAGAACACCACAGTTCTCTCACTTTGCATCTGTCTTAACATACGAAAGTGTATTTTTCTGAAAATTAAATGCTACATTCATTTAGCGAATATAATTTAAAGACTGCACCCATCATAAGTAATTAATTGTGTTCGTCGTAACAGTTTCCACCATCACACAATGAAAGAAAAAGAAAGAAAAAAATGATCGCTACATAATCGATTTCACAGAATTTGTTATCGAACATTTTCAATGATATGATGTTACATTTACTCAGAGTGTACAATAAATTCAACATTTTTGCCCGAATAGAAAGCTTAGAAAATTCCGTTAATGATCGTTGAATTTTGGTATACAGACATCCACACACAAACACTCCAGTTTTCACATACTGTCCAACCCAAAACCGTTTTCAATTTGGGCTCATAAAATGCAGGGCTATCGAGTTTATTTTCCAGTTAAGGGTGATTGCGCATGTCTCACAATTTCGAATCTTAACGTTGGCCAACATTTTGAACAGCAGAAAACTGATTGAAATTTTCGATATCGTTAAAGTGAGCGATAGATGAAGTTGGCAAAATAAAGTTCATATATAATATAGTCTCGAAATCCAAAGTTTTGCCCTGCAAACTATTGGGGAATGAATGTTAACGATAATAACAGGAGTTTCACCACCAAAGAATATTGTTTTCGATGTGCATCCCAAATAATGCAGGCCGGAATCTAAAAAAAAAAAATATATATATTTGTAGTCTAAAAATATCTAAAACCACTTTGGCCTTGAAATTCGTTTATTCACCAATGTGTGCCTTGCAACTACATACATACATACATTTATAGTACATACCAACTATACTTTAACCAACAATAAAACTTAAACTTAATTTAGCCTCTATATTACAAATTAGTTAAATTTTTCACTTTATAATGACGTCATGTTTAAGTTTGATCAAAAACTAAAAATTTTTTCTATAATAAATCGCATAAATTTAAACAAAAAAGCAGAACTTAGTTAAAATCATAAAATATAAATCTACCTTGTTGCCTTCAAATGAAGCTAGTTTTTTTTTTGTAATAAATATTAAACAAAATTAACAAAAAAAAAAAACATGTTTATTATATTTGCTGCAAATTAATTGAATTGCTGGTTATTTTTTTTAAACATTCGAAATGTCTTATTTATTACAAAATACTTTAAAACTTTTCTCATTATTCGATTATGTAAAATACTTAAATTACATAACTTGTTTTTTTTTTTAAATAATTTATTAATATTTATATAGTTTTTTTTTGTGAAAAAAAATATATATAAATCGGAGGCTTATTATATCGCCAAAGAACTTTTTAAATTAACAATAATTAATAATTCAACAAACAACCACAAAAAAGCAAAGAAAAATATTGCACTATTGCAAGAAGGAAGAAGAATATAACATTTTAGAAAAATAAATTTAAAAAAAAAGTAACCTCCCCCCCCAGCAATATGGTTAATGTTTTATTTTTTTTATCATTATAGTAATGTTTATTATTATTTTTTACTATAATTATAGATTTTTTTTGTATGATTTTAAAGTAAATTTTATGTACAGCATTAAAATATTATATTAAAACATATACATAAATACTTATTATATAATTTAAATAAATCAATTAATTATTAAATACAAAAGAATTCAACACACACACACAAATTACAACAACAACAACAACAAGAAAATGGTAGTTTTATTTCTATTCCTAATAAAAGATTATAAGTCAACTAAATATTCGATCTTTTAATGAAAACAAAAAAACAAAAACAAAAAGTATTTCCAAAAAAAAAAAAAATGCAACTCTGTTTGTCAAAGCCTAGCAAAATCTACTTGAGTATCAAGTCCGATATCTCGCACATGTTTTTGTGAATTTTGTATTTGCAATATACGCCCATGTTCTGAAAAACGCATTTCGCTTAAAATTTTCATTTTCGATTTGAAAACGCCAAATAGGTGTTCTCAAGAACGCATATCGCTGGAGGTTCGATGTAGTTTTCGATTTAAAAACGCCAAACAGGTGTTCTGGGAAACGAAAACGCTAGAAAGCTGGCGTTTTCACACCGCTAGCGTATGCTGCAACGATCTGGTCGTTTTTATTTAAACTACACTCGAAAGAGAAAATAAAATAATGTAAAATTTTAATTTAATATGTTTTGTTTTTATTTGAAGAAAAACTTTTAACATTTTTTTACTATTTTAATTAAAAATATGCAATTTAAAATTTTGCTTTGTGTTTGTCAATTGTCGGTATCATTTGTTTACTTTTCAACTGGCGATTTATGCAAACAGCTGGTCAAATTGATCTTCGAAAAAAATTTAGTGCCAGCGGTGTTCACTTTAAAATTACCTATTCGGCTATTTCTTTTCAAACTTCTGATAATATATTATTTGAAATTTATTAAGTTCGCATATTTTCATTAAGAAGTAGTGAACAATCCTTTATAAAAGTTCCAAAATAATTTAAAACCTGTTGCAGCACCTAAAACATTTACGAAAGCTAAAAAATTATACAAGATCCTATTTGAAACCGGCTACCCGTGATGAAACTTGCCAATTATTCGCAAGTGTTTATATGTAACATCTCTAAACAAAAAGAAGAAGCATTTGTGGTTATTGCACTGATATTTTACAAATAAAATAAATAAAATTAAATAAAAAAAGCTGCCTGTTACCGTTTGACAATAAATATTAAAATTTTAAATACTTACATTCTTACATGTAATAACTTTTTCTGTTTTTATTTTTTGTTATTATAAAACATGTATGTTTTTTCTTTGTTCGAACACAATTTCGAAAAAGGCAAAACGCCAGCAAATCGCTTCGTTTTCAGAACATGGTTAAATGCGTTTTGCGTTTTAAAAACGATTTGCGATTTGAAAACGCAGCGTTTTTCAGAACATGAGTGATAAGTTGGGTCAGTCTGATGAACGAATACGTTGTAACATTTTCCTTTTTATTGAATAAAGAAAAATATTCTTAAAAACTTTTTTTATAAAATTCTTATGATGAAGAATGGGGCTCAAATACTGAAGTATGTACATACATATGTAGCTCCAGATGTTGGCATTCCTGATATTTACGAATACAATTCTAATGAGGTGACGTAGTTCGAACAAGTGCTGGCGTGACCGCAGAACATGACGACTTTGAACCCGGGATGGCATTGAAACTTTTAAAATTATACCCATCAGCTTTGAAGACAGTACTTTTCTGACCTTAATTGCACTCAGACACAGTTTTTTATATAAATTAATATTATTTTTATTACAAAGATTTATTAAAAAATTAAACATAAAATTTCATACAATATAATAGAAGAAAACCCTTCGGTATTGAATATGTATAAACCATTTACATATAAGGAAAATTAAAATATGCACTGGATTTTACATCGTTTTCGAAATCACAACTACAATTTTGACAAAAAACTTCCTTCTTCTTCTTCTTCTTTTGGCGCTACAGTCCGTGGTGAACCTGGGCCTCAACCAACAAAGTTTTCCAGCTGGCACGGTCTTTAGCCAGCGTTCTCCAATTGTGCACACCAAGTTGGCTGAGGTCCCTCTCCACTTGTGGGCGCCATCGGTTCCGTGGGCGTCTCTAATGCGTTGTCCCACAGGTTCGGAATCGAAGGCAACTTCCTTGATATGTTTAAATCATAACAACGGCAAATTTTGTGAATTCAGTTCATCGATTGTTCGGCTTAAGCTGCTAAGAATTAGAGTTTGTAGTCTGTTTCTTGCTTTGGTATTAGTTATATTTTGGCTCTTTCCACGTTTGCTGGTGAATGTGAAACTGATAAGTTCTTGAGACATGAATTCATTCGACTCATTTTTGATAACTAAAACGGGCGAGATTCTTTAATTGTCTGAAATATGCCATTGATGGTGTAACGTTGTACTTTTCGAGTTTGAATAGTACCAAAAAAAGTACAAAAAACAGCTTTAGCCAGACGCATTTGTGCTTAAGATTTCCCTTAAATAATCGTGTTCCAAAAGCGGCAGAGGTATTGCGCACAAAAAGCAAAATTGAACTCAACTTTGGCCAGATGTATGTAAGATTTTGACTTGCAGACATAAAATGAAAACCGAAACGATTTGAAATAAAATTGTCAATTTATATAATTTGGTTTTTTTTCAGCCTCAATGAATGAGTTGGTAGAGTATTCGACCAACAGTTCAGAGGTCGTAGGTTCGATTTCTGCTAAAGACTCTAGTGGAAAAAACTACACAATCCACCATGATATTGTACATAAATAAAACACTCAATAACCCAACAATCAAATCCATATAAATAGAACAGAAAAAAAGCACAATGTTGGGTCAATTGATGTTTGTCTGTGCTTCGTCGAAGGTATGCACTGGGGGGCACTGAAACGGTCAGAACAGCATCAGTTAAATTCTGACGCCCTCATCCCTGCAATATGGAGTAAGAAACAAAAATAGTGAAACGTTGCTTCTTCTTTCCTCATAATCCAGTTCGGGGGTACAATGCACTGCATATGTAGGGTCGACTGCCGAATACTGGTCCCCCCCCCAAAGGAAATCAACCGTTTTTTCCCCACCAACATTTGCTAAAAATCGCTTCTAAACTATAACGGCGGGCACATCTACAGAGCCGCATACTTATAGCATATGTGTGTGTGTGTATGTTATAGACGAAGCCGTACGTGTAGTGCTATTTTTAATACTTTCACAACCTATTCATACCTGAGCGAACATGACGGCAGACAGGTATCGCCAGGAATAAGTTGGGATTAGTTAACGGTGGGAGTGTGAGCAAACAGGCAAGAGTGTGTGTAAAAGTACAAAAGTGAGTAGCGACAAGAAGTCGTATGATTGTTGCAAGGCAAACAGTGTTGCCATGGCTAAAAGAAACCCCACAGAGTAGTAAAGCAACTCTGGGCTGACGGCCAGCTCTCGCGTCATGGTAATGTGGTCAGGCTTGTTGTTTTTGGGCCTGACTGATTTGCCTCCGATAACTGCAGGGCTTTAGGGTTGATTTTGGGGTATTTCATACCAGCCAGGCTGCTACTTCTGCTGTGAAAACAGGGCCCGTATTACGTTAGTCATGGAGACTGATACACTGCACGAGCGATTTGAGGGTGTTATTCTCACAGGTGGACCGGTCACCGAGATCGTGCGATTTGTGCCACCACCTGATCTTTGCTTCTGGGCTTTGTTGAAGTCACAAGTTGGCCCCCAAATAAACCACAAACTACACAAAAAGTGTAATATTTCATACATAATGGCAGTAATAGTTCACATGCACGTCGTTTTATTTCCACTTAAAGATACTCGCACGCAGTTTAACGAAATATCCTTTGCCTATTAACGGCCCGGACTGCAGCGCTTCAGATAATATTTTTGGCGATTTTAAAAGGCCCAAGTGCTTTAAGTTTTGCTAATGCCATCATTCACTGGCCTATAACACATCCATAATTATAAGTGTAGTTTTTAAATGTCAGTAAATTCCATTATTTTAAACGTTCATCTTGATTTCGTTTCAGTACATCTGGTCGCCAGTACGCCTGAGTTGTCGCAGCGATTGTTCGGTGGTAATAAAAGCAACAACTTTAGCAACACAAATCCAATGCCAGTTACTGCTACAACGACTGCCACAACCGCCAACAAGAACACAATGATATCCCTACAGGCTCAAACGCAGAACTCTGCCACAAAGTCTTCCCCAATAGAGTTTAATGAAGCTTTGACCGCTCACTTGCCAACTGTATTGGGTTTAAAGATTAAAACAAATTTGCAGAGTGTAACACAATCTGTTGGACAGCAACAGCAACAAACAACCACAGTGCCAGTTTCAACAAATCCTAACTCTTTGCTGAAACAACAACTTCGGGCCGGTCTGAAGGACTTCATGGATGTGTCCATAGCAAATGCCACCAACCCAACAAACACCTTGAGCCAGCAGACGGCACCCAGTATAACAATTGCAAAAACAAGCCACCTGGATACGCAAGAGGCATGTTCCGCTCTGCAGTCGCTGGCCAATGTAGCAGAGCGCCAAGCAGCACAAAGCAACATACAGCCACCATCGGCCAATAATTTGCACCATCAGTTTCTGTTGCACATGGCCGCAAATCCCATACTTAAGACCAGCGGTGAGTTCTTCCATCAACAAAACAATTTGCTGATGAGAGAGGAGGAAAACAATATAGATCTGCTGCTCGATCAAAGCGATAAGTCTGACCCGGAAATGTTAACGCTGGCCGACGAGAATGCCGGCTTGGACTACAGCACTGGCAATGAGACTAGTGTCGGCAATCAAACTGGCAGCAACGAACAAATGGAAAGTTCAACCAATTCCACCACCAACAACACAACGGAGAGCTCAAACAGTGCAACGCCGCGTGCCAAGAACTCCGCCAGCAAACCTGTGCAACGCCGGCGTATACGGCGTAAAGCTCAATCGTCTCTGGACGATCAAGCCGAACAATTGACTGAAATGTCCGTCAGAGGCTTAGACCTCTTCCGTTATGCCAGCATCAATGAGGGTGTGTACCAGTGTACCGAATGTGCCAAGGAAAACATGCAAAAGACTTTCAAAAACAAATACAGTTTTCAACGTCACGCCTTTCTCTATCACGAGGGAAAGCATCGCAAAGTTTTTCCTTGCCCCCTGTGCGGCAAGGAGTTCTCACGGCCCGACAAAATGAAAAATCACATGAAAATGACTCACGAATCATTCGTGGCCAAGGAAATACAAAATTTCAATCCCTTGAACTATTTAATAACGGCTGCCGGCGAAATTCAGTCCTCCTATCCGCCGCCCTCCAGCACACAAACGCAGACCAATGTGGTGAATGTGGTGAACACCCAACAGCCGTTGTTGAACCAATTACAAGCTAACAATCCATCTCTAAGCATAATGATCAATAGCAGCAATGAAAACAATGGGGAAGGTCTAAATTTAACACAACAACAGCAACAGCAACAACGAGAAAATTCACAAGACTTTAACTTACCGAAACCACTCAAATTTCCCAACGATATTGAAATCAAGAACGAAATTGTAATTTCGCCGTCACCTTCACCACCTCCAACAACTGCAGCAATAAATGCCGCCAACACAACCATTCACACCTCCAACACACCAATATCTCTAGCGGACACCCTCTCGCTGCTAAAAACCTCTGCACAAACAACAACAGCTCAACTGAATGCACAAAGACTGGAGCAGGTGAAATAAATAGTTGAAACAAAAAACTAGATTGTGATGGTTGGCAACAGTTGCCGTCAACTGAACGCAACCGCAATTGTTGCGGCACAACTGCACAGAAAAACACAACAAAAGACTTGGTATTTTTAAACAATTAAAGCAATTTTATTAAATAACTACTCACAAAACTGAAAATGTTGCACAACTTTTACTTAAGTACTAAATAGACGCATAATACATAAATACTTATTAGTTTGTAAGTTGCTGCTGTTTCCTGTACACACACACACACACACAAACACACACACATACACATACACCTGGATGTATGTATGTATGTATTTGAAACTACATATATTAAGAAAAATGATAAATTAGTTTTAGTTGAGAAGAAAGAACGAAAACGCCGAGCATTCAGTTGTCGGCATCCGCAACAGCATTTTAAGCGAAGCCTTGTGTTTCTTTCTCATTGATTACTTTAGGTTTGAAATATCAACTCCGTCCAATATCCTAATTAATATTAGTTTTTTTTTTTTTTGTTTTGTTTGTTTAATATATACATAAGTTATATTTTATTTATTTAAATAATGTTTCGTTTGGCATTCAACAAACTATTGTTTTTTTTTTTTTTTTTTAAATCCTTTCAACATTTTCTAGACACTGTGAAAACTGATACAAGTGAGGGGATAGACATTGATTTCAAATTTGCATTTAAACAGAGCAGCTACATATGACGAGCGTAAAGCAAGTCTGGGCTAAAGAACAGCTGTCGCGGCATCGTTATAATTTTTTAACTTTTTGTCTCTCTCTCTCACGCTCCGTTTCGTAGCAGCCGCGCTGCTACTTGCCATGTAAAGGCATGAGCCGTTTTAAATCGGTCCTGGCAAGCAATTAGACAAAAGTCTGCTGACGACACCATCTTCGCTATAACTTTTAAATTTGGCCCAGTTTTTGTTGGCAAAATGTCGATGTAATCCGTTGCATTAATAGGGCTAATATTTGGATACGATTAAGGCAAACTTTCGATTTTAACCATTTTTTCAAATTCTTAAGCCACGGAATTACACATTTTTTTCATATATCTCCAGAATTGCTGGAGATATATGCTAAAACCAGGTATTTTCCAAACCCGCTTTCAGTTTACGAAACAAATTTAATTTCTACAGTAAAACGAAACGATTTGTTGGAAGGTCGCTCGCTCTCTTCTTCCGCTCTCCAGCTACTCAACTGCGTGCCCAAGCTGTCTATATTTTATATAACGCTGAGACTTTCATAGTTTTTTATTAACTTAAAATATTCATCTTGTTCAAGTTCGTTTTCCTCTTTCCCAATTAAGAAGGGAATTTGTTAAGTTATTACAGAAGACAAGAAAAGTGAATTGTAGATTTCGAGAGGGTGCAACAGCCAGTTCTTTCGTGGTTGCTTCGCTTGTCTTGTCTGCCTGCGATACGATATGTTCAGTTTTGCTCAATATTTGTTTGTCATAAACAAATCTCGGCTATTTGTTGGACTGAGGCCGCCGTTGGAATGAAAGTACACAAACACATGACGGTGATCGACTTATTCCCTTTTTTTTTTTACAAATGCACTACGATCGTTTGTTTTTTATGGCTCCAAGACGAAGACTAAACTTTAGTATACATATCGTTAGATGCAATGAAAAACCACGTAACTAACAACAACTGGGAAATAATAATCATTTTTTAATATCAACAAACAAACAAAAACAAAAGTCGGATTGCAAGTTCCATGTCAGGTTATTATTTTGTTTGGACTGTAAAAAAGGAAAAATTTTGGCTGACGCCATTTACATATCGAGCCTTTGGGGCAATACCGTAGTAATTCAAAAAATCGCGAACTGAGAAAAATGCATTTCATTTCATTATAGCAAATAAATATTGTTGGAAATAGCAAGAGGCAATAAAGACATTTTTAGCTGTAGAATCGGAACAGTTAGAGATGGAACCATAATCTTTTTTTCTCTATTTCTGCATACCCAGCTCAAAAAATTCAAATTTTGAGTTACTACGGTATTGCACCAAAGGCTCGATATGTTGTAACAAATTTTGGCCACTTGTTGTTGTAGTTACAAGCATCATACGTTGATAAAAACTAAAAAATCTTTTATTTTCTTTTTTTAGATTTACAATAATTTGAAATGAATTTTGTTTTCCTTAATTTAATTTTTAAAGAAGCTTTAATTATTTTTTAATATTTTATGAAAAAAAAACTTTTTATTTTCTTAAAAAAAATATACATTTTATTAAATATGTAAAATAATTAATTTGTGGTTTAAACTCTTGAAACAGATTGTTAAAATTTTATCTAAATTTATTATTCTTGTTTTTCTCAAATACTAGTTTGTGATTTAGAACAAAACAACAACAACAACAACAGCAAAAAATGTATTATTTTACAATTAAAAAGATGTAAATAAAGAAATACTCAAACGTGTCTGATAACCATAAGCAATTAAAATAAAAATGTTTAATGCTAAATATCGCCGGCTGAACTACAAAATCATGTAACTGACATTGTTACCATTTTTGTTTACATTTGCAACGAACAATAATAACAGTTTTGATAATCAAAAACATAAAATAACAAAATTTTTAGTATATAAATTGCAGAGAACACGACTCTGTGTAGTTGCGTCGTTTTGCATTTCAGCCTATTAAATCGTTAAGAAATTTACATATATCATCTACATATAACAAAAAATGTGTGCAATTAAAAATATTTAAAAAACATAACAATTTTTTTAAGTAACTTTCAAAACAAACATGAGTTTTTGTTTAAAATACGTATTTTAAATAATTTTGTTGAACAAAAAAAGAAACATAAAAAAGTTTATTTAAAAAAAAAGCAACAACAAAATACGCTACGGACTTCCAGTGTATGTAATAATTATAGTGTTTAAGATATTTTTTTATTATTATTATTATTATTATTTAAAATAAATCTTCTATATATTCTCAGTCTAAACTCAAGCACAAGCAATACTGAAAGCAACAACATTTAAAAGCAATCATTTAAGATATTTATATACAATTCGGTTTAAGTATTTAAATTATACATAAATCCAGCAACTACTTAATGCAATTTTACGCTCAATTATATGATTTACACATGATAATTAAAACAAAACACCACTATTAATGTATAAATTATGTATTTATCATTAAATGATTTTTTTTTTTATTTAAATAAATATACAGATATTTTAAAACTAATAAAAAAAGTGTAACCTTAACAACAAAACAAACAAACAAAAACAAAACAAAATAATAGCCACAATTTATGGCAGTCTTTGATTTAGTGTCACGAAATTGAGATGTTGATTAACGAAATACAGTGGCTCACAAGTTATTTCAACCGGCATCTTTTAAAAAGACAAAGTTTTAATCCCGGCGACACGGAATAAGATATGGAAAAATTTAAATGAGGATTAATACAACGAAAATCCAAGTTAACAAAAAGAAATTCTATTTTTGCGTGCAATTGTTACTATATTTGTTAAAATTGTATTGGGGGTAACCCCAGTTAGAAGAGAATTCACCCAAAAAAAACTACTCGCTGTTGTTTCTTATGCGATGCATCGTGAGTTCATTATATCACTTAAAGCACGAGGTATTTTCTATGCTTCGTATTGATTTCATTTGGAACTAAAAGGATAATGTTAAAAATTATATAAATTTATTGTAGGCCCCAAAATACTTTTACTCAAAATTTGCACAAATCGTATTTCTCTGCTGTGCTAAGACAAATAAAGGCTTTAAAAAAACGTTTCAGATGGCACGGCAGAGGGTTTCCATTAAATCGGCTTCTCGTAAGTTCATCCGAAGAATTTACATCAGTCTGACTTGTTTTGCAATTTCGGTGAACAAAATTATGCTCCACTGGCGGATGCTTAATTCTTAGAATTGTAGGATTTCGATACACCGAAAGAAATATGTGTGTATCTATATCGATACATCAATTGATAACGCATTATGTGATGCTTCCTTCGTATTCGAAATATCGATATTTACAAAACATCGTGACATTCTAATATCATAACTCTAGGGCTAAGATTTATTAATATATGTATGTACTTATGTGTGTATTTTTAATACATAATTGAGAACTAATGGTTTCCAAACGCTCTGGCCATTTCGTTTATGAACAGCTCAGCTTACAATATCAAAATTATTCTGATTATTGCTCTTGTTCGATAACTTTGAACTTAAGAATTTTGCTCGGTATATTTACGATAAATAAATTTTTGTATTTGTTGCCCAATAAACATTTGTCATTGAATTTGAAATAATGTCTTATTTGTTTTATGCTCAAAATACTAATTTGGAGGCTATGAATGAATTTCTCGTTGTCAAGTTCGTCCCTATCGTTCAGATTAATGACTTGCCACAGGTTGCGTTCAATTCAATTAATTTGTTTGTTCAACATGTAGACAAACGTTCGACAGCGCGGGACTAACCCTTAATATTGTTTCATAAGGTTTGTGAACCTGAAATGCTTTAGCATCGTAAGTGTCAAATATTTAAAGAATAGAAAAAACCTGCTAAATCTCTTCTTTCCGCTTTCAATTTACTGAATATTTTATATTCATATTTTTGAAATTGCCGCGCGAAGTAACGCATTATAATTGAGCTCCCCAGCCAATACTTCTATTGAAAAGTAATAAATAAAAATTTCAATAAACTTCACTGCTTCTATTTCGGCGTTTTAAGTAATTATTTTAATATGGACATGTGATTGGAGGCAAGAACTTGTCCCTCTCGCTGGCGAATAACTAATTCAAAATGTCATTGTAAAAGAAAGATTCATTAGGAAAGTTAAAAGTTCTTAAAACAAATAGACAAATTAACAAAATTTCAAAAAGCAAACGTTTATTTTTAAACAGTTTAAACCTTGTTTGGATAGTGTAATGGTGAAAGTGTATTGTAAACTAAGTGCAACACACTACCAAGCCAGAATCTAAAACAAAACTGGTATATCGCTGATGTCCAGCCCTTCATTTTATATTCATTTCTTTTCAACAGCATTTATTTTCTTTCTATTTCTCTCTTAAGCATATACAAGTCCAGAAACTGCGATCAGTATAATAAATTAGTCATGACAAAGAAGCCGGAGCCCAAGCAAGTGGCTGAAAAGCTTTAGCAATCTTATATTAGATCGTAGCAACATGTAATTTAAAATAGATTTTTATTTTTCATCGTTATATAGAACAGACTAAAATTCTTAATCTAAAATAGGAAAATAATCATATAAAATTATTGATTGCTGGCACGTCTATACCAAAACCGAGCACGAAAATCATCAGAGCAAGTAAGAAATGCTGGCGAAATTGGCGAATGTGTGATATAACGCACAGGTCCATTGTGGCCCAGAGACATTAAGTTTAATCGGCTGCTATTACGTGAGTTCCAAGAGCATAGCGAAGTTGTGGCCTCATCGGGAAAGAGCACATAATCTTCAGTGTGATTGAAGACAGCTTGAGTATTGTGCTCTTGCTTGCCAGTGGTGCCAGCACCAGTGTACGTTTGTATCGGTCGAGTAGTGCAGAGCTCCCACAAATACACCAAAGAGTCTTTGCCAGACGATAGCAAATACTGAAAAAAAAATAAATTATAAATACTTGAAGTTTGATAAATATGGCATTTTAAAATAGGTGCTACCTTTCCGTTGCGTGTAAATTGTACCGAACAAATTTCTGCTCCTCCATGAGCTTCTACAATGGTATTAACACACCGCCCACTAACACCATCCCAGATTTTAATTGAGCCATCGACACTGCCGCTTGCATAAAGTTTTGCTGTTGGTGCGTATTTGACGCATGTTACGGATCCACTGTGATGTTGAGATGCTAAAGCCGATACGAAGCATTGCGCCGTTTGAACATCATAAACCCTTAACAAGGAATGTTCTGTACCAATCGCCATAAAGTCACCACTGGGATGAAACGCTAAGCAAGTGACTGGTTCACAGTCAGTAAATACTTTATGCGCCTTTTTAACAGATGGTTTAGCAATATCGAACAGTTTAACCGTACCATCGCGAGAGCCCGAAGCTAAAATATGTTCTTTGGGATGGAACTCCAAACATGCTACTTCGTCAGTGTGATCATATAAAGTTCGAATAACAGGATGGCCCTGTTGCTCACGGCCCGCCTCAATTTCTTCTGGAGCAGATTTTGCCAACATACGCTCAACATCCAAAATTTTGATACTGGCATCAACACTACCAGTTGCCACAAGTGTACCGTCATGACTGAAAGCACCGGCACGACAAGACTGCTTGTGCGAGGTAACATACGCAGTTTCATATGATGCTGGTTCCGGCGCCAAAGCGGAGGCATCCGGTTCAAACTCTAAATCGATGCAAGGTAACACATCATCTTTTGGGGCTGGTTCTTTGTCCGTCAATACTTGCATGCCAGCAATCATCACGTGCAATAAACGTTCACTGGGCGTACACTCGTCTGCTTTTACCAGCATCGACAATTCCATGGCGAATTTTTCCAAGCCATCATACATCAATTGGCTACGAAGAAAATATGTTTAAATGATTTGAAAAATTTGAGAGCAGAAAACATCTTACCTTATTATAAGCCTATATAATATTTCACGATTCTTAACCAAATTTCTGGGATCTAAAATTTCAATATCACGCATTTTTCAAATTTAGTTTTCCACTTCAATACTCAATACAATTTAATTAATTTCTACCAACAGCCGGCAAGTGTCGCTAATAAATCACAATAAGCCATTTGTAAACAAACAAAAAATCACAATAACACACTACTTTTGTCTTCCTACAGACATGAACTACATATGTATATATGTGCATAACATTGTATTTTGTTTATAAATTCTGTATGTTAAAAGATTCTGGTATGGAACATAAACAACTTGCAACAAATCTTTATATATTCTGAGGAAATAATTATATAGAAATTGTTGGTGGAAAATAGTAATATTTTTTTCAGTGCTACAAACCCATCAATAAACTTGGCAGCATACACAAAAAAAATTAATGCAAGAGAATGTAAACAAATGACATTAATTTAGCTCTTTATGTTTTCTTAAACACGTGCATAAACAGTTTAGCATTGAAGTAATATTTTTAATAAATTAAAAATGAAAATTCGTAAAAATCATAGAGTCAATAAGCGTTACCGTTATAATGTTAATAGAAAATCACTAAACAAAACCAGATCATCAACTGGAAAAATCAAGGAGTAAGTGGCCAGAACTTTAAAAATAAAACAATAATGTTTCATGTGCAAATTTTGAAATTAATTACAGTCCTGTCTTCAAAAAACTATGGGAGGAAAGGAAAAAACCTGGACTAAATTTTAAAGAAATGGGACTATCAACAGACCCCAATAAAGCAGTGCCTATACCTAATTTCAAAAAAGATCGTTTAAGGCTCACCAAACTTGTGAATGGCTTTGTAGAAGAGGATCTGAAAGACAATGACGTCAAACCAGTTGCTATAAGAGGTCATGTCGTAAATGAATTGGAGGAAATGGCTAAACAGAAAGCCACTTCTCAGTTAAGGTAATTGTGAGCTGTTAAGAAATCTTAAATTACTGTTTAACAAGTGTTCTTCTAGACTACCCAAAGGAGTAATCAGCCAGCTAACATACTTTTTGGACAAATATCAACTAAACTACAAAGCAATGGTATCAGACCGCCGTAACCATGACCAACTTACTTGGAAACAATTTCGCATGAAAATTAAACAGTTTATGAACATACCTGAACAATTCAACAAATATTTGGAAGAGAAAAATCTTCCTTTGAACAAGGGACTACCATGGCCAGAGTACGACTCGGATAGTGAATGGTAATAGAGTTAAGAATATTTGTTTTTAAATTTTAGTTTAATAAATGTGGTGACAAAATTGAGCGGTGCTGCAGTTAAATTTCCTTTCTATATTTAATAACTTTAAACAATATTACATTTAGCCAGATCAAACAATAAAGGTTTTCTGATAAAATGATCAGAAATCTCAAATAAGATTTGAATGAAAACCATTTTTCTTTTTGTCACTAAAGAAAAACATTAACATCATTTGAATGAATTTTAAGAAACTTTTTAATAAAATTATTTTAAATTTATTTCATTTGAATATTTACATATTTTCGATTTTCTTCAGGCTTGGGGGCCTTTTATTTTTGCTTCATTAAAAATTTCGTTTTTCTTTGGAAAATTCGTTCAGAGGAAATATTAAAAAGTTCTCTAACAAACAATAAAAATCTCATGCTTAAAAAAAAATATCTTTATAAAAATAAAATATGTCCCCGAAGATATAAAAAGTACGAGTATTTCATTTATTTGGTCAGTATTTTCGATTTTATTAATTTACAACTTGCAAAGTAAATTTACTAGTTACAACCGTTATAGTTGACTCTGTGACTGACGTTATGCGATACATGCCTTCATATAGGAAGTAGCAGCGTAGCCGACATGAAATTCCACCAATGAACCGTAACAGACTACAGTTATCCGACGCAAATCGGCCAACCTGTGAGAGTGAGAGGCAGAACTGTCGAAGACCAACAGCAACAACAAGCCTGACCTCACTTGAAAATTAAATACGAAGGCGCGAAAACTGTTCCTCAGCCCAGAGCTGCTTTATAACACTATTTTCAATTTAATTAGTTTTTATGGTTTTTCCAAACAAAAAGTTCACGCATATTCTGAAACTGAAAGTTGTTTTGTTTAAAGTTTTAGGCTGAACATTTTATGAAGGTTAATTAGTTGGCAATTAATGTTACTCGTATGTTATCCAGTTTGGATGTTGAAATTCATGTTCCCTTATTGCCTCACATCTGAGGATGCTTCTTGTTTTATGGTTTTAGGCCTTTCCGAGTGAGCACAAGATTTGGGCAGGTACATAAATTGCAGTGGCTTCACATTAAGCACTATTTAGCGCACAAATATATGCAAGCATCGCAAGTTCATTGAATGGCTGAAAAAATTGACTACATTAATAAAGTGCTATTTATCGCTGCTGTTTAAAAGATTAAAATTATGAGATTGTATTAAATAATAGATTATTCTAATAAGTTGATTGCTTCCGAATGAATTAAGTTTGTTAATTAATATAGAAATCTTTAAGTCATTTCAGTCCTTTGTGGTTAATGAGAAGCTATTAACGAATGCTTTTTATAACATACGATTTTAGTGGTATAATATATTCATATTTTTTAATGTCCTTAACTAGTATTATTGGTACGGCTGTAGACGTGAGTGCGACTCGAAATTGTCGATGCGGGGCCGTTCCCAGCCACTTGGTCTCTGTCCGTCCACTACTAGGAAAAATGTGAAGAAAAATCTTGGCCTACATCCCATTGGTAAAAATAAAACTAAGGCCGGCGGACCAAAAACTGTGTCGTGTGTTCGGTGAATGGACTGAGAATCAACTGCAATTGGAAGCAGATTTTTATTTTGGGCGTCATTTTGGGCGTAAAGGACGTGTAAATGAGGAAATTTTAATTTTTGAAAATATCACAGTCCTCATAAGAAGCCATTGTATTCCATGTTTGGTGCGGTCTAAGTGCCGAAGGCGTCATCGGCCAACTGAACTCTGCCGTTACATGATGCATGATTTTTTCACTCTTCATGTTATTGCACATTATTTGGAGGAGAAACGGTTCCAAGCAGATAAATCATCACTTTGCTGGGCCTAGTGTTTGAAGTGATCGCATTATCTCCAGAAATAAAACTGTTTTTTAACACCTTTGATTTTGATTTACAACGCAATCTTCGACGCACTGTTAATATTGATGAAATAAGACGAAGTACGTTGGCAAAAGTGGTGCTAAATTGGACTGACCGCAGTGCGCTCAGAAATGGCAGTCGCACATGTCTTGTACCAGGTTATTATTTTTTTTCTTTTGTAAATCTTAAATGCCATGAAGAGCAAATTTTTGGTTATTCCATTGAATTTGTGGTTTTAGTTAAAATAAAATAAAATCTACAAATTTGGCGGAGGGTATAAATTTAACTTTCTTGCCTTTTACAAAGAGTCGAGAAGAAGAGTTCACGATCATCCATCAAAATAGTTTTCTTTTTTCTTCACCGTTGTCGACTTCAGAATAAAACAAAAACATTATTTTTAGTATTTTTATATTTTAAGCCTTTTTGGTTCCTTTATTTCACTTTCTCGTTTTTGAAATCCAATAGTTTTCTTTGTTTCTTGCTTTAGCATAATACACGTACGTACCATTAAAAAGTGTTGGGGTTTTACAATTAGTTTTTTTTTTCTTTTTTTTTTTTGTTTAATTATTTTTTATTAAGAGAATGAAGCACATACAGTAAGAGTACAATATTTTTATGTATTTTATTATATTTTTAATGTATCTTATCATTTCATTTCGAGTCAATCTCATCAAACATTTAAGTTTTAAGTCTACAAACGTTTTGTTTTCGTATGTTTTTCTTTTTGTTTGTTAATTATTATTTATGTTTTACATACTTCCTTCATTAAAAATGTTTAATTAAATACGTGGCACTGCTCTATGGGAGCGCGCGTGTGTGTGGGTGTGTATTAACGCTTCAGTGGTATACGTGGTATATGTATGTATATGTGTATGTGTATTGTGGTGTAGATGGAATTCAGAAATGGGTGGTCTCAGTGTCCTGCCTATGTATGTATGTATGTATGTAGTATGTATGATGTGGAGGAGAATGAAGAGACAAATCAAATCAAAAATGACTTTGTGATGTTTCATGTTTGGCGTACAGAAGATTGATTGATTATTGCCAAAATTGTTGGAAGGATTTATGTTAAGTTTCACATTTTTTGTTCTTCGATTTCATGTAATCAACCACACGGGGGGAAATGCACACATTTAATTTTATTTCCTTGCGTAAATGGGAAATTTTCTTTAAGAAATATTTAGTTCAATTTTTAGTTAAAAACTACAGGCAACCAAACAAAAAAAAAAAGAACTTAAATACACAATAAGAAAAAAACAAAACGGTTGAACAAAAAGTCTTTGATTGATTTTCGAAATCAATTAACACAAATAAACATAAGAGTGATGATGCTGGTAGCAAAGCAGGTGTTGTTTTTACTGATGCACTGAAAGAAAAAAACTGACGCCAAGAAAATATTTTTTTAATTGGGCCGTCTTCATATTAAGACAAATTTAATATTCGTCACGTTACAAAAAAAATAAAAAAAAAATGCCGTTGGCGTCATTATTTTTTCTTGGGTGGCAGGCAATTCGTGTCAGACCAGTTGATTCCAGAGTTCTGGTTTGAAATTGAAGGCGTAGAGAAGTTTTAACGAGTTTCATCATATGTAGTATGTAACCGTCACGCCAATTCAAAACATTTCATCAAATGCTATGACACGAGTGCTGTTGCAAATGTTTTACATTGATAATGATGATGATGGGTATTAATGAAATGCTGGTGAGAATGAGGATCTTTGGTATGTCATAATTATAACAGATTGTTTGGTGATGTTATTAAAATCGGAGTATGACACAAATTCGCTTGTTGATGATATACTGGCGGCATATCCGCATCCTGGGTGATAAACAATGCAGCTGATGAGAATATTGATGATGTTGACGAGGACAATGAGGATTTCCTGCGAAACGATTTACGATGTCTGTGTAAATTTTGATACAAATAATTATAGTAAATTAGGAAAAATTCCATTAAAATTTTTATTAAAATGCTTTTCAAGTTTGTAAATTTTTCACGTTCAACCAAGATGCTGGCAGATGGGAATGAAGACGACGAAAATGGTTGCATTGGTGTCATGGTGTTGGGACAAGAAGGCTTTAGGAATGATGACATTAAAAAGTATGGATTTTTATTTATGTTGTTAGTAAATGTGAGTGGAGAGCGAGAAAAGGAGGAAGATGATGATGAGCGAGTCAGAGATAGAGGTGTCTTTTCTATGCTTCTAAATGGATGTTCATGTATAGTATTCAATGGTGTATTCAAGGAGTTATTCTTAATCTTTGGTTTTATATCGATAGTTTTTTGTGATATTTTATCATGCTGTAGTTGTTGTTGTATTTGAGTATCATGTTGATGACTATTGTTCTTGTTTTCATTATAATTTCTAATTGTGATAATAATTTTTAGTATATTACTATTATTACTTTTATATTTATGCTTAAAAAATGAATTTTCGTACGCCAACAACAAAGTCTTTGATTGATGTTGTTTCTCAACAAGTTGCTGATTTTGTTCTTCTTGCTGTTGTTTTGGTTGGTATTCAAATTGTTGTGTTTGCATATTTTTCTGGCTGCTCCCTAGTTATTTCTTCTTCTGGGCCTTCTCAGCGGCTTTTGTGACTTTACCCGAAGTCGTCTCCTTGAAGGTGACCGATTTAATGACCCCCACAGCCACCGTTTGCCTCATGTCACGTACAGCAAAACGTCCCAGTGGTGGAAATTCTTGGAAACTTTCTACACACAATGGCTTAGTGGGCACCAGCATTATGATGGCAGCATCGCCCGACTTAATTGCTTTGGGATCAGTTTCGGTTGTCTTCCCAGTACGACGATCGCACTTTTCCTTTATCTCGGCAAATTTGCAAGCAATATGAGCAGTGTGGCAATCCAACACTGGCGTATAGCCATTAGCAATTTGTCCGGGATGATTAAGGACAATTACCTGAGTAGGAGTGAACAGGTGTTGTGTCTTTTTTCAACTATTTAACCAAATTGATTAACTCACCTGAGCGGTAAAATCAGCAGCCCCCCTGGGTGGGCAGTTTTTGGTATCACCGGCTACGTAGCCGCGGCGCAGTTCCTTAACCGAAACGTTTTTAACGTTGAAACCAACGTTGTCGCCGGGCAAGGCCTCCGACAATGCCTCATGATGCATCTCAACTGATTTCACTTCAGTTACCAAGTTAACAGGCGCAAAATTAACCACCATGCCTAAAATAAAAAAATTGCAAAATGATAAAAGTGCAGAGGAAACCCCAATTTTATATCTAAAGACACAACATTTGATATCACCGAAATGTAAGGCTGAAGACAAGACACCGAAATCTGTCGGCACAGATGAAGCTGTAAGTTATAACGCATTGCGCCTTGTGCAGATTCGTTACTTTCTTTTCTATTTGAAAGTAAATTACAACAACACAAACAATCATAAGTTTTCGACGAAAAGAAACACTTAGAATCCCTGATGGCAACATGCGCAGTAGAAAATAAGTCCAGGAAAGAGAATACGCCATCTGTGCGTTTTGTTCTTCTTAAACATTTACTCGTGTTGCTTCAACGAGAAGAGCTGCCTACATTAAGGGTTTCGAATTCCCATTACAAACCAACCGCAATCCGCAAATAGAGACCCGAGGCCGTCACACAGTCCTGGACTGTATTGCAGCGTCACAACGGGCTAAACAGGTCAGCGACTAGGAATCAGATTACTCTGCTCAAGAGGCATATAGAACTCGAGATGACATTTAAACGAAAAGGGGCTGAGGTGATATGCACCGGACCCGCTTTATCCTTTGGCTTCCACAAAAATCTCCGTACAGTACGATATAAATAGACATGTGGGTAACAACAAACATTGGAGCGATTGCATAAAACTTTTAATATAAACACACGTGGAGTTTTTGAAATTGGTCCCCCGTAAAAAGGGGGGCTCGTGTCCCCCGTACGTACATACATACATACATGACGTTTGTGTGTGTGTCGCACCACAATTAAAAGTAACTGTTTTTTGCATACAATTTAGCACCTGCAAACCCATTAAATCACATAATTATCGATTAAATGAACTCACCAGGTTTCAGGATACCAGTTTCCACACGACCCACAGGTACTGTTCCAATACCACCAATTTTATAGACATCCTGCAGAGGCAAACGTAGCGCCTTGTCGGTGGGACGAGAGGGTGGCATTATTGCATCCAAGGCATCAATTAAAGTTTTGCCTTCAACTTTAGCATCCTTGCGCTCAACGGTCCATCCTTTGAACCAGGGCATTTTTTCAGATGGTTCCAACATATTGTCGCCATGCCAACCAGAAATGGGCACAAATGCTACACCGGTGGGATTGTAGCCGATTTTCTTAATGTACGAGGACACTTCTTTCTTGATTTCCTCATAACGAGCTTCGCTGTAGGGTGGTTCGGTGGAATCCATCTTATTAACACCGACAACCAGCTGTTTGACGCCCAACGTGAAGGCCAACAGGGCGTGCTCACGTGTCTGGCCGTTCTTCGAAATACCAGCTTCAAATTCACCAGTACCAGCCGCCACAATCAGGACAGCACAATCTGCCTGCGAGGTGCCAGTTATCATGTTCTTGATGAAATCACGATGCCCGGGAGCATCAATAATGGTCACATAGTACTTGGCCGTCTCGAACTTCCACAAAGCAATATCAATGGTAATACCACGTTCACGTTCGGCTTTCAACTTGTCGAGCACCCAGGCATACTTGAAAGAACCCTTGCCCATTTCCTGGGCCTCCTTTTCGAATTTCTCAATGGTACGTTTGTCAATGCCACCACACTTGTAAATCAAATGGCCGGTTGTGGTCGATTTTCCCGAATCGACGTGTCCAATGACGACGATATTGATATGAGTCTTCTCTTTGCCCATTTTAACGTTTCCTCGCTCCGGTTTAACACAAAATGATCAACTAAAGAGTTATAAAGGCTTTCTAAAGAAAATTTCAAAAGAGATCAGCTAAAAAATGACAAGAAATAGACGGAAAATAAATTAATAAGAAAATATTAAATTTAAAACTCAATTTAAAACTCCCAAAAAAGGAGTAGTTCGTAGTAATGGCCGTAGTAATGATGAATAAGTGATTGGTAATTGAAATCATTTTCGACAAATAAAATGCGCCAAAAACTTTATGCAAATGAACTTTCCTTATCGGGTGTTTTCTGTTTTTATCTGCTTGGCTGCTATTGTTATCGATAATTATGATTTGACAGCCGAGAATGACAAATTTTTGTTGACATTTCAGTGCAGTACGTTTTGGCAAGTTATCGTGAATCTTCTAAATTGGGGAAAAAAAATAAATCGGTTCACGAAATTCATACAGCCGCCCCTCGTCCATTTTACGGTCAACATAACCGGCCAAGTGAGCCAATAATTTATAAAATATTGATCGATTTCGCACTAATTTAATATAGTCTGAAGTTCTCAAGCTCTTAAAAACAAAGCACACGAGTACCGCAAAAAAGTATTCGCATGCGCTGGCTTGAGCTGCATAATAGATCAGAACCGGTTATGGCCTTGAGTTTTGGGTAAGTAAGAAAGAGTGGTTTGTAAAAAAGTTAAGTGCATTCATTTGCAAATCTTATATCTTTAAGTGTATTATGCAGTTATTGTTGTACAACAACAATCTAATCGTTTCAATGTGCAGTTATTCAAACACATAAATATTTATTAATTAATTTGTTGTGCTTTTTTTTCTCCCCCCGGGCCGATCGAATTCACAAGCGCGATCGCTGGTACAACAACAAAACTGAGGTGTTTAAGTGTCTCGTGCTAGAACTCATCGTGCACGTGCGTGTGGTGCGCTTAAAGTAGGCACGTAAAATAACTTCGTGTGCGTATGAGTTATACGCAAATATGTTTATCAATATTAATGATACACACCCGTCAATATTGATTAATGCCATAAAAAAACATTTAGTAAAATAACGATTATCAAACAATTTAAACGGTTAATGAATAACAATAAAGTCCTTTACATATATAATTGTTTCAACTAATTAGGAGTTGGTAAGGACAGGCGGGTCGAAAGAAATATTTTGGTTTTCCCACAACTATAACAACAACAGCTTAAAGGTAAAGTTCGCACTTAGCAGGTACTTCTTTTACTTTCAGCTCAATTATTTTATAAACAAAAACCATGGAAAACGAAATAAATTATTAGACAACAGGAATCAAATAATTTAATACAAATTTTACTATGAAAATTATTATTATTTAATGTCCAAATAAAAGGAAACACTCAAAACTTTTGATACACATTTTTATATGGAAGTTTATGGACTCAAAACCTTTTTTGTTAAATATTTCATGTGTAAAATGAGCTTTTGACGAACAATTTTAAATTTAAGGGTAACAGAACTAAATCGTCTAATCGGAATGCCCATTCCCAGTAGAATCTATAAGGTGGTACTGTATCACTTTTTCCATACAACATTTGATCTACGCTACAGCCGGCATTGTTGGTTGAGTGATCGCCATACAACATTTGTGTATATGAAATTAATGTTACGTGAAGTAGAGTGATTGAGATGCATTTTTGCTGCATGAATTAAAGTGGTGGTTTTACTTATGTTTAATGAGTTTTGTGGTCAATGTGTTAATGGGCGCAATGGCGATGCCTTTGTAGTCCCCCGCTTTCTCTACTAAATGAAATCTAAGTAAAAGTTGAACTAGACATTAATTGAAATTTCCCAGATTTCACTTTGGCTTAAAGGCGCTATAAAAATAAACTTGTAGCCGCTGAAGAAAAACTGCTTCTCGTCTACAATGCGACCAAACTAATGGCAAGCAATTTCCTACATGTGGCAACGACGTTATTGAGATTATTATGCACTCATTATATGTGTTTGTATGTATGTAATATAATTTATGGATACCAATTATAAGAAGAAGAAGAAATTAAATAAAAAATTGTGACAACAATTCCAAGGGTAGCAAATAGAGGCGAAACAAAAGTCGGCAATTTTATTTTCAAACGAATTTCTTGTGCGTATAAAAACATTTTAACCTTCACAGAAAAGAAAGCGACTGCAACCGCGAAGTTTTACTCGACATTTCTGATCTATTTTTAATTAATAAAAATAAATTTTATTTCGCAAAAAACAAAAAAACACTAAAATTTCATTTAGTCTCTGTCTACACCCAATGAAACGCTGTTCTTTCGTTTCTGATTTTTGTTTTGTCACATTTTGGAAAAATAAACTAAGAAAATTTTGTACAAAAGACGAATTTCAGAGTAAAAGAGAACTTTATACTTGTTGTCATTTTTTTTGCTTTTCGCCAACAAAATTAGCAACTGCTGAAACGAAAATTAGAGCTCCCACAAAACTTATTAATCAAACGATTTTTTTACTCTTTTAGTTAATAGTAATAGAAATAATAATGCAAATAAAACACATATGTATACATATATACATATGTATGTATGTATATAGACATGTATGTACATATAGAAGTATGTACATCTTTTGTAAGACCTTCAGTTCTATAAAATTTAAGTTCTCGATTAAAAACGGAAATGCAAAACCAAATGATCAACAAACAAAAATTAAAACCAATTTTTTTATTCATTATGATTCATGACCTCTTTAGTTTTTACTTTTAAATAATAAAAATTAGACATTTTCTAAACGAAAGTCGACGTCCCTTGACATGTTATTATTTTATAACTTCTGTAAAATAACTAAAATGCTAGTTAAATGGTTTTGCATTGCAGCTGACGATATACAATGTACATAAAGTAAAAGAACACCGAAGTTCTCGTACAAAAAGTGTTCTTATTGAATGGGAAAACCTTTTGATTTTCTTTGTTTGTTGCCTGATTTGGCTCATGCTAATGGATAAATATAGTGAAATTTCGATATAACGAACTTTGTTCGATAGTGAAAAACTTTATATAAAGACCAATCTGGAGTCATTTAATGAAATGTTTGAGGATGTACGACAAAACGCATCAAAGACCCCTCTCAGCTTGGTAGTGGCGCTTTGAATAAAAAAATACTATAACCAAAAAATTCGGTATAGTGATACATGTGCATTCAAACGCCTCTTATTTCTATCTATATTCTATCAGAATCTGATCAAGTTGATAAAGTACCGTTACAAGAACAACAAAGTCTAAATGAGTTTGAAACTGCATACGAGTTTGTAACGGCTCTATATAACGGGGTACTCATTCCAAACCCTCTACAAAACGTCAAGTGCGAATAAAATTTGTAGCATCTGTTCAAAAAAAAAAAAAACAAATATGGAAAACTGTACCCGTATTCACAAGCTGCGAAAACCAATAAAAATAACACGTTTTATTTTATTGAAGTCTGAACAAATTGGCTAATTAAAAAAATGTGTTCTATTTGTTGGGTAACTCTTGAAAAGGAAATTTTTCTTGCCAGCAGCATTTTCATGTGGAACAGAACTTAGATAAAGAAAACTATAGTATTTATTCAAGGTCCGTTATATTATTATTATTACCCTAATTTTAATAATTTGCTTCACTGATACTGACACCCTAAGAAGCCAAAATATTTCACGAAATTGGCAATTGTGTTTAAAACTTTTTACTTATTCTCACATCATATTTCTCAAGCCGGCTTCACTTGGCATACGAGGCACGGAATACTCCTCTTCTTTGAGGCCTTGCCATCCTGCTTTATTTTGGACTATTACAGATCTGGGTTATGGGTAGAATTAAAGAAGGAGTAGTGCTTCACTATTTTTATTTTATTTTACAGCGATAAGGATGTTAGAGTTTAGCGGATGTTGCACCGACTGTATTGTGTCCTGTGTGCAGGACATAAATTAACACAATATCCTCTAAATAGCGCGTTTCTATCTTGTATTAACCACATGGATTTGTTTGTTGGGTTATTGAGTGCTTGTATTTTTGTATACTTTAATTTATATTATTGTTTAGTTGAATGTAAAGAATTTTCGCTATTGTCTATGGTAGGAACCGAACCCACGACCGCGGGACTGTTGGTCGCATACTCTATCATCGAGTCACTCTTACTGCAATACAAATTAGAAGGGCTTTCCCAGTTGACAGAGCAACAAAAACTCTAGAAAATTCCTGTATGACGTTGATTGTGCAGGTTCTTTCAAAAAGGTACAATGGTCCTCCTACAATGCCTTGAAGAGGCTTATGGTCCTGTTTCTGAGTTGTTGCTGTCTTGCAGCAGTTACCACTATTTCCTCTATTATGCAGGAAGCTACTGACCGGAGGCATTAGACAGCCCGAGCTCTAGAGCAGGGAATTCTCATTATTTGCCACCTATGTACGAGTGTGTGTACCTCGCAAGTCTCGTCGGCATCGGAGGCGGTGGTGAGCGGTTCAGTTCACTTGCGGAATTGCACCACCATTAGATTAGCTCATCATCATCAGTCAATTTCACAATCTGCCAACAATTGTCAGCATTTCCAATTGAGGCGATTTGCGAGTTTCTTTAAATTGGTAAAAAAAAAAATTGTAGAAAACATGTTTAAAAATCCCAATAACCATTTAATGTTGTTATCAGAAATGAGTAACGAGCTCAAGAAATTATTGTTTCATAATTAGTTTTGCTAAAATTGTGCTTTGCGGCAAAACAGCAACCTTTCGATGATTCAATCAGATTTTCGGGTATTTATTTCACTGCAACTATTTCAATATGAACCAAATTGGAACGAAATTCTAGTTAAGCTTTAACTTTTTTTAAAATTAATTTTTTGGTCGTAACTACTTCTAGGCACGGAAGGAGCTCGTTAGACGAGCCAAGGGGAAGATGTTCAACTTCGTGACTTTTTTGTTTGTTTTCTTTTTCCTTACGACATACAAAAGCCGAAATTAGACATCGAAGTGGAAAACATTTCGAATGAGGATGGGACCGTCTGTGTGTGTGTCTGTCATTTAAAAGCGATTTTCTCACACTGCACCGACCATTACAAGTACAAAGGATTTTAATTTGAAAACACAAATTAATTAAAAATAAGAACACTTTGTGGCCGGTGTGTTCTCCTACTGCTTTCCAGAAGGTGTGACAGTTTTATGGCATTAATAAAAAATACCGTTATCTTTATTTTTCCCTCTGTGAGGCATAATTATATTTTTTTTAGTTTCTATAGCTCGACTTTTAAAAGACGTAAAATTTTTCCTGTTTTTGCAATCATATTTTGTGTGTAAGAATTTATGTATTGTACGTAAGAATTGATGTACGCAGGAATTTATGTATGTATGTATAAAACACTTTATAAATATGCACTTACATTTTATATGCCGCAATTAACCGTTATTTGCTGTTGACCTCAAAAAAGTTTGTCACAGAAAGCACTAAAAAAAACAAATTAAAATACATTTATATATTTTGTTTTTAATTTAATTTTCAAGAGAAACAGAAAATTTAGAAGAAAATTGCCAGACAATTTTCAGTTAAAATTACGTTTTGAATTTTTTTTTGTTTTAACTTGCAATCTTTATTTTGTGTGTAGATTTAACACAAAAATTGTTTCTTATTATTGTTCTTTATCAGGTTTTGAATTAATAAGTTTTTAAAATTTTTGTGAATTTTTTTACCGTCAAAGTTTAAGTGCACTGTCCTTTCTTTGTCTTTCTGTTAACGTCTGGCTTGAAAATATGAAAATTTGTTGTTCGTAGCGCGTTCGTGGTTTTTCTGTATATGAAAAATCGATAACTGTGTGCCGCACTGTTCAGTTAACTCCCATCGTGTTTGCAACCATCAACGTCGTCGTCACTGTCGTGAATTTGTGTCCAAAGTGAAATGGAACAGTTAAACGAATAGCAGCTTAATGGGGAGAAAGCAGACCAGAATGCCAGGAAAAAAAGTTCATTTCAGGTCGCACAAACGACCGGTCTCCGGTGTTATTGACTGATACATTTTGTTCGGCTTTCAATCGTTTTCTTCTTTTGCCCGTTCAGCTGGTGCTAAACAATTCGTATTTACAGTTATAAAAATCAATTCACATGATGATGCACGATATCGTTCGTTTGGTCATAAAAACGATTCATATTTTGCTCTCTGGAGCAAATTATTATTTTGGGGTGCAACTGTTGTGTGCTCCGCGTTGTGGCATGTTGTCTTTTGCAATGCTCCATGAAAATGTGCTTGGCGTTGCATGAAGGGAAATTAAAAGAAAACTGCCTGAGAAGAAATAAGAAAACCAGCAACAACTGCAAATGAAATTTGCACTCCCTTATTGCAACTTGCGCACATTGTGCATGTGCCGCACACAACGCACAGAGATTTACTTTCCACTTTTCAAATGTCGTCTTGTTTCTATTCTTGACATAGTAACAAAATTGTTCAACAAATATTTTTCCCTCTTATTTTTTCTTTTGTTCTTCGTGTTAAATTTAGTTGGTATAAGTTCGCGTCTTTCGCCAAAGAACACAATTTAGAATTTAGCAGACGGGCATCGCGTTTTGCTCCAATTTGCAGTTGCATGCAAATTGTAGCCGCAGCATGTGTTAATCACACGTTTATTCTGGGCATACGAGTACGAGTACATATTCTTCAGTCGAAATGTGCAATTGGTTCTTTTGAATTCTCACGAATTTCAAACTTAGAAATTCCTTCTTATTTTACTTTTTGTTCAGTTGGACAGTGCAGCGAAATAGAATTGATTTTAGTCTGAAAAGTGAACTTCTTGTGCTTTTTGCCAACGGCTGCAAGTTCAAAACTTTTGCAAAAGAAAAACGCTGCACAAGCTTTGACGCGGCTAAAACCATTAAAAAATGTTGGAACGGACTGAATTGACATATACAGTGCAACACATAAAATGTACACTACATGTTGACTCCGGCAAAGCCTCCGTTTGCTCGGTTTTAGGTTTTATAGCAGGATTAGAATTTTGCATGAAACTTGATTTTAAGCCGATTTGAGTTTTGTTTTCGATTAGGCACGACAAATTGATTTAATCAGACAGCATCTAATGTTGCGAAATTGCACAAAAACGAATACAATTTTATCGCCAAGTTTTTCTGAGATCAGCCAGACACCCGCCAACAGATACATATTTGCTAATTTCGATAAATATTATCGGAAACCGAAATCAAAACAAATGTAGGGAGCATTTATTTTGTTTATTTGTTTTTATGTTGTTGTATGTATAACCGACCATCAGTATTTTTCTAGCAAAATTTTGCAAAAAAAAAAGTTGTGGTGAAATAAAAACACTGAAAACACAAAAATCGCACAGAGTGTAAAAAACCAACTTCAAAAATTTTAGTCGAGTGAAGACTTTTCTACAAACTTTTTAATTTCTGGCACCACTGTTTCGGTGATAACAGTATTGTTTTACGCTAAAGCAAAACAAGAAATGGTTTCCTCCATCGTTCTTTAAGCCGGCCTTTATTTTGTGGTTTCTTCTTCTTCTTTGAAAATCAAACAAATTGTCTTGTTTCTGGTTAGAAATTTGCGAGTAGCCCATCTTTTTTTATCTTTTTGTATCTTTTGTAAAACATCGATATTTTACAAGTTAAGGCTGGTTTTTGAGATTATATTTCAATAATACCGTTACCAAGTGGTGAACGCTTTTCGGCACAAATTACCCAACATTAATCGGCAAACTTGTCAATAGACAGACTGCCACAGACTGGTATGTACTCGTATGTATGTATGTATGTATATGTTGAGGCAAAATCGGTGGTAGGTGTAGGGTAAGCAACTACTATAATGGACAGCTTGTTATGCTTATGGCGGAAAATATATGGAAAAGCAAAATTAGTATATGTATGTATGTATGTATATACATATGTATCTCTTGCGCCATATAGATAAGTGATTTGCGGCAAAGAAATTAGTGCCAGAAGGCAAAAAAAGAAAAATATCCAATATAGCTTTCAGATGCGGCAGAAAAACACATTTCTAGATTTTTATAAATCAGAATATAAAATCAGACAAACCCAACTGGATACTATTTAAAAGCTAGAAAACTTATCACGAATATTTTTCCGGATAAACTGTTTGTGGCATAACCTCCAAAAACTTCATTATAAATATTTTCTGATTCAAACAAAACATTGTTCTATCCTCCCAGCAAATCGTTTGTTGATTCAGTAAAATCACATTGTAGGTTCGTGTTGAAACAAAAATTTCGCTGTTTTAGCAAACTATTTGATTGACAATTTCGGTAAAAACAAAAATGGTTTTTTAAACGAAGTGTGCAGTGATTTCGCTCAAAAACTTTGCTTTCCAGCGTCAAAAAAGATTTCATTAAACACAAAAAACAGTCATAATTTTTTCTGTGCGCCATAAATGAAAGAGTAAAAACGAAACGAGCAAAGTTGAATATTTCAAAGAAAATTTGGAAAACTAGTATGAAAATATTATATGTATATTTCCGCTTTTTGGCGATTTGTTTTTGTTTACAAGCATTTTGTTAATATAAACTATTTGCAAAAACAAAAACTAAACTTGTTTTCTGTGTGTTTTCTAGTTGTCCATATGCCGACATTTCGTAGTTGCTATTCAACTCGTCAGTAGTAGACTTGAAAACTTTAAAGAAATTCATACGTATGTATGTATGTATGTTCAGAAATACAGCTTTATATTCAACTGCCTTTAAACAAACAAATTTAATAATATGTTTCAGAAGTGTGATTAAGTCAACTCAGCCGCTTGTAAACTACATACATATATGTTTTTTAACCGATTTCATTTGAATCAACATGCTGGGGCTATGGAGCATATTTAGCTGGCATAGGGAGTATATCTGCTTCCCTGCTATCACAAAAGCTTTCGAACTTAATGAGAACCACTTTTACTTAAAACTGTAGGAAAAATCGTGGTTTTAAGGAAGCCTCGCCGATAGCAGAAATGTTTAACAATTTAAATCTTTGACTGTTATGATCACTTTAATTCATCTTTTGGGTCGTTAAAAACGTATTCAAATATGATTCGATTATATTATATAGTATGTTTATGTAGAACAATGATTGATTGGTGTATCGCGCTTAAAAAAGCATTCGTCTATATGACAGAACAATGATTTCTTGATTTCTCCCTTGGGCGACTGAAAAAGGATGCGCCTGTATAACAGAACAGTGATTTCTTGGTTTATTGCTTTAGTGATTGAAAAATGATTCGTCCATATGAAAGAATAATGATTTTAGTTTTTGGAACACAGGCAAGTAATAAATATGAAGACTAGCAAGACACCCCGGCAAGCAAAATACGATTGCAAACTGATGCAAAAAATGCTCATAGTAGTTAGGAAATCTGTTTAAAAAAATCATTAGAAATATAATCAAAAACTATATCGTTTTAGATATAAAAATGAGCCACAAAAGATTCAGCAGAAAATTGCTCAAAAATAAATGAGAAATCGTATCATATATGAGTGCTTCTTTAATTATTCACAACGAAAGTACCAAAGTGATCGGAAAATATGCTCGCATGTGATTATTTTGCACGTCAAGCTGATTCCCAGAAGATTCTTCATTATGATTCAAAATGCTAACTGGCTATTACAAACAAACTTAGCAAATCTTATTGAGTTTTTCACAAATTTGGTGGTGGTATATAAATGCATACATGTATATATACATACATACATACATACATGTGGACATATGTACATATATGGACATATTTAATAACCCAAAAGAGTGCGTATACACACTAAGGGTTTCATTCCAATGCACACATGTACAAACGTGTAACTAAAATATATGTACATATACAAATTCGAGCACATACATCCACTATGTAGTAATGTAAAACCGTTACATACAAACGTATATGGTAATGTGCATTTGTACATATGTATGTATGTTCACAAAATTAATTATTAAATTAAATTACATAAATTCACGCATATATTTTACTTGCCAACCAACTTAACTTCAGAGTTGAGCTGATATTTTGTTCAAGGAAAAGATATGAAAAATGCACTTCCGGTTAGATAAGTATGTAGATACACTCACATGTATGTACATGTGTACAAATGCATATCTACATACATATGTGACAGATAATGTCGCCATATTGCAAAATTACGAAATAGAACAAAATTTTAAGCGGACGATAATTTTTATTTAAATTTGATTTTGATTTAGTATAATAATATTTTCATTTCTTATTCATTTGCACACCGGCCGGTATTAAATGCACGTATTCTTGCACATTTCGTTCATTCACTTTCGCATACTTACATACATACATATATGTGTATGTACATACGTAAGTAGTCTTATGCATCCATATATACACACATACATACGTGCACATATGTATATAAAACTATTTCCTAGAATACCTATACACTCAATTTAATTATGCAAAAGAACACTTTAAAATCTTCAATTTCATATCAACTTTATAAAATTTATAAAAATTAATTCACAAAACACTTACCACTTTGATAAAAGATAATTTTTTAAATTATTTTCTTATGGATGCTTGCAATTTTTTTCAAAGTTTTAGGATCTTTTAACAGACACAAAATTTTTCTACCACTTACCTCGAGCGCAAAAGACGGAAAGGCCGATTTTCACAATGCCCAAGATGCACATGCGCTGGAAAAGCGCATCATACCCATTAAAAATTCGCATACATGTGTAATGAGCATTTACAACGAATGAATGCACTACTTTGATGGGTATCGAAAGCTTCAGCCCTTTTGCCATAAGTGTAAGTGGGAAATTTAAAAATACCAAGATTTGTGAATCATTTTTGGCCATTATACCATGCAATTGTCAATGACAAGTGAAAATTGTAAATTGACAAAGATGAACGACAGTACAGAATGCTGCTGCTAGAACAAAGGCAGAAAGCTTTTGAAGGTTTTCGGAACTCAAATAATGAATGAATTTTCAAGAAGAAATTTAAACTATGAATTAACCGAAAAACGCATTTTATAGGTTATGGCGCTATGTACTGACACATGTATGTACTATGTACATGTGTCAGTACATGTGTCTTGTTCTATAACAAGAACGACTTCTAGCATCATAACCGTCAGAGAGGGAAATAAAGAAAAATGGCGATCACTCGATTAGGCAATGGCGTATTTTTATGATTTCATGGAAGCCCGCAGGACAAGCCAAACACTCTAATATGAAAAACAATTTAAATCAAAACTATTAAAGAATAAATATTTACAGAAAAAATATTCAGTTTTTTTCTTAAAACATGATTTTGGTAATCTTAGGGTTTTTGGAATTTTATTGGCGCAAACGTTATTTTTAACTGTAGAAGTATAAAATTTCTTGTAAATTAAAAAATATCATTTGCCTTAAGAGTGTTTTACAACACTGACAAGCAACCGTTTGGAGACACGTTGGCAAACTCAGTTTTGATGTCTCATGTTTGTTATTGTTTAGAAATTATGATTGAATGCTGGGCTGGGTTAGTGAGCATATGAGTCTTAGAAGGGAAGCCACATAAGTTGTACGCCGCGGCGCTCAATACTTCCTGGACTATAAAAAACTGAGATCTTTATTATCATAATGTGTTTTTATTATTTATTAAATACATATTTATATACATACATACATATGTATATGTAAGCTCCCTGAGATATGAATATGAGGCGTAATTGATCGGATCATGATCACACTTCATCTAAAAAATACGTTTTCAGATTATAGCTTCCTTGAGATCCTTATTATTATAAATTATTGAATATGCATATGTAAATGTGCTTAATTTTTGCCGTTGCTGAAAAGCAAAACCATGTAACTAAAAAAAATGGGAAAACGATTTTTTGATTGTCTAGCATATCAACTATTGCCATGTCCTCTCCTATTTTTACTCTCATATAATAAAAATTTCACATTTTACAAGCGTAAGTCGAAAGTACGAAGGCCCACGACATCTAATTATAATCAAATATGTGATGAATTTCGGCCGATTTAAAAAGTAAATCGTTATTCAAAACCGACAAGGCTGTGATGAATTTCTGTCGATTTCATATTACATGTTTTGTTTCATTCCCCACAGTTCAAAAATAAAAACACAAATTCTGTTGTTAAAAATTTTAAAAATTAGAAATAAAAAAACAAAAAAATTTAAACATTTTTTTTAAATAAAGTAATGCAAAGTTTTTGCCAGCTACAGGTGTCATGCATTGACAGTCCATTGCTATACAAATTTGTGGTCAAATCAGTCCATAAATTCTCTACGTCCACTATGTTTCTTTTGATAAACTCCCTGACGATATTAGGATGGCTTTCCATAAACTAAATCAAGGCATTTGCTGGATATTGTTCTTCTATTTTCCCCTGTATAATCATGTGACAAAAAATTTCAATTTTTAAATTTCTGCCAAATTTTACTTACATTTTTGTTGTACTGTTTCTCTTTTCGTTAAAGTGAAGAAACCAGGCTTAAAAATTAATTTAAACTGAAATTATCAAAATGCATCGCATCACATATTAAAATCGTGTTTTTTAATGAGACGAAGTGGAATATGAAATCGTTACACCAAATCTTAACACATCACTTGTTTTGATTTTAAAAAGTTTTGGCGACAATCATGATCACATGCCGGATTCTTTCTTCTGTAAAATAGTAAACATGTTAGTTACGTGGTTTTGCAGTTCTGCTGACGATTTTCCTATTGACCACAAATTACAATCTATAGAATATCATGTGCATGAATCTAAAAATCCAAAGGCTTTTTCTTATACTGCCCCAACTTTTAAACAATTTTTTTGACTCGTCATAGAAAGATAATTATTTAAATTATTTCATTCACAATTGCTTTCTTTTGCCCACTATCTATTATTCTTCTATCTTTTATTTTCTCCAACTTCTTTCAGATAAATATGGTCATTAAAAAAATCTAACTTTGTTGTTCCAAACCGTGTTCGTATAATAATTATATGTAATATAATTATGCGTGAATTTTTATTTGTTTCTTTAAATGATACGATGTAATTACAAATAGCTATAACAATTCTATGTATCGATTGTAGACTGTGGATTATATTAAATACAAATAATTAGTTTTAATATTAAAAGTAATTAAATGAATTGAAAGTTCGTCAATGGTATGTAGATAGAATAGAGTGATCCATATACATATAAGTTCCAGCATACAGACTCAATTCGTTAGAGCTGCCAATCTTTTAATATGTTGAGAGTGTTTGAATAAGTTCGGGTTGTGAACTTCGCTTAATTTCTTTTTAATATTCTCCATTTTTCACAGAATTGCAATCGCGTAGGGAGGGGATTCATGAAAAACATCTGCTCGCAAAAACCATAATTAGTATTAGGCAAACGCATTGCGCTTGAATCTAAGAAAGGCAAATCAACTCTGTTTCATGTTCAATATCATAATTGATAATTATTCATATCATTCATTAAAGCAGGACTAAAAGGATCAATCATACATGCTCCCACATACTTCCATGTGACTGGTTTATTCACACTTATCGAATTTATTAAAATAATTTTGCGTTTATTATGCCTCAGGTTTTATTATATATCTTTTCAACTCATATTTCCTTAACTCTTAATTTGTTTGTGTTTTGCGTCAAATTGGGAACCATTCAACATAGGAACCGTCACATAAACGTAGCAATCCATAAGAAAGAAATTGGATGAGAAATGTGTTCATCACATTATTTTCTTAATTTTTATTTTTATGTTTTTATTTCTGCATGATGATAACTGCATCGAGTGGTTCCTGCCTTGACGCAAAGCACAAAATTTTGTAAATAACTTAAAAGTCGAGTGCGTATAACTTTTAAGGCCTAATATTAAAAACCATCATGTTTTTGTATTAGTTTTTCTCTCATTTACCACTCATAGAATAAAAACCGGGAAGTGAAACAAAATAACATTTCGATACCACTAGATTTATTTACATATGTATGTATACGAGCCTAAAAGCTTTTGATTCATTTCAAGTATAAGGAATGGATAACGTTTCAAGCACAAAACAGACCGTTTAATTTTGAATGAAATCGTACTTTCTTAACAAAAACACTAACTGAACTGTCGTCGTACATTTGAGGCTAAAAATAACATCTCTGGCCAAGAACCGGCATTCACAAAACATGACTCATTAAAAGGTGTTGTTGTCAAACTCATTTTTAAGCTAAAAGCACAAAGCATTTCGTTATTTTGTGACTAAATAAAAGTTAGAAAATATACTTAAAGAGTAAAGAAAATAAGTAAGTATTAACTTAAAAAATGATTTTAGCTTTCGATCTGTGAAAACATGATTAATTATTAAAGGATATGGCAGATCCTAGGCTCAGACAGTTGACAATTAAAACGGGTGTTATTAAGCGATTAACGAAGGAGAAAACTGTTTATGGAAAAGAAGTTTTGATCGAAAAGCAGCGCTTGGAAAAATTTCGGAATGGAGGCTCCGATGAGCATGTCCTAAAAAAACAAGAAGAAGTGATTCAAGAATGTCTTATGATGCTGCCGGACTCCACAAGAAGGTATGTAAGGCTATGAAAACGGCGTGTGCATGTTGAAGTGCTCTTAAAATTAGTCATATTTTTACAAAATATTAATGAATTTTATAGGCTGCAAAAAGAACTTGAAATATTCGAGAGATTTTTAGATGATGAAAAAGACTTACAAGAAACAAAGGAATACGAAACAGCAACAATAGTAGCAAAAGAAGCGAAAGAAGTGCTGTCCAAAACTACTTAAACAATTCCAATAATTTGTCAACTCGCTATTATAACTTAATTATTACTTACCTATGTTTTAAATCCACATTTTTTTATAAAGTAAAAAATATTTCACATTAAAAATCTCGAAAAAAAATTAAAGAATGGATTCCTCATATCGCAAAGTGTCTCAGGTGAAGTTAGATATAAAAGAAGTTATCGACAGTCTGCACCAACTAAATCATGTCGAAAACCAAAACGATATGGAGGGTTTATTAGTCAAAACTGAGTGCCTACTCAGCAAGTTGGAAAAATATCCCTTGAAAAGCATTAAATCTAAACTCAAGAGACGGCAAAAGCAAAGGGTGAGAAAAAAGTTGAATAAGAAAGTTCGCAAAGACATCAAGCAATTGTCTAATATAGAAGCCTCGAACGAAACAGATTTGATTGCTAGCGTAGTTATGAAAAAATCAAATCACAATTCCAAAAGTATTGAAGAATGCAAACGTTTTCTTCAGACTTTTGAGTTGCTGGAACAATTACATTTTTCACGGGGACAAAATTCTTCCGCAACCTATAAATTCGCATTGAATTTACGCCAATTGAAGTTGATTTGGAATTCTTTACTACAAGATAAACAAAAAGAACTAACATCGAACGAGTCGGCTATTCAGCAGCAGTGGAATGAAGTGCTTTTTGGTGCGCCAGAGAAAACTTACTTTCACATCGCACCTGATCTAAACGATTTTGTAAGAAAAAGGTATTGCTCAAATGCTGTTTAAACATAAACATGTTTTTTAAAATCTACATTTTATTTATTGTAGGAAAATTTGGGACTCTTATATTAACAATAAATATGGATCGTCTATACCCACAGGTTGGATTACGCCGCTTTCAGAAGCCAAAGAAGAATGGAAGCCATATCTTTCACAACGGAATTCTTAGAAATATAACATGAAAATTTAACAATGTTAAAAATTGTTTCTTTATTAAATAAAATAAGATATTAAAAAAAGGATATTTTTGATGTCTACTATAGAGTTTTTAAGTACTTACAATGTACCTATGTTTTATTAGTGAGCTTTAAGATATATAAAAGATTTTGAAGATTATTAGACTCGACACGAAGAAGCGTATCCATACCTGAATTATTTACTTGTACATACATCTGCTTGAATATCGCCAAATGGTTTCAGAATAAATTGTATGTTTAGAAACTGGAAATTATTTCCTCACTTGCTACGCTACTGACATTAAAAAAGACATTTCCTTTTAGAAATTTTACGCGTTTTATTTTATGGAATTGTTGAGAACGTTTTTGCTTAATAACTAAACACAAAAATGCTTGCTATATAGGCATATTTTCATTGATTTGACACTTTTTTTTAAAGTTTATTCATAAACCCAATCAACGGCAGCGGGTTTCCAGTCAACGAGTTCTTTCTCATTGAACCACAAGGCAATTTCTTTTTGAGCCGATTCGACAGCATCGGATCCGTGAATGATATTGCGACCAACTTGAATGCAGAAGTCACCACGGATTGTACCAGGCAAAGAATCAGCTGGGTTGGTAGCGCCCAACATTTGGCGACCTGTCTTGACAACATTCAAACCCTCCCACACCATGGGAACCACTGGGCCGGAGCTCATGTAGTTGACCAAACCGGGGAAGAAGGGACGAGCAGACAAATCAGAGTAGTGTTTCTCCAACAAATCTTTGGAAGCCTAAAAATTAAAACAAAATTAGCACTTGTTAAATTTACTCCAAGGATTAAGCCTGACACATGTCTGCCATATCTGTTTTACATAACCTCAATTTATTAACACATTCCAATTAACTTTTCAAGGTTATACAATCACACAAATTTATTTTTTTATCAACTTACCCACATAAATTTCATGGCAACCAATTTGAAACCTTTTTGTTCAAAACGTTCGATAATTTTTCCAACAAGTCCACGTTGGACGCCATCGGGTTTAACCATAATGAAGGTACGCTCCGTGTTGCCAGCCATTGCGCTTGATATCAAAGAGAACAATACCAAAATTGTTCCGATCATGAACAAAATTTTCGTTTCGCTGCTACGAGTTCTGCCGCTTCTAATGCCTGCGTTGCCGGCGAATGATGACGTCTTGAAAAATTTGTGTACTGGCATGAATTCTACTGTGAATATTTTATTTTTTATGGCTGCATAAAATGTCATTCGAATAATTGTGAAGGTGACAGTAGCATGCACAATAGAACCCTGGTTTTACAAACTCATATACATATGTAAGCTGAGGCGACATGTTTTAAAGATGTATTTATTCCTGTCAATCAGACAAGCAGTATGATGAACTTGACATTTATTGATTAAATTTGAACTCACACATATTAATTTCTTGAATATTTTGGATAATAACCAATAAAAAAGAGGTTGCAAAACATGTCATTTGTAAACAGCGACTAGAAAACTGGGTCAATTGAAAATCAAAATAACAGAAATGTATGCAATTCCTTTTTACAAAAAGCAGATTGTGTCGAAAGCTAAATTCATTGTTATCTATATTTTATGTTTGCCATTCGAGAGCTTCACTGTATTTGTTTAACGTTTTATAACAAAAATATCTTATCTTATTGTGAATCGCCTACGGTTATTTCTCGCAAACGTAGAAAGGGGAAGTTGTTAAACATGATTCACGATGGAAGTCTTATTTACGAATTATTGATTTATGATATATGTATGTATGTAATCCAATTAACAATAAAAAAGCCTTTCGAATTCTAGTGTAATAGTTTTAGTAGTATGTAAGTGGCTTGATAAATGATTGAAAACTATATTTGTATATACATACATATAATGTCATATATCAAAAGTGTCTCACATCAGGCGTGTAATTGGGCATTTGAGGCAAATATTGTACATACAATAAAGCATGCGTTATCCGTCGCCTTTTTGAACTGACAACTAAATTAAAATACAGACTGTCACATAAAGTACGTCGTTTTCAATGCGACGTATCAAAGTTGGCAACTTTCAACGTATGTATGTACGTTGAGTACAACTTTCAGTCAATTTTCTCTTTGTTTTCACTTACAGTAATTAAAAAAATATTTATTAACTTTTGTGCAACGTGAAAAACTAGAAATGGAAAACAAATTAATTGAGGCTCTGCGTGTGCGATTTTACATGCGTTAACAAATTACGCATTGTGCCAATTTAATCCGTCCTTGCGTTAAAGGCAAAGTATGAAGCCAAAAAGAGGCTCTGCGGCAAGTAATTGTCATTTTACGGCAATAGTGTACATTTTTATTTTCACCATTTTTAAATTCACCTATTTCTGCAATAACACTTTTCGCACCTTATTATTGATACGTTACCTTAATACTAAATTTAAAATATGTACATATATACTTGCATACATATCAGCTTGATATGCATGTACATATTCCAAGTCTGAAAAGATATTAATTAAAAAAGTATGATTTCCTCGTAGTCTTATATAAGATAAGAAATTAAAAAAAGAAGTTAAATCTAACGATTTCAAAGCAATAATAATAATTTTATTTTGTGGAATTTAATCTAGCTCGCCAGTTTCTAACTCCCTTTAGCATTGGACTGAATGATATTTCAATAAAAATAATTTCAAAAGACTTGCCACACCTACACATTTGAAATCCTTGCTCTCCAGATACATAAAAACAACATTGTTTGAGCCTACCCCACTTAAGTTTTTGTTAAATTGGAAGCAGCCATTACCCAATAATAATGAAAACATTGCCAGGGACATTGCGATTTTCTTTTATTAAAATAAACTTTGCATGGAAACAACTCTACTCCCTGCCGTATTGAAAAAAGTTGCAATAAAACCAATTAATAACATATATACATACATATAATAGCAGATATTTTAAATTCCCCTTTTTAAATAAATTGTACAAAAGGTGTTTCATTGATGCAACTCAGTTCTCTCGATTCACGATTTCCACCTCTTCATTGCCATACACGTCCTGATATTTTGCGACAAAAAAGGTTGCAGGTTTCTTTAATATCTAAAAAAAACGATGAAAACGCCTTAATTTTTGTAATCAAATAGTATTTTATTTGCATATTTACTTTTGCAGTAGCTTCCAAAAGCAATTTCTTATCAAATTCAACATTTGCTCTAAAGCCCCAATAGTAATAAAATCTTTAAATGAAATACTCATACAAAATATGTGCGTATTTTTAATTTAATTGTTCTTACTTGGTTTCTACATCCAGTTCACTGACGACTTTTTCACGTCTTAAATAGAGTTGTTTAACGAATGTTTCGGTAATCAGCTTTTTCAGATTCGATCCAAAATACGGGTGGTATTCATCAACTCTAATACGTATGTTATTAAGAAATTGCATTAATTCCTCTTAAAGAAAATATATATAAATTTTAGATAAGGAAATTTTATTAAACAAAAGCTTAGTTAAGTATTGCTTAAGGATTTTTATTACCTTCACTTGTTTTCGTTTGATTTAGCGTGTCTGAGCCTCGCATAAACAAATATGAAAGTATTATAAAAAGAAGAGTTAAATGGCGTTGCTGATCCTCGTCCAACAGTAGCAAAGTGTTTGCTTTTTCTTCACTATAGCAAATGTAGGCCTTGCCACTTTTCGAGTCAGGTACATCAACAAGCAACAATCCATATGTCTGGTATATAAAGATTACAATTTTCATATTTAAGTCAAAAATACATAAATATTTTCATATAACACCTCTTTCAAAGCTGCCTTAGCGTTGTTAAGAGCCATGGCAAATGACTTTCCTTTTGTATTTATTGTGGTCGTCATGTCCCTTTCTTTTAAAGGCAGCTTCGTGCATGCGCCATGCAACACGTATGTGATAATGCAGTTAGTATAATTTGAAATATCATCTATCGAAAACGATTCCATTTCACAGGTATAAAAAATATTTGCGCTAAAAACTTTATTTACTTCTGCCTATATTATTTTTATTTATTTACAAACGTATGCAGTGTTTGAGAATGACAACAAAAACATTTTTATCAATCTGTGCTCGAAAACGATTGTTTAACGGCGCTACCATATTCCTGTTATTTTAGAATAAAGTTTGTCATCTTAATCCGATGTTTTCGTAATGGAATACTATGAGAACATCAATAAATATGTAAAGACCGTGGCATATAGCACATTCATTTTACGTCGCCTTTTTCAACTGACAATTAAATTTTTTTGTGAGCTTTGCCACGTAAAGTATGTCGACTTCAATGAAACGTATTAAAGTTGGGCAACTTTTAACGTACGTTGAGTGTTTTGACAACTTTCAGTCAATTTTTTCTTTGTTTTCATTTATAGTTGTTAAAAAAATATTTATAATATTTTGTGCAACGTGAAAAAAATTAAAAAGCTAGAAATGAAAATAAATTAATTTAGGCTGTGCGTCTGTGATTTTACATGCGTTAACGAAGTATTCAACCTAATTCGTCGTAGCGTTAACGTCATTTAAGAAACATCACTTAAATAATCCTAGTGCATTAATAAAAATATGCATATAAACTTAACATAATCCTAACCCCCAAAAAATAATGTGGTAAGATGGTTTACGACTGAAAAATCATACAAAGTAAACTTTAAATTCTATCTACTTCAATTTGGACATTTTGGATATAACAAATTTGAAATTGGGGATAAAGTTTTGAAAAGACTTGGGAAGACAGCTTAAATTTGACACTAGTTTCTTATTGTCAAACTATTATTAAATTTTTGTAATAGAACTCACGTGTTGGTAATTACAATTTGGTACAAATAAAAAAGTAAACAAAGCAGTATATTAGAAATTAAATTAGAGAAAATAGTGAATAATTATGGTGACTCAAGAACAAATTAAAGCAATTGGTTCTGTTTTAAACAATAAAGATAGGCCCCTTAAGGAAAGATTTCGGGCGTTGTTCACATTGAAAAACATTGGTGGTGAGGATGCTATATATGAGATAAGCCGGGGATTTACAGATGATTCAGCATTGCTAAAGCACGAGCTGGCATATTGTCTTGGTCAAATGCAGGACAAAGCGGCTATAGGTACACTAACTCAAGTATTAGAGGATGTACATCAGGAACCTATGGTAAGGCATGAGGCAGCAGAGGCAATGGGGGCCATTGGTTCTGCTGAAGTTATACCTATTTTGGAGAAATATAAAAATGATCCAGTCATTGAAGTTGCAGAAACTTGTACTATTGCATTAGATCGTGTTAATTGGGTGCAAAAAGCTGAAAAGATTAAAGACAGCAACCCCTATGCTTCCGTGGATCCATCACCTCCAGCTGAAAGCAATAAATCCGTTTCAGAACTAAGAGCTATATATATGGATTCCCAAAATAGCTTATTCGATCGTTATCGTGCAATGTTTAGTTTGCGCAACTTACGCAGTGAAGAATCTGTTTTGGCAATAGCGGAAGGACTGAAAGACTCTTCCGCACTTTTCCGTCACGAAGTTGCCTTTGTCTTAGGCCAATTGCAAGAAAAGTGCAGCATTCCATTTTTAAAAGAAAACTTGGAAGATTCTTCCGAAAATGAAATGGTACGTCATGAATGTGCAGAAGCGCTGGGTGCGATTGCAACTGAGGAGTGCATCAATATTTTAAGTCGTTATGCTGAGGATGAGAAACGCGTCGTTAAAGAGTCATGTGTAATTGCTTTGGATATGTGCGAGTACGAAAACAGTCCAGAATTTCAATATGCTGATAGTTTGTTAAATTTAGATAAATAAGTTTTTTTTCTGGTAATTTTATATGTACATATTTTTCTCCTAGTTATTTGTCCCTGTTGGTATCTATAACGATATATTTTTTTTATAAAATAAACTAAATTTATACTTACATACATACATATGTATGTACATCGGCTTAAATATAATTCAATGTTCTAAAAATGAAGTAAAGAAAAACTTTGTATTAACGCCAAATTAAATCCCCTGTATTTTGAATTTCGTTAAGGAAAATCGTAATATGAGTGTAAAATCTAAAGAATTTAATAAAAACAAAACCCTTAAGGTTATTTATTTTTTTTGGTACTTAATTTAATTTACAAACGGGTACCTGTTTCTGAGTTTTTTATAATCCAAATCAACATACAAAAAGAGTTCAAAACATATGCACTTTTGAAGGAGTTAATTCTTAATAGTTACATGTATATATATATATATTATGATTGTTTTTAAAAAAGTTGGCAGGCTTGTTTTAATAAAAATACAACACTGGCATTTGTCACCACTTATACATTCACCACTTGTGAGCTAATATGAACAATAACTTTGTACGCGGCGTTACGTTGGTGAAGTGAAAAATTTCATTTTAACTAAATTCGGTTGTTTACATTGCGAATTCGTTTCATATTTTTATGAAATTAGTTATTGCGCGATATATTTTATAGATTGATTTTACTTGATATAGTCATATTGATTGATTCTTGTCTGCAAAGCGACTTTAAATTGTGTATAAAGGGAATAGTTTCTTTACATCTATAAAAATCGTGCGCCTTTCAGTGTGTGTGTGTAGAAAAATACAATTGAAGCAACCTACGTTTTTCTCGTTAAATATAGAGGAAGTGTGCGGTAGTGACAGAGAGAAAAACATTTTACATTAAAAATTATTAATTTGCTATAAAATAATTTTAAATTATACATAATATAAAAGAAAGAAATTTATCACAAGTAGCAAAACATGTCGGAAATAGTGGAAAATGTAAATGAAGAAAATAGCGCGCAAAACAACGAGGAGGCAGCGCCGCCGACCGAAGCTGTGGTAGACGCAACCCTCAATAACGTTGACGCTGCTGTTAAAGCTGTACCTGAGGCAGTTGAAACTACTTCCACTGCCATAAATGAGAATGCTGATGGCTCCGGATCGAAAGATAGTTCGGAAAACGCATCATCTTCGCCAAAAGTGGACAACAAAAAAACCCCGGTATGTATGTACCTACACATAGACATCCTTTTTTATAACCAATATGTGTATATCGACTGAGATGTGTGAGTATTGTGTTGACTCGGCTGTCCAATTAGCAAGGTTGCGCGATAAAGATTACCTCGTTTCTATTGGTTTTGTGTTCGTCGTTTTGTTTAGTCGTTTTACTTGTTTTTCTAAGTTTTTGTGTGCGAATTAAATACAAACAAAAAAAGATACGAAGGAGAAGGTATGAAAACAGCGATCAGTTGCTGCGCTGCCTTCTACTACAGAATTATTTTCCCGCGTGTTTACTCATGATTTTGGATTTACATATATACGTACAACACCAATACTGTATATTTTAGGTGCATATACATATGTACATATGTATGTAGGTATTTCATGCCATATTATTTGATACAAAACAAGGCGTCTTCGTCTTTTTACAAGAATTATATGTACTTATGTATATTTGATTTAGAAGTTGCACATATTAAAAACTTGAATACTATGTAGTTATGTGTTACTTATTTTACATGAGCAGGAAAAATTTCATTAAAATTACACATGCATACATATGTATGTATATACACAGATAAAAAAACATACATACATACGTAAATATGTGCACGAAATTGCTGCTCATACATTTTTAGCATGCGTTTATTTTTATATGGTATGGTACGTTATCAGTTTTTCCCATCTACATACGAATTTGGTTTTGTTTTATCTTTACAAATTCTCACTCACTGTATTAGATTTGTGTGTTTTGTGTTTGCTGTACTTTGATACCATTCTCTTTCTCTTGTTATGTTTGTTAATATGTATTGTGGTGGATGGAGAAAGATGAGAGCAGTAGCAAATGCATAAAATGTTCTCAAAAAATGGAATCATAATGTCAAATTTATTTATACACAAGGTTTGACATTTGACTAGCATTAGCTGAGAACATCATTAGTGTTTCTTTTATATCTGTGGAGTTTTATCATAACAGTTTAAGTCAAGGGAAGGCAAAAATAAAATTGAGGCAGATACATGTTTCAAAAGAAAACTGCACTTAATAATAAATGTTATAAAACTGAAATTACAAAAAACACTCATCAATAATACGAAAAAGATTTTTGTCAAACAAAACATGCAATATTTCCTCAATTTGATAAAATTAGATTCAGTTTTTGTTTAAACTTCACTTAGCTGTTATGATAAAATGCCACAGTTACATACATACATACATATGTATGTACATAGCCATATGTATGTAGTTATGTAGGTATATATCGTTACTTTAATATAGAAAGGCCCTAACTCGTTTTTTCTCAAATCGAGTTCGAAAGATGATCATCCAACACATCATTGGCAAAATTGACGTGATTCGAGTAAAAATAACAAAAATATAAACAGTTGAAAAAAAGACTACAAACGACTACAAAACTTTAATTTTTATTAAGTTTTTTCTCTCCTGAAAAGTTAGGAAAACGTTACTTAGGGCCTTTCTATATTAAGGTATCGATATGTAAGTATATACATACATATGTTTGTAATACAGCGAAAAATATTTAAAAAGACTAAGGGCCAGTTTTTAACTTAAAAATTAAACGGTGTTTAAACTGAAGTTCTGTTTCAACACCGAATTAATTTTTATAGATCATATTTAAATACAACTTAAGTTTTTTATACTACCATATGACTTTGACAGTTCTGCCAATTATGAAAATTGCGCATTGAAGTTTTTTCATTATTTGATAAAAAAAAACAGCAGCATAATCGAGTGCAAAAAGGCTGACAGAGTGTGGTTTCGAAACCACAAAATTTTGAAAACTAAATATTTTAATATTAAGTTAACTAAATAGTAAGCAGCTGTTAAATGAAGAAGTTGTTTATATTTTTTTGGCATTTAATAGTGCTGCCATACTTTTATCATAATTAAATACCAAACGCAATTTGAAAAACTGAAACCATATTTAAATACAACTTAAGTTTAAAGAAAAATTAACTAATTTCGTATTTAAATATTAAGTTAAAAACTGGCCATAAGCAATTATGTAAATCCTCTGGCTATTGTGTTATTAGGCGATACTGATGAAATTCGAAGACTTAAAAGATACCATGTGTTAGATCTACCTTTCAGAAGTTATTTTTCTTTTTTTAATTTTTAAAATTTGTATTATTATTATCTTTTGTTTTTTTTATTGTTTTCTTTTAACTTAATGCTAAAACTTTAAATTTAATAATTACTAAAACTTAAGTTGTTGTTATTGTAAATATAAGATGGACCAAATCTGGATTTTTTTCTGTTAAATTTGGAATATTTCTATAGTTTTATACGTTTTTATATGTGTAACTCTAAATGTCAACATTAATGTGATTAATTTTGCTTATTATCTCAATATAAGATAGATTGCAAAATAAATAAAATACAAAAAAATATGTTTCTACATATTTTGTTTCTTCTTATTTATTTTCTTATTTTGTCTTTTTAATTTTTTTAATTTAATTTATTTTTTAATTTGTTTTCTTTATACTGTTTTTTATGTACATACCTACATACCTACATACATATGTTCTTTTATTTCATTTTTATTTACTTTCTTTTTTATATATGCACATATGTATGTCTGTACATATGAATGTATGTATGTATCTATGTAGTATTTACATATGCACGTACATACATACTTTTTATATTTACCTATTGTTTATTTTTTTTATATTTACCTATTGTTTTTATAAATAATTAAATCTTTTTAAAATGTCATTAAATTCATTTCAATGCCTTCTGGCAATTATGTACATATATACATACATACGTATATATGTATGTATGTATGTGTGTGTGTAGAAACATACATACACATTTAAGAATATAATTAATAAGTATATGTAATTACTAGTTTTACTATCAGAATTCGAAATATTTTCAATACCAATACTTTAGGCATGCGACATGCATATGTATGTACATATACATAAATGCATACATATGTAATTATATACATACATATGTATGTACATACATACATACAGAGACGGAAAAAAATATTCACACACTACCTTTTTATTATTTAATAGTGATATATTTTTTATAAAATAAGTTTATAAGATTATGTTGTTAATAACAACAATTTGTCTAAGAATAGAATTAACAAAACTAGAAACAAATTTAACATTTGTTGAAATCTCACAAAACAATGAATGCAAATTACAACTTAACTCAATATTTGGGGGGACAGAATTATTCACACAACATAAATTGCAGCATTACAAAGTTCAAACTTCTGAACAATATGGAATCACTTTGGACAAAAAATGTAACAGTCGTCTTTTATTTTCATTTTATCATTTTTTTTCAAAAAGTTTTTGTGCAAAAATTAGAAGATATTGTTAAAATAGGCCGTAAGCAGAAGGAAACTACTGAGGAAAAAAGAAAAATCATGTGTTGAGGTTGGAAAGATTGTTAAGAGAAGCCGTTTTATTATTTATAGTATAATAAAACGATTCAAAAATGCTACAGACCTTAAAAAGCCCTACTCATACTAATAGATTTCGTAAACTTACTGCCAAGAAAGAGAAAAGTTGTAAGAAAAATAAAAAATATCCAAAAATAAGTTCTATTCAGGTTGCAGCAGAGACGCCAGAAGAAAATGGAGTTGAGATTCACCCAAAAACTGTTCGTAGAACACTGCACCGTGCCGGATATAGTTCTCGTCTACCACGTAAGAAACCTCTTATAAGTAAAGTTAACCAGAAAAAGCGGATTGGGTTTGCAAAATCGTACATAAACAAACCTGAAGAGTTTTGGAATTCTGTACTAATCACCGATGAATGCAAATTCAATATCTTGCAATCTGATGGAAGGATACATGTACGGAGAAAACGAAATTGCGAAGTAGAAAAACAGAACACAATCACCACGGTGAAACATGGGGGGTGTCTGTAGCAGGTGTTGGAAGATTGGTGTTTATTGAAGAAAACATGAATAAGACCTTTTATCTCAGTATATTGAAGGAAAACCTCCAAAACAGCGTACGAAAATTGGGTGTCGATGATAATTTTTACTTCCAACTAGATAATGACCCAAAGCATACAACCCATGACGTCAGAATATGGATCGTTCACGATGTATCGCATATTCTCCCGACTCCCCCACAATATCCGGACATGAATCCCATTGAGCATTTATGGGATGAACTTGGTAGAAGACTGGAGAAACACAATATGACAAGTAAAAGACAGCTGAAAGAAATCCTTCAAGAAGAATGGGAAAATATTGGAACGGAGGTGACAAAAATGCCAGCCGAATCAATGCCGAATATGTTACAAGAAGTTTAAAAAAAAAAATTAGCTTCAAGTAATTCTCAGATAACCCCACATGTGTGAATAATTTTGTCCTTATAAAAATGTGTGCTCTTTTTGATTTTTAATGAAATTTTTTTTAAAATTAATTTATGAAATTTTTTTTATTGTTTTTTACTTTCCCACAATTAAATAAATCTTTAGCATAAACTATTCTTGGACCTTTATTTATTCATTAGAGAAAATAGTTAGAAATTGAAAAATCAAACACAAGTGTGAATAATTTTGTCCGTCTCTGTATGTACATACATATGTACATATGTGTATAAAGTAAGTACCTAGAGTATACTTAGGCAAAATAAAAATTCTATTTGTACAATACATAAGACAAATATACATACATATGCACATACAATACATATGTACATAAGTTAGATACATGTATGTATGTATGGATATGTATGTAGGCTAGTAAAATATGCTGAGGAGATGTTACTATTTTATATATGTAAGTAGATACACACATAAATTTCTGCAAACATCATGTAGGAGATCGTATTGTGTTTTAAAATTAGCGAGACCCCTTGATATGTGGTCGTTATTGAAGTAAATTTAAATTACTGATGCTACAACTACCGCTACTATTGCAATCGCCGTTATAATCGTAATAGATATAATGATTAGTAGGTAGTGACTGTGATTAATAAGCCGTGGACAATATTCACAAGTTTTGTTCACTATCATTGGTTCGCTTGAAGTCTGCAATTAGGGCTTCCTCTGAAAATATTCACTTTCTGAAGTATATAAGAATTTGAAGTTTCTAAAGATATTTTCTTAATTTTGGGTATTGCAGAAAATATGGCAAGGCGACGGAATCCATCATCGTGTTATTTTCCAGCAAAAACGATAGATAGATTAACGAAAAAATTAATTTCAATTTGAACGGGAAACTATTTTACGGTCTTAATACACCTCTTTTCACATACATATGTACGTTTAGAAGAGAATAGTCGTAAAGTTTATGCGTCTCGTGAGAATTATGGTTTATGAAAAACAACTTATTCAACTCCTCAGTAACAGCATTCAATATCCCGTATATTTGTTTACCGTTAGTTGCGTAAAAACTAAGTCATTTATTTGATGGATGAATTGTTGCAAAATTTATTAAGAATATTTAAATAACAAATAGAATAGTCAGAATTTTCTACATGATATTTGACTTAGTTAAGATTCAGATTTTTCTAGTTTCCATATATGTACATACATACAACATATTCACTACTAAATGTACAGGCGAACTTTGGCGAAGTATAAATCAACGTAGGATGAGATTGAAGACATGGTCTTGAACCTTGAGCAGACATTGATATATTGGTCCACTTAAAAAAAATCAATTGAATATGATCTATTTCATCGACACTTCCCTTGCGAATAGACAAGTATTTGTGAATACATGTGTGATTAATTCTTTAAACATGTATCTGAACTCGGACACCTTTAGTTGATAAATTTTAATAAAAAGCTAAATACTACAAATCTTCTCTTCGGTGTTTGAATTGCCATTTCAGAAATAAGCAACACCTGCTAAAGTAGCCGGAGTAGTTAAAAGTAGCAGCGCTTCAGAAATACAATAAAACAATAAATTACTTCATATCTTAAGCCAATAATATCTTATTCCAACAATATGCTAACGAATGCTTCCAGCACTTCTAGGTTAAAGCCTATCTTTTCAAACCAAGACTATAAAACAGATCTGTCGGACTTGTCTTGTTTAATCACAGCCTCAGACAAACGCGCGATGTGCAAAACAGATTCTAATAATAGATTCATGAAGCCGTCTTATTGCTTCCTGGTTGAGAGCGTAAGTGGTTACGCTAGTAAAAAAAAAACTATTGAATTTTAACAATTACTGATTATAGGACTAACGATACTATCAAATGATATCATTACAAAAGAGATAAAAATGATTTTGCAAAATTTCATTTCTATCTTGTGTTTATTTTGTTGTGAATTCTATTTAAATTAATTGATTACAATTATTTCTGTCATCGCGCAGATATGTTTCGTTTTTAAATCTATTTTTCTTTTTTTTTAAAGAGGTATATGAAGTCTTGAATCCCGGATTTATATTCCTAACTAAAAATATAAATGTGGTTAAAAAACGTAATATTTTTGTTAGAATAAAAATGTTTTGAACAAAAACTTAACTAAAGCAAAATAATGAACACTAAAAATCGTATTTTAAGTAAATTTTCACCAATGGCAATGCAATGGACGCGTACAAAATGAAATCAACACCCCTGTTCATTGCCTTACAGAAACATTATTGAACTCGAACTGTTGTTCAGAAAAAGAAAGATTTTTTCGGAGTAATCTCAGTTTAATTTTTAAATCAATTCATATATGTATATGTAGCTACTGTAATATAGGCCAGTTAAACTAAATCTATTCAGTCATGTCACAAAAGTGCTAGAATCGCCAGCAAATAATGAAGCAACTTCCATGTGAACTTCTGTATATTACAGAATCTTCTCCCCAAACAGTAGAAATGGAAGCATTCAAATGAAATTTCATGGGTTTTTATTTATTGTCGTAAAAATACATTATTTTGTTCGATTTTAATAAAAAAAATTCCAATATTAAAATATACTCCTTTTGTTTGATTGCTGCTGTCCTTCACTTGTTTACTTTTAGCGATTTCAGTTGTTCTTATTCCGTTTCGAAAAATAAACTTTAACAGACTCCCAGATACATAGATGTATGTAAAGGGTTTTCCAATACGAGTGATATGATTTCTTTAAAAAAGAAAACACTTATTGTTAAGGAAATTCAAAAGTTTTTAATTAGTGTGAATTACAATCGATACAATTAAGTTTTAAATAAAATCTCATTCAAATGGCTTCCACGACTTCTTCTGCAGGAACGAATACGATGAATCCAATTTTCGAGCATTTTTTCCACTAAATCAAGTCGTATGTCATGAATGGGAAGTTCAATTTTGACTTGTAAAGCTTGAATAGGGTCTGCTTTATTTCGAAAGACGAATGACTTCAAATAACCCCACAAGAAATCTTACGTCGAGCGGTTCTTTGTCTTATTGGCACTTGAACAATATGTAAAGAAAATGCTCAAAATTTTCAACAATTCGACGAACAGCGAGCACACTTGGACGATTATTACGACCATAAAATGGCAAAAGCCCACGCAAAGTTGCAATTGGAGAACGATTATTTTGATAATAAAACTGAATTATTTGTAAACGTTGTTCTTGCGTATGTCTCCATGATGAAATTGTAAACACTACTGAATACAATGAGAAACAAATGACAGATCATAACATATTACAATTGGCCGAAACGTCACTTCAAAATCATATCATCCCAATTGGAAAAACCATTATATTAAAAACGCGCCATTTTCAGCTCATGCAAAAATGAGATGTGCGATTTCAGCGATAGCCAAGTTTTCAGGGCTGGAAAATATGCACAAATATGTATAGTGAAGAAGTTTACATATTATCATTTACAATAACTATTAATATAATAAATTGATTGATCTTAACCAATAGGACGAAAAAATAGTAAAAATGAGATCAAACCTTTATTACACCACGGTACATACATATTTACATGTATTGCGCATTGGGGAAAGCAATTTTATTTATGTGAAACACACCTTGTGCCGCCATTTTGTATAAAAATTACAATACTTTTGCGAATTATTTCAATTAGTAGCGATTTTCACTCTTGGCGTTCCCGATTGACGTTTTACCGAATGTAAAATGATTCATTCCACGTGCATTTCTGTCTGTACTCCTTTTGGTGCAACCTCCTATATCTTAAGAGTTGATTACTATTTTGTTTCTCGCTTGATCATGTACATATACAGGGTGTTTTTTTTAGAGGTATAGAACTTCGAATTGAAATAAAACACAAGAAAATCGTTTTAATGTCCATCAATTTGGCTTTATTGGAAGGATAATTTTATGCCATTAATGTTTAAATATGATTTCGGGCATGTGGCCGCCGCGGCTGGCTCGAATAAAGCCAATTCTACAGGTCCAATTTTCAACCACTTTTTCGAGCATATGGGGCCGTATGTTGGCAATAACGCCACGGCCCATACACCAAAATCACGACGCATTGCATGGTCTCGCGGCTTTAATTCTTGCACAAGCTGGATCTTGTAAGGTCGCAAGCCAAGATCTTTGCGCAAAATCTTCCATAAAGTTGATGGACAAAGCTCCAATTGCTGTGCACGGTGGCGAATCGATTCATTCGGGTCCTCTTCAACACTTTGCTTTACAGCGGCAATTGTTTCTTCGGTGCGCACTGTTCGACGTCTCTGCGGATGCGTATTATCACATAGAGTAAACGTAGTGCGAAAACGATCCATGGTTAACCGAATTAATTGCTCTGATGGACGATTATGTCGACCATAAAATGGACGGAGCTTGCGGTAAACTTCGCGAACTGAACCATTATTTTCGAAATAAATTTGCACGATTTGCAAGCGTTGTTCTTTTGTCAACCTGTTCATGATGAAATGGCAAACCAAACTAAATATTAATCACTTGACAGCTGACAAAATGGCCGCCAGTTAAAAAACTGATGCCAACTTAAAGTTCTATACCTCAATAAAAAACACCCAATATTTAGATAAACATTCAGTCATATAGTTTTGTTGGCAAAACAATTGTCTGTTTATCTGGTACATTCAGCACGTCTTTTTACCACAGCCCAGTAATTGAAAGTTCTGTACATTTAACCAGATCTACTACATCAGAGAGGAAGGAACCACACAATTTTTGTTCAATTTTGCATTCGATTTTTTTTTTTTATAGATTTATCTATATTTCTTTAGAATAGTTTTTTTTTTAATTTTTATTATTATTGTACATGTGAATAAATGTTTAGGATAATTATAATTAACATTTAGAAACTTACAATAAACATTTTAAGATTTTTAACTAATTTTATTTTATTTTAAACAAGCAACGAACATAAGAAACAAGAAAAGTACTTTCCACAAAACACGCTTTTCTATAATTATGTATATTGCGTACATATTCGTCTAATTAATTAATATGTAAATGTAACTTTATATCTATATATGTAGTTACATATTTATGCATGTATGTATGTGGGCTTAATATGGGCCATTATTGCATGACGTTAACGTTTAACGCAGTGTTTAAACATTCCACAACTTGCAATTTTCATTTTATTTTATTCAATTTATAACAACTGCTGAGCTGAGCTGAGCAGACATCATGCCTACATAAATACATACACAGAACAAGGACATTATTTTTTATGCTTAAATTAACAGAACTGCGAAGAAAAGGAAAACCATTAATGTATTACAAACTACTCTCCCCAAAATGAAATGTAAAACTTACTTGTTGTGGTGTTCGTTCGTTTTTAAGTTATTTTATTGTTCAGGTTTGTTTTCTACCGAAGAGTCGTCTATTTGGTATTTCTCAGGTTCCAAAAACATGAAACACCATTAACTATAGCACGCTGTTGCTTAATCTTCTAGGTTTCGGAAAGCTTGCTGCATGTCCTCGTGAAGTTGTTCAAAGTCTGCCTTTATTTTAGTTTCGCCATCCTTGACGGGATCCTGAAAGGGTTTATATAATTAAAATGAATTAGTTTGTGACAATCTAAGAAAAAAAAAGTTGCTAAATACCTTGAATTTCATGGAGGATAACTGATACATTATATTACCCATCGATTCTCTGATGGTGGTCCAGGTAACTTTGTTATCGGATTGTGCTGTCGATTCAACAGAATGTCTGGCGAGCTCATAAAAGGTAATCATATTCCTCAGCATACCCACAGTCTTGTAAAAGGGGCACACACGATCGTAGGGTGAATATGAGTTCTGTTGCAAGAAATCATCCTTCAACAATTTGGCCACTTCCAATGTGATTTTGTCTGTTTCGGCTAGAGAAGCTTTACCCACCAATTGTACAATTTCCGAGAGATCTTCTTCCTCTTGTAGAATTTCTTTAACCTTGGTACGTAGGGGCACAAACTCGGGGAAATTTTTGTCATAGTATTCGTCCAAAGCTCTCATATATTTGGAATAGGATATCAACCAGTTAATGGAGGGGAAATGTTTACGTTGTGCCAACTTTTTGTCTAGACCCCAGAACACCTGCACGATACCCAAAGTGGCCGAAGTAACTGGATCGGAGAAATCACCACCAGGCGGCGATACTGCTCCCACAATTGAAACAGAACCTTCACGTTCCGGATTGCCCAAACACTTAACGCGTCCAGCACGTTCATAAAATGTAGCCAAACGGGCACCTAAATAGGCGGGATAACCAGAGTCGGCAGGCATTTCAGCTAAACGACCAGAAATTTCACGAAGAGCTTCGGCCCAACGTGAGGTCGAATCGGCCATCATGGCCACATTGTAACCCATATCACGGAAATATTCCGACAAAGTAATGCCGGTATAAATGGAAGCTTCACGAGCAGCTACCGGCATGTTGGAGGTATTTGCCACTAGAGCTGTACGTTTCATTATAGATTCGGTTACTCCATCAATTTCGCATGTCAGTTCGGGGAAGTCTCTCAACACCTCAGACATTTCATTGCCACGTTCTCCACAGCCCACGTATATAATCACATCAGAATTGGAATATTTCGAAAGAGCCTTAAAGAGAAATTTATAAAAACTAAATTCGCGGTGTTTTAAATTTTAAGAATAAATCTACTAACCTGGGAAATAACTGTTTTGCCACAACCAAAAGCCCCCGGAATGGCGGTCGTACCACCTTGCACACAAGGAAAAAGTGAATCTAGAACTCTTTGACCCGTAAATAGTGGATGGTTGGCTGGCAGTTTTTCGGTACAGGGTCTTGGTTGGCGCACTGGCCACACTTGCAACATGGTGTGCTTGGTTATCTCTCCATCGAATTCAGTTTCCATAACAACATCTTCCACCGTGTAATTACCAGGTGGTGCAATGTATTTTATTGTACCCTTAGCCCTAGGAGCCACAATCATGCGGTGTTTGACGAGAGTATTCTCAGCCACCACACCAAACAAATCACCACCAGTGATATGGGAGCCAATCTTAACATTGCCCGGTGTAAACTCCCACGATACCGTACGCGACAAAGATGGGACATTAACACCCTTCGGTATATAAATGGAGCTGGTCATTTCGCCAATATCTTTTAGAGGTCTCTGAATACCATCGAAAATACTGCCCATAATACCAGGACCCAACTCAACGGACAACGGCTTGCCAGTACGCAACACGGGGTCACCAACTGTTACGCCGGAGGTTTCTTCATAGACCTGTATGGTGGCCATATCACCCTCCAAACGTATAATTTCGCCCACCAATTCGTAGTAACCAACTCGCACCAATTCGTACATAGCAGAACCCGACATACATTCAGCGGTTACAACTTAAAAGAATATTTTTACTTAATCAAACTACGAATATTAAAACCGGAATTTGCTCATACCTGGACCTGAGACGGCATAAACGCGTCCATATGCCGATTCACGGTGTTCATCAGTGAAACGTTTTAGCAATGACATTTTTCTCTAAAGGTTTTATTTTCTTATTGTTCGTTGCTGAAAATATAAGAATAGCAAAATGATGAACAATTATGAAAAGGGATGGCTGGTGGCTGGTGTGAAGCTGCTGCTGGCATGGCATCATGGTTACATTTAGTTTTTGGGGGTCATAATAATTTGGCTTTTGCAAAAATCTATACTGGTAATTTTTAGGGTGAGTTATGACTTTCCTTCTTTTTTACTTTTCTAAATGTTGCATTTAGTATTTGGAAAATTTTGGGTGAAAGTGTTTCTCTTTATGAGAAGAAAAAACATGTTTCTTGCAAGAAAAAACTACTTTTTTTTTTTAAATTACAAAATCTCTTTCTGTTTGAATATTTAGAAACACACATATGCACATACATACATACATATATACATATTTACATCCAAATGTACATACATGTGTATGTACGTTTGTATGCACATTCCTACGAAAGCCAATTTTGCGACTTTGCTTTACTTTTGGCGAAACTCCATTTGCCCAAAAAATTTACTTTTTAATTAATTCTTCATGTTTTTGACTTTTCTTGGGAGAAAATGTGAAGAAAATTTTTTGGAAAATATACTTACTATTTCCAATTATTCGGTTTTTTAGTGTTCTGCCTTGTTGAAAAATCTGCCATAGACTGAAAAAAATCTCAAGAGAATTTTCTTGTATAGTATTGACTGACTTTTTGCGTTTCACTGCGCAGTGGAAAATTATGCGCGAGACTTCTTTTATGTCATATTGAAAAATCAATTTTTTCAGTTTGTTAGTGGTCGCTGATCTGGCCAGATTTCTTGATGTCTTCTTCACTTACATCTGTTTAATATGGCTACATTTTTGCCAAGAAAAATGTGGCTTATTTCATAAAAGCTCTAAGATATTGAAAATATTTTTCAGGAGAACCAACAACAACTGTAATATGAAATGTAAAATAATTTTTTTTGTTGGTAAATTTAAGCTAAAATTTTATTAAAAAAGAAAAATATCGTGTGTTTTTTATATCATTTGCAGAGGTGTGATCGGAAAAGGTTATAACTCAAATTAAATCTTTCAGAATTTTATTGGTAACGTTGATTTTTTCAGGAACATGCGCTTCCTTGAAACCATATAATGCAAGTACTTCAGTTTGTGGGTACATACTCGTAAGTCTCTTATGTATTTTATTTCTTTATTAAGCGGTTTTTCTTATGCAGGGTCGCATATCAGAAAAGGAATTTTGAACACATGAGTACCGCATATGAATTTAACGTAATTATGGACACCCATATACACCATTTTTATTAACTAATTGAAATGAGAAGAACACAATTTTCTTTCTAAAATTAAAACTCAAAACACACAAATCTTTCCAATAAATTTAAATAAGATATTTGCTTCGTATTCACATGTTTCTGTTCTGCTGGGCCCTAAAACCAGTCTGGGAAACAAGATTACATACATATATTGCATTAGTTGTCCAAAAAACTAAATTTTTTTCAGTCCGATTGGGGGGCTAAATACTTTTTTATTTTTTAATATTCTTGTTTGTTTTTCAGTCCGGCTTTAGGTCAAATAATTTAGCAATATTTCGATCAACGTCATTGATCATCCTCAGGGTTTCTACAAAACAATAAAAATGATACAAGTTACCATTAATATAAATATATGTAATTCAAAACGACATTAATATCAACAACCACAAAATATATAAAATATTTATGTACATTGAGGTCAAAATTTAAAATTATCAAAAACTCGTCTATTTGTATAAAAAATTCTTCCCGGTGTTTATTTCGCAGGATTGTTGTCCAGTTGCTAAACTTATTTGTTGTCCTCTTTGATTTTTGTTTGCTTATTAAATGTCTGTATGTTTGCGCGCAGCTCTCAATGTCTTTTTTATATTGTAGTTTAATAATTTATTTCCCAGGATTGTTGTTCTTTATGTTTGTATTAAGCATTAAATTCAAAAGCACATCAAAATTCATTTGTACAGAAATTGGTATAAGTAGAAACTCAACCATTATCTATAAAACGAATTTAAATGCATTTGTAACGACAATATAGTTGCAGACCAACTTAACAATGAATAATTACATAAGTTTAGTTCCAAAGACTTATTTGTTGAGGCCGGAAAACAAATGAATTATTTAGTAAATACCTTTTAATAAAAAATTTTCCGTCAGTTCTAAATTATAGAGGCAAATCTTTGGTTAGGATTAGATTAGCGACCGACAGTCATTAAAAAATAGAACGAATAATAAAAATTACATGTCAAGACGTAACTTTGTAGAATATAACAAAAAAAATATTAAATAAACTAAAGCGAACACTGAAATTTAGATAATGCCACGAAAGATTTTTGTAAAATACATTTTAAAATTGTGCTAAATTTGTAGTTTTACTTTTGCCTGCAAATAGTGGTATGAAAAAAGGTAAACTGTCACAAACCTGCCCTAAAATGAACACTAAATTTGTTATACAATATCTTTGAAATGTGTTCCCATGCTTTTCTTCATCATCAACCTTGACGCTCGTCGATAACGCTATAGATTGTGCTGGCTGTGAAGCCAACTATCTCTGAGATTAATGGCTACGATGTACTTTTCATGCCTTTAATAATTAACCGCAGTCCTTTAATAAACAATTTTATTCTTTGAGTAACAAAATGAAGTAGGAGAACCAGCCAGACCGGTTAAAACATTAATTAAATTAAAATTTAATATAAAATATGTACATTATTTTAATTATTCTTACAGGTGAAACGCACGCCCTCAAAACGCATTTCCTATATTGAACGTGCTAGGAAGGAAAGCGAAGAACTTGTCAAAACTATGGGTGGTAGTCTGGAAATTGAGGGAGGCAGGAAAACTCGTTCAAGTACAAGAGGCACTGTTGCTGGATCTCCGGCCGTCTCAACACCACCACCAGCAAAGAAAGCTCGCGCATCACCGGCCAGTGGGGCCTCAACACCCACACGCCCCCGTGGTCGGGGACGTAAACTAGATGTTGCCGATGATGCAGCTGAGGAGGAGGAGGAAAATAAACCAATTCCAAGTAAAAAGAAAACACCTGCGAAGGGAAAAAAAGCTACAGCCAAGGAAGCTGGCAAAGACGAAGTGGTGGAAGAAAAACCGGAAGAAGCAAAAGATGATGAGGCAGTACGATAAAAGCACAGTTTGTTTTCATTTGCTATATGTTTGTGTATTATTTTTTAATTATAGAAACCTGAAGACGAAAAACAAGAAAAGGCCAGCTTAACGGAGACAAATCTTGTTGCGGACGAAAATACCGACACACCCGCTGCCAATGAGCAAAGGAAGGATAAAACTGCGGCAGAGGACAAAACTGACGCTGTTTTAGAGACGGTTGTGGAAGAGACACAAAGTCAGACATTGGCAGCAGATTCACAACCCACCGAAAAGAAAGTCACAAATGAACCTAAAAATAAAATAATCACTGCTGAAGTTGTCTTGGAGATATCTGAATCTGCCAAAAGCGACAGTCCTATGGATACGGATATTGAAATCGTTGAAGAGAAAGATCATGGTAAACAGGCAGTAGCAGAACAACCCACACTAGAAGAACCTATGGAAATTGATTCCAGTCCATCAAATGATGTAGTTGAAATTTACGAAGAAACCGCTGTTGCACCAGTTGCGGCAGTAAAGCCATCAGAGACCGAACCACCCACAGCAGCACTTAATAACATTGAAAAGAATGAGGAAATTTCTATAGAGAACTCTCTAGTCCCTCCTGCTGATATTGTTGCTAAAAGTTCAACAGAAAAACCAGCCGCAGTTGCAGATGTTGCAGATGTTGCAGATGTTGCAAATGCCAACGAAAGCATTTCAGAAGAAGCAAACTTCACAAGTAACGCTACGAATAAAACTGAAAATGATTTATGTGAGTTTGTTCGCTTTAGAGAATTATTTCTTCACACTTATCACCTCAACTTATCAAATTTTCGTTTGTGTTTCTTTTCTATTTCATATTAATATCAGGTGAACCAAAAATTGCTACATCACCACCCATATCTGCGTCGAGTGAAAACAACAGTGTAACGACGCCGCAAACTTGCAATTAGAGTAGAGCTTTAAACCAACATCTGCACATAAATATCGTCAATATTTTTTATTTTTATTTAGAGCGAAAGAAAGAAGAGTAAACCCCCTTGTTTATTAATAGTTTCCCCTTCCCGCCCTGGCATGTTGTGTTTTTATGATTCTAGTTTTTAGTTGACTTTTTAAAACTTCATTTTATTTTATTTTTTAATATGTACCTTTATACACATAAAAACCTTTTATTAATTTCGCTTAAAGTACATAATATTCTTAATTTTTTTTTTGCTTTCCAAAAACAAAACTAAAGAAGAATGAAACAAACAAAATATAAAACATTATATTCGAAATGTATAATAAAACAAACAACAGTTTATTTTATTTTCTTATAAAGAATCACATATAGTTATATAAATTTGATTTCTAAATAGTTGTATGTTTACATTTAACAAACTGCAAAAAAGTTCAACAAATATAAAATTTTAACTCAAAACTAGGAAAAAATCTCTTTAAACAATCACTATTTTTTATATTTACCTACATATTTTTATTCTCTAAATTCAAAGGAAACCTAACAAACCTGTGGAAAATTGTATTGTCTGGACTTGACATATCGCAATACTACTTTTAAACAATCTTTACAAACTATTGTAAACACGTGCATGTACAATGTAATTTAACATATTTTTTTACATTCTTTTCCAACTTTTAACACTCAATATATTCTTTATTTTAATTAATTACCTTAATTTACTATGGATAAATAAGAGCAATATGATAAAAAGAAAAACTTACCGTAGTAAAGTTGTTTTTTAAATAAGTTTTTTTTTTTTTTTTTTTTTTAAATTGGCTACATTGTAATGAGTTCATAAACAGTTATAAATGTATAGTTTAACATGTAAAATAAAAAAGAAAACAAACAAAACAAGTGTTGAGTTTTTAGTCTCTTTGAGTTAAGTCTTTTTTTATACATCCTAGCAAAAATATTGATTAATGGATGCTTTTAAATACCAAGCAAAACAAAGTTTTAAAGGTTGTTAAAGAAAATAAATAGTAAAAGGAATAAAAATATGATTTTAAGTTGAAAACAAATCAATTTGTTTTATTCATTGTTATGAAGGTTATACAGGAAAAAGCTGATTTGAAAACTGTTTTTATGCCGAACGAACGCATTCTTTCAGCCCGAACAATAACTTCTAAAGACTGATTTTTTATAATTTATTTAAAGCAAAATCAACGAATTTATGACATTAAAAATTATTTAAGCTTTTATAATGCGATACTATCTTTACTAAAAAAAAACCCAAGTTCGGTTATGTATGTGCGCATGTAAAAGCAACTTTTAAAGAACAATTAACAATAATAAAAAAAAAAATTATAATAATAAAATAATTTTTTTTTTATACAATTTTATTTACAGTCTGTCCCATAGAGGACAATGAGTAAATTTAATATCAAATTAAAAACACAATTTGTTGAACTCCAATGAGAACAACAAATACAAAAGGTTAATAATTTAGATATGTATGTCTACAGTATAAAAGAATTAATTGAACATTTCATCTAAGGAGTGCAATAGCTCATGGATTGACATGGTGACTTAACCTTTCTAGATATTATATTCCTAAAACTTATATTTCTGCTTTAACTTTGGAATACTAAGGTCGCGGTGAAGCGTATCAATGCAGCATTAACAATTCATATACGACTTTTGGGATATCTTTCGAGTATCTATAATAATAAAATAAAAAATATAAACAAGAAAACAAGAAGATCCCGTTAAGAATCTTAAGAATAATACTGAAATATGGCAGACTTAAATTTTACATGTATTATTTATTTACATGTGTTGCATTATTAGTAATTTGGGTTTGAGGGGGAAGCTGTTGTTCAGAGATTGCCTTATTACATTTAATCTGACCTCTATTCGACCTGGAGAGAAGTTTATTCTACCGTAGAGGTAAAAAGGTATGATACACATACATATGTATATAATTTTAGGCCAAAAACAATAGAGTGCGGCAGGTTAGTAAGTTATCGAAAGTAACGTTCAAATTTCTTTCGGATAATGTGATATGCTGCTATTCCTTTTAATACCGAATACATGTCTGGAAATGTTTCGTTGGTGTAAAGGAAAACACATTTTCTTAAAAAGAAAGCTTTCGGGCCTGCTCTGTAGGCCAAATGCGAGTAAATTTCTCGCTTTCAAAACGAATTCACATTTTTTATGTTCTCTTAACATAATTTAGGCGGTTTTAAATCGGGTAAAAATACCTGTTCGAAAGTAAATCGAATATGCTATTTTATTCTAATACATCACTGAAGAAACATAAAAAACCAATTTGAAGACTTCTTTTTTTATTAGCTTTAACGAAATTATTTTTAATTTACCACATTCAAGACTTAAAGAAAGTTATTTAAAACTCAATTTTTTTTGTTTCGTTTTATTTACAATCTATCCAAGGATAATAAGTAAATTTTATAAAATAAGTAATAAGAAAATAACATTCATTGTTGAACTCCAATAAGAACAACAATATACAAACAAAACCTGTTAAAGTTATTTCAAGAATTTATAATATATACATTATATACAAAATCTTAAAGTTTTATCTATACTAATATTTACATATATGTACATATGTACACAGAATTTTATTTATGTATAATTGATTAGGTTTGAAATGGCAAGTCTAATATGTGGTTCCTTTTCAGCCTCTCCAAGTAATTTTCGCTATATTTTCTAACTTCTTCTTTAATCATCGGAATTGATAAGTCATCATGAATTGTTTTGTTTGATACAAACCGTGGAGCGTTTCGACTGAATGTTTTCGACTGAAACCTCTGTAGAATTTCAATGTTAGAATTGCTGGCCGTTCCCCACAACTGTATACCATATGCCCATACTGGTTTTAACATTACTTTGTACAAAATTACCTTATTCTCGAGACTTAGTTTGGATTTGGGACCTAGTAACCAAAATAGGCGCTTGAATTTCAAGTTAAGATGTTGCTTCTTAGCTTTAATGTGGTTTTTCCATGTAAGCCTGCGATCGATGTGCAGACCTAAATATTTGACAAAATACAATTTTAAATTTTTTTCATGTTTTTTCATCAAAGTTTTAGAGTTGTTATAGCAAAAAATGCCTTTCGATATTTCTTTATAATATGCACTATATTTTTTTTATAATTGGATTTAAAAGTATAAATTTATGAAAAATGTAAAAACTTTTTTATCTTCGAAAAAAACCAGAGTCACCACTGTTTGTGGAAATTTACATATCCAAACTTTTTGTCATTCCAAAAATTAAGAAAAGAAAATAATATGGAATGTTTTGCTATCCACTGTTAATAAACATTTTATAATAGATAGTTTGCTTGGCAACTCTGTAAAAGCATATTATATTTTTCTTCGATATAAGCAAAGGAAAATTTATTTATTTGAACTATCAAATGGAGTATTTTGTTGAAAACCAAAAAGAAACTTAATCGTTCTTTAAAAATGTCTCGTTTTTATGAACTATTTGGTTTACAGAACAGACTCGATTTATTTTCTTTTCTTACTGCCTTCATGTTCACATACATATGTATGTATGTATGTATGTATGTATGTATTTATGTGTGTATGTAATACATTACAACCTTAGCTTTGTTCTATGATTGCGTTCAATTTTCAGAGGGGAAAGAAGATTTGTAATTGTGGAATAAAATAAAATATTACATTCGCGTTTTTTAATTATTACATTTCCGTTATGTTCTTAACGCACAATTTTCAATGTGTTTTTTTCCTTTTTTCCAAAAACTGCTTTTTGTTAAAGCTTTAATCGTGAAATTTAGAAGTTTATGTTGAAATTGGTATCTCTAGTTAAAAAAGCGCCTTTCCAATACTGTGGATGTATGTATGTATGTATGTGCATAGTATATGTATGTATGTAAGAACTTTTGAAGAAGCATTTATTTTAAATTTATAATAAAATTTATTCACATCATTAATTATAAGCATGCAGATACATGTATCAATTAGACGATTTGAGTCGTTTCGAAGTTGCGGCATTTTTAAATATCTACAGCCAGCAATGATTACTTTCGAACGAAGATCGCAGTATTAAAAGTATCTAGTGTTATAAGGAAATTTAATTGAGAAAACACCTCTCACTGTACAACAAACTTTAGCTAATTTCATAAAAAACAAAAAGGTTTTACATTGATTTTATACGTCGAATTCCTTATTTTTAATATTTATCTTAATATTTTTTTTGGGACCAGCACTCAGAGCTCAACCCTTACATATGTATGTATGTATGTATTTCAATTTTATCAGAACTGGTTTAGGGAAGAGAATAGGAGTGGGGTTTGCTTTTTTTGTTTTTATTCTACATTTATTGCACGTATGAGGAGGTCAGAATTTATCTAATAGTCTTCTGACTGTTCAAGTCCAAGTATGCATACCCTCGACAATGCGCAATCAAACACCAATTAACCCAACATTGTGTTCTATGTTGTATTTACATATGTATGTATGCATGTATATATATTGATTGTTGGGTTATTAAGTATTTGTATTTTTGTTTTGTGTGTTTCTGTTATAAAATTCAAAATAACGTACATATTAGAAAAAAAATATACAAAAATTACTTTTTTATTGATTATGATTCATTGCATTAAAGTACATATGAGTGGAACATTTTAAACGTCTACTATAAAAAGTCAAGTGCATGATTTTCTTAAACAATTTAACGTGTCATCATCCATCACTCAAGCTAATGGAAAAATACAAATTCTTCTTCTTTTTTTAAATTAAAGTAAACATTGCCTTTTTGGTTATCTATTATTGTTTCATCTTAGTTTTTATACAACTTTTTAACAAATCATTTGTAAGATCGTGAATATTTGCTTCATTTCTTCTATGAGCGAATTGAGTAACTCGTTAATGAAGGGCTCATCATCTTATTTTGATTATTAACTTATTCTTTTCTTCATAAATTAAAATACTTTTTTTTTGTCGTGTTGCCTTTATAACAGTTGATGAAATGCATTTTTTTTCAATTTTTAGTGTCGTGATAATAAAACAAAAGTAAAAAACGTCAACAAAAATTTCCATTATAAATGAAAAGTATTATTTTATTTAAGCCGTCGGTTTTTCATAAAGTTTAAAAAGCTAATGGATGATACGTGTAAGTTGTTTTGCTTCCGAAAATAACAATTCAAAATAATGTAAGATACACAGTATTAAGTGTACTTTAAAAACGGGTAGTTTTTATCCAAAAAAGAATTTGTCAAATGCCAATAAATATCTCAAATAGTTTCCATTTTATAAGTTTGTTGCTTATGAAAAGTGATGTTAGATTGTTTACACGCTTCCCTTCCACCCTATTTAAAAAAAGTTAGTAGCCTTTTACGTATGCAAAAATAATCCTTAAAATTGATCCACAAACAACAACAAAATATGATAGTTTTGTAGAAACATTTTCCCCTGTTCATATTTAAAAAAAAATTATTGGCCCTCTTCCATATATAGAAGTTTGAAAATTGGTCCACAAATGGCGAAGTTGTGCTCGTTCATATTATAAAAGCTATTAAAAACTACATATGTGGAAGGAGTAACATAATTTGAAAAAATGGGCCCGAATTAAATGTTGTGAAAATTTCAGGAAGATCGGGTCACGGGTCTTTTCTTTTATAAGGTACACACAAACAAATAAACAAACACACATTCTACTTTATATATGTATGTACATACATACATACATATCGTTACCTGAAATGCAAAAGGGCGTAACAACCAAAAAATTCAAAATGGGTTTTTTCATTTATTATTGTAGAGCAAATCGAATTACATGTCCTCCTACATTTTTACAGCCCTACTGTCAATAACAACCATTTTATTAAAGAAAATCAAAAGGTCGTAACAACAAAGTTGGTTTTTTCTTAAACCAAAAGGGCGCAACCCACATCTAATAAAAATGACGATTAAAGAAATTTTTTTTTCTACGAAATAAATGCATCATCGCAATTTAATGCTGTACTGAAGAAATTGCAACACCAGCTTCGTAATCTTTGATTTTTTGGAGTTTTTTGTCTCTCCTGTAAAATTTTGAAATATGTTGTTACGCCCTTTTGCATTTCAGGTAACGATATATAGATAATAATTTAAAAGTTTTTGTTTTATTTTTATATTCCTAAAAATAAATTCTACCCGTGCATGCATCTAATCTATGAACACACACACACACACACGCATATTTGCATGCTACTACTTTTTTTGCAACCAATTCTAATAGTAGATGTAATCAATAGATGAAATCTCTTTAATTCAACAATTCCAACATGTGTGTACTATTTGGTTGGTTTTTCGAAATTAACTTTTAGAATCATTTGCGTTTTCCTTTTCTAGCATTAAAATTGAAGATTGATTTTCAGTTGCAGGATAATAGGGCATCTTTAAGGGTATTTCTTCTTTGTGGGTGGCAGCAGGTTGACTTAAGAAACTTTTAACAAACGGTGAATACAGTTTGGGATTCATTTTCTCCTCCTTATCACGTTTCCAAATATAACTGAGTGGTATAGCTGAAATCCAAACAAAAGCTACTCCCATCAATTTGTACCAATAGAAGGACACCTCGTAAATAGAAAATGGTCGGTTGCTGCTGAAAGTGCCCGTAACGAGGGTAGTTTGAACAGTGGCAATCGGAGTAACAGGTTTGCTGGTGCTAGTAAGCAACAAATTAAAGAAATTAAATTTATAAAATAGTTAAATATGTAGTGCATATGGATGTAAAATAATTATTTTAAAGGAGTTGTAATAAAATATATGTGCATGATTTTAGTAAGTTTTTCAGTTTTGTTTTAGTTGCGTATTGAGGCAAAAATTAGAAGTATATTGTTGTATTAGGAATGTAGCTATATACTTTGAGGGACTTAATTTTTGGCACCACCAGAACATTTTTATAAAGCTTCAATTTGCCTTTGGAAAATTTTATAATTTTAGCGAATTTAAATAAAAATGTTTTTTGTCCTTATAATTTATATAATGATAACTTTTAATTTAAAAATGAAAATGTTAATTTTAATTTAAATATATGAATGGACAAAATTATTGGCACACAAATCGAAAATTTAAACATTGTTGTAAGTTTTTTTTTCGATATGGCCACACTTAAACTTGTGAATGGTACCGTTATGTTCGAAATCTCTTCGTTGTTAAAACTTATTGAACAAGATTTTGCGAGTCATAAAGAATGAACGAAACGAAATAACTGAAGCCGATGCAAAAATTATTTTACAAGTGCCGATTTAGAATAAGAAGTTTTATAAAAACATTTTTTTGTTTTAACAAATTTGTCAAGCCAAAAACAGACTGGACCCAAGCGCCCACCATAAGACAGACGAAACGCAAAATATTCGAAATTGACCTCTACTTATTTTGGGGCAGAAGTTAAAGAAGGAAGGAAGGACGGAAGTTCACTCTAGAACTACACAGAGAATATGCCAAAAAATTTACTATGTATCGAAATATTTGGTTTTAATACGAAATCATGTTCAATTTAAATGATATGAAGCAAAATAGAAAATTGCTGTTATAAGTGCGATGTTATTTATCAGCCTTTCACATTAATTTAGAATGATATTGTGTTAAAAGTAAATGTATAATACATATGTAAATATGTATATGTAAATCATTAATTATTATAAAATATGTATGTAAATCATTAATTTCAAAGTCCTGCCTACAATTGGAACAAATTATCTGGCATATCAAAACAACTTACAAATTTTTAAACATTCCATGTAAACTCAGGGACTGGCATTGATCTAAGGTTGTGGGCAATGGTTCATATTTTATTATGCCATCTTTTAAGCGCATTTGAGAGTTAAAAATAATCCACAGCATGGCGCCCACACTGAAGGCAATCGAAATAAACGCCACCTTAACGAAACAAAGTACATACATATATATATATATATGTAAATATAGCGCTACCATAGCTCAGGCGAAAGTCTTACTTACCTTGCTATTAACTCGGGGCACAAACATGCCCAACAGAAATACTCCCACCACAGCACCGGTATTTATGCCCGTTATTGTTATAATTGTTTGCAAAATCGAATTGAATCTTTGCACCATTAAGCCACCCACAATGCAATATAGACCCATTACGATTACAAATATTTTCATAATACTATTTGCCCGGGCTTCTGTGTGTTTTATGAAGGGTTTTATATAATCAAAATAGACAACACCCGCCAACGAGTTCAAAAGGGCCGACATGGTGCTCAAGGCGGCACTGAAAACACATGAAATGAACATTCCTGGCATTCCCATCAAATGTCCCATAACATCTTGTACAAAGAATGGCATCATTTTATCGGGCTTCTCGACAGCCTGTCAAGGCAAAACAAATGCATAAAGTCTCTGGCCCAGAAATGACACAGAATTTTTTTACAAAAAACTTACACCTGCCAAAATGGGATCACAGCCGAAATAGCGGGCGAACATAACGATGCCAGTGAAACAGTTGATACCCATTATTAGGAGCATTCCGAAGCCAGCTAAAGTTAGTGCCCTTTAAAAATGAGAAAATTATTTAGTATTAGAAATAAGTTTTACTGTCTAATAAAGCAGAAAAGAAAACAACAGGGTTCTAACAATAAATTTTGGTAGGGGGACCAATACTCGATTCCTGCACACCCCAATACTGATGCTTTCTTGATTATTGCGAGAGCCTAAAATTTTATATTACAAGTTCAGAACTCGAAACATTACAAAAAGAAAAAGTGGCCAGAGTGACAGTGTTCTGTGACATTATTTAAGTGACCGGCAAAACTAATAAGTGACAGATTTGCAATGCTAATGAACCTGTGCTTGATTCCTATATTCGGGAAACATTTCTGGCAAGTATCAACAGGAGCAGGAACTCTTCCGTTTTTTACAGCGAACATAAACCTGCCAAGCCTCTTGCTTGTCTGCAGAAATTGAAACGCGTCTGCTTCATTCGAGCACCACAACTTTGTTGCTAAATCAGCTAAAATGTCATTCTTTACGCGCTGTCGAAACTGAATTTCCTAATTGTAAAACGTTAGTGTCGCACTATTTGGGCTTGTCTCATACATTTTATAAGGGCATGAGCATTTTTGACAGACGCAAATTATGTTGGGCTGTAAGGCGTTGAAGTCAGCGTTGCCATTTTCGGTGGATTTTTGGAATTCTCCGTCATTGGTTTCAACTTTCTTGAACAAAATAAACTATATATGATTGGAATTTACTATTAAAGTCAAAAAACATCGGGATGAATAAAATCATTTTGCCAATAACATATCATATAGATGTGTTCCACTTACTTTCTAGCATGACTCAGAGAAGGTAAAGACACAATTCTTTGAACACAACTCTGATTAAGACCAATGTGGCCCAGCCACATCAAAAAACCACCAGAAAATAGATTCCAAAACGTCGAACGTACTCGAGGATCCAGCGAAAAACTGAAATTATTTTTAAGAAACAAACAAGCTGAGAAATGGATTCATTCATTCATATTTTGGTTCTTCAGCAGAAAAAAAAAGCAAAAACAGTTTTCGAAATAAAATCATTTTTAACACAAAATGAAATTGAAAACGATTTTATATCGTAAAATGTTGGCGGTTTTTGATGATCCAAAATAAGGTGGTGTGTTTCTTTATTAAATTAGCAATATCTTTTTGTTCGTGAATATGTTGGATATATTGTACTTACTTAAAATCAAGCCGGCCACCTTTAGCTGCATTTTCCAGAACCTGGCTCATGCCGCCCGCTTTAATGGTGCCCAACACGCCCACCAAAACAACAGACGAAAGCATAATACTTCCCTGCACTACATCAGTCCAAACAACAGCTTTTATACCGCCCTAAAAAAAGTGTGGTATATGTAAGTATAGTATATAATATATGTATGTATGTACTATATAAATATTGTATGTATATTGCATATGTAGTACATACATATGTATGTGTGTATGTAAGTTATATGTGTGTAAATATATTTTTGTTCATGGTGAACTGCTCGTGTTTGTGGTCCATTTAAACTGCCCGTATCAAAAGATTAAAAATGGAGGCTTTAACATAATAACGATAATCAATTCAGCTCTCTTAGGTAGAATGTGCTCTCGAGTGGATGCGTTGATAGCGTTTGATCAACATTAGCGGGATAGCAGGTTCAATTCCTACCCCACCTACCTGGGCGTCTCGGCAGACAAGCAAAAAGTTTCGCAGTTTTGTAAAAGAATATACATACATACATACATGTATGTAAACAAAAATTCCCAAAACACTGTATTATAGAATTCTAAAGATTGTTCATGAAATTTGCTTTCAAGTTGTTCAATTTTTACTATTAAGTTCTGAACAGCTGATCACAATTTTTGCAGAAAAATGTATAATTCTTTCAAATAAATTTGCGTATTTTGCTTTGGGAATAATTTGTAAATTGACATGAATATTTTTAAAAAAATGCTTTATTTTATGAAAAGCTTTCAATGATGTCTCATATTATACTCCTATATGCAGATTTGACATTTACCAAAGACAATATGTACTACATCTGTTTGTCATTCTACAAAAGACAGAAAAATATGATATAATTTCACATAAAAGCGCTGAAATTACTTTCCCCTTTCGTTTCCAATTTAGTCATAGTCTATGGCCGTCTGTGTAAAATCTCTTAATCCTCTGAATTTGGACATATATGTACGTTGTGAGATCAATTTCATCAAAATTAATCAATCAATTAAGAATCAATGTTCAGGACAGGCGAAATTGACAGCACGCACATGATTTTTTATAATTGTTGTCACGATTGGATGTCAAAATTTCAAAAAAATTTTGGTCTTTGATATTTCATAATGATTTAACAGATATTGTAGAAGATGTATTGTTCTACTGGCGAGATCAGGATATTTGAACTCGATTTGGCGCAGTCGCAGCGTAAAACAATTCGAAAAGCGCGTTATAGAAGTCACTGATATGTCACCGTATATTTAAACAGCATTTTGGTTCGCATTTATGTACATATTTACGTACTTACCAACATCGTGTAGAAGATACAAATCGAACATACAGCAGCATTTATTAGATGTATGTTTAGACCGGTGACTGCAAATGAAAATGAATTTTAATTATTTTATGTTTCAACAGTCATAAATACACACCAATTACAAATTTATTTCCATTTTACCTTGAGAGAACGCCAGCGCCGGTATGAATATATAGACCGGCAACATCAGACAAGCGTTTAGAACAAACGAAGCAGTAATTAGTTGACGCGTGCGTTTATTAAAGCGCATTTCCAAATACTGTTAAATAAATTCAAAATATAATAAAATATTATCCTTACAATATTTAATATATTAATGCAAAAACGTGGACTTGAAAAATACTTAATTAAAACAACTTTTTTGAATTACATATTTTGATGAAATACCACATATATAAGTACATACATATCGATGAGCGGACAGCTCTTATGTGGGCATCTTTCTATAGCGGATAACTCGTAAATTTTTAGAACCAATATCATAAATCTGAACCAAAAATGTTCCCAATATCATTCTCATCAGAAACAAAACATGTAAAGCGAAAAACTTTAGTCAAACAATTGTACAATGAATAATATTCACAGTTTGTCCTATTTTCATTTTAATAAATATTACACATGCGTGTGTAAATACATACATATAATGCAACAAAGCCAATGTTCACATATTTATAAGGCCAAAAAACTTTGCCTCAACTAAGAATATGCTTACCCGTTGCGGGTAATTCAGGGCTTCAGACCTGATGCCTAATTTGGCATATTTTATATAGAAATATATTAAATAAACTTTAAAAATCATAAACATTTTTTTTAGTTAGGCCGTAAGTTTGTAATTTCGTATTTAAATGAGATTTATCTTTATAGCTCAATAATAAGTTAGAACCTTTTTTACATACATACATATTTCATATTATTTGGAAATAAAAAAATGCTGCCATATTCACAATTTAAATAAAATCATTTAAAAAACTGAAACGATTTAAATTTTAATAAAAATAATATGTAATTGTAAATTAAATTGAATTTAAAAAAATTTTACATGAAATATGTGAATCAAAACTTATTTCAGTTTAAAATTTGCTTTTTAATTTTTATTTATATGTATATTGTAAATTTGAAATACTTGTATTCAATTTTTTTTATACAATTATTAAACAACAACGAATTACTTTATAGAGCATTTACACCGAAGTGAAATCGAGAATATTTTAATTAAAATCTATCTCAATATCTACATACATATGTATGTATGTAGTATGTATATCGGTTACAGCACAGCTTTCTGCAATTTATCAAGATGTCGAAATCAGCTGGCTAAAAAAACTATAGTACGTCTGTGTGTAGGTGTGTGTAACTTGCATGCCTTTTCTTTATAATATGCACCCACACCGGATGGCTTTTATATCGTAAATAACTAACAAAATATATAGTAAATTTTGTACAAATCCCAAAGTACAGCACTTTTAATTTCTTTCTGTGAAACTTTCATGTTTTATGTGTGCAGTGCTGTATTTGCTAGTTCATAATGAAAAAAGGATGGTTGCATATGTTGGTATCGAGTAGATTTGAGAAAATTTTGCCAAAATCTAGTCATGAAGTACATATGTATCCTTTTTTATGGGAAATCTCGTCAAAACGGCTATATTTGGTTAGAAATGAACTGGATTTCTGTTTGGTTTAAATGCACTAAATTAAGTAATTCTTTAATAACTTGATAACAAATTTTCTTAAATATTCTTAAAATTTTTATAATTTCATACAACATACCTCATAACAATTTGAAATATTGTTGTTGTAAAACACTGGAACAATAATATAATTAAGAACCGGAATAACGACGATTATTGACAACACCATGAACCCATACGTGGCACCAAATGCATAATTTTCCGCTGGCACCGACATAATTGCAATACCGGACAGTTGACTAAAATGGAAAATAATAATTTTGAAGTACTTGTTCATTATTCAATTTCCAAGAAAGAAGGACTAGTTTATAATTGTTATTCGCCAGTTTGTTTTTATTAAGGAATAGTTGTAATTCACAATAATTATGAATCACAATCATTCACGATTAAACAAAATAAAGAAGGAAATTTCTTTGTCCTATAAAAATAATAATAACAGTAAATTGCAGCTGTGAAACGGTAATAACTATATTTTATTTTTGATTTGACAAGTTTACTTAATTTAATTATGCCGGTAAATATTTTAAACATTTTAAAAATTATAAAACCGTTACGAAGCTGATGCTGTCATTAGCAAGGCGACCCTATAGCAGGTGAACTTGAGGGCGCAACTGATTATATTTCCATATCTCAAGAGGAAGTTTTGTTTGTTTTGTGGCACTTGAATAGCGTTGCCAAATATGCAGAATTATCTGCATTTTGCAGTTTTTGGAAGCATTGGGCAGTTTTAAAGTGTTTTGTTTTAAAAATCAGTTTTTTTTCATGAAAATTCTGCAGATTTTACAGTTTTTGACCCATAGTTTTTTTCTATAAATTGTCTACTTTCAAAGTCATTTTCGGTTAATTATTCCCGTATAATTGATTTACCCGCTAATATATGCCTCAAAAAGTCAAATGAATAATTTCAACAAAAACTAATGGAAAAGCCCCGCTTAAAGACAAGTTTTAACAAATCACATACAGGAGTTTGGTTTGCAAATTCCCAAAAAACGGAATATAATTTTGACACCCAAGTAAAAGTATATGTAAACTTTTAAAACCATATATTCTCATATATTTTGTAATGTTTTTTCGTTCTATTGATTGCGCTGCTCAATTAAAGGAGTTTTTGTTTAATTGAGTCAATGGCTCAATTAAACGAGCAGCAGGTAAATTATTGTCCGCTTAAAAAGCTCCAAAAACCATTCATTTTTAGAAACTCAATTAACTCTATTTGCGAAACAGTTGTGAGGTAATGGTTTTATTACATCCTATTTTTGCAACACTGATTAAATGCAGAGTTGTGCTTTCCTACATTGAGTCTAATAAAATGGTTTAAAATATAAATCATAAAACTCTTTCCTTTTAAGCCTTTGCAGATATTGTAAAAAATTATGGCAAAGCTGCACTAATATTTAACAAAAATCATATAAGTACTTGAGATTTCGAAAAAATGTTTATTGCCCAGTAGCGGACGTAACTATGTAGTTACTTGTCTCAAGTTCGAAATTTGTTACGAAGATTTTGAGCCATTTGTGAGAGAGAATTTAAAAATTAACAAAAGATGTACGAGCATTTTCTAAAAATTATGTTGCCGCAAAAAACATTAAAAATCGCGTTAAAGTGTCGCAATATTATATAGGAAGAAAAGTTCATTATGGCTTCCAAATGAAATTTTAGACTTTCGATAAGTTTTTATTGAGGCAATGGAACATAAAAATAAATGGTTTCGGTGGTGAATGTACGAATAAAACCAACCCAACTTAAAAGGAATTAAAAAATTCCAGCAATTTGAAAATTTAAATGCAATTTTTTATGAGCAATCATCAAATATTGGCAAAAGCGATTACGATACAATGAACTCAGAAAATACAATCAGTATTTATTATACCGTACTCGATGTTCTATAAATTTTTTCCGATAACAGAAATAAAAGTAAATGAACGTATTTACAAAACAAAATTAACATGTCTATTGCCGCACAACTAAATTCATTGCATTTAAATTCGAATAGCTGTTTATTCGGATTTCAATCTACGAATATATTTAAAATTACAGCAGTTCCCACAACAACACTTTTCGTTGTTGATGGTTTGTTGTCTCGTCGTATTTAGGCTCAAACTGGGAATGTAATTAACCTCTAGAAATGTATTCCGTGCACGACAGGCCCAAAAAGTTTAGGTATTTTGGTTTTATATATTCGTATAACTCGGTATAACAAATTCGCTATATAGAGAATGCATAATTTTTAATATTACCTTATAGTATAACGAATGCTTACATACATATGTATGTATATGATACTGAATTTAAGGAACCTCTGAATATAGTATATATGAAAAAAAAAAATTATTTTAGTTGTAGTGCAAAGATATATGGGCAATAGGAAAAGAATCTTTATGTGAAAAAATTAAAATTTTAGAAGAGTGCAACAAAAGTAGACATAATTGTTGGCGATTTGCAATAAATATGGAATTCTAAAATCTTGCTCTCACTTACTCTCTCTAAAATAGAATGGAGAATATATCCTGGATATGGAGGAAAAGTTGTATGAAAGGAGTAGGATGCAAGTCATGGTTGGCCAGATTTAAGAAACGATGTGGAATACGACTTCTAAAAGAGACAGCTGAAAAGTTATCAGCACGAGGTGACTTAGTAGAGCCATTTAAAAGTAAGATGCAGAAAATTATTCTATAAGCACATGAACTAATTTTTAATGCTCACGAAACAGGTTTGTGTTTGAACATTTGTTCATGCTGGAGAAAGATGAAAATAGAGGCAATAACTGTTATTTTCTATTAAGAGAAGATGTATAAAAAGGTTTGCAAATCCCTCTCAAAAAAAAAATAATAATAGTATAAAAACTTTTTTCACATCTCTGTAGTTATTAAATTAAATAAAACCAACCAGTTTTTGACTTAATAAAATAAAAATACAACTAAACTTTAAGTATTGGGCCGCAAAATATATTTTTGTTATATAACTTAGTTTTGAATAAAATTAAGCGGAAGTAAAGTACCTCCCAATTACCTGGCCACCAGCGATATTGCAATGGGAATTGTTTTCATTTGTTTACTGCCCATCAAATATTCGTCGGTTGTGTTTTTCGATTTCGAAAAGAAACCGAAATAGACGCCAATACCGGCCGACACACACAACATTACAACGAACACAATATAATCAACGGTACCAAAGTTAAAACTTTTCGATATATTTTCCACCACCGCGGCCACTGTACTTTCAATTGATGGCGCCATTGTAATCTTATTACAATAATATTAATTTTTTCTGCTGGTCTGTTGTATACGCGGTTAGAGATGAAATTTTCACATTTCCCGATTTAAAAATAGGCGTTCTTGGCTACGAGCGACCAGTGTGGGCCGGCGACTGAAACCTTTCTGATATTTGAAAAAAGAAAAGTAATTTATTCTTCTTATTATTGAGATGACACTGAAGAAATCTTATCAGACGAATTCAAAGTAACAATTAATTATTACATTTGTATGTACACATTTATGTACATATTTGTATACATTTAAAACAATTAAAAAAAAATATTTAATCATGCAGACATACTGGAACATATGTATGTACAGGTGTATGTATGTAGTATGTATTAAATTCGCGTAACTTTCATTATACGAGTATTTAAGTGAAGCTCTACTGTTTCTGCTTTATTTAATTTTAGAACTTTTGCTACTGACTATTGAATTATCTTTATAGCATAAGATTATTTATAATTTATTTATTCCGAAGAATAAATTCATTTTTCAAACTCATTCTTAATTCGGTTTTAGGTGGTGCAAATTAGTTTGCAATTAGCAAAATGTTTATGCTTCAAGAAGGCCGCCAAGATATGAAGGAGGGACGACGCTCACTTCGGACGCACCGCACTTCAACAACCGATAAAACATTAGAGAAAATAAAGGAAATTCTAATGGAGGATCGCCGAATAAGTATTAGCGAAGCTGATGAGAATGTCCTTATATTGGTTGGCTAAAAACATCGTAATCGTACCTCAGCGACCGTATTTAGTATATTTGGCGTGCAGCGACTGTGTCCTATGCCCAAGATTGCAGAGACCCAAAAATGGCTGGCGTGGTGAGTGCTCGGGGACCTACTACAAAGTGGATCGAGCGCAAGTGTATTATATCTGAGGCGGAATACTTTTTTGAAAACTATAAAATAGAAACTGATGAACAAATAATTATTTTTAAGAAAAATGCAAAATATGTCTAATTTTTTTGAACACATCTTGTATGTAGCGTCGGCTCAAATTTTAGGGCGTTTTGAGTCATAGCAATGAGCACTTTTCCACTTTTAATTTTAGTGCGTTTTGAATTTTGAGGCAGTTCTAGAGAGGACTTTTTTTGAACGGTTTTCAAAATCAATAGTTATTCAAAATGATCATCGGAAGTTGAAAATTTTCATCAAAATGTAATATTTTTTTTTAACAATTTAATATATTTGAGCCTTTATTATTATATAAAATTTAATATTTATTTATTATTAAATATTTACATATGTAAAACCGTTTTTTGTTGAATAACATCAATTTGTGTTATTATTATTATTAAAAATATTTTTTTTTAAACTGGAATGAAACAAAAATATAAATAATACTCTTTTTATTTGCAAACTATTTTTCTAAATTAAAATAATAAGTAAATTATATAATAAGTGTGGGAAAGAAATAAAAATAACTTAAAATTCTTCGCAGGCACAAAAAATCAAATAAAATGAAAATTACAGAAGTAGTAATATTTACATTTCCTGAAAAGAAGGTCAGGTCCTGAAAAGAAGGTCAAGTACATGTACTGTGTTTAGTCTGCTTGTTTGGTGAGTATCGTCTAATAAACTAATGGCGAAAACGTTGGTATGATAACTCAGACGGTTCTTCTGCCTTTGGAGCTAAAGTCCGGTGTGAACCGGGGCCGCAACTCATTGTCGTTTGATTTCTTCTTGCACAAGCACGTAGCCCAAGATCCTTACGTAATACTCGGTCCGCGTAGTCGAAGGACAAAGGAAATGCCAATAAGTAGAGAACGGCGTTGAATCAACATTTCGGCGCCTTCTTTAATACTTTGTTCTATAGCAGCAATATTGTCTATGGTAGGCACATTTCTCTGCCTTGTTGATGGCCTTGCATCGAGAAGAGCACAATTATTTCGGTAACGCTCATTATCCGCACGAATTAGACAAAGTGTTTTATGACCTTGGCAAATAATTTCTATTTTAAAGTAAATTTTCACATTTCTAGCATTAAATGATGTGTTGCTAAGCCTTGAACTGAAAACAGAAATGTCATCATAGTTTGACAATGTCAGCTGTCAAGCCATAGTTATCGATAGCGCTCGCGCAGCTAAAAGATATTAGATAAGAAAATTTAGCGGTTTTTTAATATTTTAAAGCGTTAAAAAAAATATACAAAAACTATTACGGAGCAGTCATATGGAAAATGTAACGCTCTATATATGTACATACAAGTGCAGACTTACTATTTACACTTCTATATCGCGCTAATTACGTATGTACTCGTACATATGTATGTATGTATGCACATATGTACATATACACATGACAATTTACATTTATAATAATTTATTCCTAACATTATTAAAGCGCTAAACAAGATAATTTAAAGGTTCTTATCAGCGTCAGATAGAAAAATAGCTAATAAATGTGTGCAGTCTTTTTCGTAGTTCGCTTTCTAAATGACAAAACCGAATTACGTAAATAATCGCATGTGTCTACTCGTACTAATAAAATTTTAGCCTCCCCCAGCAGAATATTTTTAATCTACACACTTGTTTTCATTTTAAAACTCTTTTAGCAAATTATTTTATTATTTATTTATTTATTATATTACGTCTATGGAAAAATTCGTTACAAACTGCTACAGGCCAGCAACATAAATTCAAAACAATCAAAGACATAAATTAGCTATTTAAGTGCATAATAATAATAAAACATTCGGATTAGGTGAGAAATCAATAAAATGGGACATTTCATTAAAACAACAGCACAATCTTCTCCAAGGATCATTCATTGGAAAGTTTGTTCGATAACACGCATGACATGCAGCAAACTGGACGATCCTATTCATCGTTGAGGAATATTGAACTTCAACTCATTTAATAAAAATTCGAATGGTATGTTTCTATTAATAAGATTCATGACACTTGATACACTGTGGCTTTTCAATGTTGGAAAATTAATTGCGGGTAGCCTTGATGAGTAATGCGAAAAGGTTAAAAAGTGTTGATAGATATCTTTTAAACAAAATAAAGTCAACTGCTTTTGTACGGAATCGATGGATGCCATATGATTGATCCATATTCTAAAATCGGCTTTACAAGCCCTCGCTTCATATCTTATACGTTTATTTACCCCTAATATCAATTTTTTTCTATTTTATTTTACAAAACTAAACGAGGTAACGATATCGATAATTATGGTTTGACAGCTGAAAATGTCAAACTGTGTTGATATTTCTGTTCAGTAGTCCTTCAACGCCGGAACAACGCTTCCATATTATGCGAATTTCCTGCAAATAAGTTTATCCGCAAAGTTAATTAGTGGAGCATATTTCTCAAAGAATTCTGTTTGTTGATGGAGCACGTTTTTGGTTAAATGACCAAGTCAAGAAGTCAAATTGCTGTATTTGCAACCCTTAAGGAATCACCTTTACATCTATTTTTTTTATTTATTATTATTTTTAATTAACTGATCTTTTTTTATATTTCTAGAAGATTATTCAAACGATTATGCCAATATTCTTGCATAAATCGAGAGTACCGATTTATAAACTTTTATTTACACCAAGTTTATTATACATAATTGTACCATAAATATCATCAGTTTTAACAAAAATGTCCAAAAATTTAAAAAAGATATTACACAAAAAATTGATTAGTTTAAAAGAGAATTAAAATCGAACTGAAAAATTAAAAAAAAATAATTTTGCTGGGCCGTTTTCTTAATTGACGAGTCAGCCCAATAATTACACAACAATTCTAAAATACTCGAAATAAAAAAAATCGATAATAATGGTAATGGAAAATAATTACATAATAATAATTATATCGAAACTTTTATTAAATAAGTTTAATATTATTAATTTTTTATTTTGGCTGTGAAAACTGGATTTTATGTACACAGTACATATGTATGTATGTATGTAGTAGATATGTAATTTTAAACAATTACAGTTTATTTTAAAATAAGAAGAAGGAATTAAAAAAAATATTATATTTTAAGAGGCACATTAATTTCTGTCATTTCGTCATCGACTCGCGCTAACTCGTATTTCACGAACGGTTGTATGATGGGGGAAAGAAGTTTAACATCAAATTTTGCACCTTTCTCGGGTGACAAAATATAACTGAGTGGCACTCCGACCGCAAAGACAATTAAAGCTCCCAAAACCACATACCAATTAAAGGACATATCCAAAATATTCAAAATTTTAGCTGTGACATTTTCAACGCTTTCAAGCAACGGCATAATCATTGCAGAAGACTCGCTGTGAACGAGAACGGTTGTATTTTTAATCTAATACATTCAAATTGTCGTTAAAGTTTTACTTACAGAACTTGTTTGGAACTCGGACAATGTTTCACCGATGTGGGCAAAGTTTTGTAATGTAATCTTCCTTGTGCTGCAGTAATAATGACGGCCATGCTCACCATGCTGGAAACGACAGCAATAAAGGCGGCCTTTCCATGAGCCTTCGGTATCAACATGCCCATTAAGAATATACCAAATACAGCACCAAACGTGACACCACTAATGGAATAGAGAATTTGCAAAATTGAACTGAATTTCTCCACTAAAGCTCCGGCCAAAATACAATATACGCCAAAGCCTAAAACCAGACATTTCATTATAACGTTGGCACGGATTTCGCTGTGCTTAATATGCGGTTTAATATAATCGAAGTAGATAATGCCAGCCAGTGAGTTCATGCAGGCCGACATGGTGCTCAAGGCAGCACTAAAGACGCAGGAAATAAAAACGCCCGGCATTCCTTTGAGGTGGCCCACAACGTCCTGCACAAAGAAGGGCATCAGTTTGTCGGCTTTGCCAACAAAACCTGCAGCCAAAGGATCACAATCATGATAACGGGCATACATCACAATGCCGGTCCAACAATTGAAGAACATGATCAAAACGAAACCAAAGCCGAACAAAATCAAGGAGCTGAAAATTTTTTTTTTTTATTTAGTTTTTAACTTTTTATTTAAATGATATTTATTTTTCAATTATAGTTATATTTAAATTTTGCATTTAAGTTCCATTTACTTCCAACTGATTGGCCATATGGTTTGCAGTGTTTGCTTTTGTTGTTATACAAAAAAGGTAAACAAAGCACACATACACACAAACATACACACATAATAAATTAGCTAATTTTGTACTAAATAACAGCATGAAATGTAATTCTAACAAAAACAACATTAATCGTTAAGGACTTATCATCAGTTGGACCAATAATTATGCTGTTTATTTTTATAATATTTGAAAACTAAATGGTGTTGCCATACTTTTACTGCATTCCTTGATTAAGAATAAAACTTTGTAAATCTTTATTGCAATTAATTTGCCCATTGTACTGCTTTACAGTGTTGGTAAATTTACTTGTATGTATCTAGAGCGGAAAATTGGCCGTTATTACAACTTAACGATTATATAAATTTTACATGACCAACTTTTGCAAATGCCAATTTTTTTAATTTTTTCGGAAAACATAAAACCACTAACTTTTTTGCGTTTCTTTTTTATTTCTATCTGAAAATTAAGTATTAGTTTCCAGTGACTATAATTAATTAAAAAATGCACATATTTCTTGATAAATATATTTCTTTGTGGACTTAACACGTTCGCATGTCACTGCATAATGCTAAATTGAAATCACGTAACGATTGCTTGCTTGCTGTCACCGTAAAAAAACCCCATAAAAATCTGAGAATATCACTAACGATTACCGACAACTATTTTTGAAAGATAATTACGATATATTTGTTAACTATTTAACAAAGCAATACAGTCATTTAGGTGAAGTTCTGCTTAAGTATGTGAAAAGAATAAATAAAAGAAAATTAAAATAAGTTCTTTCAAACCAGACCCCATTCAATCAAAAAGAAAGTATGGCAACATTAGAGAATGTGGCAGCTTTAAATAGAAAACCAGCCATAAATAGTTACTGCTAGGATTGTTTTACCAATAACTTATTGCCCACTTTTAGGTTAAAGGGAAGATATAATAATGAAGAGAGTTAATAAAATAAAAACGGAAATACGCACTAAATCGTTAGTTATGAAGTGAAAACAGCTGACGTGTTATTATTTTCACAAACAAGTTTTGACGGCCAACTTAATTTTCTAATTTCAAAACGTTGGCGCTGCGCTATTATTCTTTACCTTCATATTCTTTTTATGTACATACATAATTGACAACTTTTGACAGCGAGGCAATGCTTGAAGCGCTACATTCAATTAGTTAGAGTTTCAATAAATGTCACTTTTCCCCCCAAATCTGTCAAATTCTTTTTCAGTAGTAGAAACCTTTTACTGCTTCAATGAGAACAAATTGAAATCTATGCTGTGAACCTCGCTTTAAATGCGTGAATTACACGTTCCTAACATTCAAGTTTAGCTTGACAACCTTTTCGAATTTATCGCCCGATAACTTTCGCCAATATTGTGGTCATCAAAACACTGCGAATATTTTGAAGATTTATGGTATTTTAGCAAAATTTGGTATCGTTTGTCTTGCCTGCTGTGGGGTCTGTTACATTTATATTTATGGCATCTAGAATGGTGGCGACGGTTTACCGGACGGTAAATGTCTTGAGTACAACGAAGATAGTAATGCAAGTAAAACTTTTGATTTGGCCCAATAATGTAAGAAAACCACTCTTTTATAAAACCGAACTCTAAAAATGAGGCCAAAAACGGCCTTAAAGCTTTATCAATCCTTCTTTTACACACAAAATCCCGCAGTGTTAAGTTACCCAATAACGAAATTTGGAAGGAAATTGCGCAAATACTCACTTTCTGGCATGCTTTAAAGATGGCAGCGAAACAATTCTCTGTACACAACTCTGATTTAAGCCCACATAAGAAGTCCACATTATAGTAGAACTGATGTAACAATTCCAAAATGTTGAACGTGTTATAAAATCGAAAGTAAAACTGAAACCAACATAAACATTTTTGACCACTCAATTCTTCGTAATATATTGTCAGAACTTACTCAACTTTTAGTCGCCCACCTTCGGCAGCCAAGCGGAAAACTTCTGCAAAGCCTCCCACTTTGTTGGCGCCTAAAATACCCACCAATACCACTGAAAGCACCATGATGGCGGCCTGCACCACATCAGTCCAAACAACTGCTTTAATGCCACCCTAAAGAAATGTTCCGAAAAAAGTTTTTGCATATTTTTGTTAGATATTTTTAAGTTTTTTTTTGCTTAAGAACTTACAAACATTGTGTAAAAAACACAAATCGAACAAACGATGCCATTAATGAGATGGATATTTATGCCCGTCACTGTAAAACAGAAGGAAGATATAAGACACATAGTTTAGGAGTGTAAGTACATATATACTCGTATGTATTAAGAAGACTATGGTGTAGTCGGCTTTTTAGGTACATACATCGTTCTTCACCTCGCCAGACCTTGAGCCCTTCGAAGCCCCAGTACACGAGGTCCATTCAAAAAATAAGATGAATTTCAAAATTTCGCGGACTACGCACATACATTCGGCTATCGTTTTCTTTTTATGTGGAACCACTCATCTCAAACACGCACTCATCCCACTGTCACAGCAGTTTAGTTTCTTGGCGAGAAGCATAAAAGTTAAAAGTGATTTCCTGCTGTCGAAAAAGTGGTTCAATGAATTTTCCTAATATTTTTTTATAAAAAACGATGTGCAAAAAATGGTTCAAAAGCACTTAAAATGTTCATAACGCGATATGGTGATTGTACTCTTGAGTCAGAAAAATGTGTAGAAGTGATACATGCTTTTCCCAGAAGTTTAAAGAGATGTGAAAGGCCACGCTCACCCTGTACGTCTCAGTACATCAACAACCCAGGAAAACGTTGAGAAAGTAAATGAAATTGTTATAGAGAATTGTCGAACCAGTTTTGGGGAAATTGCTGGGGATGTCTGTATACCAGCTGGCTTATGCTGTTTCCAACACTTAACAGATCTATGAAAGAAAAGCGTCTTGCGACGTTTGGCAAAAACGCTGGAACAAGTGGATTATATTTTAGAAATAATTTAGAAATTGAAACGTTCTGACTGTGACTTAGAGCTAAAGACACTGATAATGATGAGGGACTATTATGGGTGATGCAAATACCCCAAAAGTGCTGTTGTTTTGAAAAAAATGTTCTGTGTTTCGTAAGGAACCAGATGGTGGGTAATATACAGGCAAGCTAATTAAGACATGATGTTCCTTTGAGATTCAGGTGCGTCGTCCTTCTTCTAGTGTCTAGGGATTACTACCAGAAGAGATTAGATAGCCTGAGTTCTCGAGCAAGGAGTTTGTGTTCATTGCCGCTTTCACATATCACAAGAAGTTCCCAGATATGTGCGTCAGGTACTCGTATAACACACCAGGGCGGTGGCAACTTCACCAAGTGGAGTTGATACATCATCAGATTAGGTCATAATGGCAGCTGCCTAAATTTAATTCACAAAAGCAGACTGAATGCTAACGTTTGATAAAGAGTTACTTCAACTTTCTTAAAGTATACGCTTTTAAGGTTCACTATATTTAAGGTACACTATATTTAAGAGATATTTTTCCTTTCTCAATATTAAATTTCAACTTTACATTAATGTGACATTCGCTTTCGATGCGAATCTAAATTTTGAGCAAAAGATCCACCAGAATGCAAAATAAACCCCTTTTACAGCCTGTGCCACGATTTGAAACATTGAAACTGATTTCGGGCTTTCTACGACCAAATTCATATTTATATTATTTTCAGCCGATTTATCGTGTTAAAGATTATAGATTCTTCCTCTTTTTTTAACTGGTAGGCAAAAAAAAAGGTTTTAAATCTTTGACAGCTTTAGGGTCTTGTTAATAAAAAAATATTTTAACTTATTTAATAAAACCTAATGAGTCCAAGCTCCATACAAAACCCCTTTAATAAGTTTTAATAAATAAAAATAAATAATAGTGTATTAATATACTTATTGTTTCCGAATGGACTCCTAGGATTACCTTGTGAAAAAGCCAAAGTGGGTATAAATATGAAAACCGGCAGCATAAAAAACATCGTAACCATAAATGACACCGTCAATAGCTCTCGAGTTTTTCGATTAAAACGTATTTGCAAATACTAAAAGTTTAAAAAGAATTAAGATTTTAAGGAACATAAACAGCGTTAATCGGATGCACCTCGTAACAATTGGATATGCCATTGTTATAAAAAACTGGTATGATCACCCAACACAAGAGCGGGACTATTAAGACCATTGAGACAACGTTGAAGAACCAATTTATGCCAAACGCATACATTTCGGCTGGTATCGTCATAATGGAGACGCCCGAGAGTTGACTGGCCACCAGCGAAATGGCAATTGGCAGGGTTTTCATCTGTTTGCTGCCGTGCAAATATTCTTCCGTTGTTTTTTCGCCTTTCGAAAAGAAACCGAAATAGACACCAATCGAAGCCGAAATAGCCAACATAAAAGCGAAAACCGCATAATCGTAAAAATTGAAAGTGAATTGAGAGATATCACTCAAGATCGCAGACGCTGTGGTTGCGTTGAGAACCGACATTTTAAGCGCACTTGCGTTTCTGTGTCTTTTACGCTTGAAAAGGATAAAACTGGATTGGAAACACTATTTTAATAAATGTAAAATTATTTTCAATCACTGTATTTATTTTTATCAAGAATCCTTATTCAAGGTCAGTTTTATTTCCTTTTTTTTATATAGTATGTATATATCTTTTTTAAACGTCTGTTTCTGTTAATCACTTTAAACGATTTCAAACAACATCACTGAAGTTCAGCAGATTTTATAAAATTCTTTAAGGTTTCTCACAATTTGTGTTTAACTTACATTTGCAGCTTTTTATCAGTTAAATTGTTTAAGCGAAATGTGTACATACATACATAAAAATAAATGGCTGATTATCTACAATTTTCTCGTATTGTCTGTTTAATAAATAATGTAAAAGCAAATGTTTTGCGGATCTCGTTTCGTTCACTTATCTTTATTGGATCATTATCCGAACGCTGGAGTCAAATTTCTTTAAGTCCCTGTAAACAGGCAATCAACGACAAAATAAATAGTCATTGAGTTCATACAAACATAAATCGCAGTAATTCCCAAGACAGTTAAAGGAAGACTAATCACCTGAGATGGTAGCCGGAAATGCTCAAAGAACAGAAGGGCTCAACGAGACTGGCATGTATGTACATACATCTAATCTAATGGATTGTCAAGATTTCTAACCTTTTATCCGCGAAAACATCTTCCTGCAGCTACAGCCACAACGTTTCAGCTATTTGGTTCAGCAAAAATAGGGCAAGTTGCTCACCGTTCTATTAATTACTTACTCGGCTTACCAGAACTGTTCCTCCTTTATAACCCGCAAAGCAGAATGCTTTAGTTGGGAATACATCAAGGCAAAACCGACTCCCCACGAGACGTTTGTGTCCTGACAGTAACACATACTCTCTTTCTGTAGTTTTATTCACCCCACCAAAATTACGCCAAATTCGAGAGTTTGTAATAGATTAAATGCAATTCCACTATTGGTTCTCTCTTTAATCTACTACCATTTTGGTAGATGTTGCCAGTCATTGTGTTTTCCGTCATGATGCTGTTACCATGACGGCCAATAAAAACTGAAATAAAACAAAAAGAACTATAAAAATCCGACTTAAGATTTCTTTGTATAAGACCCCTGAGCGGTCGCTACACAAAATCCGAAATAATTTAAGAAAATAAAATTGCATGTAATACAATATATAAAAAGCATTAATCTTTAACCTCCTATATACATATATAGGAATATATATATATATATATATATATATGTATTTACATATATACATATTCATACATTGTTCTTGACATTTCGGCAATATTTTCTATACATGTAAAATCCATATAAACTTAAAGTATTAAATGTTGCGACAAGAAAGTTGTTATTCGTTTGCAGCAGCGAAGCCAGAATGAAGATTTTACCTTAATCTTGAAGATTTTGTTATCCCAATAAGATTTTCAATTATATGATATAAAATTCTTTTGTGTGGTCTAGACCAGGACATCAATTACAACCGTGCAATGAAAATTTTATTTAAGTGTTTTGACAGAAAGTTCCAATACTTGGCTTCAAAAATGGAATATTAAAGTTAATAATTCAAAGTCTGTCCATGTTACATTCACCCTAAGAAAAAATGATTGCTCGCCTGTTTACCTAAATGGTACAATTATACCAAGTTGCAATACTGTAAAATATTTAGGGCTTCATCTCGATCGAAGACTAACTTGGAAAGAGCATGTCAAAAAGAAACGTGAGCAACTTAATTTAAAAACAAGAAAAATGTTTTGGTTATTGGGCCCAAGATCAAGCTTAAGCTTAGAAAACAAGATGCTGCTTTACAAAACAATACTTAAACCGATATGGACATATGGCATCCAACTGTGGGGAACCACAAGTAATTCTAACGTTGAGATACTACAGAGATACCAGTCAAAAACCCTAAGACTTTTAACAAATGCGCCTTTCAAGTTTATCAGCAACAAAAATATACACAGATGATAGCAATGAAATCCAAAGACTTAAAAGACTGCATGTACTTGACCTACCCTTCCAAAAATAGAAAAAGTTAAAATTCGTTACGCTGTATTTTAATTAAAAAGTAAATTCTTCTTGTGTTTATTTTGTTTTTGGGTTTCAGGAAACTCAATAATATTTAATATTTTTTACCAGTATTTATAACATATTTTATTATAAAATATATTTAGGAAATTAGTACAACGCTTGTTAGTTTCAGTATTTTGCGTAATCACTGCCTCACATCGGCTGCGCATTGATGCGGAGATATGCCGGTATCGCTCTACTGGTATTCCATGTCACGCTTGTTTCAATTCTTCGAAAAGGCTTTCCATGTTATTGATATTCTTTATTATTACTATTCTTTATTCTTTTTCACGTCACCTCACAGATACTCGATAGGGTGTAAATCAGATCTAGATGATGGCCAATTCCAAACATTAATAGAATTGTATGGAAATTTTTTTTGCTGTGTGCTTCGGATCTTTATCTTGTTGGACATGCTCCCCAATCCAGGGCAGCACTAGATCATTTAGTATTGCAACGTATTTTACTTCATTTAAAATTCCATCAATTCAATGAATTCCACCAATATCATTCCAGGAGAAACATTCCCAGACCATAATTGATACTCCACCATATTGCACTAGGGGTTAAATATAGCGAGGTGTAAATTCTTGTTGGGGGAATGGGCCAGTGCACTCAGGGCAAAGTTGTTGATTGCTCTCAACCTGGCGAGAAGCCAGCAGCGATCCCTGAAAATGGACTGGTCAAGCTGACATACTGCCTCCCCGTGGCGCCCCTGGATAGCCCCTACAGCACCCGCTTAGAGGTGAACCAAAGTGTGCAGCGAATCCCCTCTGTCCAGGGGTCTAACCCAGGACCCGGTCCTCCAGGTTTCGGGGGTTGTGCGTGGGGGTAACTTCCCTACCGTGTAAAAACACACTAGTTACGACACAACAACAAAGAATAACTTTGTTGGTTGAGGCCCAGGTTCACCACGGACTGTAGCGCCAAGAGAAGAAGAAGAAGAAGAAGAAGTAAATTCTTGTTTAATAGGTCTTTCTGCATATGTATCTCGACGGTGGTCAGCACCAAGGCGATTTATATTCGTTTCATCGCTCCAAAGAATATACTTCCAGCGTGTTCTTTGAAGCTTACGCTGAAGTGGCCTTTTACGTGCAACTCTACCATGCAGTCCAGTCCAGCTTTTACCACAAATCGAGCTTCTATTTTAAACTTTTTAATAGAAATATGTAGACCAATATCGCAAAAAACATGAAGAATAGAACTTTACAAACAAAATTTAAGTTACGAATTGTGTTGCTTCTAGTTTGTCGTCGCACTTTGTCCGACTTTTATTGGCTAGAATTCAGTAAGATCAAAAAATGATAACGAAATCTGAAAGGCACAGCTTCAAAATTGGATGCGATGTGATTAGAAATATGATAATAAATAAAACAAAAGAGTTTTGGAGAAGAAACGTAACAGTGATTTAATCATTTTATCAAAATTTTCATAGAATAACAAGCGTTTCTAATTAGTTGTCAATGGCTGTATGTATGTACAATATTTTGAAGATCTTTTTGGGAAAATCAAGATTTTTTTACTGGAAATTTCCGGCACCACTGGTTTGCAGTTTGGTTTTTGCTCAGATGTTATACTTTTAAAAATTGTTTTTATAAAGCGAACACTTGAATAGAATACAAAAACAGAGATCCCATCAATTGCAATTGAAATAATTTGGTCAATTTGCCATGAAATACTTCTTATTGCGCAGCAAAATTTAATTGGAATAATCAAAAAATTGATGACACTTTTCAAATCATTCGAACAAACGACAAACGATTGTCGGCCGGCACATTGTTGTTACCTACATACATACATACATACATACTGCATTTATTTGGCAACGTTCAGATACAAAAATCCTTTCACTTTTTCTCAATTTCATTAAAACCAAAGCCAGTTGCAAGTGAAGATAAGTTTATGAATGTTGTATTCACATGCAGTAGTGTTTGTGCGCTTTAGGGTGTTCGGTAATTGCACATTTTACTGAAACCGGGTTTCGACTGGCATATAATCAAAATAAATCTATATTTTATTCATGTATTTATGTACAGTATTATTTGCGGGTTTTAGGGTGCTCGATAATTGCGCGTTTTAAGAAACCCGGATTGATTTGTTATTGGTTTCTTTCTTTTAGGAAAAGTTAATATTTAACATTCCAACTATTCAGATCTATTCTGCTAATCGCATTGTTTTCAAAAGAACAAAAAAAAAAAGTTCGAATAAAAAATTTTAACTTTAAAGGCGGGTTAGTAGCAGAAGATATCAATTGTATGTATTTTAAATCAGAACAGAATACCGGCAGCTACAATTGTATTTAAAAAAATTAAAAATAAAATATTTTCGAAACAAAAAAATTGCAGGAAAAATTTGAGACTGTTTTTTCATTTTTTTTAGGCTAAACAAAATTTAGCCAGATTTTTTGCACTAAACTAGATAATTTTATCAATGGACCTTTCAAGCGCATTCGATGCGCTTCACAAATCAGTTTTAGCAATTTATTAAACCGTAAAAAAAATCGGTTAAAAATCGATTAGAACACCCTGATCTGCGCATACCTGCTCATTCACATGTTGGGAATGTGTTTGAGTATCGGTATCCAAATGAAATTATATATATATGCGCGCGTGTGTGTGTGTTCAAATGTACTTCGGTGTCCATCCTCATCTAGACCACATTTACAAATCTTGCACCAATCAATTGTGCTTAATTCAAGTTTTGCTACCAAAAGAAAAACAGACTGAACATTTTTCGTGTATTTTTGAACAGGTGATGAACAAACAACTTTTAAGCCACAATGACGACAACAGCAACAAGAAGCACCAATTCCAACTTAATGTGAATTAAAAAAAAAAACAAAACAAAAAACAAAATAATAATTTTTGAAACAAAAACATTTGCAAGATTCAGTCTTGAGAAACAGCTGCACTCAGAGTCATTACGACTGGCCGGTCACTTGTGCACATTCGCACATAATTATGCGTATGGATACGATTCAATGCGATGCGATATTTGCTCTGCGATACAAAAACAACAATAAAAAAGACCTTAGGCACGTATTTGCAAATATCTACAGAAGATGCCAAATGATAATGATGAATTGATCAGACAGACACACAGATATTAATGTTTTTTTGAACAGGTTGCGCTCATAAAGTGCGCTCAATTTAAAGCCTTTATCAGCATTCAGCCAAAAATACAAGTTTGCCAGTCGAAACAGTTCTGTAGAGTTGTATCATAATGGCTTAAGTCAAGATAAGACGAAAGTAAATTTAAACAGATACTTAAAGATTCTGCGATGAAGAATCTTTAAGTGCTGCGTGGCACAGGGACAGGCTGCTTCAAATCTATGTGCTGGGTGAACAGGACTTGATAGCACTCCCATTGCAGGATCTGGTTCGGTTACTTCACATTAAAGGCCAGCGTAAATTACCTTTTCAACATTCGTTTTAATGCAACACCACAATCAATGAGAGTTACCTGTCCTTGCATACATTTGAAGTTGTGGATTCATATAAAGACATAAAAATGAATGGTCTTAGATTCGATGCAGTCAGACGGACGGCCATGGCTACATATGCGCTTCTAACATTGTTTGTGCGTGAGCAATTTAAGCATGAAACACGTAAAGTGAATTGCAACTTTTCATTCAACTCTTCACATGAAATTGTTTTGGATTATGTCATAATTTGAGGCACAGGCACTATTCAGTTAAATGAATGCATTTTAAATCATCATCAAGTCGTTATTGTTTTTCATCACAATCATGATTTTGTTGATGTCATCAAAAATAGTTTACAAGTCCTTTCGCATTGCGCTCTTAAAATTAGTATGCAAATCTTTGTTTCCTAGAGTTATTAAAATCTATTTATCTGCATATTTCAGTAGCTTCTTGAAAACATAAATTTGGAAATATACTCGTACATCTACGCAACTTTCTGTTTCGAAGTGTTTGTTGTTTTTTATTTCGTCTCTTTCGTCTTTTTAGGTCAATCGATATCATCGAAAGGTTTTCTTTGTTGGGAAAACCTATATATGCAACTACTCGTTGCGGTTCATTGGTTGATGTCCATCCGAATTGTCCAATTTCGCTTTAGAAACCTCCACAATTCAAATCAGCTCCAAAATTCACATCAAAAGGGGCTTTTTCCGGATGCATGGAACACTTTTAATTGTCATGTGTTTAGGTATTATCTAAAAATCCTACGACTATAACTATTGTAATGGACGTACGCAGCACTCATGCCGAAATGTGCCTCAAATGTGATGCTTCCACAACTCTTCCAGGGCACATACAGTGAACACTGGTGGCTTTATACGATTGTATTTGTTTTTACTCGTGCCCAAACAAACGACAACAATCAAATGAGCCCAATTTAATTTAAATCTTCATCATACCGGAGTTGGATCTTTGTTTAACGCACTAGTGAAGTCAAATTTATCCATTACACTGCGAATAGCGTTTTTGTTGGATTTATTTATTAGAATCGTTATAAAATGAGCGAAGCGCATGGAGCAAAAAATGTTTATGATGATTTGGTCGAAACACTCTGAATAAATAGCATCCAAAACGGCTGATTTAGATTCAACAATCTGGCTGCCATTAATTGTCGAAATTCGTAACGTCCTTATGGAAGACCACCAGGCCTGTCTTATATATACATAACTCGATATTACAGATACCAAATTAGCACCAAAATCGGGCGTGTTATTATTTCGATTCCCATTGCTAAGAAACAATTTTAGTGTGAAAACCTAAAAAGCGGACTTACGCTATCCGAACAATTCTTTTTATTTATCCTTTGGCTCTACGATCCAGTGTGAAGCTGGGCCTCAACCAACAAGCTTTTCCAGCTGCCACGATTTGTAGCCAGCAGTCTCCAATTTTGCACACCAAGTTCGTTGAGGTCCCTTTCCACTTGCGTGCGCCATCGCTTCCGTGGGCGTCCTCTATTGCGTTGTCCTCCAGGTTGGGGGGGCTGTGCTTGAGGGTGATTTCCCTACCGTGTAAAAAAGTTAACTGTTCAGGAACAACAACAAGAAATCCGTATAATTATTATTCTTAATACCGCACGGCTTTTGCCTCACTTGTCTGATGTAAACAACTTGCGAATATTTCTCAAAATGTTGGCAGGGCTACTAAATGTATGTAACGAAACAAGTGAGATTTTTTATTACATTTCGGAATAACATCACGATCGTTTTAAGAAATCTACTATGACCCAGTTACCTTTAACTGGGTATGTGAACACATACATACATACATACACACTTTCATTGAACAAGTGTTCATAACCTAACATTTATAGTAATTTCAGCCATAAAAGCATAAATAACTACAATAAAAAGAAAACTAAAAAGAAAGAAAAACGAAAGTAATTAAAAACATTTTCTCTGGATGATTTTTAATGTCGTGCCATTTAAACAGTTTAAAAAAGAGAAGTCAAATATTTTAACGTCTTAGGGACAAATGTACAACGTACATACATACATACATACATACATACATACATATATACATACAATGTACTCGTATGTAAGCTTGAGTTTTAGTGTTTAGGATGTTAGAGAGCCAGACAAGACCAGCCAATTGATGCACTAAACTTGTTGTTGCTATTGCTGTGGTTCATGTACACTTACTCGTACTATGTACATATGTAGTTGCCAATGTTTCAACAACATTGTACGAAAAGCCTCTGTTACAACACTTGGGTGACTTGAAGCAACAATGCGATCGTTACGTCAACGACAAAATCATTACAAACATTTAATTGCCCTTGCAAAATGTGGAGAGACGTAAGAAGGTACATACAAATGTATGTATGAATAAGTGAGTGTTCGTGTTCGTGTTGGTGTTCGTGTTGGTGTGAAGAAGATGCAGTTGAACAATTTTGTGCAAGAAAATTGCATAAGTCCTGAGCTATAAATAAGGATTAATGTACAAAAAAAGTGCGCGTGTTTGTATGTGCGTGTACAGAGTTTTGTATCCATTTATTACAAATCTATATTTAAACACACTTTATGTGTATGTACGAGTACATTTTGAAAGGGATGGATGGATGACCTTAGTGTTGCAGTCTATGATGTAGACAACTGCTGAGGATGGTGCAACAGTTTTATAATTTTCGGACTTGAAAATAAAACTCAGTGGTTTTTAACGGTGACAAAATTTACTATTTTTTTATTATTTTTAATGTTTTTTTGTTGTTTCTTTGTTTGTTTGTTTCATATTTTTATAAAAAAAAATCACTTATAGCCTAAAATATAATGAAGTTTTTTTTTGTTATTATTAAAATTAATAAAATAAAGAAAACTATTTACAATAATAACAATACTCTCGCTAGGAAAATGTGAAAATAAAGAAAGACTTTAAGCGAGAGCGGACTCAAGAGATAGACAGAAATTGATAGCCTTACAGCGACAGAGTTGGGAATTGTTTGGGAAATGGTATGAAAATGAAAATTTTTGCAAAATGCTAAAACAAAATTCCCACCTCAAACTCTTTGTAAAAGTTGTTGACAACAAATTGTTTTAGAGGTGGAAAAGTGTTGAAGATTTTGCTGAAAAACGGAATAATGAAAATTGTAGAAAACTTAAAATTGCAATCGTGAAAAATTGCAGTTCTTAATTTTCTATGTTCTGGACCAAAAAACAAAACAACACAATTTGTTTTTCACAATTAATACAAACATCAAATTTCCCGCTATTGAATTGTGTGTTGCATAACGGTTTGTTGTAGTTATTAATCAAATTAATAACGGTATTTTCCAGGTTTGTATTCACGAACTTGCCTTCACGTGTTTAAATGATGGATGGCTGATGTTTGTTTAGGGTGGTTTGCTGTTGTTTTTCCTTCCAGCTAATCCGTTTCCAGAGGCGTTTGTTAAATCGGCGCGCGCGTTTGTCTTTTTAATTATTTGGCAGCAATTGTTTTGTGATGAATTTGAAATGTAATCTACATTATGCTAATAAAATAACTAACGGTTGAGCCTAAAATGGCGCACCGTAGCTACCGCTTGGTCTTGAGGGAGCACCATATGAGCCCGAAGGAGCACTTGGATAACCTCCACCGCCACCACCGCCGCTTGGATAACCACCACCGCCACCACCAGCCTGTGTGCTTTGTTGGGCGAACTGAGCCACTTGTATGGCTTGACGTACACCCTCCAAATCGATGCCAACCACACGGCCGCCGCCGCTTCCACCAAATGAGGGTGCACCGTATTGGGGTGAAGGAGCACCATATGAGCCCGAGGGAGTGCCTGGGTAGCCACCGCCACCGCCACCACCACCACCACCGCCGCCGCCGCCACCGCCTGATTTGCTTTCTTCTTGCAATAAGATTTGACGCACTTGTTCTAGCAATTGAGGATCAACGTTTTGGCCTTCGTTGGTTTGGAAGCCACCGCTCACAGCTTGGTAGCCACCACCGCCGCCACCTAATCCGCCACCGAAGCCACCGCCGAATCCACCGCCAAATCCTCCGCCGCCACCGCCACCGCCTCCACCACGCTGATAATTATAACCCGATGGGGGTTCTGCCACGACCAGTGCTGCCAAAGCAAACACTAAGAACTGCAAAGAGCAAACGAAAGTTTTTTTATTTGAATAATCCATGGTGGCATTTCTCTACTGCAGAGTCCTTTAAACAAATATCCTGCTTGGGATTTTTTGTTTGCTTTTTTCAACTTACCACGGAGAAGGAGTTCATAGTTGTGAGTCTTGTGTGTGTGGGGGAAAGAAGTAAAAAACTTAAATTAAAAATAAATTTAGTTGCTTTCAAGTAGGGAACCAACGACTGAATGCCAATGAAAGGCCACAACAGCCCTCTTTATAGTCAGACAATCATCAACTCCAAACGGTTCAACCAAAAACCCAACAGAGCCAGCCAGCACCATCTCTCTGCCGCACAAATCAACCAACGGCCAAACAAACTGCAAAATTTTGAAGTAGTGACAGTCGACTGAGAAGAGCTTACAGCTGTTGTTTTTGTAGTTGTGGCTTAAAGATGGCTCCAACTTACTACTGCTCTGCTCTTCTTGGCTTAAAATTTAACCAGTTCGTTTTGGTGTTTTGGTGTTTTGTTTTTTTTTTTTTAGTTTGATTTTTGTGTTGTTTGTTAAGAGGGGCCAATGCGTGTGTTCCTTTTTTTAGTTGTTTTTGTATTCGGTCATGTTGATCATCTCCTCTGCTCTTTGTGAATCGTCTTTGTCAGCAATATTTAACGTAACTATCTTAATGATGAGCCGAAACATTACGAGTATTTGTTATTTTCTTTATTTTCACAATGATGAGGTTAAAATGGTTTTGCACCCTCTGGGTCCGTCCACACAGCTTCTTTCACAAACTGTTTGCTTTAAAAACTACACACATTCGCGTTGCTGTTGTAACAAATACCTTTAATGGCGAAAACCGCTTACGTTATTTGCAAATAGGAAGTGATTCCGTTTTGGAGGCACAAAAAATCAATCAAAGTGTTTTCGATTTAACAAACGTGATGCAAACATTTGCTAACCAGTCCTCAATATTTGATATCTCAACTCTGAACCACCAACTTCACTTCCTCAAAAGTTTTCATTTGCCTTAAATCAAAAAACTTCGAAATTAAAACAAAAAATACTTTTGGAGAATTTCTTAATGAGAGTTATCATATTTCCCTCTGTATATATTTTTTTAATATTTTATTATGCAACTTGTTGCATGTTTTTGTTTACGAGTACACAACACATGTCAACGAGGTGTTTCCTTCTCGTGTTAAGCAGAGGTTCCCACCAACTGTTAAACTTCGGACAGGAGAATTTTGTTTTGGCAAAAATGTGATATTTTTAGTAAAAGACAAATTGACAAATTGCGATTTAAAAAAGATATTTGATATAGAAGTGAACTGCTTCAACAGTGTGCTTACCAGCCAGTGGCGTGGGTAGGCATTTTCCTCGAGGGGGCTATAACTATTTTTAGAAAAAATCTTTAGCTTTTTTATTTAGAATTTGTATGTATTTAAAATTTAAAAAAATTAACTGGACGGACGGGAAGTTTATAGGCCTAAAGGCGAATGTTGTTGTAGCAGGGAGTCATATACGAGTAGTAAACATTTGATGTTTTCCTTACTTTTCTAACCACTATTCGTTAAACCTAGTGGTATCAAAATTATATCCATGAGACGTGTGTATCCAACACTTCGTCGCCTAATTCATCTTGAAACAACTTCTTTAAGGAAATTCCTGCTATGAAAGGGCTTCCTCTAGAGCTCTCCATGTGAATGCGTATGATAGCAATCCCAAAACCTAGAATCACAATAGAATTAATGTTTTCTTGAATCTCGAGAAAGAAGAAAAGTACACTGAAGAATGCGGCAAAATATTTTATAGAGTCTTAAATAGAATTTTCAATTTAAAGGATAACAGAATTGTTAGTCCTTCATCAGACATTAAACAAGCAGATCTGAAATATAACGGGCAGTCAGTCAGTCTATTCTCCACCAGCTCTTGCTAGTATACGAGAACTCTTATAAAATACATATTGTGCCAGAATGCAGAGTTAGTCCGAATAAAATCAGAAGGCATTTGAATGGGTGCATCAAAATTTTCCCTATTGTACACAGCACTGACTTCTCAGGCCTTTCACGTTATATCGGTTATTAAAATTGCTGTTATATGATGATTAGGCGTTCGAATTACACCATTAAATATATAAATACTTTGAGTGGGAAGTTTGCAAGGCTGGATATCTACGCCATAGAGTACACGCTTCCAACAGCATCGACGATCCTAGGCAATGACAGGTTGCGTCGTCCAAGGCTAACTCTAGAGCCAGGAAACCATATAATATAATGAGTGGTCAATTTGACTTTGAGGCAGGTGATGAGATTATCTCAACGCTTTTAGATGGCCACAGAGAAGATAAAGCTTTTACTTCTACGAAGGGTGTTGACCAGATTAACAGTTCGCACTCGATACAAATTTAGGGCACAACGACGCAACGCAGGTGGGAAAAGTAACGGCAAAGTAAAGCAGGTAACTGTTTGACGACTTAAGATTTTTAATGTAAACTATTCGTAAATGCTTTTGTGGCGGTGGAACGAGTGCAGAAAGTTGGAAGCAAACAAGCAGATTAAATAATTCACTTATAGCAACGCTGTTAAGAGCTTCAAAGTATTACACGTATTATAAATGTTCTGATATAATTCTTAAAGTAGATAAATACTCCGAAAGCCCTAATTATTTTTCCTTTTAAAAACAGAAGTCTTAGCCCTTATTCTATTGAGTTTAACTTGTTGGTAAGAAGTTTTTCAATAAGGTCAACAAAAGTCTCAGTGAGAGACAGTAACAACTTTAAACACAATTGCGGTCTTACAAGCTCAAAATTCAACGAATGATTTTTGTATTTCTCTTTCATTTTACAACGAAAGCTGTTTAAGAATCTGTGCATTTTTTGGCAGACAATAATTGCAATCTTTCGGCATTTGTTTGTACATTCATTTGCATATAAATTTACGTATTGGCAACCGGTATCGTTTGGTAGCATCTGCCTCAAAGGCTAATTTTACTCGTAATATGGCATCTTTTTTAAGTAAAAGTAGTTTTTCTTTAAAATTACATACATACATACTTATGTACATATGTATGTACATTATACTATATACATAAATACATATGTATGTATACATACATGTGTGTATGTACATCTTGTCCATTTGCCAGCATGTAAATTTAAACAAATGATTTCGTACAACATGAATTTGATTTCAGTGATGCAAGCAAACAAAATTATTTATGTATTAGATGCGATTATTGGTATGACAGTTAAAATTTTCATTTTTTAAGTTGTCATCATCACTGTGGAGCGTTGAATTTTGAAAAGTTTTTTTACATGTGTTTCATAAAAATTTTACGAGGACGTTGGCGTTTAATTTTTGGAACTTTCTATGCATTTCAATATGTAATTGTTGTCTCTTGCTTGATTGATTTATGCTATAAATACCGAAACGGTTAATTATTCACACATCCATATGTATGGATGTATGTATGTGCATAACTACATATACATACATACATAGATGTATATTTATATACAGAAGAATGTGTGTATGAAAACTTTCGTCCACATCGATTTAAATGTTTGAACTGAGATATTGGAAACTGCAGATGCTGCAGGACACACAATTTATTCATGTTCAAAATGAGATACCAAGTCAGAAGGCAATAAAAGAGTCTTTCGTCCCGACTGATGTCAAACTGAAGATAATTTGAGCAGCAAATCCCTTGAAACAAAACATTTGAAATTTTACCTTTATGTACATATATACAGGGCAATTCAAATAAGAACGTCCAATATGAAACATGTATTAAAAGCACGTTCAGCGTGTTACGAAACGAAGTAATCTTAGTTTGAAATTGTGGACGCAATCTGACGTATTTAGCCTGGTGCAAATGACACTTGACTTAATTTCGTAAGCAGCTGATAATATTCTTCTCACCAATTTAGTTTTTCCACTTTAATGTAAATTATCAAAGTTTCAAAATAGACAAAACAATTATTTAATAATAAAATTTCAAGTTTCTGGCCAGGAAACATCCTTTTTTAATTTTTTATATATACTCGTACGTATCAAGAAATTTATATAGAAAAAAAGTAGTATTTTCCTAAAAAAAAAACAACAGTTGATTTTCACAAATTTAAGCGAAATGAATTAATTTGTCTATTGGCAAAATTGCTTAGTTGCGTATCATTCTGAACGTACATATGTAGTATAATTGTTATTTCATATTACTTTGCTCTTTTGCCGGTTATTATTTATGTTGGCAACACTTTTAATTTATCGCATTGTTCTATTCCTGCCAACGCTAATGTTGTCAATATTTTAACTCAACATCAGCTACCACAGCCATCATGATTGGGAATTTAATACATCGTTTTAAGGATGTAAGATGAGTGACAGACAGTCCTAGAACAGGTGCTTTCCAAAATATTTGCACTGCAGGCACAGTCGTAGTTGGGTAGCAGAGTCTTCTTATTTGGACCAGTCAGTATTTCGCCAATTAGCAAAATGTCTTAAGTGGCAGAACACTTCATTTACCGCCGAATTGTATAATAGTTTAAAACTAATATCACATTTAAACGCTTCAAAACATCATTTCCATTTTGATAACATTTTTTCATAACTTTCATTTTTAAACAATTCACAAGTATTTGATTTGTATCGCCATAATTTTAATAGACATAAATTAAACATTGCATCAAAACTGTCAACGAGAAAATAACGAAGGTCACAAGGCCACTTAGTGCAAAGTTTTTTGTGTAAAAACTGCCAATACTGTAAAAAACGGCGTGCTTGACATTTTAACCACAAAGTAGAGAAGCTGCAAGTTAATAATGTCAAGATTATAAAATAATGAATTCACCTTGAACAATACGCATGTACATATGTATACTTGTAACAGTGTGAACACAGTTCTTATAAAAGGGCAGACAACTACCATTTGACTTACTCGTCTTTAGACAATTTTTTTAAACCATAATTTATTTTTATTATACGGTAAACGCAGAAAATTGATGTGTTTAAACATTTTCAGAAAACGGTACACGCGACCATGCAACCAACAACAAAATTTGGAAGACGACCTCGTTATTTTCTTTCTTTTTAGAATTGTAATAGTGTGACCACATTACATTATTCTCGTGTTCACGTTTTAAAGAAAATATATTTTTTGTTGCATTCTTGTAATTTTGCTCTAACGTTGCCAACTTCGATAATTTTAAGACTTGTAAGGTGTCTTTTATAAGCACTTAAATTTTAGCTGTTAGAAATACTCTTAAATTTTTTGTACAAGTGATGTGATATACATACATACATATGTACATATAAACTGAGTTAGCAGGCAGTTTGATAATTAACAATCCGCTTTTGCTTTAGTTATGCACCAGATATTAGTCTTTAGATTACATCCTTTTAAAATAATTTTCATATCTCAAGAATCCTACGCCCCAGAATAAAAAGTCTGAGTGATCCAAGAATGGAAATGAATAGGTTCCAGAAGGTTCAATAAGTCGAACTATGTTTCATCATGTGTGAAATATAACACCGGCCAAGTATTAGCAAAGGATTTGTTTTGTAGGGCGCAAACGGAGAATCCAACCTAAATTTAGTTAAGCCGCTGTGATATAATTTTCGTAGCCAAAGATCTGTAATTTAAGAAAAGATTCGAAGAAAATGTAAAATAAAATCTAACGAGATCTTCATGTCCAGTCTGCATCAAGTTCTCAAGAGATGAATTTGTCGTAAAATCGCCACATGCCTGACCAACGGTAAAATTTTCGGGATGCATTCGGCGCTTTTGGATCTTAGGTTGTTAGTTTTTTTTTATTGGTTTAACCACATATCAAGGAATGATATTTGTCGCTGAAATTGATTTTATTATAAAAATTATGATCAGTTTCCTACTACTCCAGGTTACTTTCAGCGTGGACTATTTGTTTTTACGGTCGTTTTCCTTCAGCTTCTGGGAAAATTGAGTTTATTTTGCAGATGCCGGTCCAGTTGAAGTCTGTGCAATAGTTCACTGTTTACAGAACATAATTAAATAGCAGGAACACCGCGTGTCAGTAGATTAGATATACTTCTTCTTCTTCTTCTTTTGGCGCTGCAGTCCGTGGTGAATCTGGGCCTCAACCAACAAACCTTGCCAGCTGGCACGCGTCCTCCAATTTTGCACACAAAGTTGGTTGAGGTCCCTCTCCTCTTGTGTGCGCCCTCGGTTCCGTGGGCGTCCTCTAATGCGTTGTCCCACAGTTTCGGAATCGATTAGATATACTAGCGCCCATAAAATAGTTAAAACGCTTGGAATGTTGCCCGAACGGAAGTTGCATTTTGATAAAACAATATTATCATTTGACTTGCCAAATTATACTGAATAAATGACAGCCGATTCCATAGATATAGTATCAACAATATGCCACCTAAAATTGAGAGTTCAAATTTTTCAAATGGATTTTCTACAATTTTAAAACAATTTTGTAAAAGATGTGCATAATATAGTCTTCTTAGACGTTCAAAGATTAAACTTCTAGGAAGTAGAGTTTTTATTCAAAATTACACGCAAGCCAGATCAAAGAATAAATTTTGAGCTAAAAAAATTCATTGAAGTTTTTCCTCGAATGGAGCGATATTTTTCGGCTACAATACGATTAAAAACGAAAAGAATTTTAAAGTGCCTTAAAAGTGAGTTGTTTCGATTACAACAACACGGTTCAAAATCGAGTTCTACTCGAAAACATTGCAACCAAAATCTGCATTCCCCGCTACTTCTCAAAAGCTTGTGTGCTTCAAATTGAATATACAATTTTATTGATCCTTCGATTTTGAATTCACTCAAATTTATTGTCAAGCAACCTTTACAATCCATTGACCTTGACGAATAATATCATCAGTTTATGACTTTTAATTGAAACTCTCATTTGTTCATAAAACCAGTGATGTGATAGACAGGCAGACAGACAGTCGGACACCACTGCCCATTTCGAATCAATGTCATACCAACACCAGAGTAACCACCATCGTTGTAGCTTTAAAACCTGTGAAATTAAAAGTTTTAAACAAATAAAAACGAGTTAATAAGAAAACCCTTCGGGGGTATTAAACCAGCATAAACAAATGTTTCTTTTTTTCTCTCTTAGTGAAATAAAAACTTAAGCAGCCGTTTCATATTTCATTTTAAACGTGTTTAACAGAAAATATCTTGGCCACTTTTATTTTTCCATAAGTATTTTTTTCTGTTTTTGTGAACGAAACCAAGTAAAAAACATTTAAAAAACATATTTGAGACCTACACCACTTGAAGAAGCATTTATGATGCAGGTCACTCAATGCTTCAAAGCAGATGAAGGTGGTGTTTTAAGGGCGAGGTCATCTCACTGGATTCAAGTGTTATTTGTGGATTTGGCAAGTTGTTGTTGCTGTTGTTGTACTTTGAATTGTGTTCAGAAATATGCTGAAGGACTTACAAGAGCTTAAAGTCATTGAGGTTGTCGTGCGTTAAGCTTTTGTAAAATGATATTTATTGTATTTAATAACAAACGAAAGCATGAACTTGCCACTTGACATCATTGCCAGATAAATAAGATTTCTCCAGTTCAGGCGCTCGTTCGTTATTTTTTTGTTCAGGGCAATTTGAATATCAAAATGATAGTAGAGCACCGCTCGAATGCTTACATCAAGCATTAAATCAAGGTTTAAAGGCTTAAAAATAACAGTATATCAAGTTGCTTTTGTAGAAAAGTCATGGGTATTATTAATTTTTGAGGTATGTAAGTACTTGAATATTGTAGGAATAAAGTAAAATTTCCTAAAACGCACAACTATATGTATGTACATACATATGTAGCTGGACACCGACCATTCAATTTTAAATAGTTTGTATTTAAAACCATTTCTCTTACTCTTCTTTCCAACTCTGATTCAAGTACGTATTACAGTGTATGTATGTATATTACAATAAAGTGAAATCTGATCAATTTCAAAATTATTTTCTATGTATTTGTCTGCACTATGTCCCTATAAAAAGTCTTTAGAAATCAGCTGATCTTATTTAAAATATAGAATAATTAATTCATTAATTTGTAATTGATTTATAATAATTTTTTTTTCTTGGTTTTCTTAAAAATCCAACAATTGATACCAGCTTTCAGTAGCTTAATTTTGTGCAGATTATTTTTGTAGATTTATTACAAATGTTAACAAGCACTGGCGAGCGAGATATTGCACCATTATGAAAATTATTCGAAGTTGATTTTTATTTTCTTTACCTATTACCTAAAAATCAGACACATAATTCCTCTTCTTTTCTATGTATGTATATTCATTTCTAATAATTGTAGTTTCTTTTTTTAACTTTTTTTAAATATGTATGTAAGTGTTTATGTACATACATATGTATTTAGATATGTAAGTAGATACATATGTACGTATACTTACATACGTACATATGTACATATGTATGTACATATTTAGTTTTCCTTGGCAACTCTTTTTAAAAAAGAATTTTCCAATCACGATATTTTTGGATTATTCAAGGTTTTTAAAACAACTTTAATAAATCACACATAAAATATCTTCTCTAAATGATGTTTTTGAGACTGAAATTAGTAAATGCATACAGATTCAATTACTTTTTTTTGTATGTGTTTTAAATTAGGTTACGTGCCAGACTTTGAAATCAAGATAGTGCATGCCATCAGCATGTGCAAAACAATGAACACACACTCGCACACACACATACACACACACACACACACACAGAGAATAGAAGTACTTTCCAAGAGTTGCAACAGACCAAACAAAATATGCATGTTCTTGTATAATCAAAGTAAACTCTAACCGCAACAACAAATGCTGTAATAGTGTTAGAAATTGTATTCATGCTCATCGTTCGTTTGCCACAGAAAAACAAGACCCAGTCCCACAAAGATTTGTCTAAAAGAAGTACTCGTAATATTTAATGACGATGAGCTTGCAGTTCAAACCAGAAATTATTACAACAACGGCAGCAACAAAAGCTGGAAAAATTTTAAGGCAATTACGTAATGTCCTCATAGCTGGAAGTTTCTGTATTTCGATTTTACGAGTATGCACATATATACATACATACATATGTATGTATGTATGTATTTACTTATGTATGTACATACATATGTATGTATGTATTACTTTTCATTTTATTTCTTTTGGGAGAAAATCCCCAGTTGCATTTCGAAGATGTTGAAAAGCAAATAAAACTAAGCACGTTGTACTCGTAAGTAGGCAGGCAACAAATCAATTAAAAAATATACATACATACATATGTACAATATTTTCATATTTTTTTAGACTAGTCAGTACTTTGAAACTTCACCTAAAGATAATCGTTAAGTTGAGTACATTTCCTTGTTACACTCGTGCTCTCCAAAACACTCTTGTCGCCGTTGAGATGGCATCACCAGCTAAATGAATTTACCCACTATAGTGCATGCTCACGTCTAAATATATGCTTATGTATGTATGTATGTATGTACGAGTATGTACTCATGCACAGGGACTTGCAATACTACAATAAATAAAAAATCGGCCTAAAAATGAGGACAAAATTTAAAAGTTAACAGCTTTAGTATAATACGAAGGAATTCTTTACTCGAAATCTCGAAAAAGGGATACATTTTTAATTTTAAGTAAAATGCAAAAAATCTCAAATAAAACAATTTATTATTACAAATGATAACTAAATTAAAGTAAGTTTGAGGTTTTAGGTAACAAATGTGATTCCATATTTTTAGCCAAAGTTCGATAAAGTGAGGTTAAACAAAAACTATTTAATTTTTTTTTGAAAATTATACCCCAAACAAAACAAACAAAAGCTTTTGAAACGTTAAGCATTAAATATTGCCCGTCATCAGAGTTTTGCTCAACAAGGAGGAAAATCGAATCACCTTCCAAATTGCTCGCCGAATCTACCAGCGGTATCATTTTTATTCTTTATAAATGAAGTATGTACATACATACATACATACATACATACATACATACATACATACATACATATGTATGTACATACATATGTATGTATGTCCAAATAGAAAATGGAACATTCTTTGTCTAAGCATGAAAGTAAAATTCAAGCGTGTACTTCTATTTTTCACATTTTATTTCATTAATATTTTTAGTTAAAATTTTCTGCTTATAATATAATAAACATTAAAAGAATACATGTTTATTATTATTATTTTTGAAACAGCTGATTGCTTTACAGTTTTATCAAGCTGACCCAAGGGCTTTTTCGTACTAGAAGAATATTTTTCTCACAATTTTTTCATTTGCACTAACTTTGGTAAAATAGCCATTACGCCATTTTTGGTCATCCGCAGTTTCATTCCATAAATCATTTGGTATAAAATATTGTGATATTCTCATCGAGTATTTCGTAGTTTGCAATTAAGCTGTGGCAAGTAATTCATAAAGCTAAAGGTTATCTCAACCAAGACAAATTCGTTACCAAATGAATTTGGCAGCTCAGGTCATACATTTTTGTTTCCTGCTCTTGCCCCTGATTGTCAACTTTTTGTCTTTTAGTTTATAGGTGGCGCAGAAACGGAATGAATAAACGCAAATGAATAATTAGACCCTGTATTTTTTATTATTTTATTTTTCGAATTATTGAATTGGCATAAAAAAAATACAACAACAAAACGCCTGTGGGTTTTGTTATGTTGTACATAATGTCGTCGCCTTGCAGCCACCTACTTCTATTTGCCCTGCTCTGTGAACTTTTGCTTCTGCAAATCGTATGCAAACATGAAAATGAAAAGACACAGCAAAAAGCACAGTTATAATAATAATATTGCCACTACGTTGATAAATCGATATCGCACAAAAAATTTATATAGCAAATGGGGCTACTAAATTTGAGTAGTTTTTTGTTTTTAATTCTTTTCTCGAGAATTTTAAAAATACCACCAAATTTCAATTTCAAAAGCATATGTATCTGGCTTTGATGTAATTTTTCAATAAAAATTTATAATGAAAAGTATAGATTTGATTAAACAATAACACAATTTTTTTTTTTGAGTGATAACGCAGCAATCACCGTGATGCGCCGTGCCATCTCAATTTTGTAGGTACTCAGCTCACCTGCAGAAACACGTCAGAGATGGAAAACTATTGCTTGTATGTTTTAAATACATTTAGAAAAAAAAAAGAAAAATCAGAATGAAATTGTATATGACTACACTAATAAATAGCACTAAGCAAAATATCTAAGTAAAAAGAAAATATTAGAAAAAATAAAACTTTTTGTATCACAATTATTCACGATAAAAACAGTAATCTCTATATCTAAGTTCTAATTATGCATAACGAATGTGTGGTGTGAACACTACGATTCATAATCACTTCGAGAGCGGCAGCGAAATAAGCATTTCATTTATTAAAAGTAGAACGTTCATATAAAGAGTTAATTTTAAACCACTTTGTCACTCCTGGTGTGCAACATTCAAAAATCAAAATCGGAAACGAGTTTTAGCAGACAATGCATTTTTCAATTTAATGTTTAAACTCAGAAAATAAGTTAAGCTTTTATCGACCTTAAAAAGCCCTGCAAGATGTTCAAACTAAACTTTTGTTTCCAAAATTTGTTTTTGTTTAAAAATAAGTGATTTTAAATTATAATTTCAAGTAATTTTTATAGTTTGTGTGATTTTAGCAGAATTTTAAAGAGCAAAACTGACTCCGACGTCGACGTAAAAAATTACAATAAATCAATCCACAAAGTTGGAAGTTATCCAATAAACGCTTATCGTTGGAACAGTTTCTCGACCACCACCACCAAGTCCATGCTTCGTTTTGTTCCTTACGAAAATGGGGCCGCCTTTCACTACTGAATGACTTTTTTTCAAGAATAACAGACTTTATGCCAAGTTAAGTCATTAACAAATAATACTTACAATGTTTATTTTACAGCGGGACTTGAAATATTCACACACAATGGGAAAAGGGAGAAATTGTAATTTTCCATTAGTGCATCAAGTTCAATGTGACCGGAAGGTTTTTGGTAAAATGAACCAACATGATAGATATAAGAGTGGTTTTACACTATAGGCTCTAAGCGAAAATTAAAGTAAAGGCAAGTATTTTTTAACATATGTATGTATGTATGTTTGTGAGTTATTTCTTGCAAAGAGGTTTACAATGGAGCTTGTTAATTCTTCAGACGAATCGCATAACTGCACAAATAAATGGCACATGCGTCAATTGCGGTGAATATTTGGCTTAAATTAACCAACCAAATGCAACCCTGGTGCGGCAGTTATGTATGTATCTGTATGCCAAAGTACGGGAATCAAAGTGCCAAAAATTACACAATTTTGATTGTGCTCTTTCTTCTATTTATTTATTTTTTGATGTTTTTGTAAGCAATAAAAATATACGTATTCATTTATTTTACATTTCAATTACAGTCGTCATTTACCTACAGTTTTAAGAGGGAGTTCGCCGAAAGCGAATTTGAAATCTGCACTCCGCCAAAACCTGTGCCAAGAAAATAGGAAAAAGCCAAGGGTCAAATCACCGTGCACATACATATGTATAGTCAATGGCCCTTTTTTAGCGCCTTACCCCAATTTGTACTTCTTTTTAGTGTGTTTCTTTTTTTGATTTTATTTCAAAATATAACACAGACACCAAAATCTTTATTAAAAAACAAAATAAATCAAAATTGAGGCAGCTGATTCTTGATGTTGCCACAAGTTAAAACAATCGTGTTGCTGGAGCGCGGCAAATGAGGCAATCACATGACTCTACAGAATTTGATTCACACAATTTCGTTGCTGTCGCAATAAAATTGGTATAATCAAAATTATCTTAAGGTTTCAAACAAATTAATCAAAATGTATTTGTATTTTTGCTGAATTTGAATTTTTTCATTTCCAATAATTCGTGGCGGCAAAGATTTTTTGTTTTGATAAAACTAAAAAAAAAATTTAACTCATTTCCGATACAAAATGAAATCTACTACGCGAATGGATTTTGACAAAACCTCCTTAACCCTACCCGGTACCAATCGATGCAAATATGTGTTTTTTTTTCATCAATACAACACTGCAATTGGCAGTTTATCAGAAAACATTTTGGGGGGAACTTTCAGTTTGTGCAAAATTTATTATGAATTTTTTCATTCATTCTGCAATTTTTTACAATAATAATTAAATTTAGTGAACATATTTCTTTGCTTTATATAGTACATATTTCTAAAAAAGAAGAGAAATGGATAGAAATCAAAAGCACGAAGGTTGACGAAAATAACTGTACTTTTTCAGTTAGCGGATTTTGTTATGAAATGAAATCTTGATATATGTCAGAATATGTAGACTTTGAAATGTACAAAGTGTAGATCTACATCAGCTAAATTCTGGCGCCCTCATACATACATATTTGCTAAGTAGCATATGTAAAAAAAACACACTATTTCCTCTTTCCCCCTCCCCCTGATGCAGTTCATACATGACACTGCATATGTATGGGTAAACCCCCCGGGTACTGGTAAAAAAAAGTGCTATTAGTGATATTCAGTGCCCAGTTTGATGAAAAGGAATCCATCCCTTAACCCTGCATGTGACACAAACTGCAAAGCAAAGCAACTAACATTCAAACGGTCACGTTACTCATGTCATTAAGAGGTTTATTTTTTTATTAGTATTTTTATATAAGACACTTGTAACTTGAAAACAGCATTAAACTCATTATTTGATCATCGTTCGTAGCATGTGGTGATGGTGATGGCTTTAAATTTTTTCTCATCTTTCTTTTGTTTTTCTCCTTCTAGTTGCAACTTGATTGAAACTGCACAAACGGAATGGTACCTGAGTTGAATTTTCTTGCAGGTACTCCTATCATTTTTGCTGTGTTTCGTTCTCTGGCCTGCAGACAGAAGCAAAACGAACAAGTATTTAACACATTCGTAATCTACAAATTCATGGGAAAAAATGTTACTGTGTTTATTAATTGGAAATAATTTGCTTACACAAAAGTTGCAAAAAAATTAAATTAATTTTGAATTTCAATTAATTTATTCTTTCATTGTCTAAACGGAGTTGTTTTCTTCACACATTTACGAATGTATTGCTGCTGAATGAGGAGGTCCAGACGTGGCAAATTTTCGTTGAGACAAACATAAAACTTTATGGCCGTTTTATTCTTATGAAAAAAAAAGAATTCATTTTGCAGCAATATTTTCTCTCTGTGTGCAATTCCCATAAGCAATTAAATGTACGCTATGTCCGTCTGGGGGCTGAATATCTGATTTCACGCACCATCGCATTCATGCCATCTGATGGTTGTTAGACAGACCAAAAATACTCCGTGATAAAAAATACCGCCATTTATACTATAGAATAGCAACGAATTTTTAATTCGTGTTGTAGCCAATACAAAAAATTTCTCTTCCGCACCTGAGAAAAATCGAAGAAGGTGCGCACTATTGGACACATGTTGTTATTTTTATTGAAAGCAACTTTTTGTGACCGCAAATTGCATGTTTTGAAATTGTGTGTTCAAATCTGTGGCACTCTACTTTTCGGAGTGTAGAGGAGAAGGAGGCTCTCGGTTGGCACGGCCATCAAAATTCTAGAAAGTTTGATTATGCAGCTTCTTCTGAAACCTATCAAAGTTCAGTTGCCAGAATGGAGACAAACGTGCCCCTGAGACGCTTTGAGGCATCCTGGTGTTGGTCATAGATTGAGTTGTGCACACCTTGGCTGTAAAGTTCTGGCTTCTGTTTATATCTACAAACGCAAGGAGATACTTTGGTAGATACTCATAATGCAGGTGTATTTTCGGTGTTCCAAATGCCAACAGATTTCTATTCTGTATATGGTGGGGAGTGCTGCCAGCTCGTGGCTCGTCTTTCTCTACTGTCTAGGAAATTACTGGCAGGAAGGATTAGATAGTGGGTTTGTGATGTGTGCGCAAGTATGTGCAGGCGGTGGTGAGCCGTTGACCAAGTGGAATTAGTCCACCCACAGACTGAAAGAAGAAACTTCAGCAACATCTTTCAAGCTTTTGCAGGAAAATCACAGATCATTTAGTTAAAAAAACCACATTTATGTTTTTCTAGCTGAACGAAATGTCCTTTTTTTAAATTGTTTTCAATCAAATAATTTGCTTGTACCTACAAAGGGATTTGACTGAATCAAAAAAGAAAAATTTTTGTTTTTGTTTTCTATCGTCGTTGGATCAGCAAATATGTTTGACTAAAACATTTTCAAAGCCTGCAATAATTGGCTTGTCTGGACAAATCTTAGAGATAATTTTTTCTCTGCATCTGAACTTTTTTAACGATTGTGTAAAAGAGAAATGGCAGTTCTTGGTTATATTTTATTATTGCCGGTGAGTCTGTCCAGCCATATTTTAGAAATTTACCTTTCAAAATATGAAATAATAAATACATTAATTTCCCGACTAAGTTGCCCGTTTATAAGCTACCAGAAAGTTAAATGAACAATTGCAAAAAAAAATTAGTGGACAAATCGCCGCTTAAATGAGTTCCGTTTCCGTTTAGTTACGGTCCCTCTTTAATTGAGTATTAAAATTAAGCAAATTTTAACAGAAAACAAAAAAAAGGACGTTTGCAAATTCCCAAAATAAGAGCATAATTTGCACACCCAAATAAAAGTATATGGCAACTTTCAAAGCCATGTGTTTTTACAAAATTTGTAATATTTTTTCGTTTTATTGATTGCCCTGCTCAATTAAGAGAGTTTTTCTTTATTTGCGTCAATGGATCAATTAAAAGAGTATCGGGTAAAACAAAAGCATGCATTTTTAGAAACTCAATGAAGCGCAAATTACTGTAAAAAGATATGTATGTATGTAAATACTTAAAATTTGGTGCACATTTTGTTCGGCAAACTTTAATCAAATGCAATCCCCAAAGTCCAAAGTACATCCAAAGGTTTTTGGTTTACAAGCATTGGAAATTATTTTCGAACCCGTCAAATCGTAAACAAGAAATAAAATCATCCACTCATGATGGATTTTATATCCAAACTTATTTTTCATACATAAAGTCTTTTTTATCTTTGAAAAATATGCAAATTATTAAGCCAGCTTTTTTCTACTCTTTCTGATGCACCAGTTTAAAGTCGAAAACAATGAGTTGGTGGGTGGTGGCGTGGGGAGGAGCAGGCAAAACGTTGTGAAAAAGCAAATTATAAACTGAAACACTGCGAACATGTAATTAGCTGTCTGCTCGTAGTCAACGGCGATCGTTAACACGTAGAGGAGCAGTAGTAGGTCAGTGGATCTCCATTCATGAGGCGTAAACGAACTAAAAATCAAAGATACCAACATTTATACAGGCTACATAATGAATTTATATTAATGGTTTCTATTAAAATTCTAACAAGCGCAATATTCATTAACAAAACGGTTTTTATTTCATTTAAAATAAGCAAAAATATTGACTTGTCGTTTTTGTATTGTATTTGCAGTAGTGTGCAGAAAAAATGCATCAAATTATGTGAAAGTTAAGAAATTCATTATAACAACAGATACAAGGCAACATTCCTGTCTTGTATTTTATTTACTGTAGAATATTTTTTTATATATGAACAAAATCAGATACGACAATTTCTTTCGGGCCAAGAAAAAAGCAACATATCAATACTTTGTGTAACAGCCGTTGTTTGGGATTATATTTGCACATCAACGGACCATGGACGCAATTATGCTGTCAATTGTAGATTGTGGAATCTGTTGCCATTCCGATATCCTAAAAATTGGACTTTGTTCTTAACCCGTAACGCTTTTCTTTTAATATTAAAAACAGTAGAATGAAAGTAGGGAGATTGTTCCAACCCATCTAGGATATGAATCTTTTGTCTCTCAAGAAGCAGGTTTTGCCCAGAACTCCAGAAAGTTCGTGTATGACATCCATTTTGCAGGTTTTTAGTTTTAGGAAGATATCAAAATAGAAAACCGTATTTATCAATGACGAGTTGAAGTATTTACAATGTACGTCGCAATCCACGCAAACGTCTACCGCAATCCACCCAAACGTGACTGTAAAGTTCCGTAATGGTCTGAACTTGTTTTTAGGCACATCAAATTGATGGAGTAGTGGATCGTTTTAGAAACACAAATACTAACATATGTTGAGTGTAATATGCCACCCAAAAGGCTATTTCAACACGATAACGATTCGAAACACATATCTAAAACACCTCTTGAGAGACAGAGCCAGTCAGACAGATTAGTGTGGGTTCCTGCCCGTATGGCCTAAACTCCACAGTGATTCTAATCACAGAGTAGATAAAATGCCCCACGACTTGAGAGACTGTCATGAGTGAGTTCCGATTTGATTAAATGTCATTGGGAACATGACCTTTCCCTCGGTTTGAAGCGGAGCATATTTAAAACTCCTACCGCATGAGACGTCAACGTGAACTGGAGTAAAATACGCCACTGCAAAGGGTGTTTAAATACGATAGCCATCCGAAGCACATATTGAACTTGGTCAGCTCTTGCCATTAGGATCTAAACCGTGGGTAGATCAATTCCACTTCACAACTTCTTCTTTTATGTTGGGATCTCATATAACACAAACCGGAGAACTGGTGCTATCTATTACCTTTTGCTAATAACTGATCCGACAGTAAAAGGAAGACGAGGAACTTGAATTGGTATCCCGAAATCCTCAAGAAACATCAGGGCTTAACCATCTTGCCTCTGCATTCTCCAGCATCTAGTTCCTGAGCAAGAGCAAAAATATCTTGTAAGACAACAACGCCTTACTACTCCGGTATATATCAAAGTCTTTTCCTGGCTCCAACACCAATATGCCACAAGGCATCGCAGAGCATCTTGGTCTCCGCTCTGCCAATTGACCTTTGATGAAGGTTTCCGAAGAACATGCAAAGCCGAAATCATACATGAACTTCCTAGAGTTTTCGTTGATCTTTTGTAAGATCTAACTTTTCATCTTAAATATTTAGTGTGGTACAGGTTCCTTCAAAGTAAATACATACATAAATAAATATGCAAGTACATGCAATAATTTCTTATGTTGCTCCATATGGAAATTGTTGCTTTTGTACTGCACACTACTGTTTTTTACGTACTACGTATGTAAATACATACATACATACATACATTGTTTTTATGATGTTGAAATTTTTTCAGAAATCTGTTGCATTAAATTTCGCTAAAAGAGATCCGAATCAGTCATGTTGTGGCGTTCGAATTAGTTTTTCTTTTTTAGTTTGTACAAAAGAAATATGCACTACATTCAGTCTTGGCCCCACTGCGTGACTTATGCTTATTTTAATACGCATCTATTAGGCCATTTCTGTACACACACATATACATTCGTAAGTATGTACATATCAACACTATTAACAAATCCACCAAACTTCATGTAATAACATGTATGCACATACATACATACATACACACATACACATATAATTTAAAAAGCCGTGAGCATTTCCCACAGAGTTGTTATTTATTTATTCAAATTTTCAATAGAAAACTTCTCATTACAAAATGATCAAAACTTAAAAAATACGAGTGCGCTTTATAATCTCGCCAGAGAGGATTCTGAACAACAACAAAAAAGAGAATGTTGTGAATGTTATGACTTCTTGCCATTAAAAAGTTTGATATTGGACACCAAATCGGTTTATTTTGTCGTTAGAAAAACTACTTTCTTTGAATAAAAAGTATTAGGAAATACGAGAAAGATAAATTTACTGAACCAAATTATTAAAAATTATTGACTTCATTTAATATTTCTTTTTTAACTGCAAATCAAATCCATACAATGTTTTGGAAACATCGTTTGTTTTCAGTGATACATCGGCAAATATGGATGTGAACTCACAAGGCATCGAATCGATTTTTATTGTTCGTGAACGTCCCTAATATTGCTGATCACTATGCAATGCGTATGTGCACATACATACATATGTAAAGACAAATGACAAACAAAAATTAGCGAAAAAACAGCTGCTGTGAACTACATATTATAAATTATGACAGATGAAAGTAAAATCATCTTTTGACAAACATAAGCAATTACAGGTGTATCGAAAACTTGAAAAGTTTCTTAAAAAATAGAAAACTAAAATTAGCTGCCCATAATAAATTGAAGTTCGAACAAAATAAATTTCTTAGCTTTAAATAATTTTCCAATCGGAGTTGTGATCAAACTCCGATCAGTGGAACAACTGTGACTTTTATTGCTTCATATTACCGAGCATTCAATGTACTTAAATTTACATTTGCCACCTGCTGGTGGTCACGTCAACTTCTGCATTCAGGTTGGTCCCACTACACTTCTACTTATTGCAAATCTGCACGAATAATAATGAAGATTATTAGCTGGCAAAATAAAAAGCCAAAAAATACATACATACATACATACATATGTAAAATATACCCAGTATGTATGAATGTATGTACAGCAACGCCCCGAATAACTCAACATGGAATTTATGCATTACAATCCTTTTTTTTATTTAATTTACATTAAGAAATATTGAAATATGTAAAGGGTGGTTAAATTTCAAGGGCCGATGTTGATTTTGAATAAAACACAAACTATTTAGGAAATTATTGTAATTTTATTTTATTATGATGTATTGGTATTACTCAATTATGTATGGAACAAAATATCGGCCAAATGGGCGCCGCGACCTCGGCGGGACACCTCCATCCGATGGTCCAAATTTTCGATGACGCTGAGGCATAATGGAGGTTCTATGCCGTTAATGTGCCGAATTATCTGATCCTTTAGGTCTTGAATTGTTGCTGGCTTATCGACGTACACCTTTTCTTTCAAATAACCCCAAAGAAAAAAGTCCAACGGTGTCAAATCACATGATCTTGGCGGCCAATTGACATCGCCATTACGTGAGATAACACAAAAGAGCCATTGTTTCGTTAGCTGTGTGGCAAGTGGCACCGTCCTGTTGAAACCACATATCGTCCACATCCATATCTTCCAATTCGGGCCATAAAAAGTTCGTTATCATCTCACGATAGCGAACACCATTCACAGTAACTGCCTGACCGGCCTCATTTTGGAAAAAATACGGCCCGATGATGCCGCCAGCCACTCTTGTGGGTGCATTGGTTTTTCGACAATCACTCTTGGATTCTCATTCGCCCAAATGCGGCAATTCTGTTTATTGACGAATCCACTGAGGTGAAAATGTGCCTCATCACTGAAGATGATTTTCTTCGAAAATTGATCATCCACTGTTGCCATTTCTTGCCACCATTGGTCAAGAGGCTTTAGTTCTTGAGCCAATTGCACCTTGTAAGCGTGTAAATGCAAGTCTTTATGCATAATGTTCATCAACGACGAGCGTGAGAGGTGCAATTGTTGGGAACGACGACGAGTTGAGGTGGACGGCTCTTCAGCCACACTATCGCGAACAGCAGCAATATTTTCTGCAGTACGAGCTGTACGAGCATGCACTGGTGTTCTCACATCTTCTACAGACCCGGTTTGCTCGAATTTTTCCACGATTTTTGCGATTGTACGCACATTTGGACGAGGAAATTGACCAAAAAAATTACGAAGTGCACGATATGCATTTTGATTTGAACTCCCATTTTCATAATAAGTCTGGATAACTTTAACACGTTGTTGGATTGTGTATCTCTCCATGGTTCAAATTGAGTAAGTCTGAAATAGAGAAATGTCAAATAAAATTCGGAAAAAAACTTGGCGTTTAGGTGTGGTTCACATTCAACATCGGCCCATACAATTTAACCACCCTTTACATACATACATACATATGTAAAATATACACAGTATGTATGAATGCATGTACAGCAACGCCCCGAATAACTCAACATGGAATTTATGCATTACAATCCTTTTTTTATTTAATTCACATAAAAAGCACTAGTTTCGAAATGCTTTCAATATTCGAACAAAGTTTCGGTCGTCGTATTAAGAAATATGTATTTTAATTTCAATAAATGAACAATGGACTGACGAAGACGATCTACTATTGAGTTTCTTAAGGGATCAGATACATGTTGACTTTTCACGCTAAAAAAATTTCTTGCATGTTTGAAAATCCAAAGTTTCGCTTCATATTGAAATAGCGCTGTTTTCTTGGTTGCTTTAGATAATTTCTGTTTATCTATTAAATAATTTTACTACTTTAACTACATTGTACGAGTATGTGTCAAATTTAGAACGCGAGGCACAAGACATCTCAGAGGGCAAAATACTTCAAAGTATATCTAAAATTTTATTCATTAAAAACAAAACAAATTCTTTTCAAAAGTATTATTGAATAGCAAAAATTGTGCGTATTAATGGACATCTACTTTATTAATTTTTTATCTACTGTAAATTAGTGAAAATTTTAGTTATTTCACATTTCAGCTGACCAATATGTACCATATAAATATGTTTGATTTTGGTTAAAAATTAATTTTTTTATCTTATAGCAGATTATCATTATTTAACCAACATTAAAACAGACTGTCAAATCATTTTGGTTGGAACAAATAAACTGCTTAATTTATTTTGGATATTTTTTCGAAAAATGCTTATTTTATTTTTATTGAAAAGGTGAAATGTTAAAAATAACGCTTTAATCCAGTCTGCACTTTTTTCTGCAGGCACTGAAAAATATTTTTTCCCCATTTCTTTGTTTGTGCCTTCAGTTCTCTAAAAGTGTGATGTGTAAATTTAATTCACACAACACAAACACATCAGCGCCGGCAAGTTGTGCATCTTTTTCTGTGCAGTTTCCTCCTCCAAAAACAAAAATAATGAACAAAAGAAAATGACAACAACAACAAGAAGAAAAAAAAAGAAATACCTACATTTTGAAGTCGTAACTACCTGTTGACAAGGTTTTAATTCCAAACCTGTTGTAGAGGAAAAAAGTTTTTTCTGTTGCCTGTGGTGTCATAAGACATACAAAAAATGCATACATACATCTTTATGGATGTGTGCACAATATACAAAAACCTCATGCATATGTTAATACCCAGTGAAAAAAGGAAGGAACAGAAAAATACTTTCCAACAAGACAATTGTCCATTTCAAATCTCTGTTCCAGCAATTGCTGCATAAAAAACTCCATGTTCTTTTTATTAACCCTCTGATACAGTATCAATATCCCACGAATTCAAATCGAAATTTTAACAGTAGCCGTTATAGCTCGTTTAATTTCGTCCAAATCAACTTGAATCTCTTGGCCAAGTCCTGGGCTTGCCGGCTTTGTGGGGGCTATAGACTTGCGGAACTAAACTAAACAATGTGATATACAAATTTCTTTACAAAGGCTATTTTATTATTTTAAAAATTAACTACAAAAAAAAAACTACAAATTTCTTTACAAAGGCTATTTTATTATTTTAAAAATTAAAAAAAAAAATTTAATTTAGTTGGAAAAGACTAAATTGCGTAAAAAAAGAAAGATTATCAGCTGTTTATGAAATTATGTATGTCAAATGCCATTCGCATCAGGCTGCAACTTCAACTTGAAACGATTTAAAATTGCCGTTGTTATCACGTTAATTTAAATGTAAAATTAACAACTATGGTTCAATAATTTACTAGGAATTCTCGAAGCGCCAGCTGATTACACTTTTTTTATTTGCAAACTGCCCTTCCATTCAATTGGTGTCGTCTATAACTGTATCGTGTGTCCTATACAGCGCAACAATACCCACCTGATTTGTTGTTAAGAATCCCATTTTTATTATTTGGGAATTGCTAGTGGTATTGTTTATAATAAATGTTTATTTTTGCAGACTAATCAAAAAGCTGAAAGAAAGTCTTAACAAATGATTTTCTTCTGAAATTTTTAGAACTATTTGCTAAAAACAGCTCCCGAATAATATAAACGTTTTTGGCGAAGTAGAACATCACTCCCCTCAAAAAGAATCAGACTGGAATGAACTTTCATTTTTAAAGGATTCTCTAACAAATGGCGTGTTATTTATTAACAAGACGAATTCTTAGCAGTCGAAATTGATGGTGAAGCTGATACTATTTTCATGTTGAAGGCACGATTGGATGTCAAAATTGCAACAATAAAAATTAAAATTGTCTTTTAGAAAGCAGTTGAACTTTTTTAACTAAAAATATTTGTTGTTTACTTTTCATTTGGTGTTCCAAGTGTAATATTATTACACAATACTCACATATTCACAAAAGTTACAGCTACCTGCGATAAAAGGACTTCTTTTCAGCCAATCTAACTCACTGCAACCTCTTTTTCCAATCAAATTTAAATCTTTGTCTGCATTATAATACAAAACCGAAAACATTTGTGTGAATTTATTTTGAAAATGAATTTTATTAAATAATACAGTGATATAAAATTGGTTACGTACACTGTTTTTTATTTAGTGGTTTGGCAACAGGAAAACTTTTGTAGGCATTTAGCTAAAATTAAAATGATAACGTTCTTGAGTGTCATCATATTTTTAAAAAATCATTTATTGGTGTTTGATGGTGCTATTATTATGTCAACTAACACATCTCTTACCATACATTTCCACTTTTTTTGTAGTATATTGACGAACCGTAACCGCAAAAATAAAGCATCTGACTAAAAACGTCTTCTACTAGAACATTGAATTGAAAATAATAAAATTTATGTATGTATGTATGTTAAAATTAGGAAGAATATTTCTGAAGTCCATAGAATATGAATGTCCTGCTCTTGAGAATCAATGAGCAGCGATGTTCGATCATGCATGCAAAAGTTTAATATAAGAATGCTCGCTGATGATTTTAGTTAAAGCACTTCTAAGTTAAAAATCGTTTGACCTGGGTTCTTTAAAGGGTTTACATACCTATATCGTTCTGCTACGAAATTTACATTGATATTAACGTTTTTTTTTTTTTTTTGTTGATGTTTCCTTATGTTATACGTAACGAAAATAATTTTATAGTCAGCGGTTTAATTGAAACGATTCAATTTTAAGCTGGGAGACTCAATTGAAGCAATTATATTTTAAACGGTTGATTCTGATTCATTGAAAGATTTATATTGTTCCGTTTGAAAATTTGCATCGCCCATAATGACAGCCTTCAGCGATTTGTTTGATTTTTCGGTTTTTGATTACGAAAATAATGCTTGTAGAGTCGTAGGGTTAATTGAAGCACTTAAGCAGTAGACTGTGTGGGTAAATTAAACTTTAAGCTTGATAATATGTTGATTCTGATTCTTTAAAAGAATAATTTCATTGCGTTTTGAAATGTAAATTATAACAGTTTAGTATAATTTGGTTGACTTTTCTTAGCTTTAGAATTTTCGAAAATGATCTTTGTAGAGTCTCAAAGCTCGGACCATTTGACACAAAAGCTTTATATAATTTTGTGGAGTTTTATCGCAACAGCTTAAGCTTAATATAAGACGAAAACAAAATTTTGCAGATACATATTTCAATGAAAAACTGCATTTAATAGTAAATGTTAAACCAAAATTAACAAAGAATACAAAAGAGAAGTTTGCCAAACAACACATGGAATATTTCCTCAAATTAATAAAATTAGATGCAATTTTAAAATTCCACTAAGGCTGTTTGCGATAAATGCCACAGAATTGTTTGATTTATATATGTATGTATTTGTTTTTTAATTAAATCTTTAACCGACAATTAATGCAATTCCACTACTAAACCATTTTACGTCTTCGTAGCGAGCTTAAATTAAGCGATTTGTATCATTTCTGTTATATATTTTCGTTTCACTTGGGTTAAGCCCCATCAAATGCAAAATTTTAAATCAGCACAACTTCACAAAAATGTTTGATGTGTTTCCAAAGAATGTCTATAACTGTACTGTTGCACACATTTGTTTTAATTGTATGATCCACTATTGCATTTCACAGGACATTGACATTTATTTACTCAAATATGGTAATGCCACTTCCTTTGTTTTTTTGTTTGTTTGTTTACAAATGTCAATTGATTTACCGTTTCGCGCTGTTTAGATTGAAATCAGATTTTTACAGACAAGCAGAGCACGTACGTATTAGAGTGTTCAATTATTTGAATATTTGTAGTATTCGAGCAATTAGTTCAGGAATTTAAATTGAATAATAATCAAATATGTATTTCTAAATTACTCGTTTAATCCAATAATAATGATATTTGTTCAATAATAGTTTGGCTTAAAATAAAAACTTGGGATTTAAACAAAAATCATTAGAGTTTTTAGAGTTTGCTTTTTTTATTGCTGTTTATTGTTTTTATTATTATTTATATACTAATTTATTGCTGTTTATTTATTTGTGTTGCATCTTGTAAAATTATCGACTTAATTACTGAAAAAAGTTAGACTTCATTATTTCAGTTTTATTTAAATAAACCGGTAATAATACCATGTTGAATTAACTTAAGTTCATTTTTACTCTCTTTAAAATAGCACAAAATAGAATTTTTAAATATTCTATTTATAGGATAAAAGTTGTTAAATTGCACAAAACAAAATTGTAACAAATGATTGCTGCATCGGCTTTAAATATAAAAGTTTAAGAGCTCAGAATTACGCTCCATTTAAGTTAAAACTTATTTGATTTAATGAATGTGCCCACGAGAACCCTCTAAGAAGTATTTAATGCGATATATGCATATGTATATATAATATTAATATGAGCCAATACTAATATACAACATCTGAAAACATAAAAACCTTCAAAAAACTTTGAAATTGCAAAACAAAGAGAACCTTAAAAAGTGGAAGCGAAAAATGCAGAAAACATGCAAACGAAGCAACGGCAAGTGAGATATTGTGCCGGAAAATATTATAGAATTGTCTTTCTAACTCAGAAACTGTTCAAAATATTTATAATTAACCTTATGCACTTCTTCATCTGTTTAACTTTGTGTGTCGCATAAAAAGAAAATATATTGCATTTAAAATAAATGTAATAAATGAGCAAAATATTAATTTGGCTTCTCACAAAAGATATTTGCTTTTAAATAAATATTTAATACTAAAAATAAAAAACACGTAAAACCAATAAGAACACAGCTTGTGTGACGTCAGAATTCCTACATGCATAGAGTGTTGGTGCATCTGCGTGCTGCCATAATCTTTAGTTTTATGCCTTGGTTTTAGCAATCAATTAGTGTAGAATAGAAATACGTGCATACATTGTATGTATGTCAGTACCTAAATATGTACATAAGTATGTATTTTTTGTACCTACATACATACATATTATACATAAATAACACAAATTAATAAAAGGGTTTGATATCCTAAAAGGGAATTTTTAACTTCTTGTTTGAATGATATTTGTTGCTGAGCTATATTTAAATAGGATTTTTTGTTTTGTAGGAGAAAGAAGATTAATACTAAAATGCCCAATTTTTTACATTCACGTTATATTTACTTCCAATCGGTTCACCATACGGTCTTGGTTGCGTTTTTTCGTGTTCTGGAAAAAATGCAATTAAATTGTTTGTACATATAATATTTCGCTTTTAGCAGGTACTAACTACAAAATAAATTTTGCAAAAACCATTAACTGTCAGTACTGTAAAAATTTAATTTTTAAGAAGTTTTCTTCAAAAATATTCCTATTGTCCAACAACAAACATACATGTGTATGTATGTACATATGTTCTGGGGAAAATATTCTATTATATTTAGAAATTTAACAATGTTGCTATAATGTAATGCAATTAGATAAAAACAATTATGTATGGCTGGAAAAATTAAACCGTACGAAAAATTAAAGGCAACTTAAACAAAAGTTAAATAATTTTATTTTAAATACGAAGTTAAAGCAATATACATATGTATGTATTAACATATAATTTAGTATTTTAAACTTTTTTTATATAATTATTAAAATACGAAATTAAAAACTAACCATAAACAATTCGATTAAACTCAATACATTATTTTAAACGTATCTGAAAATTTTGTTACATTGGTTTTGTGACAAAATTACTACACATGTTAGAACTGATCTGGTTGGGTTATTAAAAATATAACTATAGCTACTAGTTCTCTTATATAATTATTAAAATTTAAACTCCAAATAATAATAATTGCTTATTATAATTCTACTCGTAGTATTATATTAATATTAAAATGCCAAAGTGTACGCACACACGTACGCAATTCATCACATACACTGCAAGTATGTAGCCACCTACAAGATGTTTGATCTCTTTATGCTGCACATTAGCCACTGTAAAAACATGGTTGTAAAAGTTAATTGTTACATTTATTCTACACCGTATTTGCAAATGCAACTATGTAAACTATTTCAGGAATTTATTTTGCTTGTCAGCGAAAATACAACCCTGTAATGGCGTGTGTTTGTGTACAAGAATTATCCAAAAGTAAAAAAGAAAATTGACAAATTTTAATTATTTTAAGGAAAAATTCAAAATGTTTCTGACCAAATTTAATGAAAACACAAATTTTGTGCGCTTCATTTCAAGATGAACAATTACGTTTTCGTGGGGAAGCAGAAAACTCTTAAGAAAATGCAATATGATGAACTTTTTAAAGTGTAGTAAAAATTTTTTGCAACGAAACTGACGACACAGGAACGACGGCTTATTTGAGCAAGAAAAAGTGTAGAACCACAAAAAGATTTAAACTTCTTAAATTTGCATCTATTGTAAGTAATTTCTAATTTTTGCGAAAAAAGCTAAGAGGAAATTATTATTAAAGAGTAATCAAATTTGGCTTGTAAAGAAAAATTGTCAAAAAAGTGAGCGGTGGTGCAAAAAAGAACAAAAACTCTGAACAAGAAGAAGCATAAGCAGCATACATTAGTGGCGAAAAAATAAAAGAATATAAGAATTTACCAATTGTAAAAGATCAAGAAAATAAAGTTGGAAGTTTTTTGCTTTTGTGCAATAGTGAAATTGAAAAGCAATGAGTATCTGATAACGCATAACTTTTTTTTAAATAAAAGAAAAACACCATAAAACACTTAAATCTATTTAACAAAAAGTAAGAAGAAGAAAAGGTGCTCAAGCACCATTACTGGTGCTTAGCTACCCCCTAAAAGGTGCTTTTGCAGAAAATGTTAAATTTCTTTGCCAAGAGCCAAATTTTGGCTTCAAAATAATATATGTAAATGCCTTCAACCAATTTATTAACACGTAAGTATTTTCAATAAAAGTAGAATATCATGAAGTCTATAAATATGTTTTTTTTTGCAGAAAGAAAAAATGAAATCTAAGAGAACTTAAAAGTGCGTATCAACAGAAAAAGTACTTTATTCATTCGATCTGCATATAATTGTAAAAAGAAAAAAGAAAATACTATTGGCATTATATATTGCGGGGTTGATCAGCCAAAATATACCTCTTTATATTATTTTATTGCCTGCCTTTTAAGTGCAGGCCTTTCAAAACATAGTTCCCGGCCACGTTAAAATAAAGCTGCCATCATTCGGAAGAAAAATACTAACAACATGACCCATAACATCGGTATGGCGCCATATCGTTTACCGGGTCCAGCAGGCGGCATAATGCCACCTGACTTCAAACCTCCACCTCCATCAACGGATATAATCTCGGCGCCGAGTAATCCGAAAAAGCGGCGAAAGACATCGAATGCGAATTCAGCAGCGGCAGTGGCGGCGGCCGCAGCTGCTGCAGCAGCCGCTGCCAATTCTATGCAACAATCGCAAGCACCCCCAACTCCACAGGATCTGCTACCACCGCCTCCTATGGGTGGATATGGCGATACGATAGTGGCTTCAAATCCATTTGATGATACGCCGCCCAGCATGTCGAGTTCTTTATCCTCAATGAGTCATATGGGCGGACCTCCAGGGCATTTTGGGCCAGGGCCTGGGCCTCATATGGGTATGGGCGGTCCTCACGGTCCTCCTCCACACATGCATCCTCATATGCACCCTCACCATCCAGGTGGTCCCCCGCATCCACATCATCCTATGGGTGGACCTCCAATGCGCGGTATGAGTCCAATGGGCATGGGAAGCCCAATGGGCGGTCCAGGTCACCCAATGGGTCCTGGCGTTGGCTTGCCTCCACATATGAATCATGGACGACCAGGTGGTCCACCAATGGGAAGCCCTATGGGTGGAATGGCTTCAATGGGTGGCATGAGTCCCATGGGAGGTATGGGTGGTCCAAGCATATCACCGCACCACATGGGTATGGGTGGACTATCACCAATGGGTGGGCCGGGTTCAAATGGTCCCCGAGGCATGGGTTCGCCAATGCCTGGCGGACCTGGACCAGGCCAGGGTTCACCAATGAATTCACTGCCAATGGGTTCACCTATGAGCGGCGCAATCGGCAGTCCTTTGGGTCCGCCAACTTCTCAACAAGGTCCTCATCCGCAAAATCAGTCTCAACATCCTCCGCCTCACATGAATAACGGCCAAATGGGCCCACCTCCCATGCATAGTCCATTAGGAAATGGACCAACGCAACAAAATCATATGTCCGGTGGCCCAGGTCCTGGTCCCGGGCCTGGTGGCCAGTTACAGCCTCCAGGAATGGGTCCAAATCAAGGTGGTATATCTCCTGCTCATAGTATGTCCTCAAATACAAGTGGCAATAGCAATAATCCCAATAACAACAACAATAACAATCAAAACCCAATGCTTTCTCCTGCGGCTCGACTTGGTATACCACAATCTCCGTCATCTAGCATGAATGGGCCCCTGCCGACATCATCTTCCTGTACGTCCTCCTCGTCAAGTTCAGCGACAACGACGTCTACTGCGTCAACGTCAGTGCCTACAACTTCGCCAGCTCCGGGCAATGGACCGATGGCCATGTCTCCACATCATTCAATGAGTGGGAGCGGACCAGGACCTAGTCCTGGCCCAGTCGGCATGAATAATATGGGTGGCCATGGACCTAGTCCCCTGGCGTCTCCAGCTTTACCTGGTCATCCAAATTCGAACAGCAGTAACAATAATGCAGGTGGGAATAATTCAATGAGCAATATGGGTGGTGCTAGTCCTCATAGTAATAACGGACCTATGGGTGGTCCTCCAATGGGAGGACCTAACAACAACAACAATGGTCTAAATATGGGTGGTGGCGGTAGTGGGGGACCCATGCAACAACAAATGAATCCTAATGTTCCTATGCAGCAACCACAACAGTCTCCGCATGCAAATATGTCTCTGGGTGGGGGTGGCTCAGGTGGTAATGGCCCCAACCCGATGGGTATGGGTGGTCCCAACCAAATGTTACCACCACAACAACCATCTCCACATCTTGTTGGTCCTCAACATCCTCAACTTATGAATCATCACGGTGGACCTGGTGGTATGCCCTCGCCGCATATGATGCATGGTCCTGGCGGAATGGGACCTCAAATGGGAATGGGTGGTGGACCCCCAAATCATATGGGAGGACCTCATCATATGATGGGTGGTGGCCCACATCATATGGGACCAGGTCCAAATTCACATATGGGTAATATGGGTCCTGGAATGGGGCCTGGTGGAATGAATGGTCCACATCATCCTCACGGTCCACATGGTCCACATGGAGGTCCACACGGCGGGCCTCATGGTGGTCCTCATGGCGGTCCTCATGGTGGTCCTCACGGTAGTCCTCATGGTCCACATGGAAGTCATGGAGGTATGCCGTCTCATCATCCTCATCATAATCCAATGGGTGGAGGCCCGCCTCCTGGAATGTTTGGCGGACCCGGCCCAGGTGGCCCAATGGGTCCAATGGGCGGATCCATGGGTGGTCCGATGGGACCGGGAGGACCACCCAAACCAATGACAATGGGTGCCGGAAAAATGTATCCTCCTGGCCAACCTATGGTTTTCAACCCACAAAATCCGAACGCACCTCCAATATATCCATGTGGCATGTGCCACAAAGAAGTAAATGATAACGATGAAGCTGTATTTTGTGAATCTGGATGCAATTTCTTTTTTCATAGGTAAGTTATCACTGAATAAAATACTTTCGATTATTAAATATGGCTAAAAAAAAATTTTTTCTGTTGTATGAAAAAAATTATTTTTTAACAGAATTAAAAGATTTCTCTATTTTCAAATATGTACTTATGTATGTATGTATGTATATGTATCAGTATAATTCGTAGATTTTGTGCTCCATTGAATTTTAAGGTTTTAATTTATAAGAAACAAAAAATTTTCTTTACGTTTCATGTGACTGTGAGATGTGATTTTGAAAATGAAACCTGAAGTACTTAATGCAAAATGCTTAATATAAAAGTTTGGAAGGTGCTTCCACATCATAAGAAAAACACTCAGTCGATTTGTATTATGATTTGCTATAATGCTTTTCATTTTTAGATATACTAAAACTGCACATCTTACAGCAAGTAAAATAGTATCTCTTGTTCTCACTGCTTTTATTTCTAACCCGATATGATCAAAATGTGGACGTGGCGTAAATGCTGTATCTCAAATAGTGTATTTCTACATATCTCTTTATGAACAACGTCTTGAAATGAACAACGTTTTACAGTTTTTGCACTGACGATGCACTATTTGCAGTGTTGAAGAAGTGAAATTAGTTTCCGTTTCGATATTGATCTTTTAAAAACAAGTTTGCTAAAATGAACTGCTTCCCCTAAAACATGAGTTTAGATTGAATATTTGAACACTTTTTGCATTGAAAGCATTTACTAAAAAACAACTTGTTTAAGAAAATTAACATTTTCTTAATAATTATGTAATTTCAAGGCGAGTGCAAAAAAGCAAAAAAACACTAATTTACTCGATGAAAACCTTAACCGCTAAACCAAATAAACATGCTAAAAGCATTTTTAGTTTTAATTTTCGCCGAAAAAAGAATTCAATAGCGGAACTAATTTGTATTATAGAAAATAAATTGAAGCGTTTTCACTTTTAACCAGCCACTACTAATTAAACTCGAGTTTTGAAAACACTCAATTTATCTTGACCGAAACTTTACAGAATGGCATTTCGATCTTCAAATTATCTATAATGACACTTTTGAACCTCGACTTATTGTCATATGACTTTAAAAAAGTCTCCTACAGTTGAAACCAACGTTTCTATCAACATACTTCTAAAACACCTAAAATTACCAAAAAACACTTTTTAATTTGACGTACAGATATGTCTTTCTTCGGTTCATATCTCTGCAAGTAATACAAAACAATTGTATATTTCTCTTCAAATATTAATTCTTTAATAAAAATTAAGTTTAAATTGGAAAAAATTAATATATATACTTAGTTTTTCATATTAGAGTTTTTTGCTTCTTCGGGAAATTTTGTTCAATGTAACTTAAGATTTTTATGAAATTATATGACAATATATTGTATCAAATGCTTAATGTGTAGATTTTATTAAAAAGAAAAATCCTATTTAAATAGCGGATGTTATAATTCAACCTCAACTGTATTAATTTGCAATGCAAACAGGTGGGACGTTTGGCGGTTTCCCTTAACAGTGATACTTAATACTTGAACGTTTTTAAATTTTATGAAATACGATCTTGAGACTAATTTAAAATAAAAATATAAAAGAAGCAAATATGCAACTCTTTACGGAAGTCGCCTGAAATACAGTATAATCTCGAATAACGTAACCAATAGGAATTGAGGTGATTGATATATTATCGACAATTTGAATACCTTATTTATGTAATATAAGATTGTACAAATGTCCGCTGGTGGCGTGCATCTGAATGCATCACACATAGACCTCAATGGTAAACATTTTTCATGAAAATTAGTATGAAAATTAGCTTGAATAAATGACCGCCCTCAATTATATTTAAAATCAGCTACATTTACAAAACTGTATCTGTGGCGTGTGTGTTATCGCAACAACTTGGGTCGAATTCTGAAAACTGCAAAAACTGTGTTTGATTTATTATTACAATAATTTAATATGCTAAAAACTTTTTTTATTAACTCGATGGATTATCAAAATACTTTTTTGTTTGTGGAAAAATTTCCCAGCATTTTATTTTCCTATGGAAAATTAAATCATTTGTCTTAACTATATAAACACTTTTTATTTCATTTTATAAAAAAATGAGAAAAATATCCACATTGTCTCAGCATGCCCCAACCTCAGACACTATCAAGATAAATATCTTTCGAACAACGGAATTAGACTGCTCACCAACCCTTCGGAACACAATATACCCACTATTTTTAACTATATTTCGGAACTGAAAATTGGAATATCAGACTTTGCGTTCAATATTAATTTTATATTTATATTATAAAATATGAAACTTGACGTACGATTTACATTGTGGTTTCACACTATCACAACTCAAATTCAGTGGAAGTAATCCGCTTGATAAAAGCTCGATCAATATATTGGCCTTTGGTAATACTCAGTAGCGAAGTATTTTCTACAGTTGAATCTCGGTTATCGCTATTAACCGGCTCGTTTTATTTTATAGCCTAAAAAACACAAACTACTTTAAAAGAATATTTTAAATAAATGAATGTTTGAATTACATACACAGATTTAATATGTAATTACTTCAGATATTTACTTTCATATCTTAAAAGTAGACTAAAATTTTAGGTTTTAATCAAAATAATATGGAAGCTTTTGTGATTTTATATAATAATCGAGGCTCAACTTTGTATAGAAGAAAGCGGAAAATAATACGAATAGATGATAAAAAATTGCATTAACTGTTCGTCAAGGCGTGAATGAAATACATTTCTCTACGATGATTACATTCCAAAATTGGAGCCTGTGTAGGAAGAAGAAACACACCATCAACGACGCACACTACCGGCTACGAAATGGTCGACCAGACAATTCAAATTTTGTTCAAATACAAATCTGTTCAAACGAAATATCTTATCGTTGAAACAAACTTCTAAAAACTATAAATTATTCTAGAATGTCAAACCTATTGCCGCAATATTTTGGTTTTTTGTTTTGAGGATTAGTACTCAGGAGTCGACCCCTACATATACAGTGCATTGTATCCGAACTGGGTTACTGAAAAGGAAAGTAGAAGTAGTGTTTTCGTATGTTTGTTTTTGATTCTACATTGCAGGGATGAGTATGTCAGAATTTAACTGAAACTGATCAATTAACCGAATATCCCCAACATTACATTTTATGTTGGTTGTACTTCTATGGATTTGATAGTTGGGTCATTGGCACGAAATGTTATTTTCACACTCATCTTACTTGGACATATTATTATTTCAGTATTTAATAAGTCTTAATACAAAGAGTATTATAGTTTGAACTGCTCTTAAGCAAAACTGGCTATCAGAATTGAATTATTCTAGACGTCACTGAAAGTGACAGAATGGTGTGAGTTTTGAAATATGAACAGCGTTGGCTCATCTCTTTCCAAATGCAGCTGGCAAGAGATGATAGCGTTACAAATTCATGATAACAGCTTTATTATGCCCAGTTATACAGCTCATCACACAGTGGAAATTGCTTCGGAGTTGCGTTTTGAATGCGCTAACTTCTTCAGCGTTGTCGCAATTTAAATGATCCACACTCTTAGAGCTTCTTACACCTGAGGCATTCAGTCATGTATTGGAAAGTTGGACTGACCGTATAAACTACTAGTCGGAGTGGTCATATGAATAAAGCCTTTTTATATGAATACGGGGCTGTTGTGAAAATCACATTTTATAAAAGTGAAATGTATGTTTGCTGTGTATAATATTTTGCGATTTTAAAACGTGAAGCTCCGCCAACAACTTATTCAAATCACTTTGATATTTTTTCGACTTTTCTATAATAACTAAATGAATTTCCCGATTTATTGTTAATTATTGTAATTTTTTATGCAATTGGTTATTTTATTTGAAACAAATACTTCAAGAAAGTTGATGTTTTGATGTTGGGGTTTCTGCAGTCGAAAATCTCATCGAAAACCATGACGAGCGGTGTGATTTACAGAACACCAGAAATTCGCACGTGTGCTTTTAAAAGGCTGATTATTGAAATATTTGCTATTTCCGAGAAATACCACAGTACAGCAAAACATATTAAATATTAGTCATTTGATTTGATTAGAAAAAAAAAGATACTTGTATTTGAAGGCTACTTTACACAAAGAAAGAGTTGTCCGGTTGTGAAATTTCTTAAATAAATTTCATATTCATAAATGAGTGGAGCTAAAGAAAGAACTAATTAATTTTCTGTTTTCAGAACTTGTGTTGGCTTAACGGAGGCCGCTTTCAAGATGCTTACGAAAGAAGTTTATGCTGAATGGTGCTGTGACAAGTGTTTATCCACCAAACACATACCAATGGTCAAATTTAAATGTTAAAAAATCACTAACAAAGGTCACATAAAGCTGACAATGCAACGAACTTTACTAATGCAATGTTTTGGTTGTTTATAACAAGACAATGAGTGAAAATTATCGAAAACAAAAAAAAAATATATATATTTTTTTTTTTTTTTTTTTTTTTTTTTTGAGAATAAACGTTAAATGAAACTTATTGTAATCAACTCTCCTCCCTGTCGCAGTACATAAGCAACTGAAAGGACTGCCTCTTAAATAATTATTTATAAAAGAAAAACAAAAATAATTAAAGAAACTGTATTAAAAATACTTTTAGTTCATAACAACAACGATTAAAACAATACAACAACCAGCACCACCAATTTAAAAGCACAGAAAGTTTCGCGAAAAAATATCATGTGGATAATTTGAACAAAATCCTTATCATTCTTCAATTATTATGAAAAAAGAAAGAAAATAAAAACAAATAGGAAAATGAAATAAGATAAAACTTTAATTAGATGAACATAAAAAAATTGTATAGTAATTTTTGACATTAACTGAAAAAGTAATTAAATTAAAAGTTAAGCAATCGATAAAAAAAAAAATACAAAAGAAAAAAAAAACTATTAAAAAAATTTATATCATGTTTAAGAATTCAACAACGTTTAACAACAATATTAAATACATGTCATACCTACATTATGATTTTCGTTTCAAGTCTCCGACAACTTTCATCAAACTTTGCGCCAAATAGTTTACACACAGAGAAAATAATGGAAAACTGGTTCATGGTAAATTTACTAAAGCCGTTTAAATTTAGTTGGTTTCGTTAAAGCAAAATTCAAAAAAAAAAAAAAAAAAAAAAAGAAAAACATTTTGGTGAATGATATGAGGACTCTCTAATTTTAGTTAATACCTTTTTTTTTGTGTAACTTTTTTTATTAAATGAATTTTGTGTATAGAAAAGAAAGAAGAAAGTCGCAGAATTTCGAATACTGATAATCGACTTCCTCGTTTGTGGTAAAGAAGATTGAAAGGGGCTGATAAAAGACAATAAGAAATGCAGGATTTGTGATGTTTTTGGTTTTTTTTTTTAGTTTTCAAGAAATCAAATTAGCAGAAAACAGGAATTGTCTTGAATACGATACGAGTACTTTGCCATGCCAAACATAAAAAATAATCACATTTTGTACTTAGAAAGTACTTGCCTTGTAAATTTAAAATGTTTTTAAACTTAATTCGAAAAGCCAGTCTCGTTTTTCCGTATTTTTTTAAGTATTATAATAATAATTTTTAATTCGCTAATTTGGTTTTTTAAATAAAAGAACTAAAACTTCCGTTATTTCTTATTGCCTTATTATGTTTAAATTATTACCAAAAAAGCCAACAAATAAAATCTCTTTTAAATTTTTTGTTTTTAATTAAATTCTTTTAAATATCGTTTTATTTTTTTTAATAATCGTTCCAAATGACAAAAGAAACTTAATTAATGAAAATTTACCGGAAATTGTTAAAAAAAAAATAGAAAATTTTTAAATTTTGTAAGAAAATTCTCAAACAGATTTCGCTGTGAAAATGTTGAACTTTATGAAAAATGCTTGAAACTAGTTTTCACAATCGGTTTTTACCTGATGTTCGTTACAGGTCAATGTCCATCATGTCTTAAAGCATTTCTTTGGAGTTTTTTCCACCTTATTAGGACCTGTTTCACGATTTCGAATGCTAACGTTCCCATACATTTGGAGCACCAAAAAGCCCGATGTGAAGACTGAAACCAAGTTTTTTTTTATTTGCTTGCAATTTGTATGTCTAAATAGTTCGTTCTGTTGTAAAAAAAATTTTGAAAATGAAAAAAACACCGTAATAAAATATGACAAAATGAGCTCGAAAATGAAGAAAATTATATATAAATATTAAAAAGGTCGACAAATTAGGACCAAATTAATTATTATTTTTTTTTTTAAACTGTAAGAAACTAAAATCTGTTTTTGTGCGTTTTCTAGGCTGTCTATATGCCAACATCACTGCTCAAAAAGAAATGCAAATTGAAAGAAAAATGTTCTAATGCCGGCAATATAGACAGCTGGAAAATACGCAAACATTAAATAAAATAGCTTTAGAGCGATTAAATTAATTTAATTATCGTCAAAGTTCGTTAAAAAAATCTTAAAATGTTCAAGGAAATTAAATATTTCAGTTTGTTTTTTATTTATTTTAATATTTGCTTAAGGAAATTTACGTACTATTATTTAAAATGTTTAATATTTCACTGTTTAAGCAAGAATACAAAACCTGCCTGGTTTTTGCTATTTCCCCTTTTTCGTTTTAAAGCGATCTATTAATCCGACAAACAGTAATTGGTTCGCCCATTTTCTTATATTTTTTAAGGCAATAGTTTAACTCTCGAAATTTTTTATTCTGTGCAAGACGAGTTTTTAAACTAAAATTATGTGCTGCAAGACGTGTGAACAGGGCCTTTAACTTTAATAATATAATAATTATGCTATAAGTGAAAATGATTTACGGAATGTATTAAAGAATAGAAACACGCTTTTGGTGCGACGTTTCGACTGCAAACTACTCGCAGTGGGAAGGATTAAAACTGTTTTCTTGTGAAATGTTGAAAATGTAGAAACCAAGAGGCTGTAAAGGTTTTTAAATTTAAATCAAAGGTGTGTGTGAGATATCATCGAAACTGTCTATTAATTTGAATCGACATGTCGATGCTTGCCATTAGATGTGGAACGTTTGCGTATCTCGTTTGTATTTTGTTGTTGTGCTACTTTCAAAACGATTCGTCATCGTACACATTTTGTTGTACAAATCCCAAATGCCATTTTGGCAGCATAAGAAAAAGGCAAGACGACTGTAGAGTATAGAAACAGAATCATATTGGCAGATTTCGAAAGTAATTTCGCACATTTTCCATAATAAAAATTTTTTAATATGGCTCAAAAAGTCTTACGAACCTTTTTGCTGGCCAGCCCCCTCTTTTTTTAATTTATTCTAATTTTTGCTACTACGAGTAAAGAGCAGAGCGTCATAAAGTTCCTTACGTTTTAAGAAGATCCTCCTAATAAACATTCAGTTCTGAGGAGAAGAAATCATTTTCGTTTAGCAATTTGCATTGAAATAATTTTGAGTGCTTTGTCATTCCCCCTTAACACGTTGTGTGTCGCCAAATCCAGTTCAAATCAAAATCTCTAGCTGGTGATCGGTTTTTTTGTGTTGAAGAAACGACAAGTAATAAAAATGAGGGAAATTTGGAATTTTATCGCTGTTTAAAAATAGATGATTGGCTTGGCAACTCTGTCTGCGCAAATGCAGTTCACGGTGTCCATGTGGTGAAATTCATTCAAAAACGAAAAGATATCATTGAACATTAATTTTGGTTTTGCAAAATACAAAATTAAACTTAAATTCCACTTCAAGAGCATAAATGCTTTCTAGATACATATTTTCATAAATAAGTAATTAATTGTTATTAAAGTATTCAGGCATGTGAGGGAAATCGATCATTTTGAAAAGTATAGTTTTCAAAAAACGTGATGAAAAGCGTATAATTTTGCAATTTTTTTTTAAATACTCCTTTCAAAAACTACAAACAGAATTACATTTTAAAACAAATAGATCTGTATAAATTTTTAAATATGTACATATTTCCAAAATGGATATGGATTTGTTTGAACTAAAAGTTTTCCAAAATCGCATCAATTATTAAATCTGACTACTTTGACACTTTGCCCTGTTAACCAAAGTTTAACTAATTTTTTAAAGGCTTTAGAAAACAAAACGGATTTTAAATTTAATCAAATTCGTTTGTTGTCGCTTTTGTTAAAGTTTTTAGCTTTATAATATGCAAAAAAAAAATTTAGTAATTCTCATTAAGTTGTGAGTTTTTTTTTAAACTTTTTCAATAAAGTTTTGCTAAAACTTGAAATGAGACATGTTTATCCATCCTTTAAACAAAAATATTACAGATGTTAATGAAGACAAATGATATGGATGGATGGGCATCATTCAAATTGCATCATTTCCCTGGGCCAAATTACTTTCTGACTTTTACGTTTTATAAAAACAAAACATCGAAACATAGAAAGTAATTTCTGTCATTTTATAAAACTGGAATTAATTTTTAGACAAAAGTCTTTGAAGCAAGAACTAATTTTTGAACTTAAAGTGGAATGCAACACCAGCTATCAAACCTTTCCGTGTAACTGGCCTCTGCAATTATTGACTTTCCAGAAATAAATGAGTAATTTTTTAACATTTTGCAAAAACCTCCTATAATTTCATACGATTCGTTTTCCATTGAAATGTGTTGCAAGTTGGAACTTTGTATGTTTTTTTTAGGCTAAAATTCTTTAAAGAGTCTGGACAGAACACAAAATATATAATTTATTTTTAACTAATTTTGTAGTAAATAAATCGGGATGTGTAAACTTTAGTCTTTCTGTGTTTGTGGCACTCATTAAACCACTTTGTACTTTTCATTCAATAATTGTCTAAATTTGCAAAAAAAAAAAACGGGAAAACTCGAAACCGCGAGTTTTTCAAACTTTACTCATAAAGTCTCTTCTCTCACACACTCTCGCTCTCCCTCTCTCTCTCTCTGTCTCTCTCTCCCTACCGTTCTCTTAAGAAATGACAGAAATGCGCGTCTTGAAATATAAAATACTTAAACAAAAACCAACAAACAATAATAATAGAAATTGTGTATTAAATAATTAATAATAAAAAAATATCAAATATTTTTAAATAAATACAACTTAACATTGAATTTATATTTAGAACAAAATAAGTTTATGACATAAAACAAAAATTGAATGTACTTTAATTAACGTAACAGCAACAAATTAACATTAAAAACACAAATTAATTAACTAAAAATAATTGTAATTATAAAACAGAAAATTAAGTAAAATTAATATAAATTATGTTTAAAACTAAAGGAGAGAGATCTTTTTAATACTTAAAAGAAAAAAAAATTAAAATAAATTGTTCTTTAATCTTTAGTTTAATTAGTTTTAATTTAGAAATGTGTGTATGTTCTTTTTACGGTACTAAAACTATTAATTATAATTTTTGATGAGTGTATTTTGCTTTTTTTTTAATTTAATTTTATTATTTTTCTTTTTAATTTTATATAAATATATACATACATTTTTTTTAATACATTTGTTTAAGTTTCAACATTTAAACACTTTTTTTATTTTAACATTTTTATATAAACAAAATCCTTTTAATGTTATATATCATATAAATGCAAATTAACATACAACAACAACAACAACAACAACAAAAAAGAAGAATAATTAAATACTGTTTATGGCGTAATATAAATAATTGATCAATTAAGTAAAACAAAATACTAATGAAACAAAATTATAAATATATACAAAGAAAAAATACGATTAAATAATATAATATTAATTATATTATCACTATTAATTAAAATTAATAATGATTATAAAGATAATAAATCTATATATAAATATTAAATCATAATAATTATAAAATTATAAGTTATTTATAATTAAATAAAAAATTAAAAAAAAAAAAATACCTACTGACAGTTTTGTAAATGGATGGGATGGATTCATTAAAAAAAAAACAGTTATTTGGGAATGCGCCTTCTTATGAAGTGCCGGTTCACAAATGTCAGGTTTTATTGCCAAACTTTTTGTTTTTCTGTAAAAGAGATGGACAATGAAATTGATATAAACTTTAGCCACAACAGTTGATGAAATGAACCGGGACAAACAGATGAATTTGAGAGCGCAGCTGATTAATTTCTTAGTGTTTTGATGCGATTCCGATGTCAACTGTTCAGAAGAAAATTTTTGTTTTTGCCATTTCACGAACATTTGACAGACAGTTGGGTATTCGCCGCGTTTTGTTGTTTTGCTGGTGAGTTTACCTGCTATGAATTGGCATTGCGTGCGTGGAATTGTGCTGCCAACCAAAACTGTACAAAAACTTTGATATAAAATGTGCTATAATTATCGGAATTTAATGATCACTTCTGAGATCACTTCCACGGTTTCGAACGTGACGATTGTATACGATTAAAATGAAAAAAATCAGATCCGTTTTTAATTCAAATTGTGTATAGTTCACAGGCAACACTATAATCTATATTAAAGTTGATGGCAAGCGGAATTCCTCTTTAAAGAAAATGACAAAAAGTAGTGATGCTTGAACGTGACAAAAAATGGAAGTGTAAAAAGCGGAAAATCGACGCAATCTTAAACAGTTTTGTAATAAACATTAAACGTGCTTTACACTGTTACTTTAAAAGATAATTTGTTTGATTGCAAAATCTTTGTAGGCGTGTGTTTTTTGCTTCGTTACCAAACAGAAATTTCTGGTTGCCGAAACGATAGGAAACCAACAAATACATAACGCTTTCGGCCTTACCATTTTGTTATCATTTTATCGAATTTTCAGTAACCGGGAACTCAACTGTTGTGGTCCGATCGCCCATCCTTAAACGAGCCATCAAGTGGTGGCGTGACATTTCGGGCCTGACATTATGTGCATGATAAACGATTAGCAACTATTAAAGAAAAACTGAAAAATAAAAATTTCCGCCTATTCGTTATCATATTTACTCGACGTAAACAAATTACAGCTGGTATAACCGTTGCCGACAGCTGTTGGATGTCAAGCTCCATATGAACGAAAACTGTTTTATTTCTCCAGCATGTCAAGCATCTATTAAGACTTGCAACGTTTTGTCAACACACGGTCTAAAAACGAGACTTTTGTGAGGTTGGTTGCCTTGATGTGACGACGATGACAACTCTCGGAATATGGGAGATTATTAATTTGGATTAAATCAACTCTTGGAGATGTTTTTATTTGACCACCATCGTATGAAAATGCCTTCAGTTTTACAATATGTGAACGAATTGATTGATTTTATGGTTATTCGAAATATTAAATAACACAAATCGAAAAATAAAAACAGCAAATTATTTGTCAAGGCCTAGAGACTAGTAAGTTATAGCCCAACAACATTTATCTAAAAGGCGGGAAAATAAAACAAATATTTCATTAACTTCTCTACTTCTGTATAAGAGCCGGCTTTAACAGGTTTTAATATTTGGTCACGCCCGACCTTTGGGCGCAACGATTGGCAACAAAATCAGGTGTTACTTATTTTTTTGGAAATACACAGACCTACATATTATATATGTATGTATGTACGTACTCGTGAATAACCTCAAAATGTTAGCTTTTAAAAATATATTTTTTCGTCTGCTCATTAGCACCCTAAAATTTGCGCTAGCAGCTAATCGATATCGTTAGCCCGCTATATATAATATATATGTATATACATTCATAGGTACTAATTTTTAACCCATAGTGTACTTTTTTTTTTTTGCTGATTAACAATTTTATTAACACTTGGCTTACACGATCAAGTTTTGCTTTCAAAAACTCTAACTAAATAAAATAAGAGAAGGAGAAAAAAACAGACATTCGGGTTTCGGCCGTAATTCATTTCTAAATCATATCGTCGATATGACGAAATATTCATATTCCACAGAACTTCATGGACCCCGCAACACATCGTTGTTATAATTGTTTTATTCACAGACATACATACATATTTATTCAATACTTTTTTTTTGTTTGTTAATATTCACAGAATATTATATTTATGTATAAAAAAAGAAACAACACAACACAAAAAGAATATGACGGTAAAATAATTGCAAACAACAACGAAAAACTTGTAATCAGCTGTTTTGTTGACTGCAAATTAAAATACAAAATTGAAAGCCAATTCGTTTCAATTTTTAAAAGCGTGAATGTATTGTATTAAAATTTGAAAGGCAAATCTTGATCATGTAACCGCCAAGTAAAGTGTAGTCTTAATAAAAGGCAATTTCGTTAAACGCTCCCAACCGCATTTTCATAATAACAGTAATAAATAACGCTAGATTGGCTGATGGCTCGATTATTAGTGCCCATAAGCCAATTGTGTTTATGACCTATTGACACAGACTTGTTACTTAAAAGTATTTCAGAAAAAAAAAATAGAACAGGCTGGGATGGCACAATCTATCTGCCTAATCACCTAAAACACATCTTTCTCTCTATATGCGTGTTTTCAATGGAGTTTTGTACCTGATGCACAAATTCGCCGTGTTGCGGTCTGCAAAAGCTTTGTCGTCGCAGATTCTGCTGCAAACTCGTGCGAACAGAGATAGTGTTTACCGCAGATTTTGCGGCATCTAAAGCAGTGGAAATAGTCCACGATTAGGCCGGGCGCACGAAACTTTGCCCGAATATACCAATCATTCTGTTCAAACGAGTTTATCATTTGGCTCATATTAGTGGCAGCCTACATCAACTCGTGCTGATTTGCCAAACACAGTAAATAAATGACAACCAATTTGACACATGGAGCTTTAAGAATAATGACAGAGCTATTAACTGTTAAAATTCGCATCTCAACTGAATATTGGAAGACCCTGTACCACCAGGTGTGGAGCATTAAATATGAAAAATGACCATTCGTAGCTGTTTACAAATACAAAATATAATAGACAATTAAATAAAAGTATATGTATGTATGTACGTGTGTACGTATAAATAAAAAGATTTAGATGTATGTATGTATTTATGTACATATAGACAATGAATTGTTGTTTTTGTTAAGCCGAAGTTCACATTTTAATGCCTCCTTCAAGACTGCGGTAAAAATGTGGAAACTTGATAATATCCGTGTGGGTGAGAATATCCAAATTATAGAAACTTTCATATATCTGTAAAAAAAAATCACTTTAAATTCATTTTAATGTTTTGAGTCAACAGACACACAGAAAAACGTTAGTTTTGCTGAATCATGTTGAATTTACATACATTTTTTTTTTTCAACTACTTGTTTTATGAATTACTGACATCGTTTCAATTTAAATCATTGACATCGTCAAAATTTAGTAAATTACTTCCTGAAAATTTCATGAAAATAAAAAAAATGGCAATTCGGTCTTTTCTTTCTTCCGGTATCGACGTTTAGTGCAACAAGTGCATTTGAGTTGAAGCCACATGCCGCAGCTGGTTGATCAATGATCAAGGACTGCCACACAAGGGGCAGCTGAGGCGAGAAGGATGTATAATTCTCTGTGTCGTAAAAGTAAAATATGTTATTTCAAATTAGCCGGAAAAACGGATCTGGGCTGAAGAACAGCTCTCGCTGTTGACTCATTTGTCTCGGATAACAGTAGTGTTTTACGGTACATTTGAGAAATTTCATGGCGGCCACGCTGCTAATACCCTGTGAAGACAAGGGTGGTGCTAAGCTGGTAACAAAAGCATCAACATCATGGCCATATGGTCTTCGTTAATCCGCCCATTCTGTGTTACAACTTGTAGTAAATTTACTTTGCAAGTTGTAGATTAACAAATGCTTAAATAAATAAATATTGTTTCGAATGTATGGCAGCACCATGTAAAGCTGGAGCTGGAGGTGAGGCTCCTTTAACATATTACGTTATTTTACATAGTATAGAAAAGTTCTTCTTCATCTTTTTTAACGAATACTTTGGCTTTGGTCCACACAATAATAAACCTTTAGTAGTTATATGGGTTATTAAGTTAACGGTGATTGTTAACAGTTTGTGTTGACATAAATGTTTTACACCAGAGATGACATTAATATTTGCCATTCATGCAAAATTTCGTTTACATTTGAAAATAAAATCTTGATTGCTGACAAGTGGAAGCCATAATATTACGCCTTATCAGTTGGTTCGCATATTTTGCGTACTGCAGCCTTCGTCTCAGCTGCACCTTCTCCAGCCTTAAGTGTTAGGCTTTCAGCAGGTAATTTGGTTGTGTTAAATAATATGATTTAATCTATGATTTTTACTTTACAGAAGAATTTTGTTTAAAATTAATTTTTATGTAGAGATGACCGATATTGAACGATTTACAGCCATTTCAGATGAAATCTCTGCACACCCTCGAGCAGAAAGTGGCACCGACTTCGAAGAGAACGTTGACATATTTATGTATGTATGTATTTATATGAACAAAATATGGCTACCGAGCAAGATGACTCCGAGGAAAGTGAGGTTAAAGATTCCCAGGACGCTGAATCGGCCTCCAAATACTTTTTCTGATTGGAAAAGACGGAGCTACAAAATGGAGTGGAAGAACTTTCAATAAAAACACATTCGAAAAATATAATAACGGAGCTTCCTGCGGTGAAAGGCTTTAGCATTGAACAGAAAAAGTCCAGGTGAAACATAGAATGTTTTTTGTGTAAAAATCGCCTAAATATTTATCGGGGGTGATTCTAACCAGCACCTCAAAATTGCCAAAATATTGTGATGGAAAAAAAAAACTTACTGTTTTCTTTACTCTAGATATTTCAGATTAGTCTCAAAATACCGACAAATATTTTGAAATCGGTGTGAGAGGCCGAATAGTTAAATAAAAGCTGTTTTGTTGTGAAAAAAAAAATAATTGATAAAAAATTAAATATTAAATTAACATGAAATGTTCAATGAAACAAAGTCGGTGCAATTCATGCTAAATTAGCACGATTTCGTTTAAAAATTTAAATTAAATGTTGCTTAATTTTGTTCAGCCATTAGAATTTTGCGTAAAAATAGCAATTAGTGATTTTCGAAAAATGTTAAAACAAAACTTTGCAATTCTAAATTTGTAGTTAAACCCACCGTTTCAGTGATTCTGAACTCCTTTAAGGTGTCGGCCCTTTGTTGCATATTTGCGGCACGCAAACGCTCCTCTTCTGCCGATATAAAGCCTGGCGACCAATGAGCCTGGGAACGCAACGTCTCCAGCCTTTGCCTCTCTATAGTGCTTCTAGGTTTAGCTGAACGCTTTCGCTGACGTTCTTCAAAGTTCACTGCTGTCAGCTTGCGTCGCAACATTTCCGTTTGTTTGGCTTTCTTCTGCTCCAGTTCCTGGCGCAACTTCTTTGAAACCTCTTCGCGCTTTTTACTCGCTACAGTTTTTGCGAATATCGACAATTGATTTTGTTGTGCGTAAAATTTACAATAATAGTTGAGTCTGACGGGATTGTCCGGCGGCATTATGCGGCGATAATTGCCCAAATGACTCTCTTCCCATGCGATTTGCTGCGCCAAAGCGCTAACAGGACATTCCGTAATTTTCTCGCGAGACAGCTTTTCCTGCGGAGGACTATCTTTGGCCAGATTTGAACTTTGAGATCTGTGTAGGGATGAAATTTTCGCACAAAAATAAGGAATACTCTTTGGCCTATATAAGTAAATACATACAGTTTGGAAAACTTTTACTCTAGTCCAACTTACGTGTGAAACAGTTTACACTTTAGCAAACGCTGTTTAATGCGTATGCGATCCTCACGTAAGATTTGTCTTTTATCCGCCAACACGGTGCCGATAAGGAATAACGTGTCTCTTATCAAGGGCCTCTTGACCTGTCTATCGACGCCTTCGTTGGTATGAAAGCTGGGCGAATGGTTTACCTCCAGCACGTACGGCTTCAGCTTCGAGTCGACCAAAATATCAAAGCCCAGTATCTCAAAGCAGGCCTGTATTTTGTCGTGAGTGGGAAAGCAAGCATGATAGCTATGCTTCAGAATGGGCCAAGCACTAAGTACGGTTTTAATGATAATATCATCGATATTAAGCCAAAACGCTTGTGTATCATGGTTTTGGCAACGCATCCAATTATTGAGAGCGGTAAAGTTGCGTTTGCTGCCACAGTCGTCATCTTCGCAAACTGCATATTGAGAGTTTCGTCTGTTGACGGAATAGTTGGTTAAATGCATGTACAAGTCGCTGCTGTTGTCCTGAGAGGGCTCCACGTATTTGTTGGTCGCCAAGCGCACCAAACCTTCATTGTACACAAAAATCCTTAACGGATCCACAGATGTAATTAAGACATACACGCGCAAATCAAATTTATAGCCGTCTATCAGAAGAGGTTTCTCCACATATCTTTGGCAAATCATGCGGTCCGCAGACGAAATACTTTTCAAATCACTTGTCAAATGAATGCCACGCCCCTGGGCCCCAGAGTCCGGTTTCAAAATGAACATTTTCTGTTTACCAAGATTGTTGGCATACGTTATAGCTTCGCCATAACTTTTATATGAATAAAGAAAAATATTTTATTAAGTAGCTTTTTTCAATTCCAAGTCTAACAATATGTGTGTACATCGTCAGCTGAAATGCAAAACCACGTAACACATATACATATAATAATAATAATAATATATTCAGGCTTGTGTGTTTTCAAAACGCGACTTTTCTGACATTAAAAACGGCATTACTTCAACAAGATAAAACTTTGTATTACAGAATTGAAGGCTAATGGCCATTTAAAGAAGTCTTAGGCGGTTCTCACGCTTCGCATTAAAGTCCTGTTGTAGAGCTGGTACATATTGTAGATTTAGTAAATCTTGATAAATTTAAAACTTGACAACAGCAAAACTTATACATTTTCAATTTACTAAATGAACAACCGCCTCTGCAATACCAAAAACAGTAGTAGATTTACTAAACGTAGTATTTATAAGTTCATTTGTTTACAAGTATGAAAGAGCTGGCAGATTTGGCGCCATATTGTTTTTTCGGTTTGCGGACAATGCCAAAGAAAAAGTCGCTCCCACTTGCAAGTTTAAGTATTTTAAATATAATAAAAGTAAAATAATAAAAGAGCAGCACAAAGTCAACTTTTTAAAGTAATACATATATTTTTAGAAATGATGGGATTTCGTATAACGTGATTTGCGGAACAGAACAGACCCAATTATGCAGTGAAGTGCTTTAGATATTCGTTTATAAAATATGTAATTTTGATTATGTGAGAGTACAAAATTGAGGAGGACGCATTATAATCAATCGAACGATCGATTTGCATTTCGGCTAACGCTATTTAATTTACTTACTCTGCTGGAAAAATCCAAGTTTTTGGAAAAATTTTATAGTCCTGGGGATACAATTTGAGCATGCGATTCAAATTTCTGGACAACAAGTCTTTGCGGCAGATCTCCGCCATACCGGGATAGTGATTAATTTGTTGAAATCTTTTCATATTCTTATAAAGTTCAACGCTCGGCCATCCATCCATCCACAAAATATTCCACAATTGATTTTCTCTGACCAACTTAAAGCCCAAAACTTTTGCTGTCATAGCGATAAGGGAGAAGCGTGAGTTGTTCGCACAAAAGCTGCTACGCGTTGCTCTATTATGTTTTTAATTTGAAAAAAATGGAAATAAAATAAAAATACACTGTGCAAAAGTTGTTGAGGGCAATTGATAAATTATTTCGCAATCGGAATAACAATTCGAAAAGTCTTTAAAGTGAAACAAATTGTACGAATAAAGTTCAATATTTAGAAAAAATATTCAGTTATTTAATTTCTTTTCCGGATTTAATTTTCTATTACTAAAATTCGTCGCCATTCATTTAGAAACCTTAATTGTAATACATACACATATCGTTAGCAGAAATGCAATACAACGTAACAAACCAAAAATGCGAAACCGATTTTATTTTGCTTGATTACGATGCCGATCAACACCGTTCACTCCATCTTCCGATTTTACTGTTATAAAGGGTGTTTTTTTTAGGTTTAGAGAGCACGTTTTTAAGTGGCGACCATTTTGTCAGCTGTTTATGTTTCGTTTGGATTGACATTTCAACACAAATAGACTGACGCTTTTGTACAATTTGGGCCCAAAACAAAACTGACGTTGACACCGATTTTCATAAGCGAATTTTGTTTAGCGATGAAGCTCACTTTTGTTCGAACGGTGACGTATCCGAAACTGCCGTATTTGGAGTGATGATAATCCTCAAGTGTATGTTGAGACACCGTTACATCCAGAAAACTGACTATTTGGTGTGTCTTATGGGATGGTGGACTAATTGGTCCGTACTTCTTTGAAAAAGATGCTGTTCACAGCGTTACAATCAATGGTGATATATACAGAGCCATGAGTACTGACTGTTAATTTGTTGAAGGAAACGTTTGGTAACCGCATAGTTTCACGTTTTGGACTCGTGAATTGGCCTGCAAGATCGTGCGATTTAACGCCGCTAGACTATTTTATGTGAGGGAATATGTGAAGTCACTAGTCTACGTCGATAAGACCGAAACGATTGACCACTTGGAGGGCAACATTCACCGAGTTATTGCCGACATACGGCCGCAAATGTTGGAAAAAGTTATCGAAAACTGGTCCTCCAGGGTAGACCGGGCCGTGACGCTCATATGCCAAAAGTCATATTTAAGTTAAAATGCCAGTAAATGTCAATTAAAAAAATTCATCTTCCATTTCAAAGTTCTATACCTCCATAAAAATAACACCCTTTATAATAGAAATTAGACATTTTACCAGCGACTTCAGTTCAAAAATTAAAGTGAACTTTCATTGTTCTCAAAAAATACATACAATAATTATTTATTCATCAATTTCTATTTCGTCTCCCTCCAAGATAGTCCCGTCCCCCTCAGACATAATACACTAGTGCCAGTGTTTTTCGCAATACTCGGAGCAGTTTTGATATGCAATTTTTGGCATGTCCTTGAGCTCTACCAACGATTCGGTTGTTATCTAGTCAATTGTGCGTTCAAGGCCCTCTTTAATCTTGAGAACAGCAATAAGTTGCGGCGAGCCAAATCTGTCATTCAATAATTCTTGGGCGATGCTCATGCGAGGGGTTTTCAGTAAAAATTCAGCAATTTTCTTTTTGGTCACACGTTTTATTCTCAAAAGTTCCCAAAGTATTTCATGGCATGAGCCAACCGATATGCTGACATCTCCAGCAACTTCTCCAATAGTGATTCCTTTACTTTCTCAACATTTTCGTGGTTGTGGATGTGCTGGACTGCTGTCATTCACAACCCCGTGGCCGTTCTTTGAAAAGTTTGTACCGCTTGTAAACTTCTTGCGGTCTGAGAGTAGAGTCCCTGTTTACAGTAGCGTGTAAACATTTCAAATACTTTGCAGCACTTAAGTCCATTTTTTAGACAAAATTTGTTAAAAATTTATTGAAATCACTTCGTTAGCAGAAAATCGCGGAACACACAAAACGCTTCGAGCGCTGATGCCTCTCACGCTAAATAGCTGGCAACGTGAACAATGTTCGAGACAAGTGTATGAACATAAAAAAACGCACAGGCCGCTAAATTTGAAAATTCACCTTATTTTTTGAACATACTATTTTGTTACCGCTGCAAAATATTAAAAATCTTACTTACATGGTTTTGCATTTCAGCGGACGACATATAAAAAAGGTTTCTATTTTTGCTTTAAATACAATGGCACAAACACTCACAGGAGAAACACAATATCCGATTCCTAACAATAATTACCTGATGGAGGGCATTGATTCGGTGCAGCCACGATGGCGTTTAAATTTTGATCCCGCCAAGCACTCCACTTGATAACAGTTATTATCCAAGTGTATCAAACCATTAACTTTATCACCATCCTCAACTGCAGCCAAAGCAGTATCTTGTGTATGCAACTTCGAAATTTGTTCGCCAACAGGCGTTGCCTCCCCGCTCTCTAACAAAATATTGTTGTTGGGACCAGAATTTTCATGAAATGTGTTCTGCAACCGATATTCAATTTGTTGACGTTCGTGTTCTTTGCGTAACTTCTCCTTCGAAAGACGTCGTAGTCTTTGTATACGTTTGAAAAATTTGCACTTTTTTAAATTCATTTTGGAACAGAAAGTTTTCCTCTTTTCTTGAAAGTTTTTCCTTTCTAAGGATGATGATATTTTTAGTTTACGGAAAATTCGTACCGATGTGAAAGTCAATGGGAAATTTGTTTAATCATTTCGAAGAAAACTTATTTTGCAATTGATTTATTACACATACATACATATATGTTTGTGTGTTTGTACGCCCATATGTATGTACATATATAAAAAAAATTAGTTTTTATAAAGTTTTGACAATAAAGAACAAAACAAACAACATAAGAAATTACTCATGACAAGGCCCCGGAATTTCTGCTTAATAATAAAATAAATAAAAACAATTGTACTTTTTTAGAGCAACTTCAAACGGAATAAATATTTTTTTTTTTTTTAGGCAGATAGAGAGACTTCGGTCTTTCGGTTCCGAAATTAGATTCACAGGTACGGAAAAGTTGGAGTAGTGTTTTTCAATGTCCCCTTTAGAACATCCACCATGACGGCAGAACCGATAATGATATTGAAAGCTGTTGAATTTGCAGTGAATAAATGCGATCTGCTATTTTCAGCGACAGCTACAGGGAGTGTCTAACGCCGAGAAAGTATGACGAAGGTACTACGGGCAAAACGAACCATTAATTCTGCCAATAATAGTGAATACATCGATTCAATCTAGTATAACAGAAAGATATAAAAGGGAATTGTAAAGTTGATGAAGCGACTAAAAGCGCAGTAAACGAAGAAAGAGAAATAGCAAAGAGGCGAAGCGATTGAGGAAATTGAAAGAAGAATCCCTGATTATTGGCAGAGGCACTACGAGTGTCAGGCGAGAAGGAAAGGCATTGAATACAGGAACATTTTTGATCGAATTGAAAGTGAGGCATTGGTTCGAAGGTAAAGTAGATCTTTATAGACTCATGGAGGGCCACACTTTTAGTGGACGCACACTGACCAGAATGAAGCTGCAGTCAGCGGTCGCTGACATTTGCGCATCATTCTGTGGTGACCAGGATGATGGTACGCCAATTATTTGTAGCTGTATAAAGTTTGCGATACAGAAAACTTGTTTCAAGAATCTACTTAAATGCAGTAACACGAAATTTCTTCAAGCAAGAGAACAAAGAAAGTTATTTCGAAATACTACATTTGCTGGACAAGATCGGGTTAGAGGTATAGCGACAAGACTTATATTGTTCTCAAGGACACCAGCAATGTAGTTATTTTATCCTGAGCGTGTCATAGCGGAATGGAGTATTTCCATTTCTTTAAAATAACACATACGGGTGTGTTCTAGAGTCCGAATCCACTCGAATGTGTGTGTGTGGATTTTGCTGTTCTACATTTCACTCCACATGTTTTTAGTCGTTTTCAATAAGAGTGGAAAAAGGCGGGTGAACGTGTAAAACAACAAGCGACAGGCAGCGCAACGGTACCAAAAGCATCCAACTGATTTTGGCTTCTGAGCAGCTGACAACCGGTAAAACCTAAACTCAAACTATAGACAAAAAAAAAACTTATCTCGGATCAGAAGAAACCCATTACACTGGAAATAAAATTCTACAGCTTTGAGTTTCCTGTACTTTATTAAAAGTGTAGCCTATAAAAACTGTTCTACAAAACAAATATTGGAATGTAGTCGTACTAAATGTGTAGTACAGGGTTTAATCAAAATCTTGTTTGACTTATTGCATAAAATGATTACAATTATAGTAACTATTAATTATTTTTAAAACCATTTCCATTTCGGGCCGCCTTTCGGGACTTTCGTTAATGCACTGTAATCCTAATTCAATACTTCGTATACATACCATCTCTTCAGCTGGATGCGACAGCAGCATTCTTTTGTCAATTAGCTCGGCTATATTGTTATTAGTGGCGCTCAGCAAATTTATTATCGTTTTGGTCAAGAGATTTCTGTTTTTGTCGACTGCTCTCATGCCAGTAAACGTTTCCAGCAGTACAACACCAAAGCTAAATGTATCCACCTGTGTGCTAAGACGTTTCGAGTTCAAAAACTCTGGCGGCAAATAGGCTCTAGTACCGAAAACCTGTGACACTTGTACGGCTCTATTGATGGCATTCGGTCCTTCCATTGCCAAGCCGAAATCTCCGATTTTGGGCTGCAAACATTGATCAAGTAAAACATTTCCGGGCTTAATGTCACCATGTATTAGCGGCTTGTCCGATCGTAGTGAATGTAAATAGTAAATCCCCCTAAAGAAAAATTAAGACTCTAATTTATATGTGATTTTTCTAAGATGTATTTTAATTAAAATCTTAATTTACTATTTAGCGCTCATAATTTATCTCACGTGCCCAAACTTTGAGTGCGGGAACAGTCTTTGCTAAAATTGGCAATTGCCAATGTTGCGAACTGACTTCCATACCAATATAAATATTATAAACTTTGCACCCGACTATGATTTCAACGGGTCCATAGTTCGTATGACAAACTGTCATGACAGTCAGTTTTGCTGTCATGAATTAAAGTTTAGTTTTTGGTCCTGATTTGTTTACGTCCTAAATTAACACCCACGTTCTCAAAATCTCAGCGTTTCTTCAAATCGTTTACAATTCGAAAAATCCAAGTTCTGAAAAGTTATATTTTAGCACAACAAGACATGCAAAAACAAATAAATTCTAAATTCTTGTCTGTTTCTTAAAAAAAGCCACTCATACAATCCACAGAAGTATTTGTTCATAATTAAACAATCGAAACAATGAACATAAAATGCATATTTTTTATTAAAATCATAACAAAAAAATTGTACAAGTTCAAGTATGTGTTGGAAATCGATGGGGTCGTTCCAACTTTTTGGAAATCGACAAGCCATGTGTTACGGCAACATGTGTCGATTTCATATTCCATTTCGTTTCAACAAAAATAACGGCATTTTTGCTATGTGACGCATTTCGACAATGTCTATTTACATTCGTTTGAAAATCTATTAAGATTTTTTAAACGATTCTTAATGAAACTAATTTAATTGTGAATAGGCGTCTTCCTTTACGAGAAGAGGCAAACAGCCAGGTTCTGCATATCACCACGAAATGAAAGTGAAATTGATTTTAATTCCATATAACCGATTTTGTTGTGTTCTGAAAATCGTATGAAACAGCTTTATAGTGCGGTTTTTTGTCTTGATAAGTTATTTGAAACAAGTTAAGAAAAAACAAAATGTTGTTGTACTGTGAATTAATTTCATTTTACAATTAAAAAAATTAACCAACAAAATTTTAAACTTCTGGGCAAAATTATTTTTAGTAGTTTTAACGTGATTTTAATATGAACCAATCTGCGGTTATTTCTATTTACTTGTTGGAAAGAGAAAAAGAACGAATGCAAAGGATGCAGAGGAGAAGACTTCGGGATCGTTCCAATCCTTTTGACCTACCAGAGAAATCGGAAGTTACCATTAAAATTGTAGTGAAAATTATCTTGAACGAAGAAAAAGATTTATGGAATATTTTAGATTAAATGAAGAAGGCCTTTGATGCTGTTAAATGAAATATCATATCACAGAACATAAAACTATAACGGAAAAAAACGGCAGAAACAATTTGAAAATGAAATTTACTTTTATAAACCATTTAAGCGATTTCTAAAACACAAAATAGACGAAAATTACACTTTTGGCGATTTTTTGACAAAAACTGATTTACAGAACCTGGGTGAAAGTGAATTTATAAAATATATGAAAGAATTTAGCCAGCGAATTTAACAGCACGACACCAGTGCGAAAAATGGATGGAAGGGATACAAATTTAATAAAGAGTGTCTATAAATAACATAAATGGCTAGACCGAAAAGCGCGCATAAAGAAGAAAGTGGCAACCAACAAACGGGAAGCCATTTCAGCCATCATCCTTTTTATATTAAGTCTTCGGTGCACATACAGCGCATATATGTATGTATATGATATATGATATATACTCGTTATATTTTGTGTGATTCAAAACAAAACCAGGGCCATGGCTTTAGGTTTTTAGATTTTTAGAAACACAAATATATCTTGGCTGTGGCTTAATAACGCCGATTTGCATATAACAAATTGTAATCTATTTAAACTTACCGCGCCGTACCCATACATATATCAATTCTTTGTTGCCAGGTCAACGGTTTAAATTTATTTGTGTTTAGCCGCTGTTCGAGTGAGCCGCCTTTCATCAGCTGATACACCAGGCAAGGCTTGTCCCCCTTTATGCAGTAGCCATACAGAGGCAGTATATTATCATGGCGGAATTTGTACAAATGTTTCAATTCATTTAAACTTTGAGCCAATTGGACTTTGGCGCCTTCCCGACCACCGGCTCCCCGATAATCGATTTGCTTAATGGCAACATCTGTGTGCTTCCAGTAGCCGCGATACACCGTACCAAAACCACCTTTGCCCAATATAAGATTTTTATCCCAATTATTTGTAGCTGCTGTCAGCTCGAGATAATCAATTTCCGGCATAATATTCGTGATCTCCTGCAAGTTTGCCATGGAGGAATTTGTCAGACCATTTTGTCTCGAGGAATGAACAGCCGAACGACTGCGCTCGTAATTATTATGGTTTAAGCTGGAACTGGTGTTGTTATTATCGGTCGTTATAATGGTGCTCGTGCTAGTTGTTTCAACTCCGGACGATGTTGCCGCCGGTTTATTGAGTTGTTTCACTGTGTGATCGTTACTTGAGGTGTTTGCAAACAGCATTTTGCTAATATGTGGTATACTTATCGGTATTAGAAGTCTGTACTCCGGAGGAACATAATCCTTTATGATGCGCATGCCATGGAAAATCTTTAATCTGGTAACGAAAACAATCAGAAAGTTAGATAGAAAGAAAATTTGCGGTTTTTTGTTTTCGTACTTATGAAATACGCCAAATAATTCGACGATTTTGTGATTGTATTGACCACCCCAAATTTTTAAAAGCTCGTTAGTAGGGGAACTTCCCGGCACTCGAATACGCCTTTTAATTGCCTTTAAATAAATAGAATAAGGAAAATAATTTAAATTATTTTAATAAATAATGCAATGGAAGTTATAGAATAATTATTCTGGCCTAATAGTTGCATGGAATATTTTATTATTATTATTAAGTATTTTAGGTAAAATAAAAGTGTTTTTTGATTAAAAAATGAGCAGAAATCGAGCGCTCACATTTTCCGATATTGTTATGCGCTTCCGATTAGGTGGACTGAGGCTTCTAACAACTGCTAATAATGGTATCAGTAACAAATAATTACAATTAAACACAGAAATTGGACTAGTCACGCTTAAGGTCTGTCACGCATTTTACTCTCTTTTTCATTAGGTGAACCCAGTTCTTCAAGTCATATTTGGCTGGTATATTTTGTTTTTGGACAGTCATATTAGTCGGCTGACGTTTCCCACATAAACCCACAATTTTTTGTAACCGGATTTAGTTATGCTTTCGGCAAATATGTCATGTCTATGCCGCAGTTATATAGCAGCCACAATCATTTCATAAGGGGCTTGTGTTGTGCCTCATTGTGTTGGTAAAATGTATGCTCTCATATGAGTGAAGTGTCAATACCTACAACTACTAATCAAGTTGTTGTATAAAATATTTAAATGTTTTTCTGCAACCATTTTTGTTTCTTTAAAGACTAAATGTTCCTAATTTAGCTCTAAATCATTACAGATTTCATTCCAAATTTTGTTTGAAATGATGTAGTTTACTAAAATTGGTGTAGTTTGATATTATTTTGGTTTTCACGCAATATCACATATTGCCAATAGTCCGTTACTTGCGAGGTATATGAGTTCAGTTAAATTTCGCTTGGTCACATTCCCGTAAAAGTGTAAATTTTCTTTTTTTCTTTCTCTGTCTGTACAACCTGTAGGCGCCAAATAGTTTGTTACAAACTAAATATTAATTCTATTTAAAAGACACAAAACTCATGGCGGGTCTATTTTAAGTTTTATATTTCATAATTATACTTAATCTGCAAATACCAACAGATTTACTAACAAAGTATGTACCATGCAAATAATTATGTATAAAAAATTGAGATAAGAAACTAAATTAAAAACAAGTTTAGACTAGAAATTGTTTATGATAAAGTAACAAAACTATACTCGTATAAAAGTAAGTGTTCACAGAACGCATTAGCTCCAAATGTAAATACTTTAAGATGAACGATATTAAATAGTGATAAGGATGCTAGAATAAAGTGACTACTATCATGGAAGAAGTGAACAACTTTTCAATTTAAGCCACCACGACGTTAAATTTATTAATTGTTTGCTATAGAAATCATAGCAAAGAATATCCATCAATGTATGTGTCAAAACAGGTTTTTGAGTAAAACGCAATTTAAGCTCCCCCATCTGTGTTTCATTTCCATACTGTTCGCGTTCTCATTTCATTGTTGAAACAAACTAAGTGGCGTTTTCTTGTTTTATATAGTACATATGTAATTATATTTTTACTTTACTTTTCGATGTTTTTGAGTCTTGCGAACGGTTTCATGTGAAAATTGAAGGTTTTTCACATACAAATCCAAAAAGAAGTGAATTCGTGAAATATGACGCACTAGATGGGTTTTCTTAGGCAGGCTCACATATGTTTAAAAAATAACATTTAAAAATCTAGATTCAGTTGGAAAACGAACAGCACTCTTAACTTAATAATAATTAATACTTCACTTTCACACATTTCCATAAAAGTGCATAAAAGTGACACTGAAAACATTTTCCAGCAGAAGCAAAAAACTGTGCTATGAAAAACTATCACCCAGGTTCTGTAAATCACTTTTTGGCAAATATCGCCAAAAGTGTAATTTTCGTCTATTTTGTGTTTTAGAAATCGCTTAAATGGTTTATAAAAGTAAATTTCATTTTCAAATTGTTTCTGCCGTTTTTTCCGTTATAGTTTTATGTTCTGTAAATGAATTTTGCTACAAAAAAACGTATTTAAAATAGTTGGCCTTTGAGAGCACGAAAAAAATACTTTTTGAATAAATATATTAAATAGTTTGTTGTAAATAATTTAAATGAGGTAAAAAACGAAATGTAATTAGTAAATAATACGTCAAACATGTTGGCCAGAATTTTGGACACGGTACTCCTTTCCAAGATTACAATCATTTCCAATCATTTGTTGTGCGCTCCCCTTTCCGAAGTAACGAAGTGCCGTAGCTAATTGTAAAATCACTGGAATGTTTGCTTCGACCACTTTGGTTGATATTTCATTTAACAGCATCAAAAGGCCTTCTTCATTTAATCTAAAATATTCTATAAATCTTTCATTTAACAGCATTTCATTTAACAGCATCAAAGGCCTTCTTCATTTAATCTAAAATATTCCATAAATCTTTTTCTTCGTTCAAGATAATTTTCACTACAATTTTAATGGTAACTTCCGATTTCTCTGGTAGGTCAAAAGGATTGGAACGATCCCGAAGTCTTCTCCTCTGCATCCTTTGCATTCGTTCTTTTTCTCTTTCCAACAAGTAAATAGAAATAACCGCAGATTGGTTCATATTAAAATCACGTTAAAGCTACTAAAAATAATTTTGCACAGAAGTTTAAAATTTTGTTGGTTAATTTTTTTAATTGTAAAATGAAATTAATTCACAGTACAACAAAATTTTGTTTTTTCTTAACTTGTTTCAAATAACTTATCAAGACAAAAAACCGCACTATAAAACTGTTTCATACGATTTTCAGAACACAACAAAATCGGTTATGTGGAATTAAAATCAATTTCACTTTTATTTCGTGGTGATATGCAGAACCTGGCTGTATGTAAGTCAAATTTTATATTTAATTTCAATTAAATTTTTGTTAAAGAATTAATATATATTTGAAGAGAAATACATATGTTTAATTTTTTCGCATTATCTGCAGATATCAGATATGAGCTGAAAGGGGCATAAGCAAATTAATAAATAGTTTTGATAATCTTAATGCTAGTCGAATTTTGTTGATGAGAACGTTATTTTTAACTGTAGGAGTTTAGAGTTCCCCTGGAACAAGCATTTTGATACAGAGCATCATAATCATCCAAAAAATCAATTTTTAATTTTTGTAACTTAGGGCTTTTTTAAAGTCATATGACGACATGTAGATCGTAACTAATTCTGTAATATATAAAAGGAAAATTTTCAATGCTTACATCAACATCACTTTCACTAAAACCCATGATTGAAGCCATTTGCGTCCAAACGCCAATTTGATCACAATGTTCATATAATTCTTTTCTCTTTGAAGGTGGTAGTTCCGTGATGTAGGTTGTAGTCAGTGGTCTTGAACTTCCAATTATACCCTGACATGCCAGATTACTAGACATCGTGATGCAGGAAATTAAATATTCACAATTGTTTTTAAAGTGAAATCAACTGACTAATCAGTCACTTTTTTGACTAGTTTATAATTAATAAAACACGAATCTGCGATAATATTTGTACCGAAAAACTCTAGCGGAATTTTATATAAATATATACATACGTACGAATATATTTTTCACAGAGTTCAGTATTTTTCGAAAACTAAAAACGTAAATTTTTGTTGTAAATAAAGGAAACAAACAAAAACAGGCTCCAAACTGGATACAATCACATATAAAAAACGAAGACGATTGTTTTTGGTAATTGACGACGTCGAATCTGGTAAGAGACTAGTGCTGCCAAGCCACTTCATAACGGGTAGCATTGAGAGCGCCACTGTCAACTCCAGAGTAAATTTTTGTGTATAAATTTTCATGCTGCTATAACGAGAACAAAATCACGAAATTCAAATCACATTTTACCTGCTGTGAATTCGACCAATTTTTGGGATAACTACTAAAAAATGTAATTATGTATTAGTGTATGGAGAGATCTTAATAAAAATAAACGGGTTAAACTCTTTAGCGATTTTGTATTTTAAAATTAACACTTTCTTCCCGTTTGTATTAGTAATCAGGTATGGTAGCACTAACTTCTGCTTAATTTCGGGCAAACAAAAATTCGCCTTGTTTACCAGCGAATTTATCTAAATGTTTTGATAAATAATTTCAGCAAATTTTGTGATTAGGTTTCGAATTTGTGATGACCGGTGTAGTTTTTTGTTAAACCATGATAAAATATCAAAAGAACAGAGCTCAAGAAATACAAAAAGAACAGCTTCGTTTGGTAAAAGTTGAAAATATATTGACGAAAATATTAGCTCAAGTAAATGAAAGCATAAATGAGTTAAAGGTAAACTAATTGGAAATGAACTTAATTATGTATTTACTTATTTTAAATTAAGGCAAATATGTACACAAGTATGTTCAAAAATAAACATGTTTAATTTTTTCTATCAGATGAGCTGTTAAAAACGCAACAGCAAGAGGCAGAGCCTGTGATACTTAATTTTCAGAAACTTCATATAACTTTGGTCGTAGTTTCAGTGAAAATCGTGTGAAAATATTTAAGTATTCGCCGCTGTTGCACCATAACAACTCTTGCAAATTTTTCATACAAACAACTTTCAAATGGACAACTTTGAAGTTAAATAATTTTTCTTTCTTAGGTTGAAGAACTCCATATTAAATCCAGCCTTATTGAACATTATACAACAAACCATAATGACGAAGCACCCTCCACATCTGCACAAGCAGCTTTAAGGCTGAAATCAGCTAATATCACTGAAGTGGATCCTTTAAGTATCCAGCAATCAGACAGTACAATAGATATGGAAGGTGTTGAGGATATAAATAAACAAATTCTGGCTTTAGAGTCACTTCTTGTTCCCATTAAACAAAAGAAGTTCCACGAAGAAGAGGAAGAGGAGGAGGAAGACGACGATGAATACGATCCCGCCGAAGTTTCAGAAAGTGACGAAGATGAAGATGAGTATGATGTTAAAACAAGACTGAAAAATTAACCCATTAACAAACAGTACAAAACGAATAACCATTTTTATTTAATTTATTACAATTCTTAAATATAATTATACGAAATTATTGTAATTTTTTGCTTTTTAGTCTGCCATGATTAAAGGTACTTTATATTATAAGAAGTTCTTTAAGGTTAGTTAATAAATTACAAGCTTTTATTGTGAAAGGAGTTGAAATGCTTTTTGCTTAACAATAATAAAATTTTGGAATGTTATTTATATAGGATGAATTTTAAAAATAAATACTAAATACATGTGTAAATTAATGTTAAAATGTGAAAACAAAAAAATAAAAACAGCGAATGGAATATTTGGGTACATGCTAAAGATGTTTTTCGATTTAGTGACTCTTAGTTTTTTCCTTATTTGCTTTCAAGTTTTATTTCCCTTTACATATAGTGGAAAAAGTTAGACTAGAAGAATATTTTTTAGTATACTTATGCTTATTAAGTAGCAGTGTTGCCGATTTAAAGATATTTTTAGCTCTTGTTCCTAAAGCGGTCACTATTTCAAGCCCAATTCGAAAATTCTTCAATTGAAGGACTTCAAAACACTCCTCTACTCATTATTTATACTATTATTATAGAAAGATCGACAGACAACTATCACTTTTGGATAAAAAAAAGCAGGTCCAATTGATTTTGGAAAATGGCATACAAAGAAGAATTTTTATGTCGAAGTAGGACAGTAACTACGACTTTTGGAAAAAGTGCAAACAAATACAGGAACAAAAATTTAAATATCTTCCCTAAATCAAAGTCATTGACGGTCTGTAATTAATAATAAATTTTGTTGTAAAATACATATGACTGTTAAACTTCAATACAGAATTTATATATAAATAAATAAGCCGTTTTCGTTTTATTACAGCCTTTTTCAAAACATTCTACAACTGTTTTAAGGATTTTGCAACAACGGCTAGTAAAAACTTGTATGTAAACAGCTTTACAAAGTTCAATAAAACACGTCAAAAATGCTAATTTAACAATAATTTTAGATAGATCTTCAAGTTGGCGTAGGTCCTAAGTCCACCATTAAAAGAAATTTCGCCACCGATACCATTTACTTCGCACTGCTGTTTGTGTGCGTCATCCTACAATTTGGCAAAACATATAAAAGTTTTCAAACGCGTGGGAACTGCTTTTTTTTAAAAGTATCCAAACAATTTGAATTCTTTTTGTCTGATTTATTACTTCGAATTGAAATAATGCTGAGTGTTTTTATTTTAGCATTCCCCCAGTTAGTGTAAAAAAGCACATATTCTGCAAACTCGAATGAGTAAATACATACATATGTATGTAGATATCAAGCTATATTTTCAATTATATCGTAAGCGTAATAGTTTAAATGTACCAGTTGCTTCAGCCTGTAAATTTATAGATTCTAAAATTTTTAAATTTAGAGATTCTATCGTATTTTAAGTAGCATTGCATCTTAAACAGTGCGTCGAAGCAAAGAAATGATTAGTGTTATCATTTAAATTAAATTAGGATATTGCAGTGCTTGCAGAAAACAACAATAAAAACCTGTAAAAAATGAATTTTTTTAGTTTAAAATATAATAGAAAGTACGGCTCGATATAACATATGTTTGCAATTCTTAAAGCAAATGAAACGCTTTTATTCGTAAACTTGATTTTAATTTCTGTCACCGTCATTCAAAATTTGCAAGATTATCATCTGCGACACATGCACTATAGCTCAATGAAAATGATTTCTTGAAAATAAATTAAATGTACCAATTACTTCGTAACGGTGCTTTTAATGCCCAGCACAAGAAATGTATTATTTTCGTGTAAATATGTACATACACAATAAATGCTATAATTCTACGGCAACAACAAATAGATTATCATAAAATATTACAACAGATTTTTAAATACATATGCACAGCAAAGTTCGAAGGTTTGCTTTCATCTTAGCAATATTTTTGTTAATGCACTTAATTCATTTATATTATTTTTTAACAAAAAACACCAATTTTTCTTGAAAGGAATAAAAAGATCTTCTTGATGGAATTGTATTTCGCAATAAAACTTTCTTTAGAAAAAAGTTGTAATTCGAACTGCGAAACTTGAACATTTGTTTTACTTAAAGTGAATATATATATATATATATATATGTATGTACTATGTATATTTGTTTTTATATGTGGCAACTTTTAATATTGTTCTTGTGTTCTGTAACAATTTAATTAAAGCTCTACGCAATTTATAATTCGTTCAAATTTCTTTTATAACTGGATTATAAATAAATATAAAAAACTTACGAGTTCAATTAAGATTTTACAATAGAGATTGTTCGAGCATAATATTTTCGAAACCGGCTGGAGGGGCATAATGAAATTTATTTAAAATAATATCCAATATCGCTCCGTTACCAACTGCAAAAGAAACATTTGGAAAAAGGTAAACAAAATTAAATTAAATATTTACAAATCTCTCGTATTTATTGGAGAATAAAAATGTCAACATTTTGAAATTGTTCAATATGTATATGTATGTAATTGATTGATTACCCAAAAGAAAATAGATTTTTAGTCATCACTAAATATGATTGGCTAATGCGAAGGCTGTTCAGAAATTTATAGCATTTTAATCCTATCACAATATATATTTTGGATAATTTAATATAATGAACAAACATGTTTAATGTTTTCCTATTTATAAGATACCTATGCGTTCAGAATGTGCAACTGAAGAGAATCTTGATGATAAATTTCAATTCAAATATAAATGGAAAGTAAAATAAATGGAAGTAAAAATATTTTGCCTTGTATTCTTTTGTCACGGCTCAGCAAAATACTGCACAAAATCATTTATCTGTTTTATTTATCCACTTTTCGAATTTTGAAAATGTTGACACTTCCTTTATATACAGAGATAATAACTTACCGAAAACCACTGGATACACCATACTTGCTTTGACATTGCGAAACGGTACTTCTAAATTTCTGCCATTTAAATAGAAATTTAGCTCAATGTGATCAAAAGATACTCCAACAATATCACCCTCATCGGGAAAACTGTGCACAGATTCGTGCAGTGCGCCGCTATTTACAGTCTTTTTGGTATTCTCTAATTCTACCAGGTCACCTTCACTTTTACCGGTTGTCAATAACAAGTCCTCATTTATGTCTTCTATTCCTATTAAGCCCGGAACCGCCGAACCATTAAGCACCAAGTCGCTACCGGTGTTTTGCAACTTTGGTTCGTTTGCAATTACTACTACAGGGCCACTCTCTTCGGCACAATGTCTAGTCACATTGTCCGAACACAAGCACCAGGAATCCTTGTCTAGTCCGCCAAATTTCTTACTTAAATCTGCTTGTCTTGTGGCTAAGCCAATTGACCAAACGCCTTTCTGTTGAATTTTAACTTCAAAATAAGATTTTGATTGTACCAGAGGAGCAGTGGCCAAACAACCACCCGCTCCTGTTATGCGCAAATAATTTGATAGTAAAATAACTTCCGTTCCTTAAATAATGTAAAATAAAATTTTATTTGACACCCACTAATCTAAGTTTTAAAAATTGTAGTTTTCTTACCCATATGCGCTGCGTCCAAGTGAATTTCGGGCTCCCGTACTTTACTGACGGTTGCATTCGTTTTGTGTATGTTGCCGTTTAAGCAATTTCTTATGCAGCAAAACATTTCGTCTATTTATTTATACTTTAAAATAATTAAATAAATCTTTTTCTTTGCAAGTGTACTCTTTATTTTTTAAACATTTTTCATCCCCCAAATTTTGACAGTCAGTTGTTGTACGTTAAGGAAACGTAAAATCGCTGAAATGTAAGTGAATTCTGTATATGTATAATGTGTAGTAAGCGGTCCTCCATAAGAAGGAAACGATTTTGAACTCAAAATTTGCTAGGCAAACATTTGTAGTTAAGTACACAAGCGAGTGGTATTTCATTATAGAAAGTGACTCGTTCACTGTTCTCAGAATAAAATCTGGTATTAGCATTGAAAAGCTGAAAGTTTTTAGGAAGGTTGGGTTGTTGGAAACAAGAGTTGATTGGACAATTCTCGTGACTAAGTTGAGACGACTTGTGTGGAAACCGATATCTGTCTGCGATTGCCTATTTTGACGTGGTTCCGTTCGGATGCAGATTCTGTTTGGTTTTAACTTTTTGCTTCAGAGCTTTTTTGTGTTAAGAAAAATCTTAAGTTTTAAGTCAAAAAATTCAAGTTGAAAAGAAAATTAAGCTGATCAAAGAAACCTGACATGTGTAATTTCCCACTTAGAAAAACTGGTTGACATGGAGCTGCTCCTGCCACCTTCAAGGAATGCTTAGATTTTCATTTCATAAATTATTAGCCAAAATTATACATTTTTGGAACTTAACATATTATCTTTTTGTTTTTTATATTAATTTTTAAAGCTTCTTTATTTATTACATTCTTTTTATTTAGCTATAAGTAAAGGCCAACCAAACCATAAAACACTTACAGCTACGTGATAGATATAACTTGTTTTATAAAATATTTGGTAACTCTGTCTGACTTCGTTTTCAGCACTGTTTTTTGACTTTACTGCTATGCACAGCTGTTCGCTTTAATAAAGACAAGAGTTTATCTAAGTTTTCATTTCGTCGACGATTATTTAAGCAAAAGTAAAAATTAAATTATTACACAAATTAATGGAGTACAAGAGATTATTTTTATTCACTATATTAGTGGCAATATGTTATTTAATTGGCGTGACATGGGTAATAGCAAATTAATCTCTATTTAAAGCCAAATTGAAAAATGTACACAAACTTGCATACATACATATACATTTTATAGGCTGACAATGCTGCACAAATAGGTGGAAGCGATATAAAGGTGCAAAAGCCAGCATTGGTTAGTAGCACTGCTAATCCGCCAATAGTCAAGGTGTTGAGCAAATCCGAAATACCAACTGAAAATGCAACGGAAGGACCCAAATGGTAAGTTATTCCGGTAGTTGTTTCTCTATATGCGCACAATTCTACTGGTAAAAATGCGTATTCATTTGACATAGAACTCATTTTATATTGAACGCTGACTGTATAGTCTTATAAACATTAAATATTACCAACATATACATAGATTAATTGTTATATCTTTAATGTAGTGTCTGCGATGGTGCTTTGCTGCCGGGTGAAAATGGCAAAGCCTTGGAAATATGTCCAGAATGTAAATGTAAACATGAAGCCCGCAATACAACATTGACTAAGGTGAGTTTAGGAAGAAACATTGAGTAAAAATTAAATGTAATACATACTGTATAAATCAAATTACTCGGTTTTTTATATAGCATTTCAATTTATGATTTAAATACATTTGTACGTTGAAGACAGTTGAAAGTTGGTAGAAATTCCAAACCCAAGTCAAAATCATATAGCCACATGCATAATAAACCTAAGTGATTGGTATGCATACAACTATTACCATGTTTCTTGAACATAAAAAATATAGAATATTTCTATAGTTGTCAAAAATGCTAATTTAAAAAAAAAATTACATAGATCTTCAATTTGGTGCAGGTCCTAAGTCCACCATTACAAGAAATAATTTAATTTCCCCGCCGATACCATTACTTCGCACTGCTCTTTGTGTGCGCCAACCTACAATTAAGCAGTTTATTGCTTGCAAAGAGGCGATGCAAAATAAACAAATAAATGTTGTCAAACGCGTGGAAACTGCTTTCCTAAAACTATCCAACCAATTTGAATTCTTTTTATCTGATTTCTTAGTTCGAGTTTAAATAATGCTGAACGTTTTTCAGTGTTGCGACCTTTTGACCGAGCAAAAGGGTAATAAACTAAAAACCCGTTTTTAAGTAAAAGTTTGTGTTTATTTTTTAAATTATTAATACATTTTTCAAAAGTTTTTATGTCTACTGATGACTTGGGTAGCCACTACGAAAGAACTTGCAACACAACACACATGTACTTTGCATTCCAAAAAAAAAAAATTATATAAAAATATTGCTAAAGTATAAAATTAAAAATAATATAAAGCAACTTTTACCTTTATCTTAGAAGTTATAAAATAGTTTGCAAACAAGTATTTTGCTATTTGTTAAATAAAAATTTGTTTCTAATTCTTTTACTATGTTTTGTTTCAGTTTGTTGTTATACTTGTTATTTGGATAATATCGATACTTGTTATATACATGCTCTTCCTAATGTGTCTGGATCCATTGCTAAATAAACGTGTCAAAGCCAACTACCAAGAACACACGAATGAAGATGTACATATGAATCGTTTTTCTAGCGTTAAATATAGTCTTTTAGTAGAAAATAATAAAGATTCTGACTGATCTTTTTTTTTTGTTCATTTTGTTACAAAACTCTTTTGAATGGTTTTTATTTTTTGTTGAATTTTATTTACTAAAACAAGTATTTGTAACAGAATATTCTTTCATTTCATTTATTAACAATTGGTGTCATCAACAAAGCTTATGTTTTTATTTTTTAATACTTTTGTGTTAATAGAAACTTATTGATCTTGTATTTTTTCTAAAAGCCTTGTTTTCTTTAAGCGCTTGTTTAATGTAAATTTTGATATATTCTAATTTTCTTTCTCTTATTTAGGATGATACCACTACTGCTTCTCCTTCTATGCCTTCTACTGCAAATCAAGAACTAAATACCAGGGCAAATGTTCTCAATCGGGTAGGACATCAACAGGACAAATGGAAAAAACAAGTCCGTGAACAGCGTCGTCACATTTATGATAGACGCACTATGCTCAATTAAACCGCAGATAGTTGTTTAAATTTGGCATTCTTTTATATTAATTGGTGACGGACTGTACACATTTTTAAATAACGTAATTGAAAAAGAACCGCATTAAATTAAAATATGTATATATATATTTTCATGTTATTTATTTACTTTGTATTTTCTTATTTTCAACATGAAAAATTCGCTCCTAATGTTTTTTTCGCTGTCCCATATGCAAAGTTTCTTTTTAATTTTGTTTCTGAATATTTATTATAATTAATACCTTTTGTTCTAATTAGATCAAATTTTTCAAACGCGTTAAATTATTTGTTTCCTTTTTTAATTTTGCAAAGACTTAATAAAAATGATTAGGAATTTAAGTTATTATAAGTCAAATAGAGAATAAATATTAATAAAGTTATTTAAAAACCTTAAAACAATTATAACAACAACAAATCTTGTAGGAAATTGTTGATCTATTTTAACTCGAAACTAGTTTTTCAGACTTTTTCTCTTTCTCTGCTTGTCAATTTTGGAAAAGTTTAAAAAAACTAATAGCGTGTAAGTATTGAACTTGTTTCTAATTTTGTTAATTATACAGTGCGAGCTCGATTCGCGCAAACGAAGAGAAATTGAGGATTTTTGGGTAAAGTTGCAATAACCACAAGTTAAAAACATAAAAGAACACAACTATTAAACTCAAATTCATAAATTTTTATTATTTTAACAAATAAGATTAATTTAATATTTTATATATAAATAAAAAAATAAGAGCATTTTTGAATTTATAAATATTAATTAAAATATATCAGCGCTGAAGTGTGGGAAACATTTTTAAGATGGGTTCTTGGTAAAACCTTAAATACTACTAAAACTATAATCGTGAACACATAAATCCATAGATAAAATTTCTTGGAGAACGCACTGTATTTGATCGATTTTTCTCTCCGAAATATCAACTGACAATCCGGATTAACCCTCCGGCGAATAAAGCTTCACGCTTGTCCCCAAAGATATACCAAATTTGGGTAAAATGTATGAGCTATTTTTTGCATTAAATGCCCTTAATAATTGGTCAAGCAAGTCTTAAAGAATATCGTTGCCCTTGATAGAAAAATCATATTAAAGACAGCTACAATTCAGTGAAGCTTTTATTTAACCGAATAAGTCAAAACCAGTGTTGAAAACCTGGTCTTGAATTCTAGGCACAAAATAAGATTCTATAATTCTTGCTGTTTCCAACAACGAAATAGTAGTCATACACGTGTATGTACATAATTTTAAAATGCACCTGCTAAGGGTTTTCATTTAATATCGAAATCGTCAAAAATACTCTTTCGATTGTGACAACTAGAAAGAAAATATATTTTTTTTAGAAGTTCATCTTTTTTAGTTAAACTTCTTTTAAATCTGACAAAATAACTTTATACACAGCGCTTTACATCATAACGCTCAGCAGTCAAGAAAAGCTTAGGCCTAACTTTCGAAATCAAAACATACATACCAATAACTAATTACAGTCCAAGTCCGGTATAACAAATACTCAGTTTAACGAATTTTCTAATATTAAGTGCTTATATAACGTCTGAATATACGTATAAAAAAATTATTTTCTGTATTACAAAGAAAAAATGAGAGATAAGATTTTACTTTATAGTAGTTATTTTTCTACATATGTATGTACACGCTCATCTACTGCTCCTGGGAGGAGTTTCTTTTGTATATTAAAAGAAGACAAGACCAACATTTATAAATTTGTTTACATCTCTGTAGTTACTAAATTTAATAAACCCATTTTATTAACACTAAATGCAGAAAACGTTTTAAAAAAAGCTTCGCTATATAACGAATCTTTCACTATAACGAATAGGTCAGACATTATATCATTTGTTATACAGAGCTTAGACCGTATCTTAAAAAAAGTTTGAGACAAATTTGATTTCAAAAATCACATTAAAAAATTTTTAATATATTTGAGCCATATTAATAACCCTTAACCATTGAGGCCAACTGCCAGTTTTCATTAACGTTGAATGGCCCCTGAACAACGCTACCCTCTTTAGTGCAAACGGCTACCGTATATTTGGGCATGGCACGACAATCACGGTAGTACAAAACTTCCATACATTTGCGAAGCTTTAAATATATAAAATTTTAAATATGAAACTGAAAATATATACCCGGGTCATTATAACTTACAACTTCCGAAGCTTGTTGTTGATTTAATTTTACACCTTCCACAAGCTTTTCACGCACCAAAGGCAAAGCCAAATGTTTGCCAAAGCCAGTTGCCACTACGTCGTCTTCATAGGCGCGACCGCGTAAATCCACATGACCCAAAAAAGGTTTGCCATCACTTTCAATGCCGCCAACAACCATCTCCAACCACAGTGGATTGAAGCGACTACGGCGATTGTAGAATACTCGAGTCAACCAATTATACAGAGACTTGGGCTTCATTTCAATTTCGTCCTCATGACACATATCCTCAACCATTTTCTGATCAATGCTGCGCTTAAGTGATTGAAAATCTGCGAAGTCGCCGCCAGCGCCAATAACTGTTTTCTCATTGATTTTAAATACACGTTGAACATCTTGATACCTGGCCAAAGAGCCATAAGAAACCAGGTTATCAGCAGCAATCATAACTCCTTTGTCAAATTTAATACCAAGGACTGAAGTACCAGTTGTAATTGGGGATCTGTGTATAAAATTAAAATAAGTAATTACTTTGCCAATAACAATAAACATTGATGTTTAGTATGTACTGACGAACTGTGCTGCGTCCCAAAGAGGCCGGGCGTTGTGTACTCTTTGCTTTGGCTGTTATTGCTCATGCCATTATAGCCACCAGTGAAATTATAGAATTGACCAGGTGCAGGCCCATTACTCCAGAACTGCTTTTGTAATATATATTGATTTGAATACATGTTTTCAATTTATTAAATTAACTTGGCAAAAATAAAAGCTGTGAAAAAATGCAAGTTGTCCACTGCCCAGCGTTGTATTTTGCGAATGACAAACAAAATTCACTGACGCAAGGTTGAGTATTTCGGTACTAGTGATGAAGAAGTTAATACGCTATACTTTTTTGTTGGTACTATTTAATGCTAAGAACTTTTGTTGTTATTCGTTTGTTGGCTTCCTTTTGGGTTTTTAAAATAACATATAAATTAACAGCGCTGATGATGATATTTTATACGTTCTGGTTGCCATAGATGCCGTCATTTCATGAGTAAAATTTTTGCCCGAACGTTATTATTCCCTTTCAAAGCTGGAGTAAGAGATGTGAAAAAATTTAAATGTAGATGGAACTAGACACTATTCCGTTCCGTAGAAGACAACGGCAATCGAAATTGAAAAACAAACATTTTATTTTCAATACTCAAAAATAAACGTGATTTTATTTATATGTAAACTAAATTTTGTAAACAAAATAACAGGTAACATTTGGGCGCAGCTAATTATTTGTTATGAAAAATGAAAATTGTTGGGGTTTCACCGACGCTCTCTTTTTGGACATATGAGATTCTTCTTTTTCGTCAATGGCTATTACAGAAAATTTGTTCCACTAGACGAACGTAGAAGTTACGATATGTCCTCCTCCACTTGGTCTTTGCATCGGAGCTTTGGCCTTCCCCTTCTGCGTGTGCCGCCACCTGGTTCATATGCAAATGACTTTATAGCTGGAGCTGTTTCATCCATTCTCACGACTTATGAGATTACCTGCTATAAAATTACCTTGCAACATAATAACAATATACTTGAAATGACATGACTTGAAATTTTTTAAATTAAATTCAGTTTGAATGTAAGTGCCACAAGCAGGAGGAAAAATGTACATACAGATGGCGCTGTCTATAATTGTAATAGTTGTTTATTTAAATAGTAGTTCAACGAAAACAGGCAAGTAGTTGTGCCTAATATTATTGCAAAAGTACAATGGTACACCAATGGCATATTTAGTACAATTAAGGAATAAAAATGAGGCAAATGATTTCATGTTTGAAGAACTTACAAAACAGACTACAAACTGCAACTCTCTCTTTGCGGCTTAATCCAAAAAAAAAAGACTTACTGAAGTCACACAATTCCATTAGTTGTGATATAAATGATAAGCTATTATCAAAACTGTAAATGTGATTTCGAAAACGACGTAAAAGCCCTTGCGTACCTTATTTTTCTTTATGTGTAAAAAGCTTATATGTACATATTCCATATTGAATGGTTTTTTGTTGTATTTTAGTAAAAATTAGATTTAATGTACCTTCCTTCTTATATTCTTAATAAAAAAAATGTTTTAGTACAATTAAGGTGCGAGAAGTACAATTTTTCAAGTTATTTGGTACAATTTAAAAATTGTCAATGTCATCCCTGATTCAAAATCTTAAATGTATTCTTTTAATGGCAAGCAACAACTTACATACATACATATATAAAAAAATTGAAAACAGCATTTCTTAGCTACCAAAACCGTTTTTTAATTATAGCACTGCTTGATTTGGCAACGAGTGACGAGGGTTGCTCTGTTTATATTGCCGACCCAATCTCAGGGGAAGGAATGACTTTTTTGTACAGGAACTTCTGAAACCGTCATCAAAGATTAATTAAAAATGGAAACAACCAATAAAAGGTTTCTGATATAATCTAATTGAGCTTGAAGTCGACTAAATAATTATGTATACAATTTTGTATAATTTTTTTGTACCAAATTTGTAAACAAGTAGAAGAAAATGTACATATGTATTTACATATGTACATTTATTGCCCCAAAAGCAAAAACTTTTTGTGTACAAATAAATTGGTGCAAAATTTACCAATTCAGCTTTATACACTTCTTTCAATCTATTTACAGAGAAAATATCTTCCTCTAGAGTGTGCAAAATAAGACTGCATTGGACTAAGCCCACACACCCACAGCAGGAAATAAACCGTATCGTATGTATGCATCTCCTTACATACATTTACAGCACTGATTTGTGTGTACACTATCAGAGCTCTGACCTTTGTCGGAATTTGCCGCGTTTTACTCTTGAGATAAATTTCTTTATCAGTTCTATAAATAAAGGAAAACACATTCATATGATATTTGTCCGTAAAAGAACAGAAGTATTTATTTGCAATCGCAAATATAAGTAAATATCAATAAACCCAAAAAGTAACAAAACACAAACTTATTATTGAACAATTTGTCTAAATACATACATACATATTTGTCTAAGTACATACATATGTACATACAATACATACTTATAAAAAATATCTTAAGCTATTGGCAATTTATTGAATAAAATCCTAATACTTTTAGTTTTAAAGGAATGTATAAACAAACAATTTTTGCTTTCTTAAAGAAATAAATGAGTAAAATACGATACAAGTATAATTATCAAATAAACGTTTTTCTTTTTGCAAGCAAAGCAAACAAGCACATTTTCTTAAAGTGCGGTGCACACCAGCCAACATGATTGAAATAGAAATAATTTAATAACGCGTTCATGGCTAAAAGCTAAATTTTGTTTTATTTTAAACAACTTTGTGTTTGTCGGACAATCTATTCTTCAATCTATTGTCTTAGGTCTCGAATATGTGAAGGTTCTATTAAAACTAGATCAATTTTGTCAGTGCCGAATTAAAAGTTAAAAGAAAATTTTAATGATCTCGACGAAAAATTAATTTCACATTCAACGCCTTATATTTACTGGAAAATTTTGCTCTGGCACGCTATACAGAAATCGATCCGAATCTGTGAACAAGTTCACAAGTGTGTACCTCACACTTAAAATAAAACAATTTTAGCAAAAAAAAAAAGCGAATCCATAACAGGTAAACTCGCCAGTACAGCGAGATAAATCATTGTGAAATGCTATAAATAAAAATCAATTACTTTAAATTTTGACATACTTTAAATTTTTGACACTGGCAATTTCACCTGCTTTGATTACGCCTTAAATAATAAACTACACACATACATTCATACATGTAAAATAAACATAAAAATGTTTTGTCACTGTGTTACGAGACTGTTTAAAACAGTTTAATTATCAAATAAAACTTATAGAATACAGTTTAATGCCTTAAGACAGCAAATCACACACAAAACCTTAAAAGTCTTCTTCCCTCGTTAGCAAAAAATCAAATACTTAAAATTCTTAACGACAGCAGCAACAAAATAAAGATTTTTTAGTGGAGTTATTGAGCGGTTTACTGTAGATATAAGGGCCCCGCATAAACACATCCAACAGCTGACGATGTGATCTAAAGAAAAACGTTAAAATATAACAATTATCAATCATAGCCAGTAGTTACAGCTTAAATTACAACTCACGTCATTGTTATTTCCAAATCACTGACGACTTCGCCGTCACAGTTCCAGGATGAGTATAATTTATTGGCTGTTGGGGTTTCTTGTTCACTACAAGTTGAGTTTATGGGCTGGCAAGATCCGCTGACACTGTTGTAGTCCTGAGGCCAACTTCTAGTTTTGAACACGAATTGGCGAGTGCGATAAACTTCGACAAATGGCAAATTGCGCTGGAAAGCAAAAAATAAATAAATTAAAAAATTCTTTATTTTATTGAATATTTAAAAAGCTATTTCACATTATCGTTAGTAGAACTGAAAGACTACTAAAATCTATTTAGACATTCAACCAAGATGAATTCATAACAGGTGAAAATGGGTACGTTGGATCCCAACAGTTCAGCAGTTACAATTTTCTTTTCGACATTTCACAAAAACAAAATATATACATACGTACATATGTGCTTGGAAAGTCGCCGAGTTTCGTTGTCGTTCTGGTGATTTTTGTCTGCTATTAGCCTATCGCCCGGCATGCAACTTTTTGAAGAGAATCTGAATTCTGAAACAAAATATTTCTAAATGTAAGACTAAAGCGCATTCATTCAGCAGCTAAACACTTTGTTAAATATTTGCGAAACATAAAAAAAGGAATCAGCTGTGCTTACAATTTCACTTGTTATGAAGTTGCCTTGACGTATGGAATTCAAAATAGTAAAAAAAAAAAAAAAAAAAAAAAAAAAAAACAAATCGGAAGAAAAATTCGTGCAAGAACTTTTACTGACCACATCTCCACTGCGGCCCATTGTATTCACCACTAATCGTATGTTGTTGAAAAGATTAGTTTTACGCACCAAAACCACGTCCAAGTGACCATCACCCAAATGGCAATACCTGGAGATGCCATTTGGGCTTCGAGTGCAGGCGCATGTTATATTCGCTCCAGTGATCATGAAAAATTCACCGCGTACGATGCGCCATTTTGCCCGATCAGTGCTATTACTCAGCTGTATTTGCTCCTGAACCTGCTGTTCTGGCTCTTGTTTTACCTCAACGGATGCCGGCGAAAAAGTTGTTATGCTGGCTTCTGGGTTGTCGATTAAATCTTTAATTTGTGTTTGCTTTTCCATGGGCTTCGTATAGTTTTTATCACAGATATTACGATCGAAATTTCGGAAATGTTCATCATCGTTTGGCACAGCGTGCGGTTTTATTGAATTGTTGCCGTACAGAGACAAATTAGAGGAGGATGGCCTCTCATTCTCATCGGGGGCCAGTTGGTAGACTTCGCTACGACATCTCTGGCAGCCAGCATGACATAGAACGTTGTTGTTGTTGTTGGAGGTAGAAGCAGCATCATCGGTTTCATCCTCATTCAAAAGTAAATGTATTTCTGCTTCATAGCCGCGGTTTAAAAGGAAAGATTTCACACCCGTGTACTCATAACGTTTTGTGCCCATCCATCTATACTTTTCACTTTTAGCAGCCACATCACCCAAATAACCATAACCCATGACACTTGCGCAAAATCGTATAATACCGTCTTGATTTCTAACGCTACAAATATCGAGACCTCGGCGTTGCCCTAAAACTAAGTGTATGGCGGCTGTTTGGGCATCGGATGTGCCATGTAAACTATAGACTATGGTGTCCGTACTGCCGGCCGGTATTATGCCAACTGGCAGCACAGGCTTTGGAATATACTCGGGATTACGCAAATCTAAGCCCTGGTCTCTCATGGCTCTCAATATCAAGCCATTGATCATTTCGGCAACTGTACCATCGCCACCCACACAGCAGACTGCATCGTATGGCGTCAGATCGTTGGTCATCAATATATCACGTATTTGATTGGCTCTCTGGGTGATTATGCAGGAAGCATCAATGCCAGCCAATTGTATGATCTGTTTGCAATTTCTTTCGTAAATCTGCAGACCCATTTTACGGCCACCATATGGATTTATAAAAATCAACCAACGTTTTACACGACCCTCAGCGTCCCTACGCAACAGCTTCTGAAAGTGGTCATACCACTTTGACACAACATACGGATCATTGTTGTGCAGTGTTAAACGTCTCACGTGCCAGCGATTGCAGTCCGTCGCCGATGTCACAATACGTTCGCCATAGTAAATTGATAGGTACTGCTCTGTTGGCGTTGTCACCTGCTGACCTTGCAGTTCTGCGTCAGACTCGAGGGGCTTGTGTGCATTGCGGACACTGGCAGATTTTGTTGCCCCTTTTGCGACTCTTATTACATCGTGTAAGTGTAAAACGTTGCTTGAACTGCCATAAGCTGCTTTGTGCGAGAGCTGTTCTCTTTCGTACTCGACTTCTGCAAGATATGAAATAAAAGAAGGAAAATTATTTTTCCATATTGTTTGGGGCAACATCTTAAATTTAAGATAAATTGCTGAATTGCAAGAATAAATTAAAATGATGGAAAATTGTTTCAGCAAAAAGGATACTAGTATTGCCACATTGGCCCTCCAATCGCACATCATTGAAGTAATATATTGGGTGTTTTTTATTGAGGTATAGAGCTTTAAGTTGGCATCACATTTTTAACTGGCGGCCATTTTGTCAGCTGTCAAGTGATTAATATTTAGTTTGGTTTGCCATTTCATCATGAACAGGTTGACAAAAGAACAACGCTTGCAAATCGTGCAAATTTATTTCGAAAATAATGGTTCCGTTCGCGAAGTTTACCCCAAGCTCCGTCCATTTTATGGTCATCAGAGCAATTAATTCGGTTAACCATGGATCGTTTTCGCACTACGTTTACTCTATGTGATAATACGCATCCGCAGAGACGTCGAACAGTGCGCACCGAAGAAACAATTGCCGCTGTAGAGCAAAGTGTTGAAGAGGACCCGAATGAATCGATTCGCCACCGTGCACAGCAATTGGAGCTTTGTCCATCAACTTTTGTCCATCAAAAATTGGACCTGTAGAATTGGCTTTATTCGAGCCAGCCGCGGCGGCCACATGCCCGAAATCATATTTAAACATTAATGGCATAAAATTATCCTTCCAATAAAGCCAAATTGATGGACATTAAAACGATTTTCTTGTGTTTTATTTCAATTCGAAGTTCTATACCTCTAAAAAAAACACCCTGTATTTATGTAATGAAGCAGCGACGTTTTCACATATTGCTAGACTCATAAGCGATTTGTTGTCTGAGCTTTTGGCTCAGAAGTATCAGTCCCCTTAATCGAAGAGTTGTTGTCGCTTTAACAATTATTTTGTTGCTTGTGGTATTCAATACCTGAGGGGATTAATAAACCCTTCCACAAATATTAGAATATTGTCCAAATTAAATATAATTATTATATATTATATTGGAAATTTTGCGCTGTCGAGCTGATTTGAGGGTGATTACGACTCTTGGAATAAATCCAACGGCTGAAAACACTTTCAAAATTTGAAGTAATAGAATGGCAAATCTTTATTGTGTTTGAAATTCAGACAGATACTAGAATAATGCGCTGAATGCGTAGCTCTTAACATTTGTGCTTAGATGTATTTCAGTAGCGAATAAATGGATTTCCATCCAAGATAAGGGCGCATAGACGTGCAAGTATATGCAGCAACAGAAATTTCCAAAAAAAAATCTATTCGTTCTCCGGAATGTGATTTGTTTAAAAAACTTGTTTTAAAAACCCTTTTTATGTGAAGTTTAAGCGATTTTTATACAATTTTGTATTCGTGTAGAAACAGTCCATAAGAAAAAAAAAAAATTCTTCGTAAAAACCGAAAACTTCACACACAATATTTATTAGGTTTTTTTTTACAGAACTGCCTTTAAACGATCATCTGTAGATCTTGCGAAAGATTTAACGAGGCTTTCCTGGTACATCTTTTACATGTAATTTACAGCAGCATTTGTGAAGAGCTGTTCTTTTATGCGCAAGTATGAAGCGAAGTTTGCATTAAACATCTACATACATACATACATATATAGCGTGATATTCATTCAAAAGTTTCAATATAGTGAAATCAGAAATTTAGTCTATGTTGCTTTACAGCGACGTATTCATACAAAAATTCTTTCAGCACCCTGTCACCAGCGCTGCCAACTAACTTTCGGTGTGTTGGAAAACTCTTGGCGCGAAAAGACTCCTAAACTTGGTGCATTTTTTTAAAGCCAGGTTTTTTCTCCATTTTGGTGCGTTTTAAAATTTCAAAGCTCGCAACGCTGGCGGCCACTTATCGAACCTACTACTACTTCAAACTAGGTTTTTTTAATTGTGTTTAGTGGGGAAAAAAGCCATACACAAGACTTTAGGTCTCATATTGCAGTATGGAGCCCAGCGCAAGTACATACTGTACAGGTACAAACACATGTCAGACAGCTCGTGCCACAACTGATTTATTGAAAGAAACACATACTTTTACATTTCGGACATGTGAATCGGCCCCCAAGATCGTGCGATTTAACGCCGTTACAGCATTTTCGGTGGGAAAATATGTGAAGTCATTAGTCGACCACTTGGAGCGTAACATTCGCCGCGTTATTGCCGATTTACGGCCACAAATGTTGGAAAAAGTTATCGAAAACTGGACCTCCAGAGTAGTATTGAAAGATACACATACTTTTACATTTCGGACCCGTGAATCGGCCACCAAGATCGTGCGATTTAACGCCGTTACAGCATTTTCGGTGGGAAAATATGTGAAGTCATTAGTCGACCACTTGGAGCGTAACATTCGCCGCGTTATTGCCGATATACGGCCACAAATGTTGGAAAAAGTTATCGAAAACTGGACCTCCAGAGTAGTATTGAAAGAAACACATACTTTTACATTTCGGACATGTGAATCGGCCCCCAAGATCGTGCGATTTAACGCCGTTACAGCATTTTCGGTGGGAAAATATGTGAAGTCATTAGTCGACCACTTGGAGCGTAACATTCACCGCGTTATTGCCGATATACGGCCACAAATGTTGGAAAAAGTTATCGCAAAATGGACCTCCAGAGTAGTATTGAAAGAAACACATACTTTTACATTTCGGACACGTGAATCGGCCCCCAATATCGTGCGATTTAACGCCGTTACAGCATTTTCGGTGGGAAAATATGTGAAGTCATTAGTCGACCACTTGGAGCGTAACATTCGCCGCGTTATTGCCGATTTACGGCCACAAATGTTGGAAAAAGTTATCGAAAACTGGACCTCCAGAGTAGTATTGAAAGATACACATACTTTTACATTTCGGACCCGTGAATCGGCCACCAAGATCGTGCGATTTAACGCCGTTACAGCATTTTCGGTGGGAAAATATGTGAAGTCATTAGTCGACCACTTGGAGCGTAACATTCGCCGCGTTATTGCCGATATACGGCCACAAATGTTGGAAAAAGTTATCGAAAACTGGACCTCCAGAGTAGTATTGAAAGAAACACATACTTTTACATTTCGGACATGTGAATCGGCCCCCAAGATCGTGCGATTTAACGCCGTTACAGCATTTTCGGTGGGAAAATATGTGAAGTCATTAGTCGACCACTTGGAGCGTAACATTCACCGCGTTATTGCCGATATACGGCCACAAATGTTGGAAAAAGTTATCGCAAAATGGACCTCCAGAGTAGTATTGAAAGAAACACATACTTTTACATTTCGGACACGTGAATCGGCCCCCAATATCGTGCGATTTAACGCCGTTACAGCATTTTCGGTGGGAAAATATGTGAAGTCATTAGTCGACCACTTGGAGCGTAACATTCGCCGCGTTATTGCCGATTTACGGCCACAAATGTTGGAAAAAGTTATCGAAAACTGGACCTCCAGACTAGACTACGTCCGAGCCAGCCATGGCGGTCATATGCCAGAAGTCATATTTAAATTATTATGCCTGTAAATTTCATGTCATCTTTGTTTTATTCCATTTCAAAGTTCTATACCTGTAGAAAAAGAACCCTAACGAAAAGCCTCAGCCTGTGCGAAGCGTAGACCCGGTTAATTGGGAGGGAAAACAATTTCTTACGTTATATTGAAGTTTCACTGTATGAGCCAAGTATTTTTTTTATCTTACTCACAGCTTTAAATTGTATTACTAACAGCGCTCTACAGTATATAGAGTCTATACAGACCTTTTTGAGTGGCTGGTGGTGGTGCTGATGCTGGTTTCTTGTCGCAGTTTGCCTCGTTTGTTGTCTGCGTTCGCTGGGCATCCGTCCGCTCCCACACAATACGATCGCAGTTGAACAGTACTTTATAACGTTTTTTCTTGATTTGAAAACTGTTTAAAAGTATGTCATCCGCCTGGCTGTGAGTGTAAACCATTTTGATTTAATCACAAATGATGCATTTGCAAAGTTTTCTACAATATTTGGCGATGGAGTTTTTAAAACGGCGATTCGCCGTGCTTTTGTGTTGCAGTCGGTTTTGAACTCAATTACGGCTTGTCATCATCGAGATCACGGTTTCCACAAGAGAAACGAAATTTAAAGTGCTAAAAATAAAAAAAAAAACATACATAAATACATCTTAATGTCGATATGAATTAGTATGTGTTGAGAAAACAAGCTGTTTAAGAACCTCTTTTGTTTTTTTTTTTATTTGTTAATAGCTGTAGGAAACTGGTTTTTCTTTTTATTTTCTACTCGATATATAAATTTACACACAAACGCACACACACATACATACATACATACATAATATGTATGTATGTATGTCTGTTTGGTTAACTTGTTTATCTTCTTAAGCCTTTTGAAATTATACGAACAAAAAAAAGCGCAAAAGTTTCGAAAAAGTCACACTATATGAATACAAGCTGTTACTACTTTAGCAGTTTTAACAAATTTTTCTTTTTTTAAACAAAATACAATTTTAAAAACTAATTAACTCAAAAATTGAGAGAAAGAAATGTCTACAGTGTAACCTCGGCTAAAGCAACTGCCCGGCAAAGCCGACTGCTTGATAAACGCAACACTTCAATTCTTAATATTGATCGTAAAGTTTACGAAAAAAAAGCCTCAATGAATACAAAATTTGAAAATAAAAGGCCTGCTGCACGATGATGCCAAGCATTAACGTTCGACAAAATGTTGATCATTAGAAAACTGAAAGTGAATTATTATCCATTAAAATTAATGTGAGCGCTCCCGGAACTTGGCAAAATAAAGTTCACAAATAGCTTCAAAATACTGGCCACCGTTAAAATTCGATATCGTGGGACAGGCGTAAAAATAGGTTGTTATTATAAAAAGTATTGTAGCTCACTGCTGCTGTTTTAGAATTTAGGATCACACAAGAAATTAATATTTAGAAATTGACAATAAAATTTGCCTGTAAAATGTGGTCGAGAAAGAGATTTATCCAACAGAACTTCTGCGTGACCACATGTCCACACCAATTGATATCAAAATTTGTTGTGAAATATGGTCGTGAAATGATCAAATAGCGTCGTCACCACATTTCCATAAAAATTGACAATAAAATTTGCCTGTAAAATGTGATCGAGAAAGAGATTTATCCAACCGAACTTCTGCGTGACCACATGTCCACACCAATTGATATCAAAATTTGTTGCGAAATATGGTCGTGAAATGATCAAATAGCGTCGTGGGCATATTTTCTATACAAATTGAAATACTTTCGATGCCACAGAATTGCGTCCGGACCACACTTTTCATACAAAATTACATACAAATTTGCTGCACAATGTGGTCGTGAAATAGACAATTGAAATACTTTCGATGCCACATAATTGCGTCGTGACCACATTTTCCATACAAATGATAATTTTTGCTCCCACACACAGAGTTTTATTCACTCAACAACGCGATCAGGCTTTGAGAAAATTTTATAGTTTTTTTCTTTAATATTAAAAGTGAAGAAAATTAAGAACAAAAGAGAATAAAAAGTTATTTTTTGTTGCTAATCTGTTCGATCCATAGCGAATTCATAGCAGTTAAATTTGCTCGTACAATAACAAAACGCGGCGAGATCCCAAGTAGGTGTTTGGTTTTTGTTAACATTGTTAAGGTGCCCAAGAAATTAACAAAACGTGAAAGCTGTAACGCACACCAACATGCAGTTTTAAAACAATTTATTTTCAAGCTGTTATCTAGAAAAACACATAAAATTATTGAAATGATAAAATGCCATCTTCTTAACTTCTAGGGGTTAGAGTATTCGAGGCTACACTGTAATAAATAAAATGATCGTTAAAGTATTTCCAACATAGACGAACTGTTCGCCTCGCCAAGTACAAAGTTCTCTAAGACAGACATTTCGTTTTTGCTTCTCCACAATGAGAACAATTGCTTAAGGTGCTAAACTAGACAATTTAGTTAGAGCCATAAATGTATGTGTGTGTTTGTGTGTGTGTGTACATGTGATTAAACTACGAACATATCGCTAGTTAAAATCGTTAAGATCGAAACTAAATAACAACAAAAAGACTTTAATAAATTAAAATTACTTTATCTTCGGCCAGCAAAACTTTTTAAATAATTCTCTTTTTTTTGTAAATAAAAAATTTAAAAAAACTTTATGACTACAAATATTATATTTGTATTAATAAAAACACTTTTCAATTATATCAAATCAAAGAGTATGCCAATTGTTTCTTTTTATTTAATATACATACATACATATCGCACCCTAAATACAAGAGGGGCACAACTCAAAATTTTCCAAAACTGACTTTTTTCCATAAATTAATTTAGAATACACATCTCTAACAACTGCAAAAATTTCTTTCACATCACTATCTTCTTTAACTGGAAAAATACAGTTATGTTAAGTTTGTTGCTTCTGCACGACGAACTAAACATAAACAGTTTTTTGTCTCTCCTGAAAATTTTAGTATTTTGAGTTGTTTTTGATGGGTGTGAAGAGAAATTTTAAAATTTTTAACCCCAGACCTAAACCTGTAATATTAACATACCCCTGTTAATAAAGCAGCAGTGCTGTGTTAAGCCTACAAGCTGAAATTTTGCACTGAAGGTGCATTTAAAAGCGACAAATTAATAATAATTATATTAACAAACAAAATAATATATTTGTAAAACAATCTTTTATAAAATAATGCTGTAAAAATCTAAAATTAACGCACTCATTAAAGAAGACTATAGAAACTTTCTTTAAGAAAGTTCATAAAATTTCTTGGAAATAACGGCAAACGGACGAGAAAATAAATATTGGAGAACACTCCTAAGTCCATTGTTCGTGTTAACGCGACTCCGAAAATCCTCATGATTCTTTTGCCATCTGGTAGCACTAAATCAATTTCGAAAGAATAACGAATAAGAAGCGTCTAGAAGCGTCTTACCGCCTTCGCCATTTTGTAGGACCATTTAACTGTGAAGCGGTTCAGACGTGATTGTCCTTAAATTCTATAATGGAATTTCCCAGGAATTTCCATACCAAAAAGTATGTAGAATAGATTAAGCTAATATTGAATATGTGAATTTCTTATATATTATTTTATTATAAAGGAATTTTAATAAAGGTTATTGCGTAATAAATCAAGCCTTTTATTACGTATGTATTTATAATTTATTCAAAATCTCGTGGAAATTGCTGGCTCGGCCGATAGCCTTCCCAACATTTAGGAATGTCCAATATTCAAAAGTCGTGACAGTTTTTTTTTTTTTTGGAAAGAACATTTTTTTCAAATTTCGACTTTTGAAATCTGAAAAATTACTTTGCTTTAAAAAAATATTGGAGAACACTGCTTAGCCCAGGACTTTGCTCCTTTTGCGAAAATGGTACGAGCTGGGCGAAAAAAAATATTAGAGAACACTCCTTAGCCCATTCTAATGACTGTCCAATATACTACACTACATACGTTTTTAAGAGCTGGGGAATATAGTACCGCCAATCCACTGCAACTTGCATATTATTGGTTCAGCTTAGTGTAAAAAAACAACAACTATTTCGACCATATCCTATTAAAACAATAAAATTCAAGAAATATGTACATATATTCAATCAGTTCACATAGAAATGCACGTACATATGTATGTGCGAGTACATTGTATTTTTGGTATGAAAAAATTGGTATTCATCGCATCATATTGTTGGAATCGCATGTTTGTGTTAAAAACTGATATTTATTATATCGTGATTTAATTTATGGTACAATTTAGAACAAAATACTGAGCAAAATGGGTGTTAACACGGCTTTTTAAACATTTCATATTCTACCAACTCTAAAACCAAAAACAAAAAGTTATCAACTGAAAATTTTACTTTTTTAATTTGTATTTACTTAATGAGTGACTGGACTGACTGCTGCAAGCTGAAAAACGAATACGAGTGCCTGCGTGTTGTCAAAATAAACTTTATCTTAAATATTGTATCTACAAATTGAATAATTAAAAATAACTTTCGAGATAAATTCATAACAATTCGTTTGCCATATTATCACTTGATGGGGGAAAGTGTTTTTTCTCTTTTGCTTAATGGAAAAAGCTTCTAATCAAACGAAAAATTTAACATATAAAAAGGTTAATAAAACAAACAATAAATACATTTTTCACAAGCAGCTCACATTGACTTTAATCGCAATATAATCGTGTTACGGCACAGCAATGAATGAAAATTATTTAGGACAGAGTGTTTAATTTCACTTGTTTCTGTAAACGTTGTATTTATAGCAGTGGCCATGTTTTGTAACTCTCGTTGTAAAAAAACTTTCGATTGAAACGTATAACATGAGACCAAATTTTCATCAAATACACGAATCGCATAAATATATACATTTTGCTAAAAACAGTTGAAATAATTTCGATTTTCGTTTAATTTTTTTTAAATTTAAATAAATTTATTTAGGAAATTTTTAATAAATTTAGTAAATTTTTTAAACCACTCGCAACCCGGTTTGTGCAAAATGTCGAATATTCGAATGCCCTAATGTGCATAAGAGTATCTGCAAGTTTTTGGTTTTTTTTTTTATATGTAAATTATAAAGTCAAGATCGTACGAACTTGATTTAGAATGTAAAACAGATCTTATCTCAATTTATATTTTTCCATTCATTTTAATGAGCTGAAATATGTACGTAGTATGTATGTAAGTTTGTTAGTTTTGACTCTCTACACCAAATTAACACCGTATAATTAAGTTTGACGTTTGAAAGCACAGACTTGTGAACACTTGAAAATCGTGCTACAAGTTCAAGATCAAATCCAAGTTAAGCTGATTTCGACCTTCACAGCGTAGAGGCGTACACGTAGTGCTTAAAAAAACATTTATTCCCTTTAGAGATAACAAACTGTTGTTATTGTTTGTGTTTTCTAAAATAAAAGGCTTTACGCATTTGACACAAAAAAAAAAAAATATTAATCAATATTTATTAAAAGGTGTACAAATGTACGTACACACATACTCATACATACAATACTTGCATATTTGTTTATAAGCACTGGAATAGAATGTTGCAAGAAAAGTTAATTACATTTTTTCAAATGAATTGCGTTCTATTTAAATCGTTGCTTAATTTTACTATAAACGAGTCATACAGTTGAGACAGCAGCTGTATGCGAACACATGTGCAAGTAGGCACATACATACCTACATACATACTTGCATACATACAGATGTAAGAAAATTAAGTTTGAAAACTAAAACCCGATCAAAAAGCAGGGAAGAAAACAAACATACACATGTACATACACACAAACCTGGGTTGGCATTGAAAATGTTAAAATTGTACTAAATAGATTGAGAGATTGTACTTTTCTGACCTTAATTGTACTAAGAAGACACATTTGTTTTAATTCATACTTATTAAGAATATAATAAAAAAGTGCTCTAAATTTCATTTGTACTATAATATAACTAATAAAAATTCAGTATTGAAGACATATAAACTATTTATTGTACATACAAAGAAAATTAAGGTGCGCGCAGACTTTTACATATATCGTTTTATTTGTCACAGTTAGAATTTTGTTAATAATCTATTTGTTATATTTATATCGAAGCAATTGCAATTTTGTGAATTCAGCTACATAATTCTTTAGGCTTAAATTAAAAGAGTTGCCGTTTGTTGGCTGTTTCTCTCTTTGGTTTGAATTACAGTTCGGCAAGAAAATACTCTTTCCACATTTGCTGATGAATGTGAAATGAAGTAAATAAACCTGGGGAGATACTTATGTATGTACCTTAATTGTACTAAATATGTCTGTGGTGTACCATTCTACTTTTCACATTTGATTGGTACCAAAAAAAAAAAGTACAATTCTAGCAATTTCGCCATCCCTGATATTTAAATTTGTATAGTTACCAGCTGGCATTGGGATGATACCCATTGTTTTTCTAAGATCAATTAAATGCGCCTTCAAAGTATTACTTTTGATGACTAACAGCTGAAAGATCAGCTGAGCACGAGTGAAAAGGAATTTACATGTAATTCATCTACATATCCATACGTATGTATGTTCAAGTAATGAAAATGCATGTACAAAACATCAATTAAACTTTTTTAATGTGTTCTTGATTATTAATAATACAATAACAGAAAATTCTAAACTCAGTGTTCAGAATGATTTGCATATTCATAAAAACTAGAGTAAATTTTAAATAATTAAATTCTAATTTCATACAAATTTTTGTTTATATGTAACTCATTTCAAATACAAATAATTTTTTTCTAAATAAATCCCTCTAATGCTAGAAACACAACTACGACGAATTTCGCCCATCGCGTCAAATATTCGCTGCATAAATTCGTCATGTGACATGTGTGGGCGCCATAACGACGAATAAAAAAATTCTGTTTAAAATTGGTAATCTGAATAATAAGACGACCACATTTGAAGTAAAACTATTAAATATTAAAACAATTATGTAGTTAAATATGAGCAAAAATCACGTGGATTTGTGGACAAATTACTTGATGTGTATTTTGAGAACATCCTTATAAATTTCTTACTACATGGAATAATATAATAAATAGTATTATTCCATTAACAAATAAATTTGTTTCTATATAAGAAACCCGATACACCAATGGGTTTTGTTTTTGGCAATCAGTATTCGCGACCAAAAATTCGTCGTTCGTCGCAATTGTGTTCCTAGCATAAGTCTCAATGTGGTCTGCTGCTGCACAATGTCATATTAAAAAAAAAAACATAGGTAGCAAAGGCTTTACATCCCGGTTAACGTTTTTGCTCGCCAACTTCCCCTGCCCACAGGATAACTAATTATTTCAATGACAGATGTCGTTACTCTGAGTCTACTCATATTAATGTGCTGACCTCAACGTAATTTGATTCTCTTAACAGAAATCTCTTATTTTAAACAAAAATATACAGATCGGGTTTTCCTCCAATATCATATTAAACTTATATGCAAATAAATTATAAAGTATTGTGATTATGTATGTATGTACAATGTACATATATGTATATAGTGCGACTCCGATTTCGGATGCATAAAATCATGATACGTTTTATATTGTTACTCGAACAGTTGTTGTTTAATAAGCGGTAAAAAACTCTGAATTTCGCACGCACGCCAAGATTGAGTGCCGCGATGGATTAGTTGGTAGAGTATTGGACCAACATTCCACAGGCCGTAGGTTCGATGCCTACCAAAGACTGTGGTGAAAAAAACCACAGCCAAAAATATTTTTTGTCAAATAAAAACAGTAATAAAAACACAAATATAGCACCAAAGCACGCTATCTTGACTTAACTGATGTTTGACTGTGCATTGTCGAAGGTAGTATGTATGTATGTACATATGTATGTATACTGGGCGCTGAACAGTCAAAACTGTATCAGTTAAATTCTGACATACTCATCCCTGCAATATAGAATGAAACAATATAACACAAAACACTACTCCTTCTTTTCTCCTCCCCAACATATGAAGGGGTCGACCCCTATAAAATGTGATCAAATTTAAATGATTAAAATGAATAAAATGTTCTTTTGGAATTGATTATTATTGCCTAAAACTTGCACGATCATGTGCTAATTCCAAACTAAATATTCGACACGCAAAAATCTCAACTTAATTTCTCATACCTGCAACCAACAACTTTTATCTTCACTTTTTTTATTTTAAAACAAATAGCTAAACCATGAACGAATTTATCACTTAATGAAGCCGGAAAGCGCAATCGTAAAATAAAAGAGCTGCTAAAAACTATAATTTTAAGAATATGCCGTTCCACAACAACAATTTTGCTTAATTTTTGGCGAATAAGCCGTTTCTCGTACATGCAAACTTAAATATTAAATGCACATGTAAATGTGTACGTATGTGTGTACATACATACACACACTTATATATATATGTATGTATGTGATTCGCTGTATATAATTCTTCATTTTTTAACGAGCAAAATTTGACGACCAACAACAACAGCAAGATAATTGCATGTATATGAGTCGCTGTATGTAATTCCTCATTTTTTAACGAGCAAAATTTGACGACCAACAACAACAGCGAGATAATTGCATACATACGTATTATGTATGTATGTATGTACATACATAAAACGGAAACAAATTCTTTTATTTTTATCTACTGAAGAAATTTTGTTTGTACATTTAAACACATCAATTTAATTGTTTTTTTCATTTAATAAATAGTTTGTTTTTTTAAGCAAAACAAACATTTCATTTGCTCAGTGCAGACAGGCAGGACGTATTTCGTATTTTTTCGATTTCAACTATTCCTGACAAGAAACTCTCAAATTTAATATATTTTTGTTTTTCAAACTGCATAGTTCTTATTATTATCTTTTGTTTTTTTATTGTTTTCTTTTAACTTAATGCTAAAATTTTAAATTTAATAATTACTAAAACTTAAGTTGTTGTTATTGTAAATATAAGATGGACTAAAGCTGTATTTTTTTCTGTTAAATTTGGAATATTTCTATAGTTTTATACGTTTTTATATGTGTAACTCTAAATGTCAACATAAATGTGATTAATTTTGCTTATTATCTCAATATAAGATAGATTGCAAAATAAATAAAATACAAACAAAAAAAAAACTGCACAGTGAGTTAACGATCATTTCAATGGCTTAATATTGGAAAAGTGTAACTCGATTTTCTTTACAAAATTTCGTTTTTAGCTCTCTGCGCATAATTTTTGTTTTCCAGGTTCTACAGCAGCGTTATTAACACATTTTGAAATACACAATGTTCTTATTATTTTATACATACGCTTCGTAAACGTTTCGAAATGTCTGGATGTGTTTTCTTAAAGTTGAAAAATCCAAGAAGCAGTTGTGTTTTTGAGAATAATAAAAATTAAGGCGTATAGAGGCGCAGACATATGTAAATATGTATGTTGTAGCCTTTCTTCATTGACAGCTAGACATTTTAAATGTGGAATAAAAACAAATAACACGTATGATTTCTCATTAGATGACGTAGTTTAACCCATGCAAGGGGTGCCAGTTTTATGTAGTATTTTTAAATCAATTTATTTGTCTTAAAAACTTTTATTTCTATGATTAATATTAACAATCCGAATTGAGAATATTTTACATTTGGAAGATTCATATGAACATCATAATTTGTATTGTTTTCAATTTGAAGCAACTTTTTACATATAATGGGTGGGATAAATTTGGAGCCAATCAACGATATATTGAGATCTTGGATTTCTTTTCGTCATGTGACCAACACACTCAATATATTCTTTTTAAAATTTTAACTTAACAAAAAGAGAAAAAAAATTTGTAAAAAAAACCCCCGGGAACAAAAATAATCTCCCGAGTTGTCAAGGGCAATTTCTAATGAGTTCGCCATGTCAGAGAGAATTAAATTAAATTTTGATTTTACTATTATTGTTATTGCAAATACTATATAAAATATAATATTACTCGTGTTGTTTTCATAATATGTATGTACACAGATGAACAAAAGTCACCGTCATTTGGTATCTAGAAGATTATAACAGCTCCCATGCCCAGAAAATAATGGAATCGGAAAAAGTAGTATATTTTACAAAAACTGTTATTTATGTAAATTCTATTTCAGTTTAAAAATAAGGCTAATTCAAGGGTTATTTAAAAAAAATGGCATATAACGATTGCTGTGTGCATTTTTGGTGGACAAAAGTCACCGTCATTTAATAAAGTACTTCATCAATTAAAGGGCTAAAACTATTTTAGTATGGAGTATGTTTGCCATTGTTTTTGATGAAAGCTTGCAAATGTTTCTGCATCGAATGAATCAATTTTTTGGTATATCTGGGCTTATTTTCTGCCATTTTGTTAATGTGACGCTCCCGAATCCGCCGATCCAAATGGTCCCATAAATGCTATTGGATTCAGGTCGGGTTGACTATGGGGGAGTTTTCAGGGTAAGGGGAGTGTTGTACAAGACCCACAAGACCCATAAGCGAACTATTTCTGCGGTGTACTTGGGGTCATTGTCATGTTGAAAGTAGTAGTCTGATTCAATGCCAAGCTTCTGAGCACTTTTCTGCAGATTTTCTTTAAGTATATTCAAATTAAGTACTTTGTCCATTATTTCATCTATAAAGACGAGCTCTCCAACACCAGCCGTCGACATGCATCCCCATACCATGACTCCAACACCACCGTGTTTCACAGTTGACTGTATATCCTTCTCTGCTAATGCTTCGCCCGGCTTTCTCCACGTTAAAACACGTCCGTCCGATTTATATATACAAAATTTACTTTCATCAGGGAAGATAACTTTTTTCCAGAAATCTATTCCTCTGCTTAAATGCTCTTTTGCGAAGGAAAGATGCTTCGTTTGGTTGACGTTGCTGATCTGTGGCTTTTTTCTGCATACTCTAGCACTATAACCAGCGGAATTCAGCGCTCTGCGCACAGCACGTGGGTGAACAACTGTACCACTGCTTTCCTTTATCGCTGCAGCAATTTCTGACGGGGTTTCGGGCTCTTTTTTTAAACTATTTTTATTATTTCGCGCTTTTCGCGTACAGATAGTGCCGGCTGTCGATCACTTCTCGGCAGATATTTGCACTCTGGTGCATCTTTAAACCTTTTTATTATTGCAGTAATGGTGGTGGGTGGTCGATTAACTAATAAACATATCTCCCGAATGGTCTTGCTTTGATGGTACTCATTTAAAATAATTTTTCTTTCTTCAATTGTGGTTTCTTTCCTTTTTTGATTCATTTTTAACAATCACGCGGCGTCGGTAAAATTTTTAATTAAGTACCGTTATAAAATGTGTACAGATAACTCACTCACGAAACGAACTCACTGATAAACGGAGCCAGAATGGCTTAAATTTTTGTTAAAATTACTTTAACAGGCAAGCCGAGCTGAACTGACGGTGACTTTTGTCCACCAAAAATGCACACAGCAATCGTTATACGCCATTTTTTTTTTAAATAACGCTTGAATTAGCCTTATTTTTAAACTGAAATAGAATTTATATAAATAATAGTTTTTGTTAAATATACTACTTTTTCCGATTCCATTATTTTCTGGGCATGGGAGCTGTTATAATCTTCTAGATACCAAATGACGGTGACTTTTGTCTGTGTATATACAGTTAAACATCGATTATCCGGCTCTGGTGGGACTGGCACCAGCACGGATAATCGAAATACACGGTTAAATTTCTGTATATTTTCATATAACCTCTAATTTTCTTTTTTAAATTTACTATTTGAAGGAGCCACCATACTACAACAGGTGCTAGCAGATCAAACTTCACTTACTAAATGAATAAAAACGCAAATATGTTCTTTTGTGTGGGCAGATGAACTTAAAAAGGGGAAACACCGGATTTAGATTTACATACATAACAAAACACATTGAATGCTGTACGGATGATAGATGTAAAGCACGGTTAAAAGCGGATAATAGAGGGAAAAAATAAAAAGAACCGCATGCCGGTTAATAGATGTAACCGATTAATAGAGGCCCGGTTAATCGGGGTTTAACTGCATATATACATATGTATTTAGAAAACCATATCATGAATTGAACTGTCAAATTCATACACAACACATAGACTATTAAAACTACACAAAACCTGCCTCAAAACTAAAAATTCAAATACATATGTATATTTACGAAAAAATTTAATTCTGTCTGGAACAAAATTCTACATATTTGAACCCATTTCTTATATGTACATACATACATACATATTGCTAAAAGCAAATACTTTTTCTCCCAAAAATTTTATAGATTTCTGTCTCGTGAGTAAAAATGTTATGTTTTCAAATTGTCAGAGGAGTCGTCTTTCTCAAGGTGACAGTCTTAGAGCAAAACCACAAAATGCAACAAAAAGTTATGCAGCTTGCCAAAGAATTTGTAAATACAAGAAGTATTGTGTTGGCATTACTTCTCCACGAGGCTACGACTAGCAAAAAATTGTGAGCAGCCGAAGTGATTAAATGTTTTTTAACGTTGTAAAAGATTCTCATGAACTAAAAACATGTTTTTGTGAAAACTAACGAAATTGCAAAGTAATAAATAAATTAACTGAAATTTTTGTTTGTCCTATTATGGTCGCCGTATGACAGTCAAATTAATAACAAAAATTCCTTCAATTGTTTACATTTTATTTCATTATTTCTTTCAGTGCATGTGTACATACATCCTTTGTTACTATAGGCTTTCAAAAAATCGGAACTATTTTCATATTATTAAAAAAAATTTAACTTATTTCTTATGAATAATGAACCAGATTTACATAATTACGAAACACGTACATACATATGAAAATATGTATTTATTTAAAGCAATTCTAAGTTAAGCAATAATGCATCAATAACCACGTAAAAAGTTTTTCTTTATTATTAACTTTTTGTATTAGTTGTGCCACATTTGCTTAACGCTATTGGTGTCTTTTTGTTTTTCGGTCTACCTACTTGCCTAACATCCGTATATCCGATATCTCTAACTGGTATTATTTAGACAGGCACAACAAATACAAATCAATGCAAAAACAATGCTACAATAAATGTAGTGGTTGTTTTTGGGTTTATATCCAGTATTAGTTTCTATCAGCCTGCCAACTTTTAATGCAACGAGGTTTTTCATTTCAGTATAAAAAAGTTTAGCATGTAAAGGTAATAAAAAATGTTTTAAACAACTGCATACTTACTTTTTTATTTATGTGTAGACGTGTAATTGCAATGTTCTTTTAAAACAGTTGAGAGCGTATTGAAAAATAAATTAATATAATGGATACATATGTATGAATGTATATACATACATATTTTTAAAGCTGTAATGCTTTTCCATATGACAAAAAAAAAAAAACAAAAACAATACACTTTAAGGCCACACTTCTTTATATTGCTTTTGTAATGCACAATATGTACATATTTATTCTCAACTTTTAATAACCAAGAACTTTTTTCATACAAATTAATTTTTATTTTTGTAAGTGATACATCTTTTTTCTTTCATAAAAATATTTTTTGTTGTTTCGTTGACCTTTCAAATTAATTTGCACAGAGCGAAATTGCAATTTTCCCTTATTTTAATAAGCGAACATACTCGTTAACAACAACCGTATTCCGACCGTTACAAAACTACAGCTGAACATTTCAGTCTGAGAGCAAGAACTAAACTGAAATAAAGAGCAGGCATGCTTTCTCCGTTTTGTTGCTTTTAATTTTAGTTGACAGGGATGGCGAATGGAGCATAAAATACAAATTTAAAGATTTATTTTTCGTCTGTGTTGCATATTACATATATATGTAAATATATCAAGCCGATAGCCATTAGCGCCTAATGCTTTTCTTTCTTAACTTAGTTTATTATAATTTTAATTGTATTAAATATGAATAAAATAAAATAAAAAAATAAATACATATACACATTACATATTATTTTTAATTAATTTCAGGACACAAAAGTAGTATGTTTCTATGCTTAATTTGTGCTTTTATGCAAATTTGTAATTAGAATTCAATATGCTTTAAATTGTTCTAAGCTGTTTTTATGGTTTTGTTGCAAACAAGTGAAATAAAATAAATACATATATATGGGAGTCATTAATATACATTGAAAATAAAATTCTTATTTTAAATACAGATGAGTAATTAATTTTGTCTGAAAAAATTTTGAGATATGTAGATATATACCTTTTGGCTTCAATATATAACTGGTACCACAGTTTTTCAAATCACTCACTTCCAACCCTGAAGAGTTCCTAGAAAGCCAGAGTGTTACCAGAAACGCAATTTTGTAAAGTTAATAAAATTACAAGAGAACTGTAAGTACGCTTTAAACTAGAATTTGTTAAGATTTGGATATTGATTCCTTCTAAAATAATTTTTTTTATTGAGAAAATATGGAAATGTTTTTCACATTTTTTACAAAAGTTTTTCTTCAAAAATATTTCTGAAATTTTTTTTTATATATTTGTAATGGTTTTACTGAGAAATTTTAGAAAATATATAATTTTTATGATTTTGTAATTGCAATAAAAACAGTTTATTTCATAACTCAAGCTTTTCAGCTGTGTCAAATATACGTTTTAACAGCAAGCTTTTCTGTGGACTTGGTATATAAAATTTCGAATAAATTTAAAACAGCACCAAATATTATAGCAGATATGGTCAAATCTATCGTTATTTTTTACCATTGAATAATTCATCTAATCTGGCAGCTTGACCTGTAACAGTACCTAGAAAACATTTTGATTTAAAGTACCGGTTTTAGCAACCCAGCATGTTAGCTTGTTCTTCATTCAATCACACAACAGAACAAAAATAAAGTTTCTATTTGCTTGTGTTAAATATTTTTAGTAATTTTTTAAAGTTCAGGTAAAAGATATAAACTATGGATGATGGAGATTTCGATAATGACGAGTAAGTAAAATATAATTGTAGCAAAAAACAATTTTTGGCCGAATCGAAGTCAAGTTGTTTGCATTAGCACGTTGTCTTTCCCGCATGTTATTAACTTTGTTTTGATTTCTTAGTGTTGGCGGTGATGATTTCGATGATGTTGATGAAGAGGACAACATTGACGATATTAACCAAGAAGAGGAGGTAGATAATATCGAAATCATAGCACCTGGAAATGCGGGTGGTGGTGTACCGAAATCTAAACGCATCACAACAAAGTACATGACGAAATATGAAAGAGCGCGCGTTTTGGGAACACGAGCGCTACAAATTGCTATGTGCGCGCCAATTATGGTGGAACTAGAGGGTGAAACTGACCCTCTCCAAATAGCTATGAAAGAGTTGAAACAGAAAAAGATTCCAATTATTATTAGAAGATTTTTACCGGATCATTCGTACGAAGATTGGAGTATAGACGAATTAATTATTGTGGATCATTAAACTTTCATACACTCAAAGGTGTCAAGCTGATATCCTTTTAACCTAGATTATAAGTATTGTTAGTATTTTAAATAAAAAATATTTTTTTAACCAAAATCACAATCTTCTAACATTTTTATAACGTTTAAAGTCGTAGTTGCTTGTTATATGGACTTCTAGGAATAATAATATTTACAAATGCACGTTTTACAATTGAACTCGGTGTTCTAATATGAATTTAATTTTTAACCTAAAAATCTAAGGCACTACATCGAATGTTTTAAATTTGCCAAGCTTATTATTTAACTATTTGTCGCTACTAAAAGTATGCAAAATTTTTTAGTTCTTCTTAGCGAACAAATTAAATTATTGTAAAATGTTTTCTGTCAAAGTAGCAATTATAAACCCCTTAATTCAAAACTAGTAAAAATGTTATATTAAAATTGTCAGAAAGTTTAAAATACAGTTGCGATTATAAATAAACCGCTTCATTTAAAAGTCGTAAACATTTTATTATTAAAACAGACAGAAAATGTGTTTGAAGAGTATCACGTTTTCGAAATCTGATTTTTGTTGCTTTAGTTATATTTTCTAAATGAAAATATTTGGGATGGCACTCTTATAACTTGATTGGTATTATTCTTTTCGTGTTGATGAATTTAGAAATTTTTATTGCTATAAAAAAGTTTGTATTAATTTAATTACAATTTTCTATACAAGTGTGAGCAAATAAATATATACTAGCTCCAAGCATAGCCATATTCTTTATCATAACAAACACGTTCCAACAGTGTCACAGCTTGATGTCCCGTTCGGCACATACTCTCAACTACACATGTCTGTAAACCACAATCCGAAAGGTTTTCCTTGCCGAAAACTTCACCAGCCTCGTTATCGTCGTCTAACAATTTTTTCTCCTTTTCATCTTTCGTTTTTAACTGACTCTGACCAGCAGAGTCTTCTAAAAGTTTTTTTGTTGCTTTGCTAAAGCCTAATGTGTTTGTTGTAGATGCTAAAGTGGCACTAAATGTGTCTTTTGTCTCGCCCAGCAGTTGACAAACATAAGGAAGAAAAGATGGCAGAATAACACCTTTTACTTCGATACTGAAATAATCTACACCATCCATGCGCACTTTATTTGAGCGCGTATTTAGATGTTGCATGGTAGCCTTGGGAAAAGCAACAGGTGCCAGCAGTGTAGGCGGAACACCGGCCAATCGTCCTACCGAAGTTACGGTACCTTTAGCATTTAATAAAAAACTAAAGAAACCCTGACACTCGACTCCTTCAATTAAAACTAGAGAACTATCACTGAAGTCTTCAGACATCTCCTGAGCTTTTATTTTACGCTGATGGGCTGTTTGAATTTTTCGTATTTCTTTAGCATCTACTTCTAAATTTCTCAACCAATTATCGGCCTCATCTTCATCATCATCTCCATCACCTTTTGCCTCAACATCATTTTCGGTCGATTCCAATTTCAAGTTATCTTCATAAGAGGCTGTGTTATTGCCGTCTTCACTTTCTACAGACTTATTGAGACCTCCACTACCATCTTTCTTTAGAGGCATTGTATACTCAATACCTTCTTGCCTTAAAGCCTGACGCATGCCTCTTGTTGTAGGCGACATAAGAGCATTAATTTCTACTCTGCCACCAGTGCCTGCAGCTCTAAATAGAACTGTGAAAGAGTTTGCACACAAATAGAAGAATGCACATTGCCTGGCTCTTAATAGTTGAAAAAGTCCTCTGAAACTATAATCCCAATCGTCAGCCAACGCCTTACGTTCCATTTCGCCTAAAGTAATGCCTGTATTTTCCTTCGAGTTGCGAGGAAATAAGGTCAACCATGGAATATGAGGATGTTGCCAATAATAAGTTGCCTGATTGAATCTAGTAGCAGGAGAAATGTCTAAGCCACTGCAATCGGTTTGGGTGTCTATGCACCGAACAAAACTTGTTAGACCACTGGCCATTTGGCTGGTTTTAAGCTGTACAGTGGGTAATTCAGAACGGCAAAAGAAACGTACACGAGTTTTTAAGCACCAATCCATTGGTAAATGTTTAGTAATATTTTGTTCTTCGACGATTTCATCATCTTCAGCACTCGCTGCTGTGGAGGCTGTCGATTCTTGCAACAGTTTAGAGAAAGCCTTTGAATCAAATGGTTGCAGTACTAATTTGGCGGGCGGCTGACGTGTGGGAGTTTCCCTCACAAAATCATCGCACGGTGGCAAAGCTGAAGAGCCAACAAAACCAATAAGTGAGTCTTCACTTTCATCTTTTACGTCTGTTTTGAGTTTCTTAGGGTTGTCCGCCGCTCTTTATAAAACAAATATTTGTAAAATTGGTTGAATGATTTAATGTTTATATGCATGAACTTACTTGGCAAATGGGTTTTTTCGCTTCTGAGCCATTTTTGCCTCCAATAAGGCGGATTTATCCTTCTCCGGAACCACATCCCTTAAACTGTTGCTAGCATTATTATTTAAGCGTGCTGCCAATTGTTTCTTACGCTGTTTCAGTCTTTGCAATCGAATGAGCTGGAATAATTTCAATGTCAATTATACATCTGCGAATATCTACATATGTACCTATTCACCCACTTCATCAGGTTTTTTCCAGTTTTGTGTTGGTACTTCTTTTCCTGCCATTTTAAGAAAAGTCCTATATTAAACTATATAAATTGTGATTAACTAAGTTTTCATAAATTTTACTACTATCGTTCAAAAAAGTCCAAGTTTCGGGCGCTTAAAATTTGTTTTTGTTTTATTTCTGCCATTTGTAGCAGAAGCAGAATTATTGTTTTGTTCTTTTCAAACTTCAGTGTAGCTCATGCAGCGATGTTTATTGCCGCTTTGATCTAGTGTTGTTAAAACATAATTCTTTTGAATTAATGTCGATATATAAGTCTGCAAAGGAAAAGAAACTATTGGTTACGATTAAATTTAACAGATGGTTTTACAATTGTTTGCACACATGGAACATCCATTAAGAGATATTGCGTTTATTGTTGTTTTATATTAAATTAGTTCAAAAATCTATATAATGCACATTTATAATGGTAATACTAATTTTTTAATACGTTGAAACACAACAACTTGCCAAAGACAAGTATTTAATATGCATATGTATTGCCAATTCATTAAAATAATATATGTTAGTCATGGGTACTCGTTGCTTTCTCTAATTAGAGTTTGAAGGCTTTAATTATTTTAAACGCTATTGCCAAATTTAACAACTACTGTAAATAATTGAATGCTTTCTGTTGTTAACCACAATTTCGACTTTAGGTTCTATATACATATTATTCAGTTGCCAGTACAATTACTGAGAACCAATCATTATCAATTTTTTTTTCATATAAAAATGAACCAAATTGCAGTTTACAGTTTCAGATTTTCAGCCACAACTTATATAATTGCTCTTAAAGTACGGCAACATCATTCAATTTGATACTATTTTTGTTAGAATTACTTCTAATTCAGTTACTAAATTACGAAACTTACTTGGCAATATGCAGTGGCTTCAAGTATAGCTTCATAAATATGTTTTAAAAAAAGGAAAAGTCTGCTGTCGACTTTAATACTTCAATTTTCCACAGCTTGCACCGTCTTATCGACGTAACTGTATAGCAGGGCCCTCTTGAAGCGAATATTACACACACAACGTGGCATCCTTAAAGTAGACTATTCATTTTGATAATACATCTACAATGGTTACTGTTACATTTATCAACTTGTTGTGTTGGCCATTAAATACACAACTGGAGGAAAATCGATACACAAAATCGCAGATAAAAATAAGATGTTCGCAAAAGGTAAAAATAATAAAAAAAATCAAATAAGTATGTTTTTTTCTTATAAAATCCGTGACAAATTTTTGCAATAATTTAGGAACAACCAAAATGTGCAGTAAGTTTCTTTGCGTGTTAGTGGTGTTAGCAGCTGGCCAAAACATTATGGCTTACACACCAATTTCCAAAGAAAGTATTTTTGCCGATGTTTTGCTAACCGAATTGCTTAATCGCATGGACAAGGAAAACGACCCGCTAAGCAACTATTTCGACATGGACAGCGATATGCCTAAAAATGTAGACATGGTGTCACGCTCCTCCAGCCAAAACATACCAGAAGATTATGAATATCGCAATATGTTTCCTGGCGGACCAAATCCCTCCATACGGGACCAGGAGTTTTTGCAGCACAGCTCATTGTGGGGCCATCAGTACGTGTCGGGCGGCATGGGCGAAGCCCCCAATCATTTCCCAACACTCATCAAAACCGATGCCAGTCTACCGGCCTACTGCAACCCCCCCAATCCCTGTCCAGTTGGTTACGAAGAAGATGAAGGCTGCATCGCCAAGTTTGAGAACACAGCCCTTTTCAGTCGGGAGTATCAAGCTGCCCAAGATTGCACATGTGACAGTGAACATATGTTTGATTGCGCTGGTCAAGACAGCAGTTCAAGTAACAGTGAAATGGCTTCCACTATGGAAAAGTTCTTAATGCATCAGTTTCAAAATGATAATGGAATTGACAACGCCAATACTCCTGTCAAGAAATTGTATGGAATTGCCGCAGCCCCGGCTGCCGTCAATCCCTTCCTCGAAGGCGACAAACTACCAATTGCTGCCAAGAAGGGCAATCACGTAAAAGTCTAAGCTGTTGAAAATATGTTTGAGTTAATTTTGAAATCAATATTGTCGCTTTGCCCCACCCCTCACCCCAAGAAATGGAAATTTTAAGAATTGTTTTCGTATGTATGTATTTAAGGAATTGTAAAATAAAGTTTGTGTGTTAATAACAACATTTTAAAATATATTTATTTTATGTATATTTATAGTTAATTCCCTTTTCTCTTTGAACCAACATAAATACATAATTAGCTGAACATATTGTTTAACCTTTAGCTATTACCAACGCATTCACACACACATACACACATACATACACATATTAAAGTAGTCAATGCATTCATATCTAGACGATTGTACATACATATATATGTAAATATATATTTATGGTGAAAATTTGAGCGATCAAGAAAGCAAATAATTTTTAAGCTGAATTGTAACTGTATTAACTTTATTGTAAAACAAATAAAAATTAAATGAAATATAGCCCAAATTTGGTTGCTTCAAAGTAAAGGGCAAATTTTATTGTATTTCCGGTTGGCCGTGACAGATCCACGACGAAGGTTAAACCCTGGAGACCCTGTTGCCGGTAACCCAAACAGATTAGTGAGTGTATTTTCGCACAAATGGCCGCCAAGTTCAAATATGAGAACAAGAGTGACTCTTTCAGTTATTGTTTCCTAGACTGATAATTTTGTACAATATTTTCACTAATCACCATCTAAACGACAACGTTCATGGCCAGTCAATTAGTTCTCCATTCACTCGGTCTTTGAGTACGTTTTCTGTTAGATCGTCTTCAAAAAAAAAAAAAAAAAAAAAAACACTTTAATCCACAAATATTGTGCGTGACTCGTGGTGAAATTTCTTTGACTTGTCAATGATGGAAGTGTTCTTTGCAGCAAGTTGGTCATTTTGTGAATTTCGCCATTTCAAAACTTTTTTAATTATAAAAAAAGTGTCCGCGGCCTGGCTGCAATTTTTTTTTTTATTATTATGATTATTATTCTTATTACTGACAGGGCATTAATATAATTTTTATTGTATTATATTAATTTATAATAATAATACGAGTATATTATTACAATAATGATGATCATTATTACTATTATTGTTATTGTTATTATTATCACTACTATTTTTATTGTAATTACTATGATTATTTTTAGTATTATTATTTTTATTATTATTACAATTATTGTTATTCTTACTACTATTTTTACGAGCAATATTATAATAAAGAAAATTATTATGATTAATTTGATTATTATTAAATATTATTAATGTTTTTATTACTTTCTTTTATTATTACTAATTTTATTATGATTACCAACATTTTTATTGCTAATAATTTTTTTCTATATTTTTAAGTTTGGCTCTAGGTCAAATATTAAAAAAAATACAATGATTTTTTTTGTTATGGTTTTCAGTTATTTCCCAATATTTTGATTATCTGCAGGGTTTCTACAAAGAGAACACAAAATGACAGAAGTCATCAAAGAAATAAATACATACAAAATTAAAACAACTAATTAAAAAAGAAATCTTTTTATTTTATAAAAAAATTCCTGCCCAACTTTACTTCTCCACACTTGTTGTCCAGTTGCTAAAAACTTATTCATTGTCCTCCTGATTTTTGTTTGCTTATCAAATGTCTGTATGTTTGCGCCCAGCCCTCAATGCCTTTTTTGTATGTAGTTTAATCTTTTCTCCTTCGATACGTTGATAATGTGCAGCATTTTCTATATTTATTTATTTATTTATTTTGTACTATATCTTTTTTAGTAACTGCTCTCTTATTATACATTATAAAAATTTGATTTAGATATGTCCCGTTACTGCACAATGGCCTGCAAGTGCTGTTTTTTTGCGTCGTTGAGCTGTTGATTGCTTTTATATCAGGATATTAGACTAAACAGTTCATCTAAAAAAATTCATGGAATTTGTTTTACAAATATGTTTTTTGTGAGCTGCCAATATATGTAGGAACCCTACTCGTCAGTAGACTTGAAAGCCTTTGAAAAATATGTTCAAACATTAAAATTTCATATTCACTTGCCTTTAAAATGGTAATGAGAATTAAATGATATATCAGAATATAGACAACTGGAAAATACACAAAACTCTTATATATATGTATGTATGTGTATAGCTTTAGAGTGATTAAAAAAAGTCATTTGTTTAAAATTTTTTTTATTTAAATTTTTGTTAGATTAGTTCACATATAAAATAAAATTCATAATCTATTTCTGTTTTACATATGTGTTTTTTTTTAATTACAAGTATATAATTACAATTTAATTAGCTAAATAATTTAATAAAATGATTTCAAGTCACATTCTAATGAGTATTTTATTTAAGGATCATAACACTGGTATTGTTGGCAATACTTCAGCAACAATTTTCGTTTTTATAAACAAAATGTGTTCTAAAGAAATTTAAAAATAATTACCATAAAAAGAATATTTGCAAAACCTATTTTGCAAATATAACACATTAAACAAAATTAAGTCATAAAAGCATAAGTAATTAAAAAAAACTCCTAAGGAATTATGGCAACAGCAACAGCTGATAATCCCTCTAGGAAAATATCATTTTAACGGCAGTGTGATTAGCTTAATTATATTTGAGTACAATTATTCGTTGATTTCAGGGAAATAATCTTAAACAATTGAAAACAAAATATTTGTTGCGTTTTATATATAAAAAAGTGTTTAAATTATGTACAATTTTAAAATTATATAAAATATCTTTTCACTTAATTACTTATTTAAACCAGAAGAAGAGAATTAAACGGTAATACTCTTGCTAGAAATATGCAGAAGACGCACTTGAAGAAAAGCAAACTTCAGTAAAGTAAACAAAACAGTTCAAACTAAACTTCTCTCCGCCTGTATTATTTTATTTTCTCGCGTCTCTACATTTCTGTGAGGAGTTTTTTTGTTTACTGTTACAAATAACAAATGAATTGAAAATTAACGTTAAGAACACAAAACAAACGAGTTGTAACAACTAAAGACGAACTTACATATATATTGATGTTAAATACATATGTTTGTATGTATGCGTGTATATCTAATAATATTTTTGAAAAAAATTATTCCTCTTTTGCTGTTCACATACATATTTCGACATGTTTACATGCGTCCTGTGTTGTTGGTGTTGGTACCCCATGTTACTTGAGGTGGATTTCTAGTAGTTAAACGCAGAGAGTTGCCATCATCATCTTCGTTGACATGCTCATAACCTTGATTAATGGTGCCACCTCCGTTGGAGCCATAGATTTGCTAGATGACGGGAATTAAGAAAATTTTAAAAATAAAAAACTTTGTTATCGGGAATTCTATATATTGTGATTAATTTGTATTTTGTGTTTTAAAACAGTTTTTCATTTAGAATTAAACCTTTTTAGTTTTCAATATTCGACATCTTTAAGTAAATTGTATATAATAGCGTGTGGTTAACAAAATTGGTCATTATAAAAGAATAGAAAAAAACTTATGTTAAACAATTATCTCTTACAGCCAGCTATTAGGAAATTTTTAACTGGACCCTTTGATTCACCAAAATGTTTTTTTATTGATAATTTAAAAAATGGGAAGTTGGTCAGACGAAATAAATTTGAAATTAGCCATTTCGCATACATACACGACAAATGCCAAACTCGTTCATGTTTCTTAATTTAATCGAAAACAACTTGATCAAAGCTTGGCACTATTTTCGGAGGCTAATAAACATCAGCCACCGGAAAACAGTACACACCAACCAGCGAGGAAAACTTTAGCGGCCTCTGACAGTAGTGATTTTTTGATCTGGTTTTGGAATTGGTCTGGAATTTCGTTTCTCCCAGTTTCTTGAAAATTCTTACAAGCAATTAATTCAGATTTATTAAATACGAAAGTAGCACCTATTCCAATTATTCAATAGATGCATGTAAAAATTGAAATCAGACGAGGTTTCAGAGTCTTCTATTAGCGATAATAGATTTCAAACAAACTGCTTCAACAAATAATTAGTTGTACTCTGCTTAAACTTACCTCTACAGGCACACCGTTTACATTGAAAACATCTTTAATATTTATGCCGGCATTTGAAATACGACCGCTGCGAACATTTGGAACTCCGCCATTGTTGTTTAACTGTAGAGTTAAAAATAAAAAAACTAAGTGTAAGAGATATTTCAAAGAACTTCAGAGGCAAATTGCACCCACCGTAGAAACGGCAGGGATGCCATATTCATTTTTGGCGCCCAAAGTTTGCATAGCCGATTTTCTTCTTTCCGCCATGATGGAGTTTTTGCGTACCTCCAGAGCTCTTATAGTTTCGGCTCGCATCGTTAAACGCCTCGTTAAAATAGGAGTGGCTGTAGCAACGAAAATAATTGATTAAAATATAGTAGTCTATATTTTTAAGCTGGCAGTTTTTGCTACTTACAGGGATTATTTTCAGCTTCAGCGGTTAATTTCATAAAACGTTTCTTAAAGGCCACATCTAAGGTGCCTATCTGGCGTCGGGGCTGGCGTGCTTTTTCCAGGTTTTGTATAGTTTTACGTCTAGCAATGCGATCCGGCCCACTACCGGAATCATTGTCATAGTCTCCATCTATGCCCTGCAGTCTCTGAAGATTCTTAACAATTTCTACTGCATGCTAAGGGAGGAATAAATTTGGTTTTGCTTAATTTTCTTTTTTTAAACACTATTTTCCTTTCATACCTTGTCTATAAGAGCATCTTGCGATAGATCTTCTGATTTCTTTTTGAAGAAATTCAATTCCGTGGCGGCCAAAATATGTGAAATAGTACCAAAACGATGGAACAACATGGCCGTAAATTGTATGACCAAAATTAAGGCAAAGAAGAATACAAACACCAAACCAATTGGTTCCAACTGCAGATATTCTTTTGATATGTGCACCTGTTTTTACATGACAAAAAAAAAACAAATAAAGACAATGTTATGATATTAATGTTTATTTGTTTATGGTTCGCAAAGTTTATTTTGTTAGTTACATTTAAAATTCAAAATTATAACAAAACCAATGTATAAAATGTTTTATGAAACCTTGATTATTTATACATTAAAACATTTCATGTGCCATGTGTTGTTGTTGGTGATTAGGAATGCTTGTCTTTTTTCCGTGCTGACAGAAATAAAGATTTTTTTGTTTGTTTTATTTCCCAGTTGCCTTAGATATGTTAAGATTTTATATGATTTTGTAGAAACCACCAAAGAGAGTAGTTTGTAATGTAAAATGGCTAGAAAAAAAGAAGTTGTTTGTTTTGTAGGGGAGGTTTGGGTTAAAGCCTTGGAAAGCTTATTGAATGTTTGTTTGTACATAAAACTGATGGACCTGTTACATATGTACATGTTTTTATTTATTTCACATATTGTGTTGTTGATACCGAGTTTTAGAGCTTTTAGGCAGGCAGGCAAGCTTATCAAATCAAACTTATAAACATGCTTTCAGTTAAAAACATGCTTTCTGGCTTCTTTTAAGGAAATTAAAACTGTTATTTAAGTACAAAAAGTCGCAAAAACTTGGTTTTTTGTGCCTTACCCGAATTGTTTTATTTAATTTTACTTTATTTCATAAATTTCTATTGTGTTATGCTTCGCGTTATACATATACTGTGTATATATGTTTTTGAATTTGTTTAAGTAGAATCACACCAATTACGGCGTTAGTTTATCTGGCAACTCCTGCTCTCTTCTTCATAATTTGTTTCTACAGAGTTGTTTTAAACCGTTTGATTTTTTTAACATGCATTGACAAACTTAACCTTATTTCCGGTTCATATGTTACCACTGGCGTAAGTAAGAACTTAATTTAATTAATAATTTTCTGCAAACGCAAATAAATAATGCCACATTATAAAACAACAAAAAAAATTTACACATTGTTTATTAATAAATGTACATAACAATGAAGGTAAACAGTGTTAGTTTCCTGTAAAACACCAAAAACAAAAGAAAAACAACAAACAAAAACAAATAAAGTAAAAAAAAAAATTCACAAACACTGCACACATTATTTTAGGAATGTTAAAGGGGAAAATGGGGGGAAACAGTGTGTCAAGTTTTATGAAACGAATTTTAATTATGATAAAAAGTTGTTTTAAAAGTAGATATGTGTTTTAATTATTTTAAAATGCAAACAAAGTAAAACACCCATTAAAGATAAAACCAAAGAATATATGTAGAATTTTAACCCTTTTAAAAAAAGTCTTGGTAGTTTAAAAACATACAGTTAGCGGAAGTAAGTAGAGGTACAGTGGAGTGGAAGGAAGATTTAGATAGGAAAGAAACACATGTTTTTATTTAACACAAGTCAAACAATTTATAATGATAACTGTTTATAAAAACCTCGGAAGTTTCTTCAATATAAGTTATATTTGTTTTGACACCCAGTGGCCAAACAATGTGCAATTTATCCTTGTTCAATTGCAATAGAAACACAATTAACACAAACAAGGCATTGGCCATGAAAAAGGCGAAGACCGACTTGTTTCTTAATTCAATTAGATCAGCTGCAATACGAGCCTGATTTCATTTTTGTTTACGCGCATTTAGCAGACGACATCAGCACATCAACGCACAAAGCATTTTTTTTTTATATGTTTTAAGTTCGGTTATGGTTTACAAAAATTTTAATTTATTTAAACAATTTTTGATATGTTATTTGCCAAAAACGAAAATAAAAAGAAGAGAAAATAATAGGTTAGTATGATTGTCAAAAAGGGATTTCTGCAAAAAAACACCGGCTTGATCTAAGATTGTTAAGTTGGACCCCTGATTTGATGTTTTTTTGTTGAAATCCCCTGGAAAAATTTACCTCTTGTGTGGATTCATCGTATGTTATGTTTGTGCGTACACCAAAGGGCCATTTAACGTGTATATTGTCCTTGTTCAATTGCAATAAGAAGACAATTAATACGAAAAGCGCATTAACCATAAAAAAGGCAAATACCGACGAGTCACGTAATTCTTTTAGATCTTTGGCAATTCTGGCCTAAAAAATTTCAAAAACCGTATATAAAGGGTTAATAGTGATTTTATTGTAGGATATCATTAGAGCCTATTAAGTTGGAAATTTCCTGTAAAGACACGAAGTTCTGTAAACCAGAGATTTCAGAGAAACGCTTTTCTTCCTTTTACATTCACATGTGTATTGCAAGAGCTATACCAAATGAACTATGACACGCCACGGATGTGTGTGGTGAGTACGTTGCCAGGTGATTTTGACAGTTTAGGTAACTCATTTGTTGTTCCTCTTGCTTGCTGACGAAAGCGTCAAAGGTTAATCTGTTGAATAGCTCCTGGGTGGTTTTTGAAGCGACGCTTATGGAGAAAATAAGTTTTGTAATTGTAAAAAGAAGAACTGTAAGCAAGAAGAAGAATTGAACTTTGGTGAAAAGTCTGCGGGTCTCAACAAACCTATTTGATTATTAGACGAAAAGCAATTCGGTACTCTTATATCGTGACACTACAGGGTTATTCTTTAAAAAGAACGGACGGCAAACGCTTCTCATAAATGTATAATCCTTTTCTTTTTCTTGTAAAAATACACAATGAATTAATACAACTCAATTTCATTTTTCTTACTAAAACTAAATATCCTAATGACTGGACTAAGACAAGAAAAGAAATATGATCACAAAGCCTAGAAAAAGCTACGATTGGCTTGTGCTCTATTCCCACGAAATGGAAAACATAATCGTAAAACTATACACTGAAAACTTATTGTTATTCAGGACATTTCTGGCCATTGGCTTGAGCAAATCACCTTCCACTTAAAAAAGTTCAAGTAGCAGATATTCCATCATACTTTTTACTCCTGTAGCAAAAGTTTTAACGACTGTTCAAGTCAATTCTAAGAACGAAATTCCTGTTCCACAGCTATAATTTTGACATTGCAACGGCATTACGAACTTAATGTTGACAGAAAGAACTGGCAGTTGGAGCTTTCATCAAGATGAAATAAGTATCCAGTTGTCTCAGTATAAACTTCCTAAAGTACCACCTTCGAAGTCCGCGATTCACTGTCTGACTTCGAACATCCAAATGGAGCATCTGCAGCGAAGTTGTGTCCTTCGACAAACTGACCTCCACTCTCAAAGTTAATTACAAGCAGACTAGGGGAATACTTTATGCTAACAGAGCAGCCCAAGGTGGACGGTGTTGGATTGCTCAAAGTTTTAATGGATCACAAAGGAAGAAGCGCCCATTAAAATGCAAAACTGTTCAAAACAGACAAATTAAATTTTCCTTATGCGCAAAACACAGAAAGAAAACTTTGCACGATTGGATAATCTTATTCGTTGGAATGTTGCCAACTGCTTGCAAACTTCTCATTATTTGGATCTAATTCTAATGTGTAGTCGTCTTTCGCAACGTTTATTATTTACTAAACTTAACTTGTGCTGGAAGAAATTTTATAAAATATTATTGTAATTGATGTATGCACGTATAAATCCACATTTAATTATTAAGAAAATCACACAACGGGATTTCCTTTGGGAACTAACAACAAGCAATCTTACCTGCTCAACGGGATCGTTATCGATGGGGAAGAGATATTTGTCGATCAAGTCTTTCCAGAACTGCAATTCTGAACTGGACAGAAAATCCACCTCACCTTTACGCAAGTCGGGGTCTTCAATCCAGTAGGGATTGGTAAGAAAATCTCTTTCTTGCCTGGGCTCCGACGAAGTATCAGTTTTGGAGTCTTCTGACTCATCATCAGATTTCTCAGCCACCGAGGACAATAGATGGTGATCTTTTGAACCGCTTGATGTTGTGCGTCTCCGACCGTGACGGTGCGAATGTTGATCATGCGGATTTATGGTTTGTTCAATGCTGTCAATACGATTTTTTATGGTATCCAGCGATTCTGCTATAGTGCTCAGTTGTTGTGTTTCATCCGACGTTTTGCCATGCGTGCAAAATATGCAACGGAAAAGACCGGCCAAAGAAAATTCTACGGAACCTTCTTCGTCTCCATTGCTGCCGACACCGCCCTGCAGGAAGCTTAACATACTTTTTTGCTTAGCCTGTTTAGAGGCCTCTTCAGCTGCTTTCTTTTCGGCTTCAAGTTCTTTTTTAGTCTTCTTGGCCACCACTTCTCGGGTACCCCACGAGACAACATTTAGGTTGATAATGGAATATAAAATCAGCAGCAAGTACATAGAAGGTATCGATAGTAGATAAATAAGACCCGCTGTTATACACCAGAACTCCTGGGGATGCAGACAGGCCGCTATGAAGAATGAACCCACCATAGAAATCAAGAAAATAGCCGATGGCGAACCTATACCGTCCTCGCCTAACTGCAAAGCCGTACCAACAATGACAGCCATCATAATGAGCGCATAAGCAGTGGATAAGACCTGGGCCACAAACAGTTGTATATTAGACTTGCAGGTGAAGCAAATAAACATGAAGCCCAATATGGGTACAATATTGTAATGAAATGAAGTCCAGTTGTCTATACGAAAAGCAGCCACAAAAGCACCCACCAACATAAGGAAAATCGTACCAGGGCCAAGAATAGTACCGCCCATCAACATCATTTGATAGAAGATATACAATAAAGAAATGTTATCGTTGATTTTAATAGTACGCTTAGCATCGCCTAGCAAATCCATAATGTTGGCAATGGTGGAGGGTACCCAACGACGGCGCTGATTGTAAAATTCATTGAAACCTTCAGGACAGTGGGTGTAGGCATCCGAGGCAGCTGAATACTCTACACGATAGCCACGCTGCAATAGCAAAGTGCACAGCCAACGATCCTCTCCCTGATCGTATTGTACGTAGTGACGAGCCTCGTCTGATTGGGTGGTGTATTTCTTCATAACATTGTCGTCCATCAAGGCTTTGCCACGGAAGAGAGAGAAACAGCCTGGGCTACAAAGTACACAACCGATCATGTGTTCGGTGGCTTTTTGCAGCCAATGACCAATAGCATATTCGAACAATTGATACCACACCATGGGACCGGAGCCAACAGGATGAATACGACCGCAAGCAGCACCCAAGTTCTTGTTCTTCTTCATTAAATCTACCAGTAAAGTGACGGCATTGGGCTTGAAATCGATGTCGCCATCTAAAGTTAACAGGTAAGTATTTTCGGCTATGGTGTCCTTACGATCCACCGATATGGGCAGCTCCATGAGACGATGACCCAACAGGTAGTACATGTACATTACTTGAGACCAACGCTTACGATGACGTATACGATCTTTATCCTTTAAATGGGCAATGAATTTCGTTTTGCCGGGCAGAGTCCACACCAAACGTCCACCATAAGGCGTAGGATACTTCTTGGGAGGACGCAAACGTATTCTGGTCTGATGAATTTCGGAGGCAGCATCATCCATGGTGGCTACTAAAAGTTTTACGAAACGATTTACTTGTATATCGTCATCGCTGTGATCGGAAATTTCAAAGGCGTCATCAAAGAAAGTGTGAGCTAAAAATTGCAAATTTCCATTAAAAAGGACACATTTTTGTCTAAAGAAAATATTCACACTCACTTTCAAATTCATAGTAATCTGGATCAACGATTCTCAAATACTTTTGAGCCACTCGCCGGGCACACTGATCCTCATCCATGCGCATGATACTCTTTAAAAACTCTATCATTTCGTCCTTCGTTTCGTGCCACATGGTGGCACAAGAATATATTCTGGTAATGTGATCAGACGACTTAATGGTGGGTTTGCTTTGTATGGCCGAACCATCTGTGTGCACCGATATAGTTTCATAATATTCGTCGCCTTTCTCCTTTTCGATTTCCGACAGATCCTTAACACACAAATATTTCCGTTATATGATTTGAAATGAATGTTTCAATTAAATATTAAAGGAAAACAAAAATAAGTAACGGATAATTTAGGCAATTTTTTATTAAAAGTTCGGGGGAAGAGACAAATTTTCACCACAAAACTTTTATACAAATTAGAATATGTACTTGCGCTGCCCTTCAGTATTTTTCAAGCAAACAACAATTATGTATGTGAAATGTTTTTTTAATTTTCTTATCAATTCACAAAAGTTCAAAATTAAACAGTGTTATAAAGCGTTATTTCAAAATATTTACATTCTATTATTAAATTTTATTTTTTAAATATACAAGAGTTCTCAAGACCTGATTATTTGAATTATTATAAAGTCAAGCCCGTCAATTGTCCATTGTCTGAACATTCTGAAACGTCAACAATTTGTAATTGACTTTGTCCACTCGAAAAAGGCCAACTGAACCAAAAGACCTCAAACTCCAGATAAAGTTAAAACGGACTTTAGTAGCAAGTAACGTTTATGGTGTGTAATTAGCTGCTCCGTTAGGGACTATCCTTATTAGAGTGTGGCACAGAAATCTGGTTCATTTTTATCCTTTTGTGGTCAATCGCTTTATTCTTATGTTTTTGGTTGGATTTAAATTATGAATAACAAATAGGCCTTAAACTGCAATATCAATAATATTTCAATCTTAAGTTTCTGATATTCGGCAACGTCTTTAATGTGACGTTAACACTCGCGCTTTTTGTTAGTTAATATTCATTCAAATGCACTGAGAGAATCATGGAAACTGTTGTTGAACATGACAAGAACCAGAAATGGGCATCCTTTTCCTTCGCAGCTAAATATTTCTGATTCATTTCATTTGACAAGAATTTCGAAATTGAAAGAGCCCATTTAAATATTTAAAATTTCTTTAACATGTTTGTATAGAATTAGTAAAACCAGGCCGTAGAGTTGCTCATCAGCTGATATAATCTGTCGCGTTAAAAATAAAACGTTGTGGTGGTTATATAACAACTAGTAGTAACGTTTGTCATGGAACCGTCTACCAGAAATAGATTTTTCCGCTGAGCAAAAGTAAAACATTATTAATTGACAGCGGGCAGGCAAGTCTGCTTGTGGTATTGCATTTTGACTGACTCAGGCCCAAAGTTGAATTTCGCTATAAATTTTACACCACACGATACAGTTTTACGGTTTCTACCCCCCGTACAGTCAGTCCTCGATTATACGTAATGGCCGTATAGTCGATTTGCCGTTATATTAGAGTAACAATTGAGAATAGTTTTCTGTTTATTATTTATACGTTTTTACTGCGTAAGTTTCAAAATTAAACACAATTTAACACATATGGTTATACTTTTCTGACTCACTGTATGCCTACATATACCAATTGCATTTAATTATTTAATCAACAATGAAAACATACGCTTATAGACTTTAATAATATACAGTCTGTCAATAATGAGTTTGCACATTGAAAACAGACACGGTTTAGTTAAAATTATTCGTGAATTCATGACATTTTTGTTCTACAAAAATATTTTTTTTGTACATATTTCATAAATTTATATGTATTTACGGAGATCATGCCGAAAAAAACTTTCGATATGTTCAGAACAAATAAAAAATACAACAAAAACAAATGTTTACTGCATTTCACACTGTTAATGAATTCTTTGGACAAAAATTTCCTTGCAGTTTTGGTGTCAGTGGGCAAGTTTTAAATTTAGTTTGAGAAAACTTAATATTTAGTATGGAAAACTTTAGCATCTACCAAACATTGTAAACGATTTTCCATTGATCCTATTAATGTCATTCTTCTGATATCGCTGTTTTGAGCGCTGCCATATTTTTTTGCAAACGTTTAGCGACCCGTTTTTTTTTAAACACCCGTAAATTCTCTATAGAACTGAGATTGGGTCTTTGGGCGTGTGTATCGATGACGTGACGACAGTTATATAAGTCTTGAGCAAACAATATATTTTGACAGATGACATATTTTCCACCACCTGCTACTTTTTTTTGGCCAACACGTCCAACACACTTACCTCTGTTTTGACATCAGCTTGATCGTCCCGTCTTCTATTCATGGCCATTGACTGGTCAATTAAAAGTGCACAATACATGGGCTTGACAAACAATTTTTCCGTTGTAGCCAAACGTTCGCATTTGGGCGTCCAGATGTGTAAACCAATCCAGGTCTGCGACAACAGCCACAGTATCCACGCCCATGCCATTTGATTGGTAACAAAGTCATTAAATCTAAAGTTCGAAGGACTCGTAAAGAACAAATAATCAGGAATGGTATCGTGAAAGAAACAGGGATCATCAATGCGTATGCCACAGGCCGCTATCAGCATGGACACGGCAACGGGCACCGTCAAACTGACCGGAAAGGCGTAACTGAAACCTTGTATTAGAATTTTACAAGCGAACTTGCCAAATATGTAGCACAAGTAGGACCCGAAAATTTGTATCAAGAGAACATAGATCACCGTGTTGTAGGAAGCCTCAATATCGATGCTGTCTATGTTCGCCGCATCAATCGTATCCGGCAAACTGTTGGTCAACGAGGTGGCCAGTTCGTCTACGGAAATTTTGTGGGGTCCAAAAGCGTCGCTGAATAAACCGAAAATATTTCCAGGTTCCTCTCCCTGGATCCAATAGATCAACAATGTCGAACATAGAAATAGTGCTATTTTCCATATGGACAAAAACATGTGACTGAAATATCTGGTGTATTTCAAGTCGTCTTTAATTCTGCCCAAGGCCCGTATCAAGCCGAACGAAGATTGGGAGGTGACATAGTTTTCCCACCAGCCGCACGACACCATCAGACAGGCCACCGGTATGACCCACAATTCTTTACGATTCTCCAAAAGAGGCCAGATAACAAAGCCGGTCACTTGGGCCGCTACTGCTATTAAATCTATTAACATTTTGGCAAAACGTTTGCCCTCTTTGCTGGTGCGTGACATTAGGCCCAGAATACCGGGTATCACGCACAAGCAGTTTGTTAGCATGGCACCCTGAATGGCATCCAATTGCGGCAGGACGACAAACATGAGCAAAGCCGTGCCAAATGCGTTCAAACTTTCCATTATAAACATGAATAGAAAGTGGCTCTTGTGGGGCACTTTAAACGTCTTAAAGAAGCAAATACGCACTGAGCGTATAAGAGAACCCACTTCGGGTATTGCAAACGCTATCAATAAAGCCCAGATCCATGCTATACGCTCTTCTTCCGGCAATTTGACAACAAATGTCTTATCACGACCCTGTGAAAAGGAAAACAAATTCATATAGTTGATTTTCTCTCTCTCTCTCTCTCTCTCTCTGTGTCTCTGCTAATTCTCATTTACTTACTAAGTCTTTATTGCAATACTCTATTCGTTTGTCTTTACGGATCTGTGATGTCATAAATAAAACACAGCCTTTGGCCACCACACCGCCCGCCAACACCACCACGAATGTTAAAATATATGCAAAGATTTTTAAGATTTTCACTGTTAGTTCTAGACACTCTTGATTTGCCGTCGAGCCTGTTTCTATTTTAATGGGTGGATCTCTGAAAACATCCCAGCCTTTTGTTTCCTGTATAGTACGTTGGCTGAAAAAGAGATAGAAGACAAATTTTATGTTGCTTTTTTTTTAACAAGATTTATTTAATTTTTTCACAGTAATAGTTAAGGAAACGCAGGTTGATACATTTCCTTCTGACTGTTCTTTAAAGTTGCCTCAAAGTTCACATAAAGAAATCATTTTCTTGTTCTAGATAAACATTTTGACAGTTCATTTTGTTTATGGATGTAAGTATTTCTGTGCTTAATGGTTTTATAAGTAAGTATATCGTTACCTGAATATAGAAAGGCCTCGTTTTTTTCTTAAGTCGAGTTCTTTGGAAATTTCAAAAAATGATCTTCCGACCAACACATCTTTGGAAAACTAAAAATAACAAACTACAAAACTTTAAAACGTTACTTAGGGCCTTTCTCTATTAAGGTATCGATGGGTCTTTGCCGCAGTAAAATTTGTTTCTGTTAGTTTTTTTTTAATTATAAAAAATTTCATCATCAAATTCGTTATTATTTTTATAGAGAAACAAAGACGAATGAAGAGAAATATCAGAAATACTAATCTGCAGCTCACTTCATGTACATTTACATATATATATATATGTATGCAAATTGCAGGAGTTGCCCAGTACCAGCAACTCCTTAACACTTACTGCGCCCTCTCTTCAACCAGCTCAACAGTCGATCGACAAAAGCGGAAGCGTCTGAACAGCGACAAAACGACCTTAAATAATTTTCTGTTGCCAACCGTCCTTCTAATTGTTATTAACTTGCGTATGTACGAGTATGTGTGCAAGTGACTGTGACATTTCCAATCTCAACTTCCCTCATAATTTTCTGCCACACCTCAAACAAAGTGGCCACAAATTTGAATGTACAAACAAAAGTATGTTGCAGCGTAAAGCGGATTTTTGTATCGATCTCGTGCCTCGTTACTGTATTTCTCGCACACTTTGGATTCTTAGTCATAATTAGAAAACAAGTTTCCTTTTATAGCCAATTGATTTTCTTATCATTTTCGAGCAATAATTTTTTATCTGTCATAAAATGTCAACTCAACTTAATTTTGGGCCAATAATGAATTAATATAAATTTTTTTTATGACATTTTCCAAAAATTTTATTTCTTTCAATATTTATTAAATGATTTTCAGATTTTTTCCCGCAATAAGAAAAAAGATAATAAAGCTGTCAAACTAAATGTCAGTTTTAGTTGTTAAAACAGAACTGTTGGAACGTATGTTTGTATATCATGACAACTGAGTTTATTTAGTCTAAAAACCAAATATATAGTTATTTTTTGTATGTTTTCTGGCCTTCTATATGCCGATATTTCTGCCCTACTCATCTGTAGAGCCTGAAACCTTTGAGAAAGTTGAATATACAATATAATCATATTATTATCATGACTGTGTCCGTTAGTGTCTTCAATTCCTGATGAGTAGCCAAGTAAAACGTCCAGTTTAGTTGTTCGATATCTGTACCCAGCCCTAAGGACACAATTAGCTCTTACGTTGTGTTCAGTTATGAATCAGCTGTTTTGTTGCTGCTCTACCTTCTTTCTACCTTCTTATTTTGTTCTGTTGCTGACAGAACCTGCAGAAAATATAATTTAACGTTAAGCCTCTTTTACACTCTGTTTTGTATTATCTAACAGTGGCTTTTCCACTTTTCCTATTCTATGTAGTTGCGTCAAAAATTAACATTGAAAGCGGCTTTAGACGGTAATACAAGTCGTACGTAAAACCAAACAGAAAATCATATGAAATTGTCTTCGTATTTTACAAATGAGAATAAATATCTTAGGACCGATTTTTGTACGTTTACACGATTGGTAAATTTGCACCAAAAATTATTTTTATTTTCTATTGTTTGTTTGCCCTATTTGTTTACATAAAAATACATCCCTGATCTAATGATGTGCGAAAGAATTTTGAAAATTTTAAAAAAAGGTGAGAGCCGTATTTTTCTTCTATGTTGTATGGTTTCATTACACATTAAGTTTTGACCATAACATCCGCGCTCTTCTACTCAAAAGTTTTATTTGTATTATCATCTAAGTCCCCTTTTACACACGGTTTATAATGGTTGCTTGTACAATTGCGTTTTTAGTTCCATCTGACATAACCTACAATAGTTCTCAACAGCTGTTTGTGAGCAGATTTCGTTTTTCATTTGTTGCAGAGTTTTAGTTTTCCAGTGAGTTTTCTGGTTTCGTGTTTCTGCAAACATTTGCAAGTAACAGCCCTAAAATTGGCGCCACAAAAAATTGTCTTGCAAAACAGCTGATGTCAGTCGCTTTACCAGCTCAAATTAGAATACACTTTGATTTAAAGCCTTAGTTAGCATCGGAAATGCAGGCTGACATTTACAGCAGCACCTTTTTTTTGCGTTTACACACCATCTCTGCAGTTTGCAGAGCGAAAATTGACAAGCACACAGTGAAATACGTGGTGTATAAAAGTGGTTTTAATGGACAATTAAAAGTATTAAAAGAATGTGAAATTTGTGTTCTTCAAAGATTTTTAAAAAGCAACTCAATGGACGTAGAAAAATCTTATCTTGTTATTTATTAAATATTTAAAAAAATTTACAGGTTTCAGAAAACCTACTCGCAACTGCAAAAAGCAAAGCAAAGAATGACGCGGTGGCCGTTAGTAAAAACTAATTAAGTTTTGAAATCATGTTGCTGTTTCTGTTTGGTGAGGACGCCGCCTTAAACACGATCAACTCGATATGATTTCTTTAAGTTATTTCTTTCCTTTCAAGCACATTTTTCTTTCAGTCTTTTTGGCCAAACCAGACATTAAACAATTGAAAGATTGAAAAGGAAAGAAAAAACCAAGAGAATACATTCCTTTCATACTTTCATCTTAAACTTATAAATATTAATATGGTGAACGTGGTGTGAATACGGGTATCTACATATTTATGTATGTGCTTTTGTTTTCTTTTCATTAAAAATAACTCACCTTCCGCCATAAATATCTTGTGTCAATGGTGTGCTCTCGTCATCAGTAAAGTTTTCATCGCTGTCGCCCGTACCCGGTGGGGCCAGAGGGCGATGCTTTATGTTCGACATCTCTCTCTATATCCCACGGCTGCACACACTCAACCACACACTCGCAATTCAAACAATTAAATCAATCGAGCTCAACTGGTTACAAACAAACAAAAAAAAAACACCAATTGAAATAAAGTTACTAATTTCGATGCTGTTGTTGTTGTTGTTGTTGTTGTTGTGTGGAAGCGTTGCGGCAAAAATGACAAAAACAAAATTGAGTTCCAAACATAAAATCAAACTATTGAATCTGCAAAAGACAAAAGAAGAACACAAAAATGATACATGAGTAAAACTGTCGGATTAATAATTCATTTTGCGAAAAAAGTCTATGAGGATTTTATATCTTGAGGCAGACGGGGCTCCATAAATTTTATTTCAATTATAAACTTTGTTTGTTGTATTTCAATAAACCTTAAACAAATTATTTCTGCAAAAATAAATACAAGCAAAAAAAAAAAAAAAATGTCAGAGATATTGCAGCTTAATGGTAATAATGTTGCAAGTCTAGTTTGTGTTAAAGTTTTTCTTGGCCCCTTTTGACTTTTCGTGCTCGCTGCAACGCATTCAAATTTGTTGGCAAGCTGTTGATAAACAAATCTTAAATTTATTATAACGAATATTTATTATATTGTACAATTGCTTTAGATATTTTATTTTATTTTATTTTAGTTTATTCTTCTTTTTGCCAGGCGCATTAATTCACTTGGTTGGGTTCTGTTGCTGGTGGCATGACGCGGCTTTGTTCAAATCAGGTTCTCTCTAACTCGTAGCATTGACAGCGTACGAACTCGGCCGTCTAGTTGTTCAGTTGTCTAGTCAAAAGTTTATCTTTTTAAGCTTTTGTAATGCCTTAAAGTGGAAAAGTTTATAATGTCTTGCTGCTTGGCACGAATGCAGCAACTGCAGTTTTATGTCTGTGTGTGTATGTGTCTTATTTTAAAGCTTAAGTTTTCTGTTTGCGGTCTTTTCGTGCCTTGCAACACGATACATTCCCTTTTTTGTTCAAGGACTTAATGGTTCTGGTGATTGAGTGTTATTGCATAAAGTGCATGTTGGCTTAATGCAAAACTTTAACCCTTTTTGCACCCTGTATTATAGCAGACTCTTCCGGTCTAAACGTTTGTAATGCAACCGACATCATTAAGTTGTAAAAACTTAAGGCGAAAAAGTTAAATAGTATATTTTTCATTTAAAACGGAAACTTTGGTCTTAAGAATATTTCATGAAGCCACCCACTCCTCTTCGTAATTATTGAAGTTTTTAACTCCTTTTTGAGTTTCAACGATGGCATCCTACAAATGTCTATCCTTTCAAAAATTTCGACAGGTAAAAGTCTAACGAAATCAAATCTTGCGATTTCGTTGTTCAGTTGATAAAACCTGCCTGTGAAATGACAGTTCCCTGAAATTACTGCTACTAAAAAGTGGCATGAGGCACGAGGCACGAGTCACATGTCCATTTAACATTTTTATCCGTATCATTTAACTTAAAGTGGGCCTCTGCACTGACGATGATTTGAAACTCAGTTGCTGTTTATGTTCCGGCGACAGTTGAGTTTTTTGCTGATCATCAGTTCAAAAAAAAAAGAGATAAAAGTCACAAAGGTTTGCTTTCCAAAAGGCCAAGTTCCTGATAGGTGATATGAAATCGACTGTCTCAGCCTCGCACTTTTACGGGCAGTGGCAAATCTATTCTTTCGAAAATCAAGGGGTCTTCAAATGGCGCCATTAGACATTGACGGCCTGTGACCATCATGTAAATTGTCTAATTTATTGTTTAAATGATAAATATTTTTTATCAAAATTAATTTAATTTAATTTAATTAATTTATTTAATTAATTTTTAATTTATTAATTAATTAATTTAATTAATAATTTAATAGTGCGTTAGTCCAAACATATTTTGCCTGTAAAGTTTTTGTTTTTTTTAGCGCCGTAAGCTATTTTTGGAGGGATGTTAACAATGTTAACAAAAATTGCCGTATATGGAACGATGACAACCTATAAGAGGATCTTGAGATGACAAAATATCACCAACATGTTATTGCCAACGGCGAGCGCCACAAATTGATGATAACCGATTTGTTTTGGGTTCCACCGAATGATGTGGACATAGATGATACATATGTGGTTACAGCAGGGTGACGCTATATGGCGCACAAAGGATGCCACGATGCACATTCTGCATGCACGATTTTCATGTAGGGTTATTTCTCGCAGAGTTGGCCTGACTTGGCCACCAAGATCCTGCCATTTGATGATACTACAGCTTTTTTCTTATGCAGTTGCCGGAAGACGCAGCTCCATATCAATGAGCCGCAATCGACTAATGCCTCTCAAGCCAACATAAACGCGACCATTGGTCACATTCAGCTGGATGTGTGCGCCAGAGCCATTGAAAATTGTACCACTCGGATCTTTGGCATCGTAAGAAAGTATTGCAAAGATTTTGAGAATTTTTTTAATAGTATCGTACACGTGGCCTGTTTCATTACATGTTAATGTCTGCCCTCTCTTATTGGAAAACCCTGTGTAAGTGAATTTTTGAGATTGTGCTTCTAAAACTCGATATTGACTGATAAAGAACATGATTTGCTTTTTTATTTTTAAGAAGAAACAAAATTTTGAGATCATTCCTTAAGCGAGTAGTAGAGATATAGTTTTCATATTTTGCTTTCAAGTTGTCAAAAGGTTAATAAACTTTAATAATGGTTTTTTAACTAATTACAGTGTCTGTATGTAGGCGAAATAGTACCCAGGTACATACATATTAATGTATGTACATGTGCGTCTACTTAAGATTTTGTCAAAGAATTAAATGACAGACCTATTCAGTTTCGAAACGCCAAACAGATGCTTAAATTTGTTTGTGTCCGGGATGTTTATTGATAATTTGATTCTGACAAATGTTCTCACTAAATTGCCTAGAATTAAATAGTTTAACGTTACAGTGCGCTCGTCATAACGTCAACTAATTAAAATGTGTAAATTTAAAATCCTAATATTAGATGAGCGTTAACAAGGAAATTACTTTCTAAATTTACCCAAGTTAATGGAAATTGCTGGAAGGCAAACAGCTTTAATTTCACTTCTTTGAAATTCTAATGATGCATTCTTTTCAGATCAGTCTATATTTATGTGATTTTAAGCGCTTGAAACGTATCATTCGCATCACTGGCAGCAGCTTGACAAAATAAAAGTCAATTTAGTTTTTTAAATATTTCTTAAAACGGACAGCCAGATGACTATTACCTGTTTTTCGGGTACTTTTCATCATGCTGTTGTAATTTTGCCATTTAATCCATTTAAACAAAATTTGCTTATTATTTGCAAATTGCCTGATCACTTTTTCAGTTTCATATATAAATAAAGATCAGCTGATTATCTCGTGCTTGTTCGAACTTATTCACAGAAAAAAAAGTTCATACAATTTTGCACAGAAAATGGGGGAAAATTCGAACTGTTTTGTTATGCATCTGGAACAGAACTATTATTGATATTGATTGTTGGAAGCGTGTTTATTCTTTATAAATTAAAACAAAGCATAACCAACAAATTACATAAATTAAAACAAAAGAAAAGCATATCCAAATATCCCCGAAAAAAATGCCAACAATCAACCATCAATTGCGTTTAAAGCCGATTTTTTTTTCGTTTAGTTTCAGATGAATATTTTTAGAATTTTCGTTTGGCACTAATGAATTTATTGGATAATTTCTTTCTCTCTGCTTAATGAAACAACCAACTGGCACAGAAGATATTTTTCCATATTTTGCAACTCTGATGATTTCAATTAAAATCTAAACCAAAATTTATATCGTTGACAACACTGTTTGCCGACATTATGTCTGTATTTCATTCTATATTTGACTAAAAAAGACCGATTATTTACGAAATCCATGAATTTCTCCTGGTTTTTTTATTAATAAATTAATAAAATATATACAAAACATATGTATGTATATCCATATATATGGTAAATTTTGCAGAGACTCAAAGTAACGCACTTTTAATTTTTTTCCGTCTAACTGTTAAGTTTTATTTAGGCAGCTGCAACGCTTAGCGCTGATTATATTTGAGAAAATTTTAGCAAAATCTACCCACCAACTGGATTTTATTTTGTATGAAGAGTCTCGCCAAAATCTACTAGATTTGTCTAGAAATCTGATGCGAACTAGACTTCCAAAATAGTGTCTTTTAAACTGTCAGCTTAATCTTGCTAATCGCTGACCTATTCACACCGCATCGTTCCCCTAAACTTGTAATATATAATTTAAAAATATTTGCTTTTTCTTGAGCTCAATTTAGACGGGCGACTTTTATGAGAACATTTCTATACTTATTAACTATGTTTAAGGGGAAGCCCCAACTTCGCTAATAATTCATATACTCGTAGTGAATATAATATAATTCATATTTATACTCGTAATGAAAAAAAAGCTAAAGATACGTTTTGTTTAAAGTTGAGATTTGCTGGATGTTTTAGAGCGGAAGTGTCCACCGAAAAAGTGTACGAAAGTGATCTGGAGTTTTGACGAAATGGCGTGTTGATGTTATCCAGAGCGCACTGTGCTTCAATTGATATACATACATAGTTTTTGAAACGGAATATATAGAAATAACAAGACAAAAACTCCATTCTTTATGACGTACGGCCTTTGCAAAAACAACAAAACAAAGAAATATTGCTTGTGCTTTTGACATTAATTAATAGTTTCAAATTAAAATATGTTGTTAACCTTGAAAGTGTGATTTAAAATATCTAGAAACAACAAAAACAAAACGGCCAGTAAAGGGCGTGTTAATTTATATCAGATCGCTTACATTACGTACATACATACATACATACATACATACATACATACATACATAAATATATTTATGAATAACCCCGACAAAGAAATGTGTTGTTATGGAATTAATATGAACAAAAACATTAACATTTTGTTTGTCAGATTTCAATTTTATACCAAAATGTAATCAAAACGCCAATGAAGTATTTTTTGTTCATGATGCTGGAGCCTCGTTTGTCTGGCAGCTGTTTTAAGGGTTGGTATTCTGTACGCCATTGTATGTGTGTGTGTGTGTGTGTGTGTGCGTGTGTAGGGCTGTGAAATCTTGTGACCGTAATATAAAGCATTCCATGTTTTGGTACTTGTTCTCATTGAGAAGAGACAAAAATGTGCAGAAAAAGCAACAAACGTTAGAGAAACATCACAGCGACCGTGTGGCCTAATGGATAAGGCGTCGGACTTCGAATCCGAAGATTGCAGGTTCGAGTCCTGTCACGGTCGGAAAAACTTTTTTTTTTATTCTTTGTAATTTATGATGAATGGTTTTTATTTGCATTATTTAGAATATTTTCATTGTAATATAATATTTTGTAACTTTATAGGTGTGTCTGTATGAGGTATGTACATATATTAAGGGGGATATAGTGTTAAATTCTCCATTTGGTAACAAATTTTGAACATGGTACAACCCCTCATTTTGCGCCTAGTTTCCAAGAAAGTCCAAAAAATTATAAAAATTAAGAAATGTTGCATGTGAACGGCTTTAATGTTTAAAAAGGGGGCAAAGTATGTTGAGAAAAAATATTTGTATAACAAAAATATGGAATATCTGTCATACATTTAACTCCTCTAGGGATACCCTGGCCCCAGTTAGGGCCGTTAGGGCTAATTATATCTGATGATCATAAAAAAAGTAAAAGGGGTCGTGGGGAGGGGGGTAATATTAGCTTTGATCGGTCTAACATTTACCACTTTATGAGCGATTCAGGGATAATTGTACAATTTTTCTCGGATTTGGTCTCGATGAGCAGCCATTTATCTCCACACCTCAAAAAGCGCATCGCAATCAAAAAGATATACAAATTTTGAAAAATATAAGCGATATTCCGATATAGGGAGAAAATAAAGAGTGTATCTTGCTGACCCCTGCAAACATTTTGAATAACAAAGAAACTATTTAAAAGCAACCCCACTAGTGTAATCGCTACGCATTGCCATTCGTTAATTTGTTAGCGTGGTCAATAGGTCAGCGTGTGGCAAAATATTGCCGACCGATACGTTCGATGATATCGTGGAACAGGCGATAAGTCTTTTGCGAGAGAATAACCGATTCTAAATAACCGATGGTCATCAGATGCCCATCGATGTCTTAAAATTAATGGGGGACATTTAGTCCCTATATGCTCTGTTCGTGTCAGCAGCAAATTTTTATTGCGACTCTTACAGCAACAATCTGAATGTAAACAACTCGTAGGTAAAAGTTATTATGAAACAAATAAATTTGAATGAACCGGGTAGGTGGAAGTTTGGTCGATATTTCTCATTTTATTGAACTATACAGACAATAAATTGAAATCAAAATTTAAAAGAAATACATTTACTAGACATCAAATACATAATAATAATTATTCCGAAATATATAATTGGAAGCGATCAGTTTCTTTCCTATGGGCATTCACTGAGTTGATATGAAAAAGACTGGCTTTTTAGTGATTTTAATAAGATTTATAAGTTGTCAAGCCGTGATGAATGACAGTTTGTCAGGGACTGATAAACTGATAATTTCTACGTTTCTATTTATAGAAATGAAATTGCAGTCCTGTAGCGGTTAACAACGGCACCATTCCACAGTCTGATCATGTTACTCACCGCGGTAGCAATTTATATAGACGTCTTACGTAGCGCTGACACATTGAAGTCAAAAGACTGCACATAAAAATTAAAGCCTCAAAGCTGTGCTGGCTAATTGGCGCACACTCAAAACTGAGCCTTGACTGTAAAGTTTTGCTCTACAAAACAAGATTAAAACCAATTTGGACAAACGGCAGCATAGAATTGTGGGGAACAGCAAGTAGCAGCAGTATTGATTCTAGTTTTAATTCTTAGGGCCGTGAATGGTGCACCAGGGTACATAGAAAACACAAATAATTCACAGGTAACGGTACACGAAGTACCGTTTTTTTTTAAGGACGAGCTTTACAATCAAAGCTGCAACATTGTACGAGTATAAACCCGCTGACTCGACAACTTTCAAGAACTCAATGGGCCACAAGGCTTCATAGAGGTGACCTTCCTCCCTACTAACAACAAATATGTATGCAGTTATTTTTAATTATTTACATTTTAATACTTATTGCAAGGCCATACAAGGCATAAAAAATAAAATATGGAGGCACTGCTGCCAATTCAGCTATTTCTCGTCAAATCTAGCGATTTTTATAACTTATGACACTACATTTTTCTTTCATTAATTGATGCATTGATTGATGGAAAGAAACAATAAATGTTAAAAACAGCAAGCGATAAAAAATGTCAACAAAACATTTGTTTTTAGCTTATTTTATTAAGGGCTGTCAACTATTTCTTTACAAGAATAGGCAAAACAATGGCAAATCGCTTAATTTGGCCATAAAGCGCGTATTAAGCAACACTTTTAGTGTTTTTAAAAGGCCATTTAGACGATTTCAAAAGTCGTACGCCTCTCATGGTTTTTAAAAATTTTTCAAATTCCTTCAGACATCATTAGATCAGGGATGTATTTTTATGTAAACAAATAGGGCGAACAAAAAATAACATCCGTGAACAACTGAAATAAAAAAAGGCGCAAACAATAGAAAATACAAATAGTTTTTGGTGCAAATTTACCAGTGGCGTGGTAAGATTTTTATTCTCGTTTGCGAAATACGCAGATAATTACATATGATTTTCTCTTTGGGTTTACGTACGACTTGACCGTCTAATCCCCTTTAACTGTAATTTTAAAAATTTTACTCTTTTTTTCTTTGACAGCCCTTAATTTCTTATCGATAACTTTAGTAAATTTTTGACAGTTTGCTATATTTTTTAATACATCTGAACTCTGTGCAGGTAAATGTTCCTATTACACTATATTTGCACTGTTGTCCAAAACTGTAACAATGAACAAAAAATTTAGTGTCATAAGTGCTGGAGCTGTGGCCGGTTTTTCATTTAAGTGGCCGCCCATTATCGTTCAATTGTCACAGACTGATCTGTTCGCTCATTTCGGTCCTTCGGCCACTTTGACGATTAACAGTACGATTAAGTGCGGCAACTATTATGATGTTTGTTGTTCTTGCTATTTACTGAAAACAGCTGATGAAAACATGTGTGAAAGTGAAAAGACTTGAACTAATTTAATTTATTTGGGGAAAAAAGAAGGAAATTTCATAGGAGGCAGAATATGAACGATGGAAAGCGTGCAATGCATTGTTGAACGCAAAACGGTCAGTTAAATGACCGGCTCACTCCGTTCATTTGAATAATCCGTTCGATTTAATGCGGTCGTTGGCGGATGACACAGCGCTAAATGTGATGTAGATATTATTATTAGTTATTTGGCGATTTTTGTGGCAGAATAGCTGATTAAAAATAATAAACAATTTCATATCATATTTTTAAAGAATTTTTGAATCCGATTAAAGTGCAAATTCCGTTTCAGACAGATCTGGCTTTTTAATCAGTCGCGAAATAATAATTTCCAAATCTTGCCAACTTTCTAAACAAATTTCGTGATATATGTAACTTCAACACCAAAAATGGATTCAACAACTAATTTCAAGTTGTGCTCCAATTGAAGTTAAAGTTTTCGTAAAAGGTATAAATTTATTTGCCTACATTTTAGTGTTAAAATTTATCTACATCAGGTGGGTGGAATTTTTGGGACAGTAGAAAGACTTGCAATATTAAAAAGAAATAAATTTAATTAAAAAAAATAAGACAAAAATCAACAATAAATGAAATACAACTATTGCGAGTACCATAAAGAAAAATCATAAGTATGAAAAAACCATTAATTTGTACTAAAAGACTTTAATAACCCCTTTTTTGTTAGAAAATGTTTAGAGGTGACCAGCTTCTGTTTAATGCGCATTCACTGCGTTGGAGATTATACATAAATCACGATTTTGTTTAAATGGTTTTAAACAAATTTAACAAGCCAGAAGCCATGAAGATCGGTGTTGCAGGGCATTGTTAGTGGCCGCCAAAGTGCGTCGCGTGCTCCAAATATGATGTACTCGTATGTGTGCGTTGCATTAAGGTTTTGCCTTTTATTTTAATGAAAAACTAATCAATTTAAGGGAGGATGACTACTTAGTGCCTGCACCGCCATATCGAACTTTATCAGAAATGTTAACTTTCTGCTTCCGCGTGCATTTATCACTGCAATTAATGAATTCCGACACTTGGCGATTAGATCAGGTTTTTTCTCCTTCAAAATGGTTGCCGTTAGCTTTCGACGTCCTAAGACCGGCCTTTAATTTCCTCCCTGCATCTGAATATGCATCGTTTACATTCTAATCAATTTCGAATATCTTCTTAATCGTGGTGCCCTAAAATTCCTAATTTTATAAGTTTTACGCAAAACTAAAACATAAGTAAAAAAATTAGGCGGTTTGAATGGGCGTAAATGGTGGTTCATCGGTGCCGAAAACAGCTGAGAGCAAGAAAAAATACACAAAAAGCTTTATAATTGTCCTTGTAAGGCCGGGTTCTCCTAATTATTCCCGCCATACGCCTTCTAAGTTTTTTATGACCATATGAACCAACCAACCAACCAACTCTTCTTAAGGGGCTAAATATATTTTTTTTATAAACCCAGCCCCCAAAGGAGTTAAATTTGTAACCGATCTTCAATATTTTTCACATTTTTAGAATCCCTTCATTATCTTCAGGCATCAGGGTGGTTCCAGTACAAATTTTTTTATTTAATACCAACTTTTTTAAACTTTCCTGATAAGTGTCATTATTTTTTTCGTTTACTTACTATTATTAGGTCTGTTTAGTTCTTTCTGGGATAATTTTTGTGTAGTTTGACAGCAAAAAATACTTTTAACCTGAACAAAAACACGGTAACGGAAAAATGTGGTTTTTGGCAAAACCCAAAAAAAGAAGAAAAACCATTGCAATGAAAATTGTTATATAATTTTAAGATCAACTATAAGATTCTCTTTGCGCTTAACGGTTTTTGAGGCCATTGGCCAGAAACCACTTTTTTATTTCTTCTCTTTTTGGCGCTACAGTCCGTGGTGAACCTGGGCCTCAACCAACAAACTTTTCCAGCTGGCTCGGTCTTTCGCCAGTGTCCTCCAATTTTGCACACCAAGTTGGTTGAGGTCCCTCTCCACTTGTGTGCGCCATCGGTTCCGTGGGCGTCCTCTACTGCGTTGTCCCACAGGTTCGGAATCGATGGATGGGCCAGTGCACTCAGCGCAAAGTTGTTGATTGCTCTCAACTTGGCGAGAAGCCAGCAGCGATCCCTGAAAATGGACTGGTCAAGCTGACATACTGCCTCCTCGTGGCGCTACAGCACCCGCTTAGAGGTGAACCAAAGCGTGCAGCGAATCCCCTCTGCCCAGGGGTCTAAACCAGGACCCGGTCCTCCAGGTTTCGGGGGTTGTGCGTGGGGGTAACTTCCCTACCGTTTAAAAACACATTAGTTTTGATACAACCACTTTTTTATTTACTATTAATATAAAACCATTGAAATGTTTTTGCATCTGGTTTGATTCAACTGAGTTTTCTTATTGGTTATTCTTAATATAACGAAAATGCTGAGTGATTTTGAATTGTCCCAATTTACACGCAGTAAGAGTTTGGGCTTTTCCGTACAAGAAGCAGAGAAGCAGTAATTAGGAAAAGTTGACATCAGTCAAATGGCCAACCCTAAGAATTTTGCAAGGTTTGGTTTGTTTGAGGTAATTTTCATTTAAGTTTGATGCGATTTGAAGTTTTATACTTGTGAGATGATCCAACGTTGCGTGATTGTCCCGATATAGAGCCGACTCTTATGAAAACCTCAAAGAAAACCCTCCAACGGGGCCATTTGACATGAACACAAAACAGCCAACGTTTCTGCACTTTCTAGCGCAGAAGATATAAGTCTTTATGTAAAATAAGCCAAAGCGCGCACATAACAAACAAAGGAGCTTTGCGAACGGAGACGAATTGATAAATATCCCTGGTCACACTATCACTTACAGCAGTAAAGTTCTAAGCTGAACGGCTGACAGGATTCGGTCTCCAATACGTGAAGTTTCCCCCAAAATTTGTTCACTGTATTGCGAATTGTTTGCCCAGTTTGCCTTTACACAGTTCTTGTAAAATTCTAAAGCATTTCGTAAATCTAAGGCAACATATGACGTTCGCAAATATTGCCAAAACTGACTTTTTTATTAGCAGGGCTGCCAATATAGGAAACTCAAATTGGATTCCTATTATTTTAAGTAATAAAAAAAATCAAGTACAATAATAATAATAACAAATTTCTGTGATTAGAAATTGATTCCGTTTGCAAGGCAACCAAAAATTAGCGATATTATTAAGATTACAAAAAAGTAATTATCAAGAATCTATATAAGAAAAAAATTTAAGCCGACCACTTTCAATAGAATTGCCTGATATAAAAAAACTGAGTAAGATTTTGAGACAAGCATTACAGAAATAATGTTAGCAAATCTTTCAAATCTTGTTTCTTTCGGGAGCGTGACTGTTCCGCTCACGCTGCCATCTCTATTATAAAATGTCACCACATAATAGACACAATAAATACCGCTAGTAATTATTTCTCCATAATATAGAATTACTGCCCACGATGTCGAAATTTTAGTTATTTGTTATTGTTGTCAATGCCAGCACAACATTCGTTTACTTGAACAGTGTCATAACTCAAATGAGAAAACGAGTTGAATTTGCATAAGATCTAATTCAAATGCAAAAAACAAAAAAAACTAAATTTAAATATTTGGAAAATAATGAAATAAAATCAAAAGGAATTCTTAATTATACGGGACCGTATTATTTATATATAAAGTTATTAATTCGTTTATTTTGATTCGTGTTTTATTGTAAATAATTTAAAGAATGTTATAACGATTAATGGTTGGGTTTTTTTTTTTGTTGGCGTAATCGATTAATAATAATATTTAATCAATTATTTCACCTGTTAAGTATTTCATGTCTCATGTCACTTCCAATTCGAAAGTTTTCATCCCCAAAATACAATTCAGATTGTTTTCAAGAATCCCACTTAAAAATTATGAAATAAGTTTAACGGCAGTTATTGAAAAGTGCAACCAACATTTGTGCCAATTTTTGCCAGGTCAATCGCCTCTTCAAAGTGGTCAAACGCTTTGGAATGGCCAAGCAGAACCCAGAGTGATGTCATATCAGGGTCTGTTTTTGAATGTAGCTCCTCAGTTTTTTCAATTCAGCTGTAGAGGGGTCTGAAAACTGACTGTTTTTAAATTCTTATTAAATTTGTGACCCATAAGTATGAATTAATCTGTCGAAAGCTTTTGATAAGTAGGAAAGTATAGCAACTGGGCGATAACTTTTATCTGGCGCACTTCCACAATGACGGAAACGTAGAGGCTGTCTTTAATATGTTTACGAAGTGCTTTAAAAACGGGAGAATAAAAACTATTTTTAACCTAAAATTAGGTTGGACACCCACCGTCAGCTCCACCACAATCTGAGTTTACGCTCAAGATCGATTTAAAGACCCCTTCTCGTGTAATATTAGAGAATTCAAAACGTGTTGGTTGTCCTACATTCGCAGCGCTGTCAGTGCAGTAGTTGTCGGCGGAGTCACAACACTTAAGGTCCACTTTTGGCCTTGGTAGTGTTGTTGGAGAAGTCCTAGGTTCGATGTTTTCGAAAACTCTGCTAAGAAAAAAGCTTTGCTTGCACTCTATTTCATTTCATTTGCATATATGTTGGGCTTATATCTCAGTACACGTTCTCATTTCTATATGTATTCTAGCAAATTACTGGTAGTTGAGTTGGTTAATAAACGTAGAAAACGTCCAGTTAAGATTTTCTATATCTACATATATATTTTGTCCCAAGAAGTCTTTTAACAGATGCTTTTAAAGCTAAAGAGTGTCACCAGTTCTGGAGATGCCTGAATATTGTCACAACTAATTCCATTATTTTTAAAATGTATATTAATTGTCAACGCAGTTTCCAGCGTTTCATTTTGCCTTTTGTTGCCAATTTCAGAGCCGAAAAAAATTGTTCAGTTGTGCGTTGAAGCGAAAGTAGCAACTCTGGCAGGTTTTTCAACGGCGCCATCTTGATATGAACCAGCTGCCGTCCGAAATATATTTAAGTTGTTTGTTGTTTGTGTATCAATCATCATTACACTGCGACTCTCGCAGTGCTGAGACCTGTGACGTTACTGATAATTTTCTTAAAAAAAAAAAAAAAACGTAACAGCGGCCAAGTTATTTCGGTTGTTATATCACAAGTTTCGGCATCAATTGAGCGAGTGAACAACAAAATTTGTATATTTTCGGTTACAAGGTGGCAGCGCTGTAGCAAAGCTACAAAAAAATAGTATTTTTAGAGATTATAATTGTCAAATGGACTGCAGTGAAGTTCCATTGACCTCATCTTTCTGTTTTCCGCATAAAAGGCAGCAACACGTTTTTATTACAATTAAAATTATAATCGTCTGAAATTGTTGTGGAAAAATGCTCAGCTGGCGTAGTGTTGCCAACTGCTATTGCAGGTAATTATACAACCAAACAAATTGTATGTGGGATTCAAAGAACTGTTGAGTGTTACCCAACTTTGAGTTGGCAGCACGTGTTCATTTGGCAGCCGCATTTAACAGCTGATAGTTGGTTTTTACAGCGTCATTTCATTATCATGGCATTTGGAATGAGAATTATCCACAATTGTTTAATATGTCTTCAAAAACGATCATGTTGAGAGTGTTACTGCAAATGCTGAACGCTATAGGGATGTACCTCAATTAGCTGGCATTAATCGTGCTGATGTGGGGTTTTAACAAGACTTAGACTTTATAAACTTTTGCTAAAAGAATAGTTTCACGTGATTGGCCGCCCCCAGGCCGTATGATTTGACCTCTTTGGATTATTTTCTGTTATAGAAAGACACTTGTCTACGTCGCTAAGCCGGAGACAATGGAATACATGTCATAAAATTGGTCTATCCAATAAAGCCCGTTTCTTGAATAATAAACAAATATATTTCTTTGTTTTATTATGACTGTAGTTTGTGTAACTCCGGAAAACAGACCCTGTACTATGACCAAAACACGTCTTTCGTTTCAATCTCTAATCAGTGCTTTTGTTGCTTCGCACAAAATGGCATTCACTTAAAATATTTGCCATAAAAATCGATTATTCGGATCGGGGGATTAAAAATGCTAAAATAAAAAGTCTTGGAGTGAATTTGTCTTTCTTTGGTTTAGTTTTTTTTTTTCGTTTACAAGACAATAGTTTGCAACAAGACACGTTGTAAGTTTTTCGCTTAAAAATTCCGCTTCAAATAGTTTTTCCTTATTTTTTTTTTTTGGCTGCATTTTAGTTTTATGAAAGGAAAAAAGCGCTGGAAAACAATAATTGTCGCATTCATGTAGTAGATAATGAGCAAGTTAAAATGCATTCGTGGTATGTTTAAAATTTTTTCCTGCTCAAATACTTGTACTTGTGCAAGAAACCGGTTGACAGTAGAGTTTTGTTTTAACCCCAGACTCTTTAGCTGGTCGTTTATTGTTTTAACGCAAAATTAAAATTCAGGCTTTGTTTGCCTATTAAAAGCACCAACAACAGCAACAACAACAACAGCAACAACAACAATATATGTATACAACTTACGAAACAAAGGTTGAGAGTAGATATTGTTAACGATTTGTGGTTGCCGCTAAAAACAAACACGATTTGTACACGATTCTGTGCGAATGGGTCTATATGCCTGTGGAATTTTTAATCAGATTTGCTAAGTCGGACTAGAGTTCGAATTGATTTTGTTTTTGCAGAGTTTATGATTTCGAATTTCTTATGATTGATTCGTTTCGATAAGATCATCTAAGATCTTAGTCAAAAGTATTTTCTTTTCTCATCTATGGACTGCATAAATGCAGAATATGCATCTGGAAAACGCGTTGTCGTTCTGTCATTTTGAATTTTTCTTACACTGAAAATCTTCAAGTTGTTTTTTATGAAGAAAATTCATAAATAGTTCTACGGCCGATTATTTTGGTTTGATTTCAAAAAAAATGTTTTGTTTTCCAAACACATTTTCAACAGCCAAACAGCTGATTTTTTATTAACGCAGTAGTTTTTCCCCCTATTTATTTTTTCTTCTGCTTCTTCTTCTTTTGGCGCTACAGTCCGTGGTGAACCTGGGCCTCAACCAACAAAGTTTTCCAGCTGGCACGGTCTTTAGCCAGCGTTCTCCAATTTTGCACACCAAGTTGGTTGAGGTCCCTCTCCACTTGTGTGCGCCATCGGTTCCGTGGGCGTCCTCTACTACGTTGTCCCACAGGTTCGTTTTAATTCTTTTGTTTTGTGTAAAACACAACTACGGGGAAATTTTTTTTTGCATTCTAAAGGCATTGTAGAAAGGATTGTTAGTTTTTAGGCTTGAGATTAAAAATTTAACATTTTTTTTTGGTCCAATAAAAATAAATATTGATATTTTTAATAAAAAAAAAGTTAATTAGGAAAAAAATTTATACAAAATTTTTTCGAATAGAGAAAAGAAAAGAAAAGTTTGGTGTTAAAAAGGTTGAATTTTTTCTTTAATTTTTCCATGAAATAAAAGACGATGGCAAAATTCCAAACATGTTTGAAACCAACAGAAATAGTTTTATTTCTCGCTGTAGAAGCAAAATTCATAAAATATATATATAACTCAAAATATTTGGTTTTTTTCTGTGTACTTTCCAGCTGTCGATAAATCGATGTATAATAGGCGCCACCCCAATCCTTAGAAGGCTTCAAAACCATTGCCGGATATAGCGCTCATCAATAAGCATGACTTAAATTCTAATTTACTCATCCCTGCAATATAATAAACACATTTTCCTACCTCCCCAACCCAGTTCTGGTATAATGCACTGCGTATGTAGGGATTGACCCTTGAGAACAGGTCCCCAAAAAAAAAAAAAAAATGCAAATGATAAAATTATTTTATAAAAATAACTGCTCGTGTTTTAGGGTAACCACAATCGCCTCTGGCAGAGAACTCTATTCTTAATTTGCTGAATAATTTGAGTCCAATCGCTTAGTAGTCGCACGATCTGCCGAAAACCTTCTCGCTAAAGGCCACAGTCGTCAGTAGAATTAAAGTTTTTGGCCGAAAACTTACGAACATGGGACGGTTTTTTTTGTTTGGTAAAATTTCAGCAGTTTTGGAACGAACTTCGCGGGCACACGTTTCATGTCCAAACTGCCGAAAAAATTGCACAGCACGACCCAATCGACATGCCGACATCCTCAGCAACTTCTCTAACAACGATTCGATGATACGCCACAGGAATGGTCATCGCTTTCTCAACATTTTCATCGGTAGTTGTTGGGCTGAGCACATCCTCTCGACCTACTTCGAAAAGCTTGTACCTCTAGGAAACATTTTTGTCTCTTGGAGTACAATCGCCGTACGACACTGTTTCACTGTTTCGAGGGTACTCCATTCAATTCCATTTCTTGAACGCAAATTCTTTGATCGATTCGGCTCGACAGCAGTATATCGGCGCACACGCACGCAACGCAAAACACTTTGCCAGGAAAAGCAATAATCGTTTGTATGTGTCAGGCAAATTTTCACGATTCACTTTAGTTTGTGAACAGACCTCGTACGTGTGTCATGCATGTGCCGAACAGAAGTATCTAGAATATTTCTTTGAAAAACATTCATTTCATTTTTATTATTAAAAATAAGAACTAAAGAAGTATTGAAAACACGTTGTGGTTAAAGCAAAACCAAAATTAAGAAACAAGTTTTGTAATCTGAACATTTTGCACCCGTTCGATTAAGAAACAAAAAAAAAAAGTATTAATCAAGTTTTTTTGGTTTTTTTAAAATATTTTATGGTTTTTTTTTTAATGTGCCAATATTTAACTGTTTGTTACTCGCTGCCATAGATTTTATTGTTATAAAAGAAAAACAAAAAAAGATCAGTTTCTTAATCTGACCACTGGCCAGTTTCAGATCCAGCCAGTCTAAATAAAACTGGTCTCACTTTTAAACAAAGACGTTTTTTGTTGTTGCGTTTGTTGTTGTTATCTTTTATATTTATTGCCGATACATGTTCTTGTGTTAAAAATTTAATAATAAAACTTGAACACAAGAAAAACAAATAACAAGAAAATTAAATTTTTTTTATATGAAATTGTTGTTGTGGTTGTTTTAGAATTAAGTTATTTATTTATATTTATATTTATTTAACGCTTGCATGGCCAGTTGAAGTGAATTCAAATGTTGCTGACTCTGGTGGTTGGTAGTGATGGTGGTCGTTGGGGTCCGTCTATTATCCGTCTGTCTGTCTGTCTGTCTGTGCGCTATAATTTTTTCTTCTACACTTTTGCGCCTGCGTTTCGCTGAATCATATTTCGTTTTTTTTTTTTTTGCTGATGTGGTAAGTTGCACTGTTGCTTTTAATGGTTCAACATTCCCCTCGCTTCTATTTTGCTTTATTTCTTTGTAGCGCTTTACTGCTTTTAAAAAAAAAAAAATTTTATTTTATTACAGGCTGTTTGTGGCTTTTCAGCTGTGAATTTGTTTCGTACCTTTTTTTTTTGTACTTTCACTTTTAAATTTTGGTTTGTTCAGTTATTTTTGCTTGTTTGTAACTTAGAAAACTTTTCTTGTTTTCGGTGGATGATGTCTTTAGAAATATTTTATTAATCAGGTTTTTTTTTCGTCGTTGGCTAGAAAAGCAATTTTAGTTGTTGTTGTTGTTGTTGAAATAAATTAACTGCAATTACGGCCTATTAATATAGAGTGGGAGTGCCAGCATTGGTATTTGCTAATACCAACTCAAAAATGTAAAACGAACATCACCAGTGGTAAAATCATGTTAAATTAACATGGCAGCACAGAACAAAAACACACGGAGTTTATTAAATGTCATAAATGAAGATACAAAACTTGTTCTGCACTTTTCATTGATGTTTCTCAAGCTTTCGACAAACTGCACAAAATACAGTTTAACTTGCCCGCAAAAGCGCACAAGCTTTTGGGTAGCAAATTTGTCACCAGGGCAGATGATTTCATAAGTCTCGCTCAAGCAATTGAAGCCGGACTTCCTTTTTCCAAAATATTAAAAGAATTTTAAAAATTTCCCGATCTACGTACATTCGATTATGGTTTTTTCTTGGGTTGATACACTTGCCTCGAATGCGTGTTCACAGTTTCAACTCTTAGTTTGTTTGTGAGAGCGATAAAAGTGAGTGTTTTGCGTTTTCGACGAAAAAAAATATGAATCAAAGAATTTGGCTGAAATTTCTGTGTAAAAATGGAATCAAGTGCTCAAAACCCCTCGAAATAGTGAAACTAGTGCGGTCGGGTTGAAAAAAGTGCTTAAAGTGGTACAAGCTTTTCAAAGAAGGACGGAGGAGATGTGAATGACGACGCTCGGCCTGGACGTGCCAGCACATCAACAACCGAGGAAAATGTTGCATGAGTGAAGAAAACTCCTGTGGAATAGGAGAATAGTCGAATCCCTACTAGAAAAGTTGCTGAGTGGCTCAAGTCGTGCAATTTTTTCGGAAATTTTGGACATGAAGCCCGTGGCACCAACCAACCTAGAAAAATTAAAGTTTTTGACCAAAAACTACACCCTCATCAAGGCTCAGCCACTGCATTCATCAAATTTGGGCTCCACACGACTTTTTCCCCAGATCGAAGAGAACCCTGAAAAGCCTTTCGCAATAAGTGAGGAGGTGAAAAACGCATCGCTGAGAGAGATAACAAAAAGTGAATATCAGAAATGCTTTGAGGATTGGAAAAAACGCTGTATTAGATCTAAGAATGATAAAAATAACCCTAATTTTTTTAACCGATCTCGTGTGACAGCTTTTTTAATGTTAATCAGCTGGACGTCATGTGTTACGTTTACAGCAGTGATGAGTCTATAAAGTTTCTGACATAATTTCAATCAATCATTTCAACAATAATTTTAGAGATGTCAGACTTGATTTTTGCTAAAATTTGTGTGCGGTATGTAAACACAGATTTTTTTGTTTTGGCTGTTGTGTCCATCCAGTGGATTAATAATATGGTTGTTAAATGTTGTAACCACAATCGGATGAGAGGAATACTTTTATCCATTTAAACAAATAAATTCGATATTTGTAAAAATTATAAAATTGTAAGTTTTTTTTTTTTATTTTAAAAGAGATCAAATCAAAAATATAACTTCGATTGGCTTTGACTTTTCATGTGAATTTAACATGATTTCGTATTAAAGTCAATATATTTTTTATGATAAAATTTGTTGTAATATAAACGGTGTGTTTCTGCTGCTGCTATTTCTTTCATCAAACCTGTAGCTGCAACCAAGACAAAACTTTAAACAACCAGTTGCTGACAAAACTATATAAATTGAATTCATAGTTAATGTTTCGTATCTGATTTTTCTTATAAATATAGTTTGAAGTTTATTTTGGCCAGAATTCTGCTCTTTCTTTCTTTTTTTGTTAAATAAATTAAATAAAAGTTTTTGTGTGCAGCGATCGGTTATCAAGTTCTCTGAATATTTTTTAAAGACTTATTAGTTTTATCTTGATAGTCCACCGTTTTTAAGTACCTTTTGCCCATAAAAGTTTGACAATTTTATTGGCAATTAATTTACAGTTCATGTGTCATTTCCTGATCAAATCACTTTACAAGCATAATAAAAAACTCAGACTAAAACTTTGTAAAAAGAAAAAAAATTACGATGTCAGTTTGAGAATTCGGCTACTCTCCAAAACTTCCAGAGCAGCAGCTGTAAACTGTGAGCACAAGTTTCATTAAAACATTTATTCAATTCGCAAGAGCGGATTAGTGTCGCACGGGCCAGATTTAATATTGTTTTTTTCGTTGTTGCTAATTTTCATGCGTTTGGAAAAATGTTATATTTATACCAGTCCTGGAAATTTAAGTCTCCTTAGTGCTTAATATACATCCATACATTGAACACATGTTAATTCCATTTTTAAACAATTTGTATTAAAACTCTATCGTATAATATTAAAAATTCCATGCCTGGTTTTTTGACCTTTAGAAACACGATCGCAGAACATCTGTTTTTTAAACGATAAAACCCAGCAATTCATGGCAGTTAAACTCGCTGGTACAACAACAAGACTTGGCCGCGTCTCAAGTATATATTCGGGACATAGCAAAAAAAGTGAAAATCTGAACGGAACGTAAAGAACGGGAATCAGCTGCGCTCTGAATTTCACTTCCTTCTGAAGTCGTCTTAAAGAAATCAAAGGCTGATTTACAATTATTAAAAAAAACATCAACGAAAATGACATGAAACGTTCAGATCGCAAAAAAGAGGTGGTCACGACAGAAAGAAAGAAACACTTTTCTGCCGGAAAAGAATAATATTTTTGTTTCTGTTTCACACCAAAATACATATAATATTGTTCGTTGCATCAGCAAATACTTTTATTGATTTTTATTTTTGAAATTCTTCGAAAAAAGTGGCTCCCTGGCGAAAAAATATTTCCTTAGTTCGCAAAATTTTGGATCATACATGTAAATAATACATTTTGTGTTTGTATGCTTGCGAACATCTATGCTGTTATTGCATTTTGCATTGCAAATAAACCAAATAAGAAGAAGAAAGTGATATTCGGAAGCAAATATCTTTGGATTGGAAAGATTTCGGAAAGCAGTAAAAATTGTAGGTACATAATTTTGCATTTCAGCTGACAATGTGTTTGCCAGAAATAAAATGAAAAATAAAACAGAAAAAACCTTAAACTGATTGATTATTTAGGCGAAAATTAATTGGTTTGCAAACGTTAATGGGTGACGCTCAAACAATTGTAAACAAAAAACTCCAGCTTTATTTTGTGGCATTCACATTGCATTGATAACGCTGTCGTCAATACAACTTTTCAATTTAATTTTTGCATGAAAATTACCAACAAGCCCACATTTTTGTATACGAATTGAACAATACACTGTAAACACGGACAGTCGTTACGATAATTTTTTTTCTGTGTTACCTGCCGAAGTTATTCAGAAAATTAAGCCGAAAACAAACTCGCTGTTTAGCGATTTTAAGACAGACTACGACGCCCTTGTTGTTTCATCACTATATTGAAGGTATTATGGCACTGCCCTCGTAACTTGTAGCTGGTAAATTTTAAAGGTTAAATATATTTTAAATGCCCGCAATAAATTATTATTTTTATGATTTTTGTTTTAATGTTCGTATCACACTTACCTTAAGGGAAATGACTAATACTGTATTTTAGTTGTTGGCGGTGTTTTCTCTCCGTTGAATTTAGACAAAAAACAAAAATCCTTTGTTGTAGAAACACTAAAATGATGACCATTAAGCAGAAATTTAATCAAGTTTTCGTTTTTCTTGTTATCATAAAAAATAACAAAACTGTTGAATATTTGTTGTTGTGTTGTAGCGGTACTTTTTTCTTCCTCTTCAAAACCAAGATTTTAACATTGATGATTTATGCCGATGATGTGTCACAATATTTTAAAAGAATAAACTTGCGTTCGTTCGAAGGCTTAACTTTAAAATTAATGTTTAGCATTAATATTGAGGTTAATTTTAAAGGTTAATTACAATTAACTGAATTTTTAAAATATGACTCAGTTGAAATGTATGTATTTATGTATGTCCTGTTAACAAGCGAAATACCAAACTTATAATTTATTTAAGGTACTCCTATTATGCAAAGAAAATATGAATGCATCTGAGTCATTTGGCTTGCAAAGTTTAGGATATCCGAGGTCGTTTAATTTTATAATGATTAAACACTTTCGATTTCATTCAAAAGTTGATTTAAATAATTAGGAAATTTTGATTATTTGATTCTGTTAATTTGTTTATGTTCAAGACTTGCTGTTATGCGCCATCTAAGCACATGCTATTGTAACTGTAAACACCGTTGAATACAAACACACACAATACTCAGTGTTGTTGCCAAAAATTACAACTGGGCAGAGCATGTTGTCTCTTTACAGTTCACAAAAAACACTTGCGTATGTATGTAAATATGTGAGAGCTTTGTAAATTTGCTCAGTTCGCTAAATACCGTTAAGATAAAACTCGTTGTAAAGTGGAAACTCTATACATACTGGGTAACTACATATATGCATATTAATGATCATTATTTATGATAATTTACAAAAGAATTCGGTTGACGTAAGAATAATACGAGTTTGTTATAGGAATTTTATACATAAATCTTAAGAACAAACTTATTGAAAAGTAGTGATTTTTAACTTTGTTATTGTATATTTTTAAAAATAGATGTTTTTCTTTTCAGGCTACTTTTTACAGTAAAATTTCTACCAAAAGGCTTTTTGAAAAGGTCCGGTTTTTTAAAGATACTTTTTGCCAAATTTTTTTCAAAAAGTTACATCTCTTTTAAAGTGAGACTTTTTTTTATATAAAGATGTATTTTTGAAAATTAACTTTATTCTTAGAACGAGGCTTAAATGAAAAAGAGAAAAACAAAACATATCTTAAAAACTTTTTAAAAGGCATTGAAAAAAGGTTCTTCTTAAAATACTTTTTTTAGAACACACGTAATACACTTTTTTATTCAAATATGTATGTACAACTTTTAAAACCAATTATATATTTTTATAAATATGTTAAAAACAGAACAGCTCGACGCATTTTTACAAAAATTGTAGCTGTTTATTTTCAATATTTCGTTTTCTGCATTATTTTTTATAAAAAATTAAAAGTCATCCAACTAATATAAATTAAATTAATTAATATAAAGATAATTGTAATAAAAAATCAGCAAATTTAGAAAATGGTACAAATCAGCAAATTTAGAAAAACTTTAACGGTACTTTTTTGAAGTTATTTTTTTAAAAGAATTTTTTTTTTAAAAAAGGTATTCGTTTTTAAGAAATATTTTTATTTTACGAGACACTTTTTAAAAATGTATTTTTATTAAAAGCTTTTTTAAACGAAAAAAGCTTTTTTAAAGGAAAAAAGCTGTTTTTATGAAAAGGGTAGCTTTTTTAAAAATGGTCCGTTTTAAAAAATTATACTTTTTTGGAACATATACTTTTTCTAAAAAAGACACTTCTTTTAAAAAATACTTTTTTTAACCTGGTTTTTTTAAGACCGTTTTTAAAAAGGTAATTTTTTATGTGTACTTTTTGGCAAAAGTTGCTTAAAAAAAATATTTTTGTTATATGTACTTTTTTTTTAAAAAGATATTTTTGAAGAAGTTTTTTTATTAGTGTACTTTTCCTAACACTAAATAAACAATTTAATAAAAATTTACTTGTTTTTATTTTTGTTAAAAAGGTGCTTTTTTAAACAGATACATTTTTGAAAAGTACTTTTTATACTCTTTTTTGGAAAAGTTACTTTTTTAAAGAGTAAATTTTTATAAAAATTACAATATATAAAAAAGTGTCATTTTTAAAAAGTTATTATTTGTTTAAAGAGCTATTTTTTTAAAAAGTTACTTATATTAAAATAAATACTTTTTTTTAAAGTTACTTTAAAGTGGCTCAAGTACATTTTTCAAAATATATTCTTAAAATGAAAATTATAAACAAAAGTTTGTACAATTATTTTACGTAAGAAATATTCAAAGTTATTACGAAATAATGAAAATAAAATGTGTTATTTGTAGTAAAAAAAACTTACAAGGGCACACAAATCCGGAACAAGACAACTTTAAAGGTAATCTATTAAAAAAAAGTTCCTTTTTAAAAGTGTACTTTTCTCAAAAAGGTATTTGTTTTAAAAAGGCAGTTTTTTCAATACGATTTTTTAAGATATTTTTTTTAGGGAACTTTTTCCGAGTTTTATTTGCCAAATTTTTAAGGCGAACTCTGTTTATCTCTAATTCTTAGACTGCTTTCGTTTCTGTGCTTCAGCTGTTTATTTAATAAAATGCACAAACAACGGAATAAAAAGCAGTGGAATAAAATACCCCTCGTAATATAATAAATTTAAAAAGTGTGTTAATTCTGGTTAAAACATTTAGCATTTAAAAAAGTGTCATCAAAGAAACACATGCAATAATAAACATACACACTTTTACACATGTGTGTGTGTGTGTGTGTGTGTGTGTGTGTGTGTGTGTCGGCCGGCAGAGGTGCATGCACTGTTGTGCACGAAGTCGTTTGATGAAACAATTTTGAATCAAAAGACTTAAGACACAAACACTCACTCACTCTTGTCAGCGGCAGAATTGAATTTCAGTAGCAAAATGAAATAAAAAAAAATAATGTTTTTAGAAATGTAAAGAATTTCTCAATTGAATTTAATTTAAAGATGGTTTTTTTTTAAATAGTTTTTTAAAAATTTTTTTTTCAGAATTTATTTTATTTTTACATTTTGTTTCTTAAAGCCAAAAAGAAATTTAAAGAAAAATTAGAAAACAAAACTGATAATGCGAAGTTAATTTCTTTTCTTTTAAACAGCATTAATTTTGTAAATATTTCTTTGAATTGGTTGGATATTTTCCAGCTGCAAAAATAACATTTAAACAAAAATTTCTAAACTTGAAATAGCAAAAACAAGTAAATTAATTTGTACACGTTAAAACACCAACGAAAGAATGATTCAAAATGACTAGCAGCAGAGCAAAAGCAAAAAAAAAACTTGATTTCCTTGGCTAAAAAGGGTGGTTAATAGAGTAGTTTTATAAGACCAGTTATACATAATGATTTGCAAAATTAAAAACAAAATAATTTGAAACTTTAGACAGAAACAAATACTAATTCATTAGCAACCATAATGAAAATTTATGGCCTTTAAAGCAAAATTTTGTTTTAGAAGACCAATTTGGAAAATATATTTTTATATTTAAACAAAATCAAATCAAATCAACTAAAACGAGTTTTTCAAAAATATTATAAAATAAAAAGATTTATCAAAGAAGGTTTAGTAACACTTTTATAGCCCTGACAGAGATTTGGCTTTAATAAAGCATTTCATAGTGACAGACTTATGGTACGTGTATCAATCGTGACAGAGATTTTTAGCTGTAAAACTCTCAACTCACAAATATATTCCTTTCATATATGTATGTCGCTCCAAATATATATTTCTGTGGTTTTTTCGTGGCAGAAACTGGCCATCGAAATCGCATGATTTGACCCAAATAAACTTATTTTGGAGGGGTTTTTTTTTAAATCATAGTTAATTCCTATTAAATAATCGGCCAAAATTCTACTTAAATTATGACCCAAAAAGAAATTAGAATGGTTTTGGGCTATGAGCCGCCCAACACAGCTGGGGGCAGAAAAACGCACAATTTTATATTTCTTACATGATGCCGTCAATGGGGCTTTCAATTGAGTTAAAAGTTTTGGTGAAATTTTGCACACATTTTGTTTTATTATTCACATCAAATTTGCTTGTATTTTCCATCCCGATTCGATTCTATTCCGTATTTTGAAGAGAAAATAAATCCATTTTGTGGCCGTTTAATATTTATTTGCCTTTGAGTTGGTGGCACAAAAACCGTTTCAGTTTTCAATCAATCAATCATCTTTTGAACAAACGCGATTTATAAATGTTCATGATAGTCATGAATCCAAGAAAGCAAAACGTTAATTCATAAAAACTCAGTTGCACAGAAAAGTTAAAAAGTGAAAAAAAACACAAAGAAAAAGTTACAGAAAACAGCAAAAACTTTCACATAATTTGAAAAACTTTTGTAACATTTTTTTTGGTCATCATTTTGTTTTTGTACAATATGTTTTTGTTATTGTATGTTTTATTTGTTGTTGTTATTGCATTAGTTTATTTAATGCGGTTGAATAACTAACGGTTTTACAAGCAGCCAAGACAACAATAACAACAAAATGTATCGAAATAATATATAGAAAAATATTGCAGTATCAAGTAAGTCATGGCGATTTAAACAAAGAAGCACAAACAGAAGAAGGAAAAAGCAAAAAAAAAAAAAAACAAAATAATTAAATATTTTAAAGCTTTTCAAGTTATTGTTTTGTTTTATAGTCAAACCTTCTAGCGCTGACGAGCAACTGCTCTTTCATTTTGCACTCTCAAACACAACTTTTGATTAATTCTTTGCCAAAAACAACACAAACAACAAAAAACATTCAACAGATTTAGCAACACTTTCAATTTTGTTTCGTTTTTAGTTTGGCCGAAATTTCTACCAAAACTTCTGTCAAATAATCACTTTAAAGTTTTGCCAATTTACTTTGATAAATTTCTTTACGTGGCTTGATTTCGTTTTGTTTCATTTAATTTGTTTTGTATGATTTTCTTTTGTATAAAACTTGATTTTATTTAAATCAAATTTAAATTATTTTCTTTAAACTTATTTTGCGTCAGTTCTTTTTTCTTTGGCTTATTTTTGTTGCTGCTTTCGGCCACTTAAATTAAAAATTCCTCTCATTCATCGTCTCGGCCACCTTAAGCCACCAAAAACAACAACAGACAGTCGAAAAGCAGTTTGTTTCTTCTTTTCTTGCTCTGGCCCAACTTCTCTGTTTTTTTTAGCACTCGCGCTCACCGTTTTTAAGCCACTTTTACCCACCGTTTTCAAGTCGCGTCTTCTCGATTTCGACTACTTGTCGAGTTCGTTGTCTTCAGCAAACTGAGTTGAAGTCTTTCGTTTTTTCTTACTCGAAGCTCTGCAGACCAGTGTCGGTCTGACTTTTTCAAATTCGATTTTGGTTTTTGATTTCTTGTGTTGTTGTTGCTGCCGTTTCTGCGGCTGCTGCTGCTGCTGCTGCTGTTTAGCTGCTTGGCATAACCAGTAGACGGGGTGTGTGTGTGTGTGTGTGTGTGTGTGTGTGTGTGTGTGTTGGCTTGATAATATATTGGAGCCATACAATTTAGGTGCATTGTTTTGTACAAACAACCGATTATGGTACTTATTCGTTTTGAGTCGCGCTTAGGATCCGCAAAAGCTTATAAGTCATTTCGTTTTTAGTTTGAAGTTTAGAGTTTGGGGCTTTAGGCGCCCACCTAAGAACTGGCCTTTTATTGTAGCGACAACAATACTGTGGTCAGTACAATCAAGCATGTTTTGTGGCCCACATAGTCCTCTGGGAGAGCATGTACATATATGTATGTTTAGAGTAGTTTTCACTGGACCCACTTTCTCCATTGGAGAAAAAGCGGCATATGTGACAACCATCATGGAGAACAATAGCCACGTTAAGGATGTGATAGACTTGTGCGTTACAAAAAGGTTTTGGGGGGGGGGGGGGAATTCATGCTGATAGAAATGGATAGGAAAAGTGTAAGAAAACTGTCGGCAGAACTTACAGCGCACACTGTACCTGCCCTGTTCGGAGAGCGTATTTGCAGATTCTAGCGGTGAAGAGCGCTGAGACACAGCTACTTCAAGCCTATATGTTGGTTAAACAGGACTTGCTAGCAGTCCGATCGAAGTAGCTGGTCCGTTTTCTAGACGTATTAAGTCCTCAAGGGGAAGTGGAGGTATAATAGATCAACAAGGCCAGCTGAAATGAATTTGCCAACAGCAAAAATGTATCACTTATCATTAATCTTATTAATGAAAATATAGCAACGGGTTATATATTAAAGGCGCTGAACTTCAACATTCCTCAAAGATCATAACGATCCAAGTCCAGTTTGCCTTGTGTCTCCACTTATCGAGCAAACTTTGCAACGAAGACCATTTGTCCAAGATGGTACTCATTGATATCTCTGACGATTTCTGTGACTAGCGGTACACAATTTGTGCCTTCATATCAGAAACAGCCGCATGATCAATACAAAGACGCATAATCCTCGAAGTTCCAGTAACAACAATAACAACAACAACTGGTCGGATCGTGTTTAAGAAATGCAATTACCTGAAGCGCTAATCTGCAGTACAAACGATTTAGTCACAAATATTTTCAGCCCACATGTGGACATTTCTGTAAAGAAATTGATCGTGACCAAAATTGCACACTATTGTTTTAAAGGACTTGGCAGATTTTACTGATTTAACCCATTAAGGCATGTACTGAAATAAAGAAACCAAGAAATGTTTTATTTCCATGTCTGCCTCAGCTCCTGGTATCCAAAAACAGGGCACTCATCTTCTATACAAGTGCGGTCAAAGGACGCTTGAAATGAAACAGAGAAAACAATCAATAAATAATTTGTGTATTTTCAATAGAGAAGATCTTTAATTTGTATTAAAATTGATGCCAGACAGAAAAATTCAAATTGAAGGAAAATGCAACAAAAACCAGAAAGAAATTCGATGGTGACATAATAAAACTGGCAACAGGTTTCGTGACATCAAGTAAAATAAATTAAAATGCGGCGAAACGGAAAACAATTTACTTTAGAATATCTTTAAATTGCGTCGTTACGTGACATTTTGCGTGTGACAATTTAAATTATTGAAAGATTGATGCTTAAAAGTGGAACATATATATTATTAATTAAAGGAGAATTATATAATCAGCCACTTGCAGTACAGCAATTCTCTAGACCGCTCAGAAATTCTTGATAAAACGACCAGGGATTTGTGAACGAAGTCATATATTTTCTATTCTATTTAAGCATTTTAAAAAGTCTTGTTTGCGTTGTAATAGAAATTTAATGAGGATATTCTGGTGCTGTGCAGCAGGAAACACCAGGCCAATGGAAGCTGGCACTTTTCCAACACAGTCTCAAAAATCTTATTAAACGTCTGAAACAAAATATGTATAAGATTTTTACGAACCTTTTATAGAAACTAGTCACATCACGGATACATATTTACAGCAGTTTTGCCATCTGGCCTTGATAAAATGATGGAAACTCTGATGTATATATCCATCAGCAAAACCAATAATGTTGATGCATTAAACACATGTCATCCCTATGGCTGGGCCGCGTCAAAAACAGACACGTTTTCATGTTGCTTATCAGACTTTTCGCGGTAGTAGGCCGGCGCCAAAAGTTAGGAGAGAACTTAAATAACTGTAAACGACAGGGCGTATGATTAATGAATTAAAGGCAGAAGGCAAAATCTGCCAAAACAAAAACAAAAGTACCCGCCTGCATATTTTTATGCCAATAACTTTTCAGTTTTCTTATTTATTTTTAATGTTTTTCAAGCTTTAAGAAGGTTTTTGTGTTTTTATGGAAAAATTTATGTTTTTATACGATATTTCCCGTTTCTTGGGAAATTAAAAATTTTATATTTTTATTCTATATTTCGTGTTTTTTATAAACAACCAAAAATTACCACAGGCTTCAGCAAATTTTAAATATATACTTAAATATGTACATATTAATTGTATTGTATTGTATAAACAGCTGTTTCTTTTTTTGTGTTTTCTAGCTGTCTACTCTTAAAAGTAAAACGTACCAGCCGGATTACTCTGTTTTTATTTTTTAAATATTGCTTACAAAATAAAACACATCTCACTGTCTTCTCAAATACAATTGAATACAGTGAAGCCTCGAAAAAGTTGATTACTTTGGTTTTTGGCGCAACATAAATTTTTCGAATTCTTAATTTTGCTGTGATTGGTACAATTGTACCCATTTACAGTCGGTTTATTAAACCTGCATTAGAAATCGTATGAAGCCTGGGGGTGGACTGGAACCACAGAACATCATAAAAAGGTTTTGAGTAATCTGAAGTTTTTTTTAATATGGCAGGTTGCACTTGTAGCCCGCATAGGGCCTGCATAAATTATAACAGCCTGGCAACTCAGTTTCAATATAAACATTTTGTTTTCAATAGTTTATTGTTCTGTAAAAAGTCTTTGGTTCGTAAAATTCGACATCCAATAGGAACATTTTTATCGAGTTATTGCTTGTTCTGGTTTTATTTCAATTAATTTGGGAGAATATTCTCTCGTAGATGGCTGTCAAGGCTGGAAATGGCCCAATTGGTTGGACTATTCTTTTGAATGCGGAAATGCTTCTGAGCCATCGTAACGTCGTCGCTTCAGACAAAAGTTCGTACGACTTATGGCGTTATTTGAATACAATTTAAAAACTGCAGTGAATAAAAAGAGCAGTTTTTTGGAGTTTTATGTTTTGCATGTCAAAAAATTGCCAAAAACAGATAAATCTGCACACAGGGCAACGTTAATTTTGAATTCATTACGTTCGTAGCGAAGAATGTCTTCAATCAATGGGGACTGCACGCTCACAACTATTTGATTGAAGTGTTTATTTGATCGTCTCCAGGCCACTTTAAAGCGATTAAATAAACTGAACTGTTTATCAAAAGAAAAAAAAGCAAAAACGAAATAAGGAAAATACGATCAACATATTTTGATTTCTAAAAAATAGTCTCCATAACAAATTACAAAATTTTTGGGAATACTTTGGTCGAACGCACTGTCTAACACATTATACTCTCTTAGTGGAAAAAGGGCCGAGTATTTCTTTTACAAGATTAAAAAGACCGGCAAAACCTTTGAAATTTACAAACATAATTCTGGGGGCCGGTGCTCTCAGATAAAATGTTCTTCCGATAGAAAATTCAGAATGAGAGCAACCCGAAAACAATGATGTCAAGGTGAGTCATTGACGCCATTAAACAAAAACTCCTTTAATTGAGTAGTGCAATCAATAAAACGAACAAACATTACAAAACATATAAGAAAGGAAAAGTTATTTGGAAAGTTGACATATTTTTGGGTGTGAAAATGATGTTCTTTTGTTGCGAATTTACAAATCAAACGTCAGCGCCACTTTTGTATGTGATTTGTTAAAACTTGTTTAACGTTAAGAGGCAATTAAAAGGATACTGCAATTAAACGCGACTCAATTGAGTGGGGCTATTTCCATTAGTTTTTGTTGAAATGATTCACATGAGTAACTAACCCGAAACGACTGTAAGCGGATAAAATTAAGACCTCAGAAGTAAAAAATTTTAAAGGAGAATATTTAAAAAACAGCAACATCTGCAATATTCTCGTAAAAACTGATTTTAAAACAAAAAATACTGTTCAATGCTTCGAAAAACTACAAAATGCAGATAAGTCTGCACATTTGGCAACGCTGTTCGGAAACAAACGTTAATATAAAAACAATAAAATTAAAAAAATTTTTATAAAAGGTATTCGGCTTTTTTGTCAATTAGTTCATCTGGTGTTTAGTTATTAGTACGAAAGAGAATCGGTTACCAATTCGCTTTCTAACACCACTAACAAATAGTTAATTTACTTTACAACTTTTTTACAACTTCGTCGAGTCGAGGTCGTCTGGTTTCTTGTTTATTTTTGCTTTCTTGTTTTATTTGTATGCTTTATGTACATATTTCGCTTCAAAGAAAATTTTTGCACACATTGTTGCTAAGAGTATTTATTATACATTTTTGAGTTGTAGGCAAAAATTTGTTTTAAAATGCATTTACAATGAATTGAAACTATAAAAGCTTAATGTTACTCATACAAAACAAGAGTGACAAGCAAGAAGAGAAAAATATTAAAAGTACGACTCTTAATCGATATTTAAAGAATTTCATTATACCAAGTTAAGTTATTGGGATCAATGGGATCTTCACACAGAGCTGGAAAATCCTTATTGCGCTTCTTGCACCTGGAAGCGGATTTGCCCGGCTTATAGCTCGGAAAGCCGCGTATGTTTGACGATGAATAATTGCAAGTGAAGATAACCAAGCGTTTCTTTTCTGCAGGCAGCTCATTATTAAGAAAAGCACAACCCACACGAGTTTGACGATCGTTTACTAGCAGAGTAAAATGCCCAGTTTGAGGACTTGAAATGCAAAAAATATATACATACATATATGTATGATACTTATTATTTGATATGACTACAAAATTTTGGTTACTTGGTTTTCCTGAAGGATAATAAAATTTCATAATTCGCATCAAATTGTTCTTCGAACCACAAAAATATGGCTTCTTCTACAAATTCCTCTGTTGTTATAGCCAAGCGAGAAGTTTTTCCCTTGTATATATTTTGTCCGGCCAGGGGAAATTTATCTGTGCTGCGACACTCATCATGTGCAAAAAAACAAGAACGCACATTGTACTCGGCCATATCAGCTAAACCCCAATCCCATTGCTTGACAACAACTAAAATGTATTACAAATTTATTGATATTATGAATTTATGGTTTTAAACTCACCAATATTGGCATTCTTACAGCCGGGTAGAAACATTTCACTTTACCCGAAGCCACCAGATTTCTATAGTAATTGTGTTTCGCCAGTATCAGTTCTACATAAGGACTCATTTCCTCCAATTTTGGTATACCTGTACAATTTTTGCTAAAACTCTTAAACAGCATAAAAAAATGAAATCAACTATAATTTTCAAGAATTTTAGCATACTTTGGTTTTATTGCAGGCCACATGAACTCCTTGGTACGGACACATTTTCCTGTTGCAATAATCAATTCTTTTTTGGACAGCATTTTCCGTAATATTTAAAAGGCCAACTAATATTAAAGTTGTTAAAAACATTTTGCAGCATGGAATAATAAAAACAGATATTCTAAAAATCAATTTAAATAGTTTAAAACTTGACGAATTTAGACTTAACTTTCAAATGAAAAGTCACGACTCGAAAACTATTAAAAATTTAAGGTAAAAACAAAATTGTTTTTGCGTCTTAAGCCTGCTAATAACAATACACATACATACACATCAAACTAAAATTTAATACAACCATATCTACTTACATACATATATACATATATATTTAACATACATACATATATGCATGTAGTATATAGGTACATGAATTGTAAAATTATTCTGTTAACTTCATAATTTTCTTTGCAAAAATTACTTTTATAATAATTACATCAATAACATTCTTTAAATGATATGCATAAATATTCATGTTTTGAAATCAGACCAAAGTAACGTTAAAAATGTATCTTGTTTTTGTGCTACTCTGTCACAAATTATTGTGAATGTAGAAAATAAATACAAAAAACGTGGCCAAATGCTGAAAACTTAATAATTTCGGCATTGCCAGAAAAGTAAAATGGAAAACTGTTATATTAAAAAAAAAACGTCTAGTGTCTGGGTTTCTTTTTCTTTGGCACAGCGCACAAAATTGTCGTCTCAATAAAAATCGAAAAGAGTAATAATAATATATATGCTTAAATAGTTTTAATTTTAATTTTTAACTAACGAGATACATTTTTTTAATGTTTTATCTATTATGGCAGTTTAACTGTACATTAAAAGTTAAGTTTAAGTAGTTTAACGATATTAGTTAAGTACTAAGGCCAGTTTTAGATATCTACAATATCCGCGGGATTTGTTATATACAATATTTATTTTGAAGAACAGAACAACAAGGGTTAGAAAAATTAAGTATTTTAGTTTATGAGTGATGAAAGTTTGTGAAAATAGTTACTTTCAGTGTGTTCAACAGTAATAAAGAATTAAACTACATCAACTATGTGTTTAAAAAAAAATCAATTTTGCCTAATGTCAAAATTTAAAAAGAAATAAATTGGCATACATATTTATTATGTATGTATATTATTCATAAAATATTAAAATGGAGTAGATTTAGCATGAATTTTTAATAACTGAATAAAAATAAATTATTATTATTATATATATATATATACATGACCTAAAGGTATTTCTTGTTTATTAGAGTTTAATAAATCAAATTTCTATCATATCGTTTATTAAGCTCTTCGTATATTTAATAACTTTTGTGAATTAAAAATTATGTCTCAGATTATTATCATTCAGCGGCAAAAATTATATAAAACCCGAATATTGCCCCATAAACTCTTTCTGTTTTTTACTCGAAACACTGATGTGGGTGGCATCACTGGAAGTTAGTCAAATCATCTAAGTGCTGGCCATCCTTAAAAAACACGACTCTGTAAATGAGTAGCTGAGAAAATTAGTCGCAAAAAAGAACAGCCGATATGTGCGGAAGTAGGAAAATTTCTTAATTTATTTAATTTAAATTTTAGTACAATTTTCATGAAATTATTTATGAAAAAATTAATAAAAGTGCACAAAATTCTACAATATAACATATCAAAATATATAAAAGAAAACAAAATAGCACAAATAAAATATGCATGCGATAAAGGTGACAACGGTGAAGTGACCTTAAGTGAGAGAAGTAGAGAAAACTAAAAAAAATACGATTTGTATTTCCATTAGAAAAAAAAAAAACAGCGGTGCAAAAGTGGAAAAACAAATAAATATTATTTTTGATTTGAAGAAAATTTTCACAGAATTTACGCACAAAAAAAAAAAAAAAAAGACGGGATATTGAATAGGGACACAGTTGGCAAATATACATATTGTGTAATTTTACTTTTAATTTTTGTGAAATGGGTGGTTGCATGGGGCGTTATAGCGGTGACAATGAAACTGTAAGTGTATCATCGGCCAGTGTGTCCAGACCGCCAACAGCGGGTAAGTAGTGATGCTTTTCTGTCTCTCTTGTCTTGCATATGCAAGTTTAAAAATGCATAATTGCAAAATTTAATGTGTAACAAAACATTTCGTTTATGTTGTTATGTGTTAAAAGGACCCCAAGTGGGACCGGCACGCAAAAATCGCCCCTTGTGCCATGAAACAATACGCTGGCGTTCGGATGTTCCTTTAACAGAAGGCCAACTGCGTTCAAAACGTGACGAATTTTGGGATACAGCACCTGCCTTCGATGGCCGCAAAGAAATCTGGGATGCCTTAAGAGCTGCCACAACAGCCGCCGAAGGCTTAGATTTCCAGTTGGCACAAGCAATTCTGGATGGTGCAAATGTGTCAGTGCCGAATGGGTAGGTCAAGAAAATATCTAAATGAACTTGATTTTTTGTCAATAACATTCTAAAACAGGTTTACATATATATTTTATATGCATTTTATTAACCCCGTTTATGGAAATAATTTCGACTGTTTTGTTTTTGTCATGTGGCCACAAAATTGAAATGCTACTCATAGTATGGCCATTCAATTAAGCGTAATTAATTTTCGATTGACTCATTTGATTTGTCTGCGATTAAAATGCTGTATGTATGTATGTATGTACATATAAATAGCGCTGTTAATAGACTTTTGCACAAAAGAGGGGGGTGTGGACACATTGACATTTAAGCACGCCGAAGAAATTGTGTTTAAAAATCAATACCAAACAAACAATACCCGTGTCTCGTATTTCCTTTGCCAAATAGGAGCTGGAGTGTTGTGTGAGTTTGTAACTGTTGCTAATTGCTCGAAACTTTTTATTTTTACACAGACTAAATTGCTTATTCGTGGCTTCAGTCGTGTGGTCGTTCATATCCATTTGTTGGTTAAAAGTAAATAGGTATGTTTGTTTTGTTCTAATGGCTCGTTTGTTTACCAAGGTTTGTTACTGTAGTTTTCTTTTTCTTTTTGTTTTGTTTGATTTGTGTTAAATATATATGTACAAACATACATATATTTATGTATATATAGAAATGTATATACATATATTAGCCTTCGCTCAGCCAAAGTTCTCCTGGGGGACTTGTTGGTTTGTTTGTTGCTTCTTGCCTTTCAACAAATTGTTGTTTCCAACACGCCACTTTCTGTATTAAATTATATGGTCAATTTGATTCAGATTTGCTGTAAAATCTGGCACAGCATTAATGAAAATAGTAAAGCCTTTTGCCTACAAAAACTTTTTTCAAATAACTTTTGGAAATTTTCACCGATATATATATTGTTTGTATTTGTGTATTTTAAAATGTTGTAGAGAGAGTTTGAACGTGCCAGTAGTTGCATTCCGAAACTGAGGTGATGTGTATGCGGTAGGGAGGTCGAATTCTAAGAAGAAAAGTGAAATACAAATATTCTTAGAACGGTTTGTTTTCAGTGTTAAAGAACTACAAGTTTTTTTTTTCAACTTCCATTCCAGAACTATTCGATGCAGTGCAGATTTTTATAAATGCAAATAAGTATTTTTAAACAAACTAGCAGACGACCTTTGTTCGGCAACGTTGCCACTGAAACGGCTCCATCTCTTAATTAATAAAAATAATTAAGGGAAAAAAGAAAACTGTGTTGAAATTTGTTTTCGTTATTGTGTGGCAAGTCGTTAGGGCTGAGCAAGTCACGCCAGAACAATGTTTCCAAATTGTGAAAATTTAGTTTTTAAGTTTAATTTTTAATTTTATGAAAAGTAAATCTGTCCGCCAAGTTCATAGAGCAGTTGTATCAAAGCATGAAACTGATTCACCGGAAATCACTACACCAATAATAAAAATTTTCGCATTTGAAGCGCAAACAATCCTCAGGCCATTAACGAATCGCTGTTACAACCATTACAATTAAATGTTTGGTGTGGTTTACAGTCTGGCCACATCATCGGTCGTTATTTCTTTCGAAACGAGCAAAGGGCAGTCGTTAGGGTGAATGGCGAACGCTATCGATCCATACTGACGCAACTTTTGCCTCCAATATTTAATCAGATATTTGGTTCTTCCCATGTAACGCGCTTGACAATCAATTCATTGCAAATTTGTTTGCTGGCAACATTCCTGCTCATTGGAGCCTCCGTTCGTACAATTTAACGACTCTGGATTACTCTTTAAGCGGATTCTTTGGGTTATCGCGACAAAGTAATAACCCCTGAAGCATTGGAAGTCAATTTCGGAACCGCTATTGACGGACAACGGCCAAATCTAGTGGAAAAGAGTAAAAAATCGGACTAATCGATTGCAGCATGTAACTCGTGGCCACGTCCCACATATGCCAGAAATTATATTTAGCATTAAAATTTACCAGATTATATTTAAAAGTAATATTTCTGTCTTGTATCGTGATTTTAAGATCTCCAGCTCCTAAAAAAAAATAACTGTCTCTGGACCAATCGCTTCTTTCATCGCAGAACTTTCAAGTTGAATTTCTTTTAAATTAATTTTTTATTTTAAATCAAACAAATATGAACTTGAGGAGGAATAACATTGACGCAAACTTAAAAGTTTAAATAAATATCCGTTGACAATTTCTTATACTCTTTTCAAAATATAAAAAGATAAACAAATAAAAGTAAAGGCGTTTCAAAAATCTGCTGATAACACGTCAGGTCTCTTGTTTATTTTACGTAAATTTAAATCCGCTGTCTGTGTACCGGTGTATATCCCCAAACAATTGTTTTTTTTTTATTTAAGTTGTAAAACTGTGTGTGAAGAGAGCGTCCATTTTTATGGCCGTTGTTTTTTTTAACAGCGAAGGTTTTCACAGGTTGTGGGGGAAAATACGATTTAGATCATTCATGTGTTTGATCATTCAAGCTTTTCAACTTCTCAAAATCCCCACTAATTTGGAATGCAGTTTTGGTTGTTATTTTTTGCATTTTCCAACAATTTTCATTTCAAAAGATTTTGTGTTTCTTGAAATTAGCCCCAAAACTGTCATTAAACTTCCATTAGTTTATTTTTTTGGGGATTTTCTTTCAGAAAGGCTGTCTAAAACGTACAGTTTTCTTTAAACAACTCAAATGTTATTTTTTAAAGGTTGGTTTTCACGATAGACCAAACTGGAATCAAAATATTCTGAAAATCTCTCCGCATTTGAAATATGGAGAACAAAAGTCTGTTTGTTGTTGGCATTTTTCATGTTCCCACGAATGATATAAGTAAAATCAAAGCAAAAATACTGATGCATCAGTTCTACAATGTTTACAAAAACAACATTAAAATTTGTTGCCTTGAATTTATTTGTTCTTGTAACTACGGCCAGCAATTGCTTGTGTAAAATACAACTCTGGTGTGTTGAGAATACACAAGTTTCCAAACTAGTTTAGAGAAGATTCATTCACCGACTCTTCCCCCTCAATAGATTCTGCTTTTACGCCACACGACTTATTTAATTTTTTGACCTGTCGCATTACACGTATAACCTGAAGCAAATATTTGGTAGATTTTTTTGTAGACGCTTGCAACTTCGTATCGACAACATGTTGAACACTTTTGACATTTTTACAGCTTTTTTTTCAGTACAGCTGAACTCGCGGTAATATTTTCAATTGAAAAGTGTACACTTTAAAGGCGGCCCCTGCCAACAGGTCAGAACGGTGTATTATTTTGAACGACCCGGACCCGTAATATACACATTGTTTTTAATAATATAATTTTATAATGCACAAACTATTCATTCAATTATAGTTTTCTGAACAGACAAATGTGTGTTTAATTTTCTCATACACGCACACACGCACGCACGTGAAAACCTGCAGTCTTGTCGAGCTTGTGAAAACTCTGAAGCACACAATTTCCTTGGCTATTTATCGATGAATAAAATATTTATAAACACGATTCATTGGAAAGGACAACTTGTTTTCTTTCTTATTAGGCCCATTAATAACGCCACGTACCATTTAATTGAAGTTACTACAAAAGTTCTTCTCTGACAAAGACAGGTTGTGGGTGTGAGTGAGTTGGGGGACTTGTTGTTACAATGTCTGAACGCGTTTCATTTGTGAATAAAATTATAATCATTAACCGCAAAAGGCGTTCCTGCGTATGGCTATAAATGCGTGCTACAGCACTCGTGCTTAGAAATTTAGCGATCATGTTTACACGTACATACATATATTCTTTTTTGGTTCTTATTGTCATTCGAAAGAAATCTTTTATATATTTATGTATATAGTGGTGGCTTTGCTTAAACTTGCAATTTGTTGTGTTTTGTTGTTTATAAAAATGTGAACAAAAGTTTTGTTTTGCTTAAAATTAATACTGGTTGCCCTTAAATGCGTCCTCCCAAAAATTCGACAAAACCTTGCGGATTGTTCACACTTCATCGTCGAAAAAGAACATTTTTATTAACGCCCAAAATAATTATTTCGGAAATTCCTCTGGCACAAGTCGGTCCGTACAGACAACAAAACCAGCTATCAGCTGTTAAATAGGTTGTCAAATATAGCAGTGTTGCCAACTGAAAGTTGTGAACCTCTAAGAAATTCAGCCAACACAAAACCATCAGCAAAAATTCCAAATTTTCTCCATTTAAGGTTAGTTTTGTTGTAGCCAAAAAGACGGAGGGAGTCTAGTGAAGGTGCCTGGTTTCCCGTTACACTTCTGTGCCCACCGTTGGCACATCTATTTCATATAAATATAAATAAATAAATAATATGACAGGTTTCATACGCATCAAAAACATTAAGACCAATTTGGGACCTTTATAAATACAGTCAAAACTCGGCATAACAAATACTCACCTTAACGATTCCCGATACAACGAATGGCTAATTTTTTAATATTATACGATAAATCTTTACATTTATGACACTCAATATAACGAATGTCTGAATATACAATATATGAAAAAAATAAATATTTTATGTATTAAAAGCGAAAAGAAGAATGAATTGAAGGGCGTTGAGTTTCAGTTCAAAGAAAGAAATGGGCAATAGAAAAAAATGTTCTTTAAATGAAAAAAACTAAAATTTTAGAAGACTTCAAAAGTCATGGGACATCATTATCGGTAATTTCTAATAAATATGGCATTCCAGAATCTTCCATATCTACATTAAATAATATAGAATGGGGGAATATATGCCGATACGGAGGAAAAGTTGTATGAATGGAGTAGGACTAAAAGCAGGGGCCGCTTTGAACGCCACTAATGGCCAGGCAGACTTAAAAAACGATATGGAATACGTGTTGTAAACGAGACGGCTAAAAAGTTATCATCACGAGGTGACTTAGTCGAGCCATTTATAAGTAAGCTGCGGAAAATTATTCTAGGAGAGGTCTCAAGGCATGACTCAATTTTGTTTGTGTTGGAAGAAGCTTCCACACCAAAAAGTTGTTCATGCTGGAGGAAAATATCAAAAAAGGGAAACATTTATAAATAATTTGTTCACATCTCTGTAGTTATTAAATTGCATTTAACCATTTTATTGACACTAAATGCAAAAACTTTCCTATACAACGAATCTTTCACTATAAAACGAATAGGTCTGCCAGTATATCATTCGTTATGCCCAGCTCTGACTCTAAATTGTTGTGAATGAAACACAAATTGTGCACTACTTTAAACGTGTACAACTCGAAAAGAAACTGGGAGGGAGAAAAACTGAAACGTTTCAAAGGAAAATGTCTAGCAAACGTTTGCTGGTTAATTTGTTCATTCTGAATTTAAAAAGAATGAAACGTTTCTCAATCATTTGCTAACAAATTTGTTTGTTACAACAGAGAATGCAAAATTTAAACGCAGCTTGCAGGGCTTCTTGTACATATTTGGTGATATTCATTGTACATTCGCTACAAGAGGCCCTCAAGTTTTCCTCTCACCCTGCAAATCATCTAACAACTAAATCACTGTTTACGGCCGGCGGACAGCGCTGGTACATGTGAGCTGGGAGGAGGAAAGAAACGCAGTTGATTAATATTTCATGTGTTGCCAAAGAAGAAGTTTTCACAGCAGCCTTACAAAACAAAAGATCAAAGTAACGAATAATTTGGAAGACACGGTTCCTTTATTTGGAACCAAAATTGCTTGCTTTGTGTCCTCTTCTTTATATTAAATAACTTTCGATTAGAGAAGAATTTTAATTGTTATTACGTTTAGCATTAGATCTTCTTCTTCTATGATTACAAACTTACATCGTCGATTCATCAATCATGAAGACGCGTCTAATTTTACACCCTGAACCTCCCTACTTTATATTTTGCTGCAGCTTTCAAAATATCACAGAAATCGGAAACACTGTGATTACGAGTATTTTGCTCAGTCAGTTAAAGAAAACTGGAAGAGAAAGATGCACGTGTTTGTTTTATTCTATTTATTTATTCATCTTCGAGAAATATTAAAACTTTTATTTTCTTATTTATTTTTGTTTGCGGTCATTTGTTTTTTTTTTTTTTTTTAATAAAAACTTGACATTTATTTCATATTTATTTTTACTTTTCAAAATTTTCTTTAGAAACGTTTCTTTATAAATTATGTATAAAAAAAAGGAAAAAAATGTGTAAAAATCTTTTCGTTAATTTCCCATTCTATTTTCATATATTAATTAAATCCCATCTCAAAACCCCCCCTCCCGCCGCTTCATCCGGCGCATGCGCACTCGTCGCTGGGTCGTCGGCGACTAAATGAAATGCTTCAATAAGAAAATTGGTTCTGTGCAGGGATGGCAAACTTGGTACATTTTTTCTGTTTCTTTGCAGTTCAGAAAAGTTGAATTAAGGAATCTTCCCAGTTTTAGGTAAATTAGAAAAAAACCCTTTCCAAACAAATACCAACATTTTTTTGATAACATAAATTAGCAATTTCGACATCTTGCTGATGTTGACACATTAAAATCGCACTGATTCGGGTATAAGCGATTTCTGGGCAACAGGTTCTACATTAAAAAATCAGACAAATGAATTCAGGTTTCAAGAGCTTTAAAATATTGTCAGAGGAATATTATCAGTTTCACATGCATCAGCAAATGTGGAAAGAATCGCTTCTTACCAATCCTACAATCCTGAACTCTTTGCGACTTAACCCAAACAAAGGAAGTTACTGAACGCACAAGTACTGAATTTCAAGTAAGTTAAAGCTGTAATTGTGTCCTCGAGAACGAGCTAAAAGAGCCTGCGCGTACCCTAATTTTCTTTATACGAAAGTAGTTTATTTATCTTCAATAGTGAACGGCACACTTTTTTTTATTTTAATATCGTTAGAACGAAGAACGGATCGAAGTTGTGGGTGTGCGAGTTTGGTGTAAACACTGACCTAAATCAATCATGCCACACAATACGGATAAGTTTCTCCTTTTGTTTCATTCTCAAGTGGAATACAGCAACAGAAACAAGAAACAGCAACAGCGAAGCAGGCTGACGAACAACCAGTCAATTGTTCTCTTTGTGTTCATTGTCATTTTAAGTGCCTCATTCGAACTGTAGGTTTGATTCCTTTCAAACACTTTGGGTGCTTCTGCGGACAAGCAAAAAGTTACTCAGTTTTTCTCCTGTACATGTACAAATGAATAAAAAAAACTGTTTGCAACAAAATAGGATTGTATATTTTTTGTTATTTATATAGAAATAGAAATAATTAAACTCTGCCAACTTGGATTCATAAAATTTGTTTATTTTGTATTTGTTGTGTTCTTAAATTGCAGTTACCTCACCGAGTGTTACGATGAGCTGGGCACACAATACAAAGTGCCCATCTACTGTCTGTCATATCCCATAAATATTGTAAAAGAAGAAAATGGTCGTGATTCACCTGCCGAATTCTCCGAACCTGTTGACGGCGGCACAGAAATATTCCTAAAACTACGAATATCCTCACTTATGTCGGATGTTAAATTACCTGTATATTCCAAAGATACAGTGGGCCAATGTAAAAAGAAGTTACAGGTAATTAGCGAAAAAGTATATAGAAATTAAACGCAGCTATTTCAATATTTGTCCTTTTGAATTTCAGGCTGTGGAGGGTGTCGATGCTTGTTGTCAACGGTGGTTTTATAGCGGCAAACTTCTGGGCGACAAAGTACTCATTGAAGATTGTAATATACAAAACGGCTATGTCGTTCAGGTCATTGTAAATACCGAGCACTACAACCATGACAACAGCACCAGCATCGCCATTGCAAGCTAGCCAATGTCAGGCAACTCAAACAACTGCTACAACTTCAACTACAACCACTCTGCTTGCAACGAAATTGTACAGAATTACTATTGCGAAAGTAGCATGAACAACATTGGCACCAGCAACAACTACACCTGCAGTGTTTTACGCCTTCAAAATGCCACAAAATATAAAGGAAATTTGTCATCTGGCCCAGCTGAATACAACTGCTGCCATATGAACTATTGCCAGCAGGCGGCAAACTATCGTGGTTACTACCAGCCGGCCGAATGCTGTCACTGTCAGCAAATTTCGAAAATCACAGCAGCACAACTGCACAAAGTTTTTGTTGCCAATAAAAGAACTGCTGCTATTGCGGCTGTTGCTGCTGGCGATAAGAAGAATATTTTTAGTAATTATTGTAAACTTGTAAAGAAACCAATGATATTGTTGTTGTTGTTGTTTTTGATTATTTTACATTTCGTTGCAAATTTATTGTTAAATTGAAACTTACAAGTGGAAAACGTTTAATGATTAGGCCTTTTCTTCTCCCTCTCTCTCTCTCTCTCTCCCTTCTATCCCTCTCGTTTTATACGAAATTGCAAACAAAATTTACAAAAAAAAAAAAAAAACCAAATGATTTTCAATGATGAAATTCTATAAAATACTTTTTGTACATTATTATTTTTAAAATACATCTACATACATATTCTATTTTATAAACTTACTTTTTTATTGTTTGATTTATTTTTTGCCTTCTTATTTTTTTGTTTGTTTTTTTTTTTTACTCTAATAAACAGTTTTTTGTTTGTTTATAGAAATTAGTTTAGTGATAAATTAATTTAGCAATAAAACAAATTGAAGAACTTAATACTACAATTACCAAGAAAAACAAAATATTAACTAATTTTAAGAGCAAACAAGTTAATTTTGAAATGCAATTTCAAAAATTTAACATAAACACAAAAAGAAAAGTTTGTTTATTTTTTAGTTTAAACAAACAATAATAAAAAACCGCTCTCTTAACAGAAAAAGTGGTTTAATGAAAAACTCAACATATACTAAATTACCCTCTATTAGAAAGACTAAACCTATAACTAAATTAATAAATATATTAAACAAAAGCATTGTATACTTTATGCATAACATGTACACAGCCATATTTAATACAAAAACAAAAAAAAAAAAAAGAATTAAACAAAAACAAAACAAAAATTCATTAACAAAAAAAAAAAAAAAAATCCAAAAAGCAATTAATTTAATTTAATTAGACACAATAGATGTTCAGCGTTGACAACAACAAATACAACATTAACACAAATCTGATACTGACTAAACATTTGCATCAATAATTCACGACAAAAGAGAAAAAAGAAAGGAAAACACTTAATTTATATGAACCATTTAGTTTTAAACAAGTGCTTTTAATGCGGCCCAATTTCAAATGCATTCAAACGTTTGTTGGTCCTTTTCAATTTTCAATTCATAACCACTCACAAGCACCAGGGCGAACGCACTGAATGCATTTCAAAAGGGGGGAAAACAAAGAATAAAAAACACGGGCCATTAAGTAGTACTTTTGTGTGAATCAAAAATAATTAAACGTCAAAAAAGAAGTAATAAACAAAATATGCAAAAAAAAAAAAAAATTAATAATATTTAAATGAATTTCCTGATTAAAGTTAATTGGGTTTGTATGTTGTACTCATGTTATAAGTAAAAATGCTTTAAGTCATGGGTTTTCGCTCATTTTTATTTTCAACAACGAAATGAGAACCGCCCCCCCCCCCCCCCACCACAGAAAGGGAAAATGCGACCCACACCAGGTGGGTTTTCTTATACAGGGGGGTTTGATTCATTTTCATATGAGTAATTCTGCATAAAATCATGAATTCACTAGAGCTTAAACAGCTTAAAAGTTTTTCTTTGTTCAGACTTCTCAAGAGTGGCAACGAAAATAAACACAACATTTCTGTCTATACGGCCCCATTATTGGTAGGAACGTCGGTTCCGCGACAATTTTCACTCTCTTCTCATTCCTTCTATTGTGAATAAAAATGGCCGGTAGAAAAAGTATGTATTAGAATTTCCTTATAGTTTTCCTCTCCTACAATTGCACACAGTTGGGTGTTCGGATTTTTCATGTGAAAAATAATAACTCCTTCTCTGCATTGAATAACCATAAAATACTTAAATCGTCTCTTACTTCTTAAGTTTAGCAACAAATATGAAATCAATGTAATTTGTGCCCACATACATTTCTCCTAGACTGTGTAGAATTTTAGAAGAATTGTCACAAAACAACCAATATGTACGTCTACGTTGATAAATTGCTGCAGCCGTTAAAGATTCACACGAGTGTTAAATGTCCACTGACACAGGCGAAAGATTTCATTAAACTATAATGACAGCGGAAGATCGGTTCGCTGGAAAGAGAATTGCTGATGTCTGTTGGTCCATTGCAAACGAAAAATAAAATTCATAATAGTATGATTTGCAACCGACTCCAACTCAAAACATTGATTTAAGTGGAATAATTGAAAAAGAACTGGACTAAATAATGCCACAACTGAATTGAACTGTATCCAATGGAAAATGGCAAATCTATTATTGTTAAGAGTTAAGTTTGGACCAATAAACACCTCTTAAAAAAAGCCACTAAATATGTGTGGAACTTGCAATTAGAGAACTTCGTGTTTAACACTTGCTTTCCATCTATCAGTTTAAGTTTCGGCCTGAGTGGTTTTCTCTGCACTGCTAAATTTTTCCTCTCCTCATAATTAGAATTTGGCACAGAAAAAATAACAAAATTTTATCAATATATGTATGTACAGTGTGCGACACAACAGACGCACGATTTTTTCATCAGCATCATACAGGTTGGACTCCTTTCAGTACCAGATGACTCGAAAATTGAAAAATTGATAAAAGAAAATATTTCATGAAATTTTGCAACGTCGCTTTTTCCTCACATAAAAACATTTTATGGCGTTCATTAATTATAAGAATACTGCCAACATAAACTACCGTTAAATAATAAAAATAAACTCTCTGTTTTAAAACATATTAGAGAAATAGCGAGAGCGAACGGTTAAAATGTTCAATTTTTCAACGAAAAATACAAATAAAAGTGAAAAAAATAAATTATTACAATAGCGGTGAATCAATTATATCACATGCAAAAAAAAAAAAAAATTTGGGATAAATCACAGCGTCATTTCCCGCATTATAAGACGTTTTCCTTCTACAGGCTCTCCGACAAGCGCACATAAACGTGGCCGGCCGTAAAAAACTCCTAAAAGGGGATTTAGACGTACAAGTACAAGTCGTACGATACGTCAAATTCTTAAGTAGAAGAGCACGAATGGTGTCGTCTAAACTTACAATAATATATAATGAAATCATACGATATAGAGGGAAAATACGGAGGAAAATCTTACAATCGTACGGCTCTCATCGTTGTTTAAAGTTTTTCAAATGCCTTCACACATCATTAGATCAGGGATGTATTTTTTTTTAAGGCAAACAAAGAATAACATCTGTGAACAACTGAAAAAAAAACCCCGCAAACAATAGAAAATAAAAATAATTTTTAGTGCAAATTTACCAAAAAAAAAAAATCTGTCGCAAGATTTTTATTCTTATTTGTAAAAGACGGAGATAATTTCATATGATTTTCTCTGTGGTTTTACGTACGACATGTATGTATGTGTTACCGTCTAAATTCCCTTTTACAGAACGCAAATGGGCCACTAATTTGGGAAATTTATATACATATGTATGTCTGTATGTATGTAGAATGCTCTCAAAGTTGCCAGCTTGTCGTACGAAATTGACTGACAGCAGTTTGATTCCTCATTCGTTGCGTTCATCCATGCTTTGCAGGAAAGTTAAAAAAGAAAACGCCGTCGTCATTATCTGAAAGCACAAAAGTAGAGGAAATATCATTCCGGAATAGTTTGTTCCTTTTAAATATATATGTATATGTATGTACGCAACTCCTCATACTTACGCCTCTAAAACATTCGACATTGAGAGCATAAATTTTGCCAGCCGTTAACTGAAATGGATTTTTGGTGACTTCCAAGAATATAAGAAAATCGTTTTTAATTTCGGGCAGATGCAGGTACCATGGACTTCTCAGAACAGCATCAAAACAGCGCTGGCTGTTCAAAAAGATTATTTCGCCAAAATAGCAAATCAGCAGAAATTCGAGCGCCACCATAAGCAGATATTGAGCCAACGACAGAATCTTCATAAATGAGTCAGCAGTGGTGGTCTGGGAAAGACATTTAAATATATATTTTAGGTGCCATATGAAATCGCTTAAAATCAAAATGGGGAAAATGTGACTATTGGGACAACAAACCTCCTAAATGGTTCTGCAAAGTTGATAGTATTGAAATTATTATGGTGTCCTGAAGTTTGATGACAATTTTTTTAAACATATTTTCTAATATGAAAGCAAACAAAAAAAAAAAAAAAATTATCTGCGTGACGAACGCAACGCATTCGTTTGCGTTTTTTTATATAATATAACATGAACATGATTTTTCACAAGCGTCAACTCAATTTATACTCGTACATAATGGAATGACATAAAACGTAATTTTTTAACAGTTTTTTGTTGGAATATAATTGCTCGCAAAATGAGTGTGACGTACGCTACAACATACAATGAAAACTTAAGTGTGTGTTTTTAATTTTTAACGAACTTTTGGCTAATAAATCGTATAAAATTTAATTCCTAAAAGAAATATAAGAATAGAACAGAATTCTAAAATAACTTATTTGCAGCCAAACAGTTTTGTCACGAACGCTTTGTGACATACATACACATGTTATATATTCTCTAGTAGGATTCATATTTTTTATATAAGGAAGTACCCATTATTTGCTGGCGATTTCTTTGTAATGGATTGGTTTAGCACAAATAATTGAAATACCGATCGGCCTGAAGGTTTGTTAAGAACTCCCTTTGGATTTTGATTATAAATAATATAGTTTTTTGGAACGCCATTGGAGTTTGTGTATGGACAATAATATGAAGACTTGGAGTTACAAATTGAACACGTTTTTGAATAAAATGTGCCGCTGCAATTAATCGTATTTTTGTAGTACTAAAGGGATGACTGTATTACAGAAACGGGTGTAGTTTAATAAAATATGTAGTAAAATAGCTAAAAATTTTTTGCCTGGGTGGTAAATATACCAGAAGGTTGGTTAAAGTACCAGCAATTCTTTTTTCTACATAAATTTAGTTTAACACCATCGAAAATGGCGAAAAATCTCAACTGAAATGGGTCATTAGCGGTTCTCAGTCTTTTTATTATATGCACATTGTAAACAAACCGAAACAGCTGACTTTTGTTTAGATATTTTAACCGGCGCCAATAAAGAAAATAATTGTTCAGTTGGTGTTTCGTGAAAAGAAATAAAATCTTAAAAAATGCCTAAAGAAACCGCAAAAGACAAAATTATTAACCACTCGGTTCGAAATGCAATTGATCACATCGAGGTTGTTGAAATGATAAAGTGTGAAGGTACATATTTATTGGTTAATCGTTAAAAACAATTCGATTAATCTTTTCACTTCCTCATCAGCCCAGTTTTTATTGGAACTTTTTTCACATTTTCTCTTAATAACTTGTTTAGCACTTTCCATTTTTTAACTTTAAGAAATATTTATATACATTTATTTTTTTAACAGCACAGCAAAAAATTAAAACAATGTGGCGCCAAATCTGCCAGCTGTTTCATGCTTGCAAATAAACGAACTTATAAATACTACGTTTACAAAATCTACTACTGTTTTTGGTATTGTAGAGGTTGTTAATTTAGTAAATTCAAAATGTATAAGTTTTGCTGTTGGTCAAGTTTTAAATTTATCCAGATTGTAGTACTTGAAGACGAAGCGTGAGAACCGCTATTATTAACTTTTTATTAATATAATTTTTACAAAAAACTGTCATTTAACTTTTGCAATTATTTCGGGTTAATTTCCTTGGGGAAATTTTCTTGTATACTTCCATATAGTGTGTCTGCACCACTTACCTTCACCGAAACGAATGCGACCAAACACATCAAAAGTATCACTTCGCCCGTTTTGAACAGCCAGATGGGATTGTAGAAAGTTTCCATTTTATTTAAACATTTTAAGATGAATGAATGATGGTGAACACACGCCTTAAACTTACGACGATAATGATGGCGATGGTGCGGTTGTTTCTCGTCCCAAACAGAGAAAGCTGACGCCTTCATGTGAGATTTTATTTCTATGGAACAATAATATTCAGTGGATGCGAATGTTTCGTGTTGCTGGCATTTTTGTAATTCTCTGGTGAAAAGCATAATGAAAAAAAAGATCGTTCACGGAGTTTGAGTTTATCATGAAAGTGAAAGAAATTTATTGTAATTAATTATGTTGGATCTTGCTTCTTGCCCGTAACATACAAATTCAGCAAAAGTCCAGATGTAGCACTACGTGACATTATTTTTTTTTCATCAAAAGTTTCTTTGAGTAAAACAATTGTAGCGCCTGCTGGGGACAAAGTGCACGATGAGTTTGACGAATAGAACAATTATTTTGATTAAAAATTTTAACAATTTGCACGCGTTGCTCCAGTGTAAGTCGATTCATAATGAAATTTCAGAGCAAACTAAACAAAAAGCAACTATCAGCTGTTAAATGGGTGCTCCAATAAATCAAAGTTGTGACACATGTGTCTGTGCTTCAGTTATTTAAGAAATTAATACTTTTTTTATTTGGCTTTATTAACAAATATGAAGAAAATTGATTTTTGAATTGACTATTTCCATCATATATTTTGTTTGTTTTGAGGCTGAAATTTGCATTTTTTATTTGACAAGAATCGCCTCGCAGAGCGAAATTAACCCATAACAAGCTGAAAAATGTATTTACTATTCAAGGGTTAATAGACAAGCAGTGAGTGGAATTTGAAAAAAGCACTGGCGCTTCGTTGATTTCTACTGGGTACACTCGCACACACACATAAGAGTGAATGCCCCTATTGCGGCTCTCCACACAGTACAGTTTGGTCACGCAGAGAGAGAGAGAGAGAGAGAAGTCAAGCAAATTCCTTTGGAGCTGGTTTTAAACGACAGTAACACGAGATTTTTTTGAGTAGTCGTGTGTCTTCAACCACAAAAAAAAAACAAACGTCAACTGTCAGTGAAGCTGAGATTCGCAATGCGAATTTATCAACTAAATCAACCAAATGCAGGATCGCACTAGGAGCATAAATAATTACCTTATATTTGTTCTCTTAGGTACCCTGCTCATGCCAGTGGCGGCGAAAACATTCTTAAGGCTGCAGCACAGAACATCATATTGTCCCGATATCAGAATACTTAAGACCATATGCAGAGCGCTGGACGATGCAAACGAAGCTGCTACTTGTATTTGGGCAACCGACTGTAGAAAATAGATTATTTCGTAGACAACAGGTTGCTGAAAATATGAACAAATTTGGGGTTTCTTTTTCACTAGATCGAGATTCGTGGTCCTTAAACTAATTTTCGTTTTAAGTATTCAACTGAATATGTATGTGGATTAGAAAATAATACATATGTATCTAATACCTTATAATCGAAGGGATACCAACAGTCCAATGGCAGGCTACGACCACCATAGGCCAGCGGCACCAAAAGCCAGCAGATGGCGGTAGCAAAACAGGAGTAGACATATAATTTCAGCCATTTGTTAGCCATAGCATAAGTTCCATCCATCGTCACGTATGACAGTCCTTTGAAATATGCCCAAAAATAAGTAAATTATTTACAAATAGTTAGACGAATGTAATGGGAGATTCGTGATCCAGTAAGACTTTTTTGGAGGCTTTACTGTGATGAAAAGAAAAAATACGGCGAAAAAGCACTTCTTTTGCGCTTAATGTAAATCGGATGTTAATGATCCGCATAATGACTCTGGTATTAACTGCTGCAGTTTCAAGTGGCAAAAAGTACGAGCATGAGGCCTTTAATGGTTGATCTTCATCCTAATCGAAATGTGGACTGATGGTTCGTGAATTTAACGGCAATTCCAGAAATTTTTGTCGCTTTCATTTAAGCAGATATTAAGAGAAAGTGACGTTTAAATTTAGGTATAATCTTCTGCACTCTTAAAGCTTTAAGGCCGGCACACATAAAATCTGTCTTGTCTCATCCGTCGCCATTTTCAACCGACAACTAAATAAAAATACAGGGGTTTTTAAGAGTTTTGTCGCATAAAGTACATCTGCTTCAACCCAAAGTCTTTAAAGTGGGGCGACTTTTATTTGATATAGATTTTCGTTCAAAAACTAAGACCAAGAAGTCAAAGACCGGTTCTTTTTATTACGCGCCCTCTTCAGGGGAGGAGTGAGTGAGTGAGTGATTTGTACACGTCTTACAAGATATCAGTATGTTGGTTGTCACACTTAATGTGGTGGAAAAATTCAATAAAGAATTCTTAATGGTTCGGCCAATATGCATTTGACTCAGTCGAAATCTATTCCTGAGTACCTTCACGCTGAGTAAATACTTGAGAAAAATACCCCTGACAAATACTTGTGTAAACTTTAGTGGACTTGATTAAGTGCTGAGTTTTACTTTTACTCTTATTTTAATTGAAAATTGTTTTTTAGGCGGTAGAGCCCTAGAAATCATCATCATCTTGCGGATCTTATTATTTACAATCCTGCACGGACAAAATGTGTGGCATTTTTGTTTACTATGCTGTGGTTGAAATACCACGTTAAAGGCCATAGTAAACATGTGTATTAAATATACCACAATAAACGGTTGGTTAATCGTTTTGCCGATAACACTATTTCATTTAATTTCTTTTTAATATATTTGTACATATAGACGTTTTATGGTGAACATCGTAGTTAATGAAGGGGCTTTTACTGGGATTTTAGGTATTACTCGGTCTGGCCACAGCTTGACAATTGATTCATTCATGTCATTATATCTAATATGTTTGTAAAGAGGAACGAACATTCTTTATTCCTTTTCATGGTACTTACCAACGGCCGAACGTACTTTATAGTTGAAATTTATAAAATTAACCAAATCTTCAAGGCGATGTTTTTGCAAACGCCGAAAATACACTTTCATTAGAATCGTCCACAAATAAATTATCAACTGCATCAAACAGTTGACCAAAAAGTCCAAATCTCCGCTGTGGATATTCAAATATATTGTAAACGCGTACAGCACCGCAATATGAACGGTTACCGCGTACAGAAACATTTCACTCATCAGTTCCAATATAAAGCCCAGTTTTTTGTGTCTAAGGGGCAGCTGCTGTTCCAAGTTCGGTGAGTACATGGCGGCCAAGTACATCATGCGACGCAAAAATATGAAAAGATCCCGACGTTTAGCCATCTCCTGCGACCTGAACGCACTGACCACGATGTCACTTTGCTCGCATTCTGATTTCTAAAACTGTTGGACGCTCATTATGGGCACGAACGGTTTTAAGTGACACCAAGTGGACATAAATTTTTAAACAATGTTTTCTAATTATGGGCAGGTTCACCGCTGGGAATTTTCGAAAAGTCACACAAACGGTTGTTTCGTAAAAATAAAGTGACAAAAAAAGTCGCTTGAGATAATAAAAAACGCCAAAGTCAAAGGAGTGGGATATCTACTAAAAAATAAGCCAAACATGTTAAATTTAGATATTTTTGACAAAATTTAAAGATTTCCTACTACAGCCCCCTGAGCTCTTTACTTTCATTCTATTCGTTCGATCTAGACGCCAAATTTCGGAAATGTACTGAAAATGTTTGAAAAAATTCTTAAATATGTACTTTGTTACATGACCAGACCAGACTGCAAAGAATTGATAAAAGTGTTGTCAACTGAACAATAATCTGTAAATTGCTCTTACATTTTTTCGGCGTTATTTTGACGATTTTTTTTTTCATAAAAATAAAAATAATCCAAAGGACAATAAATAAGTTTAGCCACTGGACAACAATCCTGAGGAAATAAACTACGAGATGAATTTTTTATATAAATAGACGAGTTTTAATAGTTTTAATTTTGATAGTTTTATTTCGACAAAATATTTATTATCAATGATCAAAAAATTGGTGAATAAAGAAAATGAAAGAAAAATCATTGGAAGTTTTTTAATTATTTGACCTAAAACCGAACTGAAAAATAGTAAAAAAAATATTAAAAAAAAAAAATGTATAATTTACTCCAAATAAATGTTTTTGGTGAATAACTTGATCCAAAAAAAAAAGGGTAAAAAGTTGCGAAAAAAGAATGCAAAATTGCAAATTGCGTCTTTACCTGGGCGATTGTTAACCCTGATTATGGGTACATTTATTTTAAATATTAATAAAGGTTTCACACTATTCGACAGTTTGGAAAATGTTCCAATATTTACTTTCATATTCAATTTTCTTTAAAATCCCCTGAAAATTGCAAATTATTATTGAATATGTGGATGCAGGCACAGTTTCTATTTTGTTTGTACTTAAAAGCTGGACTCAAAATTTTATTGCAATAAAATTACTAAAAAAAAAAGATATTGGAAGTGAAGCCGTAAACCTATCGATAGTCGCGCTATTCGAGGGTTTTGTGTGATGCTATCGATAGTCCAGGGTTCTTGCAAAATTACCAACTGCGATTTTTTTCATATTTTGTATATAAAATCTTAAATGTTTTTTCATTCTTTTTATTTAATTTGCTTTCAGCGTTAAAGTTTGATGTTGAGAAAAAATTGAAACTATTTTGTTTATATCCCCAATTCTATATAGAATTCTTTTTATATTTAAAATATTTTGCAGGTGACGAAATTTTGAATTTTCTTTTAAATTTACGGTTTGTTTTCTTTCTCTGTAACGTGCACGTGCATGTTCTGCACATTCTGCATTTGTCCATACATTTAATTTAATTAATATTATTATGTGCCATTATAACTTATTACAGTTTATTAATAATAAATTTCAGATTCGCGTTTGACATGCAAAAGATGGACTTATTTCTCTGTCGTTGTTGTAAATAGATCCATAGATAAATGGTTTAGTTCTAACGGCCATGAGAAGTTTGTTAGAGAATTTTATTGCTAAAATATAATGTCGGCCATGGTCGGCGCGTACAATAACTTTCCAAGATTTTTGACAGCATCTTCGAATATTGACTCAATTTTCTCTGGTTTGGTGACTTTAAATGACCCCAAAGGAAATCATACATTGAGTTTTTTTTTTTTATATTAATAATTCATATAAAATAAAATATTTCATTTAGTAACAGCTGCAGCGCTTTAGAGGTCTTATAGGCTTGAATGTAAAATTAAACAATTGAAATTTCATGTTATTACATTAAATGACACGATCTTGGTCAGCGCTGTCAATTCGGTGCGTTTCCCACCCATTTTCGGTGCGAAAAATTCCTTAGTTGTTGCATAAAATCTCTTTAATAAACACAAGAATTTCTAAACTTGGTTCAAAGTTGAAAACATTGATCTTGGTGGCCAATTGTGCCATTACGTGAAGTTATTCTTTCATCAAAAGTTTCCCTTAGTTAATTAATTGTGGCGTTGGCATCACATGTCAGCCAGATTAATGCCAGCTAATTGAGATACGAACACATTTCTCATCCTCTTCCTATACACCACAAATGGACTAATGACTTCGCAAGCCCATTAGGCGCACTAAATTGTAACAAACAAACAAACGTTTGTGGATTGTACTCGCCCCAAATGCGACATTAATCCTTATTTACATACACACACGTTCCAGCAGAACTGGCCTTCATTGGAGAGCAATAATTTTAAAAGACCATTCAATATCAATTGACGTTTTGATAGAAAAGAAATTTCGACAATGTGCAGGCACTCCTCTGCTCTAAGCGTCGCTGTTATGAAATGTCAAATGAAACTAAACAAACAACAGCCATCAGCTGTTCGATGGGGTTGCCAAGGCAAAGTTGTGTCTAGACTAAAGAAGGAAGCAGTACAGAGTGCACATATGAAAGCAGTTAATTTATGCCAATTGGCCAAGGAATCATGGGAACCCCAAAGATTTGAATTAAAATTTGTCCATATAACATTTAGGATTGTTGAGACTAAGAATGTTTTGACATAAAAAATAAATATTGAAATCTAACCCTTTTTGATAGTTCTGCTGCGCGTTTAAACATTAAACAGAGAACCCAAATACCCCCTTTTATTATTAAACACTTAAAGAATTACAGGTTAAGGTTGTACATAATGCGATTATTTTAATATTTGCGTTGAAAATGCGAATTGGTTGTAGCAAATTTCCCTTTAAATAAAACTCTATTAATTTGTTATATGTATTTTTTTTTTTTTTTGAAACAGAAAATCATAAATTTATTCATTTCATTTGTCCATTTTTTGCAACAGAGTCAAAAATGAGAAAGCTGTGGTAATCATCTGGAAGCCGAAATGATTGATTCTTAAGCATTTTTAATAGGATTAAATAAATCACCATTTCACTTACACTTTTGAATAGCTCCGTATTTAGGGTTAAAATCTTGCCGGCTGTCAGTTTGAAGGGCCTCTTCGAGTTGAGCAGAAACAAAAGAAAATCAAACTTCATTTCATGCAAATGCAGATACCAGGGACTTCTTAAAATCGCTTCGCCGCAACGGCGACTGTTGAAATGGAGAATTTCGGCGAAATAGCAAATGATCAGCAACTCCCAGGTGATTAAAAACAAATACTGGGCCAGGGATAAGATCTTAATGTACGTGGAATGGGCAGCCGTTGACTGTGGAGAAGAGTTTTAATCAATTAGATTTCTTTTGTAACAAAATTTAGTTGTTTCTTTCGTACTTTCACCGATACGAAGGCCACCAAACACGCCAGAGAGATGACTTGGCCCGTTTTAAAGAACCAAATTGGATGGTAAAAATCTTCCATTTTGTTCAAACATTTCAAAATATAACGATGGTGGTCAACACATTTCTTAATGGCGTTGCGAAAGTGAAAGCGAAAACTCGGATTTTCAACATTCTTTTTGGGTGAAAACAGTGAATCTACTTCGCAAGAAATTTCTTTGGTACAAAAGAATTCGTTTATTTCGGCTGTACTAAATTCTTGTAATCTTTGCAGTTTTCTGGAACAAAGAAAAAAGATTTTATCATTAATGGAGGCGGGGCAACACGATCAGGTTTTGCTTTTCAACTCAACCAAAATTAAGAACCTGTTTGCAACTTCTGTTTCTATAGAGTGCCTCAATTTTATAGCGAAAAGAAAACTATTTTATTTGTATGTTTTTTCTCACAAATACTTTTTGTTTTTTAATATAAAAAGTAAAATAGTCCTGGGCAAGTTAAAAATCGAGGTAGTTTACGTCCCTGCTTTCAAATGTAGTGGCTTTTGACAAGCTGTATCGAAGGCAAAACCTCATCGTGTGACCGCAGCGTAAATGTTATTTACCAAATACACTGATTTTGATGATTTTAGAATTTATTTGTGAAAGTGATTTAGCGAAAATATTCAGGTTTTTGGGTAATTGAGCGGGGAAGACATTTAAGCGGAATTGTGTAATTGGACAACAAAAATCTATTCCAGGAACACAACTGCGACGAACGATGAATTTTCGTTCTCGAATATTCGTCGCCATTTGTTTATATGAAAATCCACACAATCGTGGCGTTGGTCGAAATTCGTCGTACTGGGCGAGTGACCAGTTTTCTTATATGTATATAAAATATTATATTATTCCATGTTGTAAGAAATTTACAAAGACGTTCTCAGACCACATTCACCGCCTCAAATAATTTGCTCGAAAATTCATTTTTCGAACTTGATTTTTGCTTATTTTTAAATTATTATTAATGTGGTCGCAACATTTTGTAGAGGGCTAATGTGTAATCCTCTACCTGGGAATGGATCTTTAATGTCCTTTTCTTTTCTTTTCTTTGGTAAAGAAAGCATAAATCAACCTTAAAACTGGAACTTAATTAAAGTTGAAACAGCCTGCAAAAATATTTGCTATAAAACTATTAGTCTCCGAACACACTTATATATGCCCGAGTCCGCCGAGCATGAACCTTAATTTTGACCCTTATTTTAACTTACTTCAATTCAGTCTTAGTCGTGTTGCTGTTGAGGGCAACAGTGGCCAAAATATTTTTTAAACTGCAATACAAAATATCATACTGGCCGGATATTAAAATGCCCAGTGCCATGTGAAAGCCACTGGAGGCCGAAAAGGCGGCTGCTACTTGTAGTTGGCCAACAAACTGAAGAAAGTACATGGTTTCGTACACAAAAGGCTCCTTAAACATAATCACAAACTATTTCATTAAAATCGTATATATGCAACTTTCGAGAAACCAAACAATGTCGTACCTTATAATCAAATGGGTACCAGCAGTCCAAAGGTAGACTACGATCGCCATAAGCCAGGGGCAGGCTAAGCCAGAAAAGTGTGCCTACAAAGCAACAGTAGATATAAAATTTAATCCACTTGTTCGACATGGCCCAACAATCGTCCATGGTAACGTAAGTAAATCCTGGAATAATAAAATTCTTAAAAATATATGTACATATATAATATTTTATACTAAATTAAAAAATATCAAGCTGTTTTTTTCTATATTTTCTAGCTGTCTATATGGCAATATTTCGTGGGTGTTATTCCCCACATGTCACTAGACTTGAAAATCTTTAAAGAATATTTTTAACTTTTTGTTCTATTATTTCTAAAAAGATACTGCAGCAGAGAACTGTGTTTTTGTGTAGACAGCTGGAATACTCAGCTATATTTTGCGATTCAACGGAAGTTGTACGGGCTTGAAGTGAATAATAAAGACATAATAGTTTAAAATACCTCTTTTATATGTTGTAAAAATTATTAAAAAAAATCGCCCTTCACTTATTCAATCTGTGTTGCCAATTTGCAACACAGACAGTTACAACAACAATAAAAAAAAAGAATTTTAATCCTAATAATGTTCTATTAAAGATATAATCTGTTGGGGCTACACTTAATTCGCTTCGAACATTTTACAGTCTTCCCCATGATTTGGAAGTCCTTTACATGTCCGAGCACAAGAAATAGAATCAACTTACCCAGAGCTGAACGTGTTTTATAGTTAAAGTTGAGGAAGTTCATTAAACCGGTGAGTTTTCCTTTCTGGAGACGTTTGAAATACAACTTCATCGTAATGGTCCACCAATAGATAATCGTCTGAATTAAGCAGTTGACGAAAAGCTCCAGGTCCCCATCATGGTAATTCAGATAAATCTTGCAAATGTACAAAATCAATATATGAATTGTGACAAAATAGAGAAAGAACTCCAACAACAACTCCAAGCCGACGCCCAGGCCGCGTAAGATTTCGGGCAAATGACGCTCCAAGTGAAAAGAGTGCATGTGGGCGCAGTACATGGTGTAACGAATGATTACAAAGAGATCTCGACGTTCGACAGCCTTCGGGCCCATCACTTCCTGCCAATGACCTGTTCAGAAGTGTTGATAGTGAAAACTAAAGGTTTATAGCCAACTGGGTCGGATTTTATTTGAATTGGCTAAAAAGCTTTGCTATTAAATATCATATACGAGGTCTGTTCAAAGAATATTTATTTATTCTTCAGTTTTTACTGTGTCCCAAACTTCAAAGTACTCGTCATTCCTCCTCAGACATAATTGAGTTGTGCCAGCGTTTTTTTTTTGCAATCTTCGAAGCAGTTCTGATCTCCACTTTTTGGCATGTCCTTGAGCTCTCTCTGTGATTCGATTTTTATCTCCTCAACCGGCACAAAACACCGACCTTTTATGGTCTTGGGCACAGGAAAAGGTCGCCGGTTGGCCAAATCGGGTGGATTTGGATTGATTTGCTGAGGCGCGATTACGGTATTGTTTCCGAACAAACAACGTGCGAAAATGTGCCAAGAGCTCCTGCTCTCTGCTCTCCCGACCTCTTCTATTGGAATGATTGCAGTTTTGTTTCGATGTCTTGGCCATATGGTCATAATTTTTTAGTATAATAGTCCTTCAACAATAAATTTAAACGATGCTTATTTGTGTCAAACCAATTAGCAACTTCACGGCCCAAAATTTTCCGAAAAAATGCATTTCATGGACCAACCGATATGCTGAAATTAGAGAAATTGCTCTCTAACAGTGATTCGATAATTCTCTCTAACAATTTTCTGCACTTCCGTAACATTTTCAGCGATTGTTGATGGGCTGAAGCGTCCTGGCCGATCGCCGTCGTTCACATTTTCTTGGCTTTCTTTGAGAAGCATTTTTGAGACTCCGAGTAAAATCAGCGTACGCCACTGCTTCACTAGTTCAATCAAGGCCTTTAGAATATTGAACTACATTTTTATGTGAAATTTTAGGCAAATTTTTTTAGCCATTTATTTCCTACAGCAGAAAATTGCCGCATACGCAAAACTTTTCTAACTTTTAGGCCTCGCACAAGCAAATTAAACAGTCGAAACTGTGGACAGCGTGGAAGAAAACGATAATGGAAATTTGAAAATTCATCTTATTTTTTGAACTGACCTCGTATATATTCATATGTACATACACATGTATTTGGTTATAATTATTGGAATTAAAATAGCTTGTAACACCTCTTTGATAGTTGAAAACAATTAATTTTATTTATTTGTAAAACAAAAACTTTTTATTTTTATTAAAAATGCTTAAAGGGATGATTTTTTATTTGTATATTTTATAGACTTTAAGCTTTAAGTCCTTTGGATTGTCTTATTTAGTATAAACAGCCTTTAAAACAGATTTGTAACGCATAAGAAAACTTATTTTATTTTTAGTCTATTTATTAAATGTTAATAGCAATGAAATCGGAACTGAAACTTGTCAGAGGGGAGGAGTTTTTACCTGTTGGTTCTGTAATTTTGTGGCACGATGATTCTAAATATGTTTAAAAAATATCGATTGCAGCTGGAGCAAAAAATGTCACAATTTTTGTACAAATCGTTGTCGTGATTATAGCAACAATGTTTATGGTCACAGTCTCCTGATTTCATATAACGAGGGGCCCAAAATAGAAAAAGTTATTACAAAGTCAGGCAATTTGACACACATATTTTAATCGATAATTCAAATCATAGTTAAAGTTGGGTCATTGACATTTGAAGGATTCGTATCCTTCTCATGTAGCCTGAAATTATAAATTGACCTAAAAAAGTTTTTTTAATGAAATTTTATATAAAACCTAATTATCTGTTCAGATTCGTTCAGTTTCGGTCAAGGATACGTCTATATAAAAAGGACGTTTTAAAAGTAGAAGAAAGAGGAAAAAATCACTTAAATTCACATATTTCATTTATAATCCTATAAATGTACAAACTTAACTTTTTGTGGATTTGCGGGTAGGCTGATTCAAATTTCGTCTAGATCCATATCAGATCTTTGCTATCGTTAAAATCTTTTAAAATCCAAAAATTGTACCAACACAAAATCGTTATCGATGTTTGGCCTTAGTTTTGTGCAGCATCAGCTGAAGTGGATGCGACAAAAGTTTTCAATTCGCCTTCTTTTTGTTCGCTAAGATGCACCCGGATCACAAACAAATGGCCGCCCCTTATTCGTACTGCACTCCCAGTCGAAGTTAATTGTGTTAGAACGTACAGAAACGCTTTTACTAAATAAATGGCGGTTAAGCCATAATGCACGATGTTAATTGTGAGTCACACCCAGCGTTGCCGATCTGGATTTTGCAGTTTTTCGAAACATTGAGCAGTTCTGAATTTTTGTTTGTTTTAAAAATCAGTTTTTTTGGAAAATTGTCTGCTTGACAACAGCGTGGCTTTTTCATTTCCCCGCGTCGTAACTTTAAATGCAACCCTGCTGTCGCGTCAACCACCCTTTGACCATTCCCTCTATGGATGTCATATTGATCTGGGCCTATGTTCGCGGATTGGTATGATATACAGAGTTTACAAATATAATTTCTTGGTTTTTATACACATAAATAATAAATTTTTTTATTTTGGCTATAAATTTTGGAAAATATACCGCAGTCACATCGTCCTCTCTATTAGACTCGCAGTATTTGGTATAAACTTCATTCATATTTGTGTACTGCCTGCGATAGTGCCGTTCCATTTTTGAACTCCATCATCAAAATCGTTATTTTTAAAAATATGCCAGCAAAATTTTATCAAAAGATGTTTTTATTTTGTTATTTACATCGCAATCAATTAAAGAAATTTTATAGTTAATTTTTTGTGAATTGCGGCCTTTTGGATTTTAGCGGACCATATGCAACATTTATTGTTTATGTTGATCGTTTGTAAGGTTTTAACAATCGACCTGTATTTTAATACTCATTGAGTGGAAAAATATCAAAACAAAACAAACAAGTCGCTCACATTTTGTTGTAAAAAATCGTAGTATATTTAAAAGGGTTAGTAATATTCTTCTTCTATCTATAATTATATGTATGGATGTGTATAAAACGGAATGTGTGTTTACTTGTTGTGTTGTTGTTTGTGCCTTTTAGCTGACCAGATCTTTGGACTCTCTGCAGTGAATTATTGGCTACATTTTTTGCAACCACGCCCACTTTTTAAATTGTGCCCACCGAAAAATGGATTATCAAACAACTTTGTCGTTTATGGACCAAATTTTTTTGAATTTTATAATGATTCGGAGAGCGAGCGAAGCCCATCGGGTTAAACTAGTATTTCGTTGATAAAAAGTTGATGCTGCTGTATTAAAAGTCTGCAGCGAATTATCGGCAATAAATCGGCTTTATGGCCATTACAAACATTTTACTGCAGCGCTTCCAGTTGTTTATTTCACATAAAAGTGAAATGCTGAACATTCAAACTCCAGGTCATTATTTTGTTAATCAAAACACATCGTTATTAGTTAAATGATGTTAAAAAATTTGCCTTTCTTTTATTACTGGCGCATTAACCTGCGGCGTGGTGGCGTACAAGTACTTGTAAGCCCATAAACACAAACATAATTCACGCCAAGTGACACTGAGATATTTTCATTAAACGTAATAAAAAGACTTTTTAAAAAATGTCTCCTAAAGCTTTAAATAAGATGTATTTCTCTTTATTAAGGATCTTGGGCTTTATTGAAATGGTTGGCACAATTAAAGCGAAAATTTACTCTACGACCAACAGAACACCATCAAGTCGTCATAAATTTAATCTCTCTTTCTCTTACATTTAGTTGGCAAATATAATTAAAACTTGTTACAAGCAGCTAAAAGGATTTGCATAAGGATTTTAAGGTCCTTCATTTAAGCGGATATGGGACTTTATGCACACAATCACACACATGCACACACACGCACGCACACACACGTTGCGTGCTCGTGCAGCTGTTAAATATTGATGCAGTTGCAGCGTGTGACCGACGTGTTTGCAAGTGAATGCGTCACTAATGAAAATGTATGAAAAGTGTTTCAGATCACATCGCCGGGGCATTTGCAACTTGTTACTACAGAAGAATTAAGTTGCCACAGAAATATGCAGGTTGTTTGAAAACCCTCGTTTTTTTTTGGTTTAAAATCTAATGGATTATTTTAATTGAAAAATTATTAATTTTACTCAAGGGAATTTTGTTCGCTGGAGACTAAAGGAGGGCATCAAACCTCTACACACATGTAACAAAATCGTCAGGAGGAGCATTTAGTTGGATGGGCTGTTCTCCTTTCTTCAGATGGAGTAACCGGTCGTTGTGTTAAGCAGATGAGTAACACTTTATCCGAAATCTAAGATATTGCTGTTCAATAAGGGTGGGAAAGTTTCAACAGAAGCAGCAGGGAGTTCTGAATAAGTGTTAAAGCTGTGCCTTGGTGCGATATGATCGATGCCTTTTCCGCAGGCAAGAAGTCGAAGTTGGCTCCTTGTTCACCGTCGTTCACTAATTCCCCTGCTTCACCAGTTATTTTCCAATCCTGTGAATTGTTATACTTAATTTTTTACGGACCGATTATTTTACGCAAATAAAAGTTTTGGGGTCATAGTAAGATGGTAAAGAAATATCAAATAATATCCATGTGGACACTTTGCGGCATTAAGAGAGAAACGACATGACATTTCCAAACGCAACAACATGAAGAAAAACGCACTTTAAAAAAAAAAAAACCCACCAAGTTTGGAAAATCTTTTTTATTTAAAATGTTTATTGAAGTGATTTTGCATCAAAAGTATAATATTTATGTTGAAGAAACACAAAAACAATTACGATGAAAATCTAGAAGGGAAACCAAATTTCAGATAATGATGGGTTTCGTTTTCTTTACATAATCCAAATCATCTACAACAACAAGACCTTTTTACTTTGTGCATATAATTTTTTAGGGCTTGAACATCATTACTTGTTGTTCTTGTTGTTCTTATAGTGGCCTATAAAATTTATTGTAAGAATATTGCAGTGTTGAATGAAATGGTATTGAGAAGGGTGTATTTTATTGTACAGAGATTTTTTCCTCACACTGAAACAAAAAGTTGGGTTGAAATTGCTTTGGTACTACCAAAAATTAAAAAACGCGCCGAGTTGACAACAAGAGATTGAGGGCGACAGAGCCAGAGAGAGGGAGAGAGAGCGAGAAACATGCCGAATAGAAAACCAACTGAACGAGCAAGATCCAGATGCTACAATTTCGCAGCTAATCGTGTAATTTTGGTCAATTGGTCTTCGGTTGTGTATTTGAGTCTTGTCCACGCATCCATCTTAAAGGTAAGTTTGAACTTCTCATCATTCTGTTTTATAATCTGGGGAGCTCTTGGACAAAATTTGAGGTCATATAATAATTAGAATACGTATGTATGTACAGTCAATCACAAAAGTTAGTAAACGTCAATAGCATTCGTATTCTTTTTCAATTAAATGTGACAACATTATGAAAAATTATAAATTTACTTTTATTTTTTTTTAAAGCAAAACATTTCATATTCACTAATACAAACAAGAATAATATAAATAAAATTAAAATTTTAATTTTAATTTTAAAAATAAAATAAGGATTTTTTCCCATTTTAATATTTATTCGGATATCCCTTCCCCTTAGCGATGGCTTTAACACGCTTTGGCATTGATTTAACTAAATTTAGCGATGCTTATGGCGATAATATTCCCCCTTGTTCAACGATCCCGTTGTAGTTCATCGCAATTATTAATTTGGAGCTGGCGAATTGGACTTTGTAGGTGTTCACACAAATGTTGCATTGGAATAGAGTTGGCAGATTGGGGACGGGCTTTTAATTGTAGAGGAGTCATTCTATTCCAATATTAGCACAATGTTTGGAGTCATTATCTTGTTGACAGATAAACGATCCCCCACTCTATTTTAAATAATGTTTACAGTATGTCTAAAGAACAGTAACGATCCATTATACGTTCTATGACCACCAGATTTCCTATCCCATCTGCCGACAATCCCGCCCTCTTAATAATCCTCCAGCATGTTTAATAGGACATTTCGTATTGTTCGGTTTAAGCTCGTCGTTAGCTTTTCAACATACTTTTTCGCGTCCTAGGGATTCATAAATGTTATATTTACTTACATTATTCCAAAATGAATGGCCGCGACTTTGGCGATTCTTTGGCTCACTCAATCCACTTGTGCCTTTTTTGCTGGCTTATGGAAAGGCTTCTTTCTAACATTTCTACCATTTCTTCCAAGCCCGCTGAATAGGCAACGATTCGTATCGTTTATGCGTTGCAGTGCTTTCCAGTTTCATTGTCAACTTCACTTTTCAATTTGGGTGCACCAATCTTAGGATTTTCTCTTACTTTTCGGTTAATGTTGCGACTATCAGCATCACTAAATACACGCGCACGACCTGAATGCGGTTTATTTTCCAACGTTCCGGTATTTTTTAACTTTTTAATTGAATTATTGTCTTTAGCCAACAATACGCCCGATTTAATATATGCATCTCTGTGCTATCTTGTGACAAGATTTTTAAATCGGGTGAAGTTTTTTTTTCCTCTGGGCGCCATATTACAAATTCGATGTTTTAACGTTCTTTCATAAAGACTAATTTATTGCAAAGTGCACGGCGTATACGAACTTTTGTGATTAGATATTTTTACATAATTTCAATAACAACGAATATATACTATTTGTGACGGTGTAAAATCTGCTTATTATTTTTAAAGAGTCGTAAAGGTTAGCATTCATTAACGGTAAAACAGCCTAAAGAAAGTGCACGCCAACCGTCCAAGATCAGCCACCATCACATGAAAAACATTTATCACTTAAGCCCCAACAAACAGAATAAAGAGATCATTAAGTAAAACTGTATAACCAAATAGATGATAAAATATTACTTCCTCAAAGAAACAATACAAAATTGTATGTAAATACATGTGATGAATGGCAGGATCTTACAAACAGGATAACAGTACAATAACATAAATAACAACATAAGAACAACAAATATTAAATGCACAACATTAAAGAACACATCTATAAGCACAAACATATTTAGTTCATATAAAAAGTTGGCAAGAACATCTTGTAAAAGGATTTAACTCGCGTCTTAAAGAAGAGCGTATTTCAGTACCATTTTTAAAGATGCTTTTACTGTGTAGTTTTTTTTTGTGGCTAACTGTAGGTACATGATGTCAACTAATACATTCTGTTATGTGTGTTAGTGGCTTGAACGTTGTTGTTTTCGATTCCACATGCCAACTTCACCCTATTTAGTCGCCTCATTTGTGTAAAATTTTGCTAAAAAACACACACACACATACATACAAACATATATAAATATGTACATAAATTATTAATATAAAATATCTACTATGTCCAGCAGTCATATACAGAGGCAGCATATTGTTCAAATGAAAACCAAACTTACATAATGAAAACAGTTTTATATGCACGAAATGGTCATACTTTTTAAAAGGATTCACATCCTTGTGTCATGCTTTAGACATTTTGGACATTGAAAATGTTCATGAATTTAAAGTTGAACATCCGTTGCGGAAAACACACACACATATTCATTTCGGACTTGAAGCCCTTTCGTAATAACATGTTACACACAATTGTGAGATTTAAAATGTCAACCAGCCCCAACAGGCTCTAGTAGGTCTTAATGAGCGTAAATTAATATTAGATTTGCTTACAGGCAGACATACATACGTACATATGTAAGTATGTGTGTCTTTCGTTCCCTAATATCTGTGTATGTACAGACGAGGTCTGTGCAGAAACTAAGAAGATTTTTCTAAATAGTTTCGCGGACAGCGTTATTGTGTTTTCGCACCTTCACTGTTCACTGTTCACTGTTCAAAGTTTCATCTCATTGACCGGTTCAGTTGGTTTGTGAGAGGCCTGAAAGTTGAAAGTATTTTGCATGTTGCGTGATTATCTGCTGTCAAAAAAAGAACGATTTAAATGAATTTGCAAAAAAGTTTGGGTAAAAAATGGCATTAAGTACTCAAAAGCACTTGAAATGTTAACAGTGTCCGAAAAGTGTTTACAAGGTTTTCAAAGAAGGTCGAAATGTGAATGAGGACGCTCGCCCTGAACGCCCCAGCACATCAGCAACCGATTAAAATGTTAAGAAGCTGAACAAATTTGCTTTGAAGTATTGTCGAAATCCTATTAGAGAAGTTGCGGAGGATGTCAGCATATCGGTTGGATTATGTCCTCGATTTTTTTTGGGGGAAATTTTGGCCATTCGTTCCAAGACTGCTAAAAACCATCACATTGTTGATCGAAAACAATAGCATAATCCCAGGTCTGCCACCATATTCACCAGGAAAAACTCGCAGAGGCCCAAAAAAACTCTTAAGAGGAGATAAAAACCGAATCGTTAAGAAATCTCAAGGACATATTAAAAAGTGCAGATCAGAATCAGCTTCGAGGATTGGAGAAAAACGCTGGCACAGAGTTACCAATTTAGGGGGTTTTATTTTATGCTCAAGTTTCGGGGGTACAAATACCTCGCGGAAACATTTGGGGAGCATAAATTTATATTTACGGGGTTTTTAGGGGATTTCGCTATTTTCACAATATCTCAGTAATAGTATATTTTACAGCTTGTTGTTGATTGAGCAAAAATCGCTGGATTATCGCTGGAATATAATTACTAAAAGTGCCATATTTTGCAACTGTTCAAGTTTGTACTCGTAGTAGATAATTTAGTATCAACATTTTAAAATTTTTTCACTTGCAAATAAGTGACAGTTTTTCTTTGTTTCGTGGAACTTAAAAAAGTAAAATTTTCAAAGTTAAGCATTTTGAAAAGATATTATTTTGGAAGAAACCCGATTCCAATATTTGTAAAAATAAGCAAAATTTTACCAGCTGTACTTTGATCAGATAAATATATAATTCGTATTATAGTATTTATAGTATTTTTTAAACTATACATAAATTATTTTTTTTTAAATAAAAATATTCCAAAAACTATAAACAAAAGTATTTTTGGGCAAATGTCAGTAAATAGTGAAAAATTTGGCAATTTTTGTCTTATTGAGGTTATGATATCGGTACGTAAATTGACACTGAGTCAAGTTAATATGATAGAAATGAAATTATTATCTAAACGTTTACATTTAGGGGAATTTTTTTCAAACTACGTTAATTTTGGTAGGTTTTAAAATATTTTTGGGGGAAAGAAAAAAAGTACCTGGCAACGCTGTATGTAATTTAACTTGTCATTAGTTGATAGTACTAAAGTAAGTTAATAATGGAAAAATGGCTTAAGAATACTATTTCGTATTATGTAAAAATATCAATCTAAAAAAAATAAAAAATTGGAATTGTTGGAAATCCTCAACATAATTTTATTAATTACTAGAATCACTACATATTCTATATCTTTCAACACTCTAGTTCTTATGGGCACGGAGCATAGGAGGAGGGTACAAATTCGTAGAAATGGGTTCGCTCACACGGCTTTACAGAGGCTAAGAAAGAAATAGAGACTGTAAAGAGAATAAAAAGGATTTCTTTAATTCACTTCATGTATGGTTCCCCCCTTTACAACAAATTGTGGTTTTCTTGGAACAAACGCCCCATAGAGATGACTTAATTGAGCGCCTGCCGACTAACAAGTTTACGACGACAGTTCTATAAGATACAATCAGTGTCACTCACGTTCAGTGCATTGAAAAGCATTTTAAAATATATAAAATATTTATTTGGAGCAACTGTGACTTCAATTGTGACTTCTCTCTGACAGAACCGTATGACTGCAAATTATCGCCTGATTCAGCATTTTCTCCAAATTCATTCACTTGTGACTATTTGCTGTTTCCAAATTTTAAGAAATGCCTGGACAATAATGAGGGCCGAAAAAAATCTACTAAAATTTAGAATGAAATTAAGAAGAAATAAAAGATTTTCTGCCTCCTTTGAACATGCACATTCATGCATAGACTTAAGTCAACATTTTAGACTGTTGAATTAACGCGAAATGTATTTAGTAGTTTGCCAAAGGTCTTCAGTACCTGATGAGCAAATTTAACATATATACCAGGCAGCACCATGGCTGGTGATTGTTTCAAAGGTCGCTTAATTGTTTCTTGTCAGTGATTTATCACTTGAATGACTGAACAGAGATTGACATATGATTCAAATATGATTTATCCATTTGCTTAAAGTGTACAGTACAGACTATCCACTCACTTTTTTTATCACGAAAAATGATCTCATCACGAGTTAGTTTGGCCACGAGGCTGATTCCCAAAAGCCTCGATTACGATACAAAATGTTGGTTGGAATATTTAATAAGTTTTCGTTTAATTGCGGAAGGACCTGCCCAGCTAAGAATTTGTAACGTTCGGTCGCTTGTGTTGTTAATATATAGTAGTAAAGAAACTGTAGACGTAATTTATTTATTTGGTCAATTTTATTAAGAAATATATAAAAAAAATGAGAATATATGAAAAAAATCTTGAATAAAAAATGAAAAACGTAACATTATATTAATTTTAAAATAAAAATTAAGAAAAATATTTAAAATTATGAGAAAATATTAAAAAACTTTAGGCTATAATACGAAGTGAGTTCAAACATTCAAATACTCATAAATAAAGCGATAACGAAACATTTTTCAAGCGAAAGCATTTCTAAGAGAAAAACAGAAAAGTTACACAAATTAATAACCACCGAACATCATATAATCTCAAGTGAGGTTTTAAGTGAAGTTTTAACGTTATGGCTTCTACCCAAGCATTTCATTCCATTAATCAATATTCAACTGTCTGAAGGTGCCCTCCATGCCGAAGAGATCATCACTGGTCTTTGGTGAACCGGGACGCAGGGCTTCGTTGGCCTTCTGTTCTTCCTGCTCTTGGAACCAATTGGTGTATTCGGCCAATTTCTTCTTCCACATCTGAGTCAACTCAACAATGGAACCGGCCTTGCCGCCATACTCCTCTGGCAGCAAGTCTTTGGGAACAGCTTTGTATAGACTCTCCATGTCATTGTGGAAGGTAATACGATTAATGATCTTCTCCTTGACGAAGGGCTTGACGAACTTGAAGATGGTATCGACCAACGGAGAAATATTAATAACGTGAACTTCTTTGACCTTGACGGGATAAGCCTCTTGAACACATATCAAGAATTTTTTAACAACAGCGGGTGAGAATTTGGCAAAATGTGTCGGTGTGGCAACAGCAGCATCCAAAATGAAGATGTCGCCAGCAATGCCAACGCTCTCCTCCACCAAACGGACATCGCCAATCATGAGAGCAACTTTCATGGCATCGTTTACCTGGCTGGGCTGGAAATCGCAATCAATGCCGCGAATAAAGGTAATACGGCGGCCGTTCGGGGTCAAGCCGGGCAAAGTAGGGCAGTGCCTAAGAAACGAATGTAATAAAAAATGTTTCCGCCTGTGATAACAACTTCTACTTACACATAATCCAACACTATGGACAATTCATCACGATTAATATCACGATTGGAAAAGAATTCGGGTATAGCATTACGCATCGTATAATACATGTCCAACTTCTTTTTCACCTTCTCCAAACTGAATTTACAGCCACGCAAAAAGGTGCGCACACGGCCATCATCCATGTCTTTTGGCAAATGGGGCTGTGTATCCAGCCATTCACGAATCAGTTTAACGTCGCGCTCAATCTCGTCCGCATTTTCAGGCTCACGCAGCTCTTCGCGAATGGTGACACGCTGTTGAGGTGTGGGTTGTACGAGCATCATCTAGAAGTGAAGAAGAAGAAGAAGAAAAACAAATAATTATTTAGGTCGTTTTGTTTTGTTTTTGTTTTTGTGCTTCATATGTTGAAACCAGCATAAGAAGTGAATTAATGGCGTATTGCGTGCAGGTGCCGCCGCACTAGGGAAGGAACTTCCTATATTTCAATTTTGGTTTTTCGGGTCAGTATTCGGCGGCCAACTGCTACATATTGTACCTGCATTGTACCTGAACTGGACTAGGGAGATGGAAAGAAGGGGTAGTGTTTCGCTGTTTTTATTCTGTATTGCAGGGATGAGTATGTCAGAATTTAACTGATGCTGCTCTGATTGTTTGGTACCGAGATACACAATGCACAGTCCAACATCAATTAACCCAACATCTACATTATTGCGCTTTTTTATGTTCTGTCTGGTAATAATACGGACTTGTTTGTTGGGTTATTGAGTGCTTGTATTTATATATGGATGCATCATTGAGTGTTTTTTATATTATTTTTGAGTTAAATGTAACAAACTTTGGCTATTGCTTTTTTCAAACTGAGTCTTTTTTAGGCATCGAACCTAAAACCTCTGGACTGTTTGAGGAACATACATAAATTTAAACAAATTGTCGCAATTTTAACTTTGTTTGAGATTTCTATCGATCGAAATATAACATCGTGTAAATGCTGCATATCTGAAATGTGCAATTTTTCACGTTTCTGCCGCATTTGAGTTGTGTTAGTTTTCAGGTTCCCTAGAGTTATTGGCTCATTCGCATGAGGCAACAACTTCCGATAAACTAACAAGAATACGGAATCGTCTTGATGGCTAATTTATTTCTCAACTAATTGCGGGGTATCAAGCCCTTAAGTCGGACGCGCAGAAAGGACCACGTGATAAGAGCTGTGTGACACTTTATGATGTTCGTGTCGCTTGTCATACAACTCAAGCTAAAATAAACTAATAATCATCAAACGATAACGCCGAACGGTTACGGCGTGGTCAGGGTCTCTGCCAAAAATATATAGACCGATAAACTTGAACGTAAAGTTTTTGGAATATATAGGATATTCGGCATTTCAGCGTTGCCAACTTTGTTTGGCAATGCATTCATGCGCTCATAAGCGAAGCGATTTCTTTATGGAAAGTTAGGGTCAGTTTCCACTTGCCGCAAGGCTCATTCAGCGAAAATAAATCTCATTGTCTATAGACGCTTACCTTCAGCTCTTTGATTGGTTAAGTTTTGAGCACATGCAAGATCTGCCTTTTTGTGGTCTGTAAAAGACAAGATACATTTCAAATTTTCGATACCTTCCGCATATCTTGCATTTCGCCTTGGTACGGGCATTTGTTTACGAAAGGAGTGTTCATGGCAAATTTATGCACGACAGCAGAGAAGGCAAAGCGGTTTTAAGCGCTATAAGTGCATCTGTGACCACATTGATTTAATAAAATACTTAATAAATGACTCTATCCGGCAATATTTGAGCCAAAATTCAGAATATCCTATTAACGGTTTCTGTGTCTTAATAAATTGATAAATATGCGCATGTGGGGCTTGGTAAGGCATTGTTTTGTTTCTAATGCTGCGTTCATATATGCGCGATTTATTAAACTTTTCGCAATTAATAGCAATATTGAGCTCAATATGTCATGCAAAAATTCCCTTAAGTTAATTGGCAATTGGTATTAAATTGCTATAAATATGGCACTAAACCTGAAGATATGTGTTTAGTAAGCAGAAAATGTGTTTAGTACGCAGAAAATGTGTTTAGTATACAAACATATACATAAAATAAAAACAAAATAAAACATATAAAAGTTTATGTTTATTATTTTATTTATGCATACAAATTTAATAAAACAACTAGAATATTTTTATTTTAATAAATAATTGAAAAGAACAAAGGATGAGATGGATGGAATGGGGCTAGCGAAGCAGCTCCTTTTTCTAACTGAATTTGCTTAATTGTGCGCGTATGAACACTTTTTAGTTAATCAACCGAATTTTTACTCAATTAATTATGTGTATGTGAACAGGGCTTAGGCAGATTAATTGATTACATTTTAACTTCGTTTTAAAGTTGATTTAGGCAGGTTTTACCAATATTTAAATGGGTAATTGTGTAATTTTTTTTTAAATTTAATGTTTGTGATAAATTATTTAGAGCTTTAATTATTTTTCTAATATATATGAATGCTATAATAAAGAGATTAAACTTGCCAGAGAGAAGGCCACGATAGACATGTTTCAGTTCTAAATGAAAATTTCGTGAGCAAAAAATAAATGATTAATAAACATAAATAATGTTTAGAAAAGGAAATTGTAGGCGCATATGAAAACCGGCCCGAAATTAAGGAAGGACAATTTTCAACTCCCCCCTCATCGTTGTTCATGTGCTGGTGGCAGTGATTTCTTCCCTGATACTAATATAATATTTACATGTCATGTTCATTAAAATGCTAAATTTCTATTTTGAACGTTTAGACATCTTTCATCCCTTTTTCATTGTGGCCTTAACTTCTGGCAACACTGTTAAGGCCAGAAGTCAGCATCGCTTTTAACCAAGTTATTGTACAATGAAGCAGCCACAACCAAAAAGCATCTTAATAATTTTCGTTGTTCAAATGTTTTGGCTGTTTTGGTTGCTCTTTATTACCTTCACCAACAACAACAACAACAACATGCTCTGTACATGTTTTCTGAACTTTTTCCAACTTTGTTTTGAAATGCAGACGAAAACTATTTTATTTCTTTTTACAACTGGCCCGTGTACCCCGAAAACAGCAACGAGAGCCGGAAAAGCTTTCGTTTACGTTTAATGCGATTTAAACAGTTTCAGGTTCACTTTTTTTCACCACAATTGACACAAATAAGTAATTCGTGCAGCGGGAGTGTCAATATTTTGACACTTTATGACTTATACTGAAATGTACGGGCATTGAGAGATATGAAAGTGCCAAAATGCTGCTGGATTGTTTGGCTTCGGGTGAGTGGGTTGAATCCAGATTTCATGTTTGATTATTCGCTTTAGCTAATTTACATGTTTTTGGCGGAGCTTTTGCTTATTTCTTTTGTTGAAGAGTGTCAGTCAGGTTTGGATTTGAATATACTTTCTTTTTGTTTTTCGACTTCAGTCTTATTAAATTCATGTGAATAAATTTTACCAGAAACTTTGGCTGACTTCTTGTTTTGTGTGGACTTGAGATTTCGTTGGGATTTAGTATCTAAAAACTATTTAACATTAAAAAATTTAATGGCAGACTGCGGCTTTTGCAAGTTATGGTCGGCTGAAAAAAAATAGGGCTCACCATTGCCCCTGTGTAGGTTGTTGGATATAAACCGGTAACAAGTTCATGTGCATTACCTTTTTATATAGAATACAAAACTTTTTCTAACCAAGTTGTAAAGCAGGACTTGTGAAATTAGTAGGCCGAAATCCTTAAAATTGCTTAAGGACTTAAAGCAACTCGTTTTAGCTGTTCGCAACTGGTTCTTGACTAAAACAGGAATCGGTTTCTAGACAAAACCAGTTCGAAAGGCCGAATGAAAAATTTATTCACTTCAATAGCTACAATTTGTCGGCTGAACTGGAACAAGGGCCTCTGCCACTGCCTCTATGTGGGTTTCTGGGGCTATTATAAGCCTCTTCCTTCTACATTAAATAGAACTTCAGTAAGAAAATTATCTGGATTCCTCTTACAAGACACCCCAGGCTCGTGTTGGTCCCCCCTCGGCCAATTAATCTTTCCAAAATCCGTCGGTTATAAATTTAAGATTGAAGTTTTCTCTTTAGTTTTTTCAATTGGTTTGTAATTAAGAAATAAATTTTGTATTTGAAAATGAATTGTGTGTTTAAAAATTTGTTTTTGTTTGTTTGTTCGGGTCGATTTTCCTGCAATATGGAAGAAACTTATAGGCTTTGTTAACAGTTTGGACTTGGTTCGGAAGGGATTTAAAATATTATAACTTTTGCTTTAAAACTTTATTAACTGTTTGCCTTAATACAGCCAAACTTAGAACATAGACAACTTCATATCCAAATATATCGATGGACTATGTCAGGGATGGAGAATCAAAGAGAGTAGAAACGGATCCGCAATAAGACATCGTACTAAATAAGACCGGCGTAGCCCAAATCACGCCCCGTTTTGGTTAGTAGATGTTTGTATTAAATGAAAACTTTCAACACATCATGTGGTAGAATTCAGTTTTGGTCCTGCCAATGGGAAATATATACAGGAGCGGCGGCCAGCATCGACTACCAATTGTGCTGGCGTTCCAGCAAAAAGTAAAAACTGGATACGAAGAAACTGCAAGAAACTGGGCCTTCAAATTAATTTAATTAATCTGTCGATTGGTCAATATATGAAAGAATTGCTGCCTAAACGACGCTGTTGCCATAATAAAGGGTGGTTAAATTGTATGGGCCGATGTTGAATGTGAACCACACCTAAACGCCAAGTTTTTTTCCGAATTTTATTTGACATTTCTCTATTTCAGACTTACTCAATTTGAACCATGGAGAGATACACAATCCAACAACGTGTTAAAGTTATCCAGACTTATTATGAAAATGGGAGTTCAAATCAAAATGCATATCGTGCACTTCGTAATTTTTTTGGTCAATTTCATCGTCCAAATGTGCGTACAATCGCAAAAATCGTGGAAAAATTCGAGCAAACCGGGTCTGTAGAAGATGTGAGAACACCAGTGCATGCTCGTACAGCTCGTACTGCAGAAAATATTGCTGCTGTTCGCGATAGTGTGGCTGAAGAGCCGTCCACCTCAACTCGTCGTCGTTCCCAACAATTGCACCTCTCACGCTCGTCGTTGATGAACATTATGCATAAAGACTTGCATTTACACGCTTACAAGGTGCAATTGGCTCAAGAACTAAAGCCTCTTGACCATTCCAAGCGTCGTGAATGGGCAGAATGGTGGCAAGAAATGGCAACAGTGGATGATCAATTTTCGAAGAAAATCATCTTCAGTGATGAGGCACATTTTCACCTCAGTGGATTCGTCAATAAACAGAATTGCCGCATTTGGGCGAATGAGAATCCAAGAGTGATTGTCGAAAAACCAATGCACCCACAAAGAGTGACTGTTTGGTGCGGTTTATGGGCTGGCGGCATCATCGGGCCGTATTTTTTCCAAAATGAGGCCGGTCAGGCAGTTACTGTGAATGGTGTTCGCTATCATGAGATGATAACGAACTTTTTATGGCCCGAATTGGAAGATATGGATGTGGACGATATGTGGTTTCAGCAGAACGGTAACGGCATAGAACCTCCATTATGCCTCAGCGTCATCGAAAATTTGGACCATCGGATGGAGGTGTGCTGCCGAGGTCGCGGCGCCCATTTGGCCGATATTTTGTTCCATACATAATTGAGTAATACCAATACATTATAATAAGATAAAATTACAATAATTTCGTAAATAGTTTGTGTTTTATTTAAAATCAACATCGGCCCTGGAAATTTAACCACCCTTTATTGAACTGTTTTCCAGGCAACTTTATATTTGGAAAACTAACATCTTTTTTTTTAATAAAACTAATAGTCCAACTAAACAAAGACACTTGTTTGTGTGTCTGCCTGTCTGTCTGTCTGTTTGTTTGTTTGTTTATTTATTACACCAAACTTTGTTTGCTGTCAATGTGCAACAGCCGAACAGCGCAACATCTTGTTTGCTGGCCAAAGTTGCTTCAAATTCAAATTAAAAACAAAAATAATAAAACTTGTATTTTTTTGTTGCTATTGTTGCCGCTTTTGAGCTTAAAAAGGTTTTCATGTAAAATTTTCCAAAGAAAAACAGAAGCCCACGACGCGTCACTCATTCACGCTAAATATTCATTCACAAAAATGTTTATTTTTGGCTTGTTGCTGTTGTTGGTGGTGGTGGTGCTGCTGCTGCTAATGGATGCCAAGTTCAAAGAGTCTGTCATAAAACAACAACAAACCAATCAAAACAGTCAGATCTGTATTTGAAAGCATGTTTTTTTTACTCGAATACTATAACAATTTGCTATTGACTGGGTTGAAAGAAAAAGTAAATATTGTTTTAAGATCTACTAAAATGATAGCAACTAATTGAATTTGTTGCCAGTACAAGTCTAGCAAATATTTACTTAAAAATTTTGTAACAAATTTGTTTTTGTAATTCAAATTATTTTGCATAACATTTAACGACCCTGTACGAACATTAAAAAACGTTTTGTAACTCCTTATGACAATCTTTGTACTTGTTTTATTCGAAGATTTAATTTTTATTGGATTTTTTTCTCTTTAATTGTTGCCATGAAAAAGTTTAATGTTTAATGGAAACAGCGAAAGATTAAGTGTTTTAGGAAATAAAAATAAAATTTTTGTGGGCAACTTTAGCTGCTATTTCTTTGGCAACATAAAATAAAATTGGTTTTGTTTCGAAGTAAAACCTGTCTTTAAGCCGCAAGATTTTTTTTTTCCATTAAAGAAATAAAAATAAATTTACTGCGAAGCAGCACATAAAGACAGGCTTTTACAGCGGAGTTAAACAGTATTTGCATTCACTTCTTGCTAAATGATCAATTTCCTTTTTCTTTTCCTTTTTTTTATAATCAGAGTTGAAGTCTTAAGGAGTGGTTGACAAAATGCAGCGAAGGGGTGGGGTGATGGATACCAAACTTCTTGGAAAAACACTGGCAAGTAAGACAAGAGGTTGGCTATAGTTTCATCAACAGGAGTGTTAAATATAAAATATATATGTACATACGTATGTTCACAAGTGGCCACATCTTTTCAAGACGAAGCCAGAAGTCTATGAACCCGTGCCACGATACCCCAAATTAACATTCGCTGACATTTTAAACAACCGCCAACTGATTGAAAGCAAACGCAGAAGCCATAAACTCAACAAATCATTTATGTTCGATATTGTGAGACGGGCACATTGTGGAATGGTTTCCCGTGGGTTGTCTTCCGATAGCAACTTCTGAACTTTGAAAGTTCATAGTGACATCTGTCACTTCGTTTTGCCCAATTATCAAAAGACGCATAAAACGTTCAACATTGTATGCAATAAACGAAAGGCTGTTCTGTTCGGGCAACATTCCGCTTGCTCGGCCATTTCGGAAAAGAGTGTTCGCAGTGTGTTCGGTAAGCTTGAGGCCAGTGGCTTCGTAAGCAATTAATCACGACGTACGATGACTAAACTTATCCTGTTGATCTGGCAAAAATAGTGCGCAGCAAAATTCAAGGCTGTGGAATTATGCTTTGTGACTTTAGCCCGTTCATGTAAAAAGTTCAACTAAGGAAGGCTGTGAAGTTAAACGGCCGTAGCGAAGGAATTAGATTTCTTAAAAATATATATCCTCAGCAATGAGATATATTTCTGGCTGAAAAGACATTTCGGCGAATAAATTTGGGTGCCGACAAGTCGAATTCGACAAAATTTGTTGTCTCTTAAAGGCAAAAATGTGTCACGCCAACGATCAAATTAGCCTGAGTTGGGGAAAATTTAGAGCCAGATTTTTGCACGTCAAAATACCATTGAATTTCTTTCGAAACGAATGAAAATTTTCGGGGCATATATCATTTATAAATCGGTTTATTTAAATATGAAAGTAGGAAGCGATTAATGAGGAGAATTTTGAATGTTTATAGAAATCAAAAAGTTTCTTATATATTAAAGGTAATTATTACAGCTTGGCGTTAGCAGAGGTAAAAGTAAGAGGCAAATTGGTCTTTAACAACTTATCGGTAAGATAAAAGTTTGTATGCCTTAACGGGTGGCAACACCAACGGCAATTTTATATTTCAAAAAATTTTAATTTCTTATTTGAAATGTGTTGAAATTGTAAATTTTCCACAAAAAAACCAATAAATTATAAAATATAATTTGAGAGTGTAAAAACTGTGGCAACATATGAAAATGTGGCAACTTCAAGCAAAAAACCTCCCGTTTGAAGAGTTAAAGAGAATTTGTATATAGAAAAACGATTTATACGCCTGATAAAATTATATATTTAGCTTTAACATCAGATTGCAAGAACTGTTCTCAAAGTTAAGCATTTGCTTGGCACATATAACACGCATCGTTTAGCCGAATTGTGGACTATTTGCATTTGAATCACGCTGAATGGCAATTAGAGGAAAAGAGAACAGGTCAGGGGAGTGATTACCAAGCGATAATTGTTGATACTCAGATACGTGGCCGTTTGTCGTAATATTGTCACTGGTAGCAGACAATTGACATAATTGAGCTTCAAAGTGAGGGGTTAAAGTTCTGTCATTAAGGAATCTATTCTTTGGTTGTGACTGTGACACTGGTCTTTGTCATCGGTCCATAAGTGCCACCACGTAGGGGTATGCAAATATTTAGTATATCCAATACAGGAATGGGTGGGCCTTGGTTCATCCTGACTTAATCAAGATATAAAACATTAAAAGCAATTTAAACAAGTGAGAAAGTAAAAGGGAAGCAAGTGAGAGACTAAAAGAGAGGTGAGGTTTATCCTTTGCCTTTAGGATTATGTGCCACGTTCAGAAACCTCCGCTTTGTATATATATAACTCTGGGCTTTATTTAGAACTTCATTGTTCTAAATAGCTGCTGTAAAAGCTTTCAACTATCAGACGACTACTTAAGCGACTTTTCATTGCGTTTGGCATTAAAGCACTCACACTAGTTTTCAGTCAAGACTAACAATCGTTCAGCCTTTAATGTACATATAAGTTGAGGATTTAAGTTTTCTGTTTACAGTTGAGCATTTTCATCCCTGGATACGTTTGTGATTCCTTCATTCACCTCATTGTGTCACAAAGTATTTTGTTGCATTCAAAAAAACTGCACTCTCATGGCGCTGATAGCGAACAACTTAAAGGTTTCGTTTACTTGTTGCATTTCCTTGCTGACGTTGTAATATTTTGTTGTTGCAGCGCCGCTTGCAACATCCACCACTAAACAGGTTTTCTTTTCTTTCTTCAGTAGCGACGAGTTTATTTTCAAATTTGTTTCCATGTGAGAAATATTGTTGCAAGCAGCTTTAAAAGTTTGTTTTCTATTAGGCAAAACGTTTAAATTTTAAGCAAAAACTGATCAGTCATGGGCTGTTGTTTGCTTAACACAGAGTTGTAATATTGTGTTTATATATTAAGGTGTCATGTACTGCAGCTGTAAACTGCAGATTACGAGGATTTGCGGCAAACATTGTTCAAATGTTATGGTTTTTTTTTCAAATTCAAATAAAATAATGTTTAACCGTTTAAGTTTAAAGAAAGGAAGTGCTGTTAGACAGAAGATAAAAATATGACTATTGTTATATATTCAATATAATTAACAATAGCTTCGTACTGAAATGTTTTAGTTCTCCAAAGAGGGAAACCAGCCTCTCTTACACCGCCTTGAAATCAGCTCATGTCAGAATTTAGCAGTCAACGGACTTCAAATTTTTTTTTCTAGTCGTTAATAGCGGTTCAATTGATTATACTTATACATATATTGTAATTGTGTAAAATTTTCAGCTGCATATTACCAGCTTTAGCGTTAGTTTTTAGGTTAAATTCACTCACAAGTGACCGGTCACCTGACTAGTGCCTCAAGGGCAAGTCCCGCTTCTATTTCTTACAAGTTGCACTGACTTTGCACATTTACATTTTGACACTTTTAAAGGCATATCATGAGGTAAAAAGAAAGTAGCTTATTTGGCATTGGGCGCATTGAAAAATAGCTCCCCAATTTTAAGCCCCTTTTGACATGAAAAATTCGGGTTATTCTGGTGTAATTTACAAATGTAACAGGGTATGCAGATGTTTATTTTCATATCCCTTGATTTTCCTTTGCATAAAAAAAACTTTATGTTTGAATGAAACATAATTTGAAATAATTTCTTTTTTTTTTTGTAAAAATTTTTCCATCGAAACTGAATTTATTTCATGTATTAAATTGGAAGGCCTACGAAATATTTTTACATAAAAAATGTTCTGTTTTCCGTGGCCTTCCAAATTTTCAATCGCTGGCATAATTGCACTTAAAACAAGAATAAAATTTTTAATATTGTTGTGATAGTTCATGGTCTACTACTAAAATAGAGACCAGCCGGTCTTTATTTACAGCAGAAAATAAGTAGAAATTCTTAAATCGGGCACAAAAATCAATGTGCGAAATTTCGTAACTTATTTTGTTAAATTCGAAACATTAATATTTTAAGCATTTTTCTTGCATTTCAGCAACAGAATGTTTCAGACATTAAGTTCGAAATATACAAATATAAAGAAAAGAATAAAGAAAACTTGAATTCAAATATAACAACATTTGGCCTGTAAAAAAATCGAAGTTGGTAACACTTGTTTTGAAAATTTACCATAAAAATAGAAAACCATTTTAAAAAAAATTATAACAATAGTTTTATATATTATTTATTTAAAAGAAACTAAAAAGTTTGCAAAAATGTTTTACCATCAATGCGAAACCGAACAAAAATTTTGCGATTTGAAACTGAAAAGGTTTTTTTTTTAAAGAAAGTTTAAATTTTCCAAGTTTTAGTCATATATTTTTTTAGTATATTTCACATTTGTCGCTGAGGATGATTTCAAATAAAAGAATTCTTTTTTTTTATTCAACTGAAGGCAAAGAAAGTTTTCAGTTTCCCGCCTAAAAGGTGCTTAAAATCGATTTTAGATTAAAGTGAAGTATAAACGACACTTGGATTTTATTTCTGACAATTTTTTTTTTCTTATTGATGATTTCAAATTTTCGATATTGAGATGTTTTTCTTTTTGAATTTTTCCCCGCCCCAAAGAAGGATATACCTCAAGAAAATTGAAATCATAGTTGAGAAAAATAGTATTATTGCCTCTTTCTTTAAAATAAAAAAATATGAATATCTCGTTTGTATTTGATTTTAAATAGTATTTTTGAAAGTCTCTTTGAGCGGGAAATCAAACACGTGGGAATAAAACGATAATTCCTTTATCAAAAATCGTTTTCCTAATAAAATCTATAAATCCATAAATCATATGGCCACAACAAGTCAAACGAAAAGAGGAAAACTTAAAGATTTGTACAACTACAAATTTTAGCGAACTTTTAAAGGAGCTGTAAAGTGTTATTTTTTCCAAACTTTGTTTTTAGCGAAAATTAAGGCCAATCCAAGTTTTCGAACTGGTTTTGTCTGGCTAAAAAAGCAAAGCTCCAGAGAAGTAATACAGTTATTGTTTGTTTCTGGTTTCCTTTCTGCTCCAGCACTTTCGTTTGCCAACCTGTTTAGTTTCATTTTCTTGTTTTTTTTTGTTAAAGGATGAATGAATAGTTTTTTTTTCATTTCATAGATTTTATTTCATTATACACATTTTAGTTTTACTGGTTAAAAAAAAAGAAAAACAAGACATCCTTGTAATAGTCCTTTCTTACCTTGAAAGCTTAAAAAGTATTTGGTATAAAAAATATAATAAACTACGATTGTATATATTTTTCGTTTGTAATCCACAAATTGTGTTCTTTGGAAGGATAATCCAAATATTGATGTTACAGGAACGCGTTGCAAGTTTTTTTTTCTTATATGTATTTAAAACGCCACCGAATGCTTCAGTTAGTTGAAAGATTTAATTTGTTTGTTTGTTTTTTGAAAATGTTTTCTTTAGTTTTGAGGGGGGAAAACGAACAACCGACTCGTATGAAGTAAAATCTGCAACTGAGTACAAAAGAAACATGTTTTACTGCTATATAAATCGTACGATCGTGTTCCATTGCAGTTGCTGATGAAGAAAACGTTTCAAGAAAAAAAAAATCACGCTGCTTATTTTGTTGTTTGTTTTTGTTTGGTGTTTTTTGTTGTTCAAGAAAAGGCAACAGCAACAACCATCAGTCTACATAAGAGTCCACATGAAATAGTTCACGAAGTGTAAACACGACCGACAGACCGAACGAACGACCGCCAGTCGTGTGTGAGAGTTTCAAAAGAAAACAGTTAGTAAATGTTGCTGGCAGCAGCTGTTGTTTCTGTTGTTATTGTTGTAGCAAGTGGTAAGTGAAGTTTTGCTTCAATCCAGCTTAGAGAAATTTAAACTTCATGGCCGGCACAGTGGTTTGGATGCTCCTGAATTCGGGCTGGAAATAGTCACACTTAGAGTGCGGACTCTAAGGGGTCGACTGCTTCATATGCAGTGCATTGCACCAGTGCTGGATCACGGGGAGGAGAAAAGAGGAAATAGTGTATTTCTTTGTGCCATTTTGCAGAGATGAGGATGTCAGAATTTATGATGAAACTGGAACTGATTAAAACTGAATTATAATGCTGTGTAGCTCTTCAAGATCGAATTGTCAACACCACTTTCATACGTCCATGCATTCCACAGAGGTTGGCATAAATTGCATAAAATGTTACTGCCCCGTGGGACCAAAACATACATTGCAGCTTAAGAATTTACCAGTTTTTACGTTTGTAGGTACGTATTTTTTAATCTTTCTTTTTTAAAATATAAAATGGAGTTTTTTGTTGTACTAAATATGTGAAAATAATGCCACTCACTTCGCTCGTTTCGGAGCACTTTCCCTAACATTTGTGCAAATTTGTGGTTATAATATTCCAAATTCTGCAACAATGTTGGCCTTAAGTTCAAAGATTGTCTCCTGCCTATTCACATATAATTATAAATTTTTTTTAAATAAAAATCTCCGATATTTAAATATTTTTCTTGCTTATTAATCCGCAAGATAAACAACTTTGTTTTAATGATTTTTTCTTAAATCAGGGCGTGTTAATTTATTGAATTGTTAGTCAAAATTAAGCGCCTGCCACACGATAACGTTCGCCAAAATTTGGCCAACAGAAAATTTATCAAGAGCCAAGGAACTGCTCCAATTATGACATGTCGGATGTTACCAATAGGAGCGATAGACGAACTCGGCAAAATAAAGTTTACAAATATTATCCAAATCAGTTTTCTGTCCTTCAAAATATTTACTGGCGAACTTTCACGTACGTTATTGCGGGACGCTCGTCCTGCAATTACTGCTCCCAATACAAACAGGTATGTGATGAAAATCGAATGTTGAAAACGAACGCTTTGCTGCAAGATGTGATGAAAGAGGAGCGGTTTTACTTTTCATGTTTTGTTTTATGTCAAAAGATTTGTTTGAATCTTAATAGCACTAAAAATAGTGTAAAATACTCTTTTTTATTGCGAACTTTTTATTTTTTCCGCTTCGACTCTATGGCCTTTAAAACAAAGTGATTTTCCATAAAACTAATCACGAATTCTTGTTGCGCACCATTCGTGTGTTTTCCCCTAAAAATCCGATTTTAATATTTATTTATTTTAAACTATAAGTTCATGTACAATATATTTTTTTTTTGTATTAAATCGTGTGCCGAAGCGTGTTCGATTTTAAAACGTTTGAAACAAGAAATTTTCGTTTTCCATCACACACTTTTTTTTGCTTGATTTTCTCATAGAACAAAATGCAAAGAAATTGGATTTGACAAACAAACAAGAAGTGGAACAAAACAAGACCAAACAGAAATAAGTGTGATCCCATCTTTGTACAGTTTTTGGGTGGAATATTTGAATACGTCCATACACATGTATGTCTCTCACGTTGGGGGGCAATAAGTTTCCTATCGTGCCACTGTGCGCCGTGAATACGTAAAAGCAAGTAAAAAATTTCTTTAAACATAAAACTTAAAAATTGAAATTTCAAATGAAGTTGTAAATTTGCACGTGTGTATGTACTCATGTGTGTGTGTGAGTGTTTGTGCGAGCGTGTGTTGGTGGGAGCGTGCGTCTGCCCAACTGCTAGCAAAATAGCGAAGCGCGAGTATCTGTGTCTGTTCATTTCTAGCTGGTGGCGTATTAATCACCAAGAAAATTAAATCAAATATTAAAAATAATATTAAAGAAACGCAAATGATAACATCGTTTATATTAAGTTTTTTTTTTAAATCTTCATACTCTAAACGTTCACACACACACACACACACGCACACACAGACCAATTATGATTAAGCCAAATGGAATGCAATCGAATATTGAAACAGTGGCAAAATTTTGTATTTTGCTCCGCTGTTTTAATTTCTATTTTTTTATTATATCAATTGTAATTTCTTTTCGGCAAAGCAGAGAAAGGAGAAACACAAAAGAAACAAATGAACATTTCTGACCATTAACATTAATGGCGTGTCGAACGTGGAGCGTGGATCAGCCATAATGAAGCAACAAGTGTTAAAAACTGGAAAATGGTGGTGAGTGTGTTTCCACACATTTCGGCGTCGCTTGTGGTCGGGATTTGGAAAACTTTGATATTGGAAAAGAAAAGCAGCAGCATTTTCAGAAACAATACAAAATAACTCAATTAGAGTTACAGTAACGTATGAAACTAATTACATATGTTGCCTCATAGACATACGGATCTCAAGCCTGTGCAATAAACAATTTATGCACTCGTCTTACAATCATGGCAATAATTAACGATTCGGTGTTGTTTGTTTTGTGTTTGTTTTTTTTAAGTTCGATTTGGGCGAAGTGATCTTTTGATGGCTGTGCGGTCTGGCTTTAGTCTGGCCATTTTGGCCAGGTTTTATTATTATTTTATTTTAATTAAAGTTTATCGACAGATTGATTTTATTACTGCCGTCGTATTTTTCATCTGCCGAAAATATTTTCAGATATCACGGCTTCTACCCCCCTAATGATAAAATCTGGGCCAAGCGTCTTAAGTCAAGCTAAAACGAAAATAATTTTTTGGCAGATATTCCAAAAAGAAAAGAAAAGAATTCAGAAAAAAAAGAATTCTGCCAAATTAATAAAATTATTATTATCAATTATTATAAATTTTATTTTTATTATATATTAAGTCGAATCTTAAGACTTAAGCTGTTTTGATAAAAGCCCTTATGGCGGAACGATGACTTTCTTTTTCAACAGCCTCATATTGCAGATGAACCTAAAAATTTGCAGAATTCTTGCAGCCCATATTCGTACTTCTGTGACGGTAACGATAGTCCGAGCTCCTTTTCGCTTAAATCAGCCGTCAGCTTAAATTCAATAGCTTCGTTCGTCCGGATATATTCCGTCTTCAATAAACCGATTTCGGCAGACAACGACAAATCTTTATTAAACTAAACAGAGATCCGGATCAGGAAATTTGTCGTGCTAATCAGATTCTTCAACAAGTTGGAGCTTTTAAATTACTATGATGGCAAAAAGTTTAATAACTGAAGCCATTTAAGCTCCACCATTATCCTCAACTCGGCCACTTGTTATCCAAACCATGTGAGCTGACATACAATATACCTTCCGGCGAATGGATACCATGGAAACGGTGTTTCATTGAGGGGTTCTATCTTTGAATTTAAATAAAATAAAATCTGCCAAAAATATCAGCAAAGTCGCCATCAAGTGTCCAAGTTCGCCAGTTGTTATTGGAAGCAGCTGCCATATAGAAAAAGTTTCCTGGCGGAAATAATTAATTTGAACCCTCCATTTCGATGTAGATCCCTGCACAGTTGTGATGAGTCTTGCATATTCCAAATGTCCAGTTTTCTATTACACTAGAGCGATGATGGTGGTTGTGCCTTGTGGCTAAATAACGCAACTTAAGAAAACCCTACAACAAATAATCCACTGGGGCTGAAGCGATGTCCGTGACCAGTTCGAATCACTTATTCGTGTAGAACGTACAACATAAACGACATGACTGACACGCATTCTGTTAAACTTAAATATCTTTTGTGTCCATATATCGCCCAATTCAGACTAAAAGAAAATGTTAGTTATTGCACTCCCCATTAACGGCGATTACCTGGCCAATTTTGGTCTCAGAGAAATGCAGACTAAAACTGTTGTGTTGTAGCGGACGCTTTCATCGTTCTGGGATGTCATGTCTGTTGTCATTGTCCCGAACTAAATAATCTGTTTTATTGAGGTACCGAATTCATCTAGAAATAGTATTAATGAAATTTAGGTTCCGGTCTTAACTGCTCCCGGGTCTAATCAGTGAACACACATCGTTATCGTTTATTTTCAACTGTTGCGTCTGTTGGATTCGTTCATCTTACAAGCCAAAGCTAAGATTTTAAATTCTGTAAGATGTGGTTTACCAAAGGCCGAGTTGTTGTGTACGATATGAATTCGTTTAGGCAAGAGTCTGCCGTATACTGTCAGGAAAGGTGGCGATATGTGGGGCAAGGTTTTGGTTTCATTGATGATGATGTCGATGTCGATTTTGAAATGGACACACCGATTTTGTCATTTGTCCATATGCAGATTTGGCTGGCTAATTGTTAGTGAATTCATCAAGTGTCCAAGTTTGCAAGCACCTACAAAAACCAAAAAAGTTTTCTCGCGCAAATCATTGACATTAAGACCGCCTTTTCTGCGCAGGCCCCATTAATTGATTAAGAAAATGAAATGTTAATGTAGCTTTAGCCAACTGCCATCTGGCGAGACCTCCAAAGAACTAATCTAAATAGGTTATCAGTTACAAGCACCTCGTAAACTGTTGATTGAACGGCGACATTGAAATAGGATTTGACTTTACATATTTCAAAGGGGAAACGTGCATTGCGACCTCTCCTGGCCTCACATTATCTGCCAAAGAAATAAAAAATAAAACTAATCTCAGTAGCGTACCTTGTAGATTGTTGATTAAATAGCAGCATTGAAATTGGATTTGAATGTATTTAAGAGGGCTCCCTTCCCTGGGCTTGTGATCTTGGGGAACTACAAAACAATAATAAATAAACCTGATCTAATTAGATTACAAGTTAAAAATGCTTTGTCAGCTGTTGGTTGAACAGCAACATTGAAATGGGATTTGGGATTATTTGAGAAGGGAAATATTCTTTGTGCCCTCCCCTGGCTTCGCGCCTGTTACACATACTTACATACATGATGGCAGGTTGGCAGGTTGGCAGGTTGGCATAGACAAACATGTGTATGTATGTATGTATGTGCGTATAAGAAACGATATTTTTCAGCTGCTTACAAGAGCGTAACGTTAGTGATTTGTTGTAGCTGTTGTTGTTTTTGTAATTGCCACGCTTGAGCGAAGCAAAGCCTTATTGCAGAAAAAGTAAATTAACAATGAGCAAAATCGTCTAAAAGAAAAACGGACGGGGTTTTCATAGTTTTCATTTCAATCAACAGAAAACTAAATCAAGCAGATATTGGCGAATGTTGTTATAGTTGTTGTAAAAGTGAATGTGTGTTTCGCTCTCTTTTAGCGATACAAGTTCGTTGCCTAAATCTTTCGTTCATCTACCAAAATCAAATTTGCAATATTTGCACTTAAAATCCTAAAATGAATAGAAAAAGATTTACGAACTGCAAAAGCTAAAAGCATAAAAACGAATTTTTTAATTTTAATAAATTTATTAAGTCGGTTTTTTTCTTTTTCTTTTTTTTGATCTAGTTGATAATTTAAGCCAAAAAGTTAAACATGCCAGTTTTATATAATGTTCAGCTATTGTATTTAATTACTTTTTGCGAAATGTCTTATGTTTTTGTACTTGTTCAAGAGGTTTGTAAACATTTTTAGTGCTTTGACATTATTTTTCTATCCGAAGCTGAGTGCTTTTGTTTTTGCCATTTTATTGCTGACATTTTTATGTGCCCTTTGTTTCCAAAAGCGCAAGAAAAAGAAAAGAAAAGAAAAGAAAAGAAAAGAAAAGAAAAGAAAAGAAAAGAAAACCGGTAGTAGGTACATACATACGTAATTGTAATTAAAGTAAGAGAAACAGTCCACAAAGTGGAGAAATTAATTTTAAACCGAAAAGAGCAAAAGTGTTAAAGAATATTAAACTTAATCAAAAGTTTAGAAATTCGTTTTCGCTGCTGCCTTAAAATTCCTCTTTTCACAGAAAACTGTTAAATTTTCAAAAAAAGAAAAAACTTAATATCACTTTTCGCTTGGATTTCAATACGCCAATAGTATTGAGAATCACCATTTGCCAGCTCTTAAATGACTCACATACTTCATTTAAAACTTATTTGCACTTCATTCATGCATGTGCATGTTTGTACAGTTAATGTATCTGTGCACATTTGAATCTGTGTCTGCTTGCAAGAAATTAACCAGCCATTGAACTTGTAAATGTTGCATTTTTATTTCAATTTTTTTTTTTGTTTATTTGCATTAACATATAATTTATGAATTTTTGCAATTTAAAGTTAAAAAAAACACAATCACTGTTAACACGGAAACTTTTTACTGAAAAAGGAAAAAATCAAAAACGAAAAATTGTGCAAATCCGTATAACTAACGATGGCACGAGATTTTCATAGCAATTTGACTTGTTTTTGCCGCTAGAGGGCAGGTCACACATCATTAGTCGTTACTTTGCACGAGTAGTAGAGCCGTCTCTCGAAAGGCCAAGCTGACAGTAGATATCACTTTGATCCCCCATGTCCTGCTCAATGCGCGGCAGCAGGGACAGTATCGCAGGCGGATGAGGGAGAAAAGTTGATCTTGTGGAGAAGAAAATTTAATCAGGAACTGTACGGGCTGTACAGCGACATGAGTCTAGCCGGGCGTCTCCGGATCCCATGACTAAGCCAGTTAGGCCATGTAGAGCGCACGGAAACACTGCTCCAGCCCGCAGAACGCTCGGCTCTGAACCAGTGGTTCAACGCATTAAAGAAACCGATAGCGCGTTGGCTAAAGATCGTGTCAGCTGGAAAAAACTTGTTGGTTGAGGCCCTGGACTGTAGCCCCAGAAGAAGAATAAGAAGACTTGGTACGACTCAAACATGTGCAAATTAATTTTCTTCATAAACATTTCCTAGCTGGGGAAATGCATTCCCCCAAATGCCATATTAGTGGTAATTTGAAAAATGTATCTGTTTTTGAATAATAATTAATTAATTAATAATAAATTGAATTAATTAAACATTTTAAATTATTTTCACGACAAGGAAAATTTCTCCTGACAGGAAATCTTTTATTTGCAAAGTTTTATCTTAATTTCCTCCTTAATTTAAATTATGAAACAGTTTAAGCCAATTTTAATTAATTTGCAATATTTATTATTTATAACTATAAATGCATAGAATTTTTCAAATGTTTTTTTTTAGTTTGCAAAAATCAAATTCCCTTAGAGGCAAATTTTATTCAACAAAGTTCTAAGCAAACTTTTTTGAATTCAGTTTTTTTCTTAAATATAATTAATATATAATTAATAAATATAATATATAATAATTATATATAATATATAATTTTTATTAGAATTTCCCCTTAAGAGAAATTTCTGCTCTTGTCTTAGCAAAAACTTTTTATGTTCCTTTTTTTTCCTTTCCTTCAAGGGACATAAAAAATTTTCCTTCAAGGGACATTTTTTGCCATTTTTATTTCTGTCCAAGTAGTTTTTCTTTATTTATAAACGTCTGCGCAGTATTAACTTGTAAATTTAGTTGGCAAGTTATAAAATAATAAATAAATTAAATTAAAATTTCCGATATTTAGAAAATATTCATGCAATACCAGCCAATAAGGAACATTTTTCATTAGAAGGATATAACTGAAGTTTTGATCTTTAAATATATTTCTTTTATTAAAGGTGTGGCCAAGAGTAACAAATTATTTTTAAGGCCTTTTGGGTATGTTAATTTACGGAATTGCCTGCCTCACGATAACGAACTTTAAGGTTCGCCAAAATTTCTAATTACGACATCTCGAATGCCGTTAATGTGAGCGGTAGACGAACTTGAGAAAATAAAGTCCATGAATGGAATGCAAATTAGTTTTATGCCCTTCAAAATACTGGCGAACTGTCACGTTTGTTATCGCCGAACGCTCATCAATTTAAAGAAGATACAGTTTTCATTGGGCCCGAGAAATATATCAAGAAATTTCTTATTGTGACGGAATATTTGCCCTTCATGGTGATGGGAAATCGTTGATTTACAGGTGGTACCACTTGTCCAAGGTTTCCCATCAAATTTATGTACAATAATTAGAAACACATTATTGCATCAGTTGGTGTGTTGTTGTTGCATTGCTTTAAAATTACAACATTTTTGTTAACTGAATTCTTATTGAGTTCTACGCAGAATCAGTTGATTAAAAAAGAAAGAAACTTCGATTTGAGTGAAATAAAAGGTTGCTAAAACTTCTCCTCCCTTAAGATTTAATAACCGAAATTATATTCTACTTAAAAGAAAATACGAATTCACATTCAACTCTTGCAGCTAAATATAATTTCGATTTTTATTTTGTTAATTAAATGTTGTTTAAATGCTTGAAAGAAACTTTAATTAGATAAATTTTTGGCTGTCATGGTTGAGTTGAAAGCCCCAAACGAAACAGCAACTGATTCCATATACTGGAACATTAAAAAGGCAAGTAGCCGTGTGTAAACAAGCATTAATTATTTATTATTTTCAGTTGCTTTGTTAATATCTAAAATCTTAAAAAAATTATTTGATTTTTTAAAGCATATTGTAGGCATTATTGTACCCGTAAGTCTATTGAAATTATTGTTATTCTTCGCTTAAAACGTCTGCATGTATTTTAACATTTTTTGTTTATAAATATTTGCCAACAATTAATTACACTTTATTTTTCGGGAATTGAGTAAATGTTAATGCTCACAAGCACACACACACACACACACACACACACGGACATACAAATTATTACCAAAAATTTTGTCTGCCGACTTTTGAAATTGTAAGTAAAACATTGAGTCAGACAGACAGTTTAAGACCATAAATTTAAAGTTTGTCAGTGTTGCTGCAAATAGAAGGAAATCAAAAATAATGCGGATAATTCAATTGTATACAATAAATTACTTAATATAAAACAAATACAATAAATTACGACCAAAAGAAAAAGTGAATCATTGATTGCCATGACTTTATACCGATAACTGTAGATTATCGTATATTAAGCGAATGGAATATGCGAGTACTGGCTCAAGTTCTATTTGAGAAGTTACCATTAAGTAATTGTGTTCATGCTCGAGTAATTCTGAGCCAAATGTTTTTTTTTGTTAAACTTATTATTGTCTTGCTTTTCTTAACACAATAATAATATCTCTCCCCTGGCGGGAGAGCCAAACAGAAGTTATTGAGTGCAATTTTTTCGTATTTCCTTTCAACAAGTTCATCTAATTATACTACACTGTCTTTCCGGGCAGCACGTGGTGCTTTGTGTGCATTTTCAACTTTGGCCCTCTGTTTTCTGGGATAAAGTGAAGAAGGGATTGGGTGGTTGCGGAGGCAGCCAAAACTCTAGGAATATCCTATATGAGTTCCGTAGGCCAGTTGGTTTTTATGCCACTTTAATTTGTTGGAAAGGGCAGCAGCCAGATTCTGCTAATATCCTGAAAAAGGGATCCTGTTATTGCTTATTTGGTTGAAACCACAGCATGCGCCCAATTTTTTGGTCAAAAGCAACGCCGCCATCGTACTTCAGCCGCATATTCACCAGATTTGAGGCGCTTTTCCTGCCCCCCCAGATGGAAGAGACTCACAAAAGGACGGCATTTGGAGACAATTGAGGATTTATAATGATCAAATCGCTGAAGGAAATAGCAAAAACAACTATTTCGAGGATAAAGAAAAAACCTGAATCAAGTAGACTGATGAATAAATATAAAGTTTTGGAGAACAACCAAAATGCAAGCTAATTTTTGAACAGACCTCGTACAATTTTTTGGCCCCGCAAAACTGATTTTACGTTCTATAAAGGCTGGAACAGAATAAAGACGTTGAGACATAATTGGTGGCGTTGCAGGATAAAATGCCGACAGTGTTGAAGTTTTCTCCAAAAAAAAAAATATGCAAGAATAATATTGGCGTTAAACAAATGTGTTTCCATCTGCATATATCGTTTCAGATATATTAAGAAATATTAAATACGGGGTCTTACATATTTAGTGTACGACTTTGTAAAGAAAACATGGTAACCCTAGTTAATGTATTGTGGCGCTTAAGTTTTCAAATAAGTTTAAGTTTTCAAATATTGAGCTTCAGCTTCTACTACAGCGACTGCTGCCTTCACTCATTCTGTTCATGTGCCTTTAAAACAGCCGTTTTGAACTTTTGGCAGCTTGCAACGCTACCTGTTACAGCGACAATTCTGTCCCCCCCCCCCCTCCCTACCACCCCCCGTTTATTTAAAGTAAAATTTAAATTTGTCAGTTTCGGAAACCCAACAATTGTTTTGCCCGTTTTTATTCGTATCGTATTTTATGCCTCCTCTTTATTCTTGATTGGCGAACGTTTGAAGAGAATCTTTACAAACCACAAATAAAAGCTGACTCTGAGCCCAGCCGGTAGCCATTAGCTAATAAATAAATAAATAAATAATCTGAACCTTTTTCTATATCTAATAATTGTACAGAAAGAGTTGACTGTGTTGCAACCTGTTGCAACCTTCGGCAGCTTTAATGCAATTCCCTTTACGAGGCTAGTCAAAAATTTGCCCCCCCCCTTTAGTTTTTACAAGCAGACAATACAAACCTTTGCAAAGATACGTGTATGCATGTGTGCGTGTGTGTGTGCAATATTTATTTAAATACAAAATAAAAGTGAAGCAAAAAAAAAGGAAAAACATGCAAAACTAAATGTTGTAAATGTTTGTGAAAACCATTTAAACTGTGTTTTTGTGTTACAATTGCAACAGCTTAAACTTGAAACATGTTTGATGCACACACGAATGTACAGGCATGAATGTACGTGTGTCTGTGTGTGTGTGTGTGTCTGTTTGCATGAACATGTGCAAACTCAGCTGAGAGAAAAATGGTGAAAATTTTACTTGATTTAATTACATGCAAAGTGTTACAGTTTGTTTCATTACACAAATTTTTTAATTATTTTATTTGCAAATAATTTTCTAAGAAAAAAATTGCAGGAAGGTGATGCCTTGAGCGTGGCCTTTTTATGGCCAGCGCAATTAATATTAAAAAAATGTTATGTCACCATCTCAATCCGCCAACATCCCAAAACGGCAACACACCGTTTAGTATTATTTGCTCTAGTCTACTCTTAAAGCTGGAAAACCTCAAATAAAAGTAAATACGAGGTGTGTTCAAGAAATGAATTGAATTTTACAATTTTTTATACCGATATACACGTGTGAAACACATGTTCGGCATCGCAAGAGACGCCATAGAAAACGGAAGACTGCAAGTTCAGTACCGGCCGCGGTACAGACCTGAAATTGCTTATACTTTCAAGCGGAAATTTCTTCCAGAAGAACAAATAAGTTTTTCTAACAGAGAACTGCCCCCTCCCCAAATTAAACTGTAAGAGTTATTTTTGCCAAACATATTCTTTAAAGCAAAATTATTGGAAATCATGAAGCTTTGAGAACATTTGTAGTTCTAGTATTAAGTGAAGTGAAGCAGTTGTAGAAGTAACATTACCCGATAGGCCAATCAATACGTCAGGGTTTCTTTTATGGGAAAAAATATACACCATTTATTCTATTTTAATTTATTTAAAAAAACAAGAAATAATAATGCAATTTGGTAAAAGTTTGGCTTTTGTTTTCTAACAATTTCGTAGACTTCCTTCTCTCAAGCCGACCAAATAGTCACTCCACACGCTATTCTAGCGATTTCCACAAATCCAGAAACGTAAAGCCGCGACCGCTATTTGCAGCTTCTGTCTTGGACATGTGTCCAATAAAATTTAGCTGCCATTAGAACACAATTGAACGGCTCCCGATCCATCTACATCTAGTTTTGATAATGAGCTTGACACAAAAGGTGCAATAAAAGCGAATAACTTACTTAAATATGTACATACATACATATACATACATACATATATGCACATATATGTATCTGTGCAGTTTTATGATAAAAGCTTAAGTCAAGATAAAACGAAACTAAATTATTCGCCGATATTTCAGTGAGAACCTGCAATTACAAAACAACGATACAAAGACGAATTTTACCAAACAAGACATGCAATATTTTCTCAAATTAATAAAATTAGTTGCACTTTTTGCTAATTTAAAATTCGACATAAGCTGTTATGATAAAATGGCGCAGTCATCCATGAAAAAGGATCACTTCAACTCTAATTTGTTTTATGTGCCCAGCGGATGAGGTTGGCAGATTATTTAGTCTTAAGCATTAAATTTACTGCACAAAGTTGTTTAATGTTCTTCTTTTTTTTTTGAAATAATGAAACATTGAATGCCAGAAAGAGATAGATATACTATATATGTATATAAGAATTGCCGTAAAAACATTTGTTTTTGGTTTATTTTATTAAGTGCCGCCAACTTTTCGTTTACAACAAACCGCGAGACAGAACAGAACAGCTGCTTAATTTGGCCATGAATCGCGTACTAATCGACACTCTTAGTGTTTCAAGCGGGATAATAATAATAATAAAAAATATTAAGACAATTCTTTAAAAACTCGTTGTTCTATATACTAATTGTAAATCGTGCGTTTTGTTGGGACCCCCTCTTATAACCATTTCTTTGTACTCGTATCGTGCCTGTAAGATTAAAGGGACTTAATTGATTTGGCTGGTGAAGAAATTTATTAACCCAAAATTAGTTTGAAATTTGTGTTTTATTATAGAAAAGAAAAAGAAAAATTAATATTAACCTGGCAACCGTTTAAACGTTTAATAAGTCATATGCCAAATCGATTAACTGCCTGAACAAAAAGTTAAGAAAATTTATAAGGTGAACGTTAAATTCCCTATTACGTTATTGCAAAAACGAATTGGTTTGTACAAACTGATTTAACACTATGGAGTTAATCAGTTTGGCTTCTGAAATAAAGTATTTATTATTCCCTGGCTAAAAACATTTTGTCACTTATTATGTTTGTCGATTTTTATGCTTGAAGATTTCTATTCTGAATAGCAACAATTTGGCGTTTATCGAGTACTTTGATTTTAATATTTCGCAAAATTCACAAAGTGGAGTTAATCGATTTGGCATTGGCGCCATTCATGTTGAACGGTGCAAATCGAATTGAAACAGATATTTCTTAACGCGTGCCATAAGGACGACGGTATTTTGACACGGAACGGCAGTTCATTTTCGCCGTGCGCTGGAAACTATTAGAAAACCACGAAGTTTTAACTAAAAAAAACTATTTTATATCCAGACTATTTATCGTCCATAATTGCAAAACTTTTGTGAGCACAATATGGCTAAAAGTTTATTTCCCTAAGGATCTCGTTCGCCAGTTTAAAAAAGCTGCAGAATAGAAGACTTAAACAGTCTGCTAAAATGTGTCAGCAATATTTAATGCTATTGATTTGTAAACAGAAACTGCCGCATTTTCAAAAACCCTCAAAAGTTTTCTTTCGTGCATTCGGGTTGGAAACAAGAGTTCAGTAACGAAAACTTTTCCATGTTTTCGAAAAACACGCAGTGCAACTTGTGCTTTTAATGACATCCATCTGTTGTCTGTTTCCACGTTGATTGATGCTTTCGTAAATGTGTCAAAATGGAATTTGATGCTGCAAATAGTTTCCTTTGAAATGCCGTTTATTTGTATCCTGTTGGATTTGAGAGCCGCAGATAAACCTTCAATGATATTGTCAGCGCAAGGCTCGAATGATTTTGGCCAATGACATTCAAAATTGAACATCTTTCCATCGATTTGATTAGTGAGGCAAGTTTCTTGATGAAAAGTATTCAGTAAATCAGTGAGTGGAGCAAAAGCACAGCAATCCGAAATCAGGGCTTAAAATTAGAAAATATGTTGGCTGAGCTGAGTTTGCAGGGACTTTACCGCATAGATGCAACAGAATTTAGCAACAGCTTCGGTTTTGTTGATGTCAAGGACGTCGCTCGACTGCGGTTTACTGGCACAGAGCTGCAACTTCAGGAAATTGCACAGGAAAGAGACTTGAGTTGTTGTTGGTCAATTTATGTCACTTCTACGATAGATAACCACAGCGGTTCATATAGAATGTGCATAGCGGCGTCGGCCATGTGCCGTGTAGTGCCAACCTGATCTCATCCCATGTCGTCCACGTCCATAAAGTTCAATTTCGTTCCGAAAGAAATCGGTTACCATCGTTTTGAAGCGCTCACCGTTCACGGTGAGGATCTCGCCAATGCCATTTTCGAAAAAGTACGGAGCATTGAATCCGCCGCCATCAAATCCGCATCAAACAATAGCCATCTTTGGAGCACCGCCATTCCTCCTGAAGATGAGGTCGTGTCGCTAAAGATGATTTTTCGACTCAAAATTACATAATAATCACTTCGATTATTTGGATGTGCTGCTCCATCGTGTATCTTTTCTTGGCAGCAGTAACGGGACGTCACCAAAACAAAACCATCACCAATCCGCCAATTGAACCACCCTTTTACAAGTGTTCATGGCAGTCCTCAGCATGTTTGTAACTGTCGTATACTCATCCCGTTTTTCATAAAATGCAATAATTAATTTTTGATAAAGTTCCAAAATCTGAACAAAACACGTCTTGTGGTTAATGGACAAGTTGGTTGTTCGTCCAACCAAAAACATCCTAAAATTCCGACAGATTCGTCCGGCGATGAAATGCTCAAATAGACAGACTGCCTGCCCAGCTTTGCACTGGCAGGGGAATGCATGCAGCAATGGATTTTAAACAATAAAGTTGCGTGTTTACCTTTCGGCCGAATATATTTTTTGGTTTCCTTTTTAAATTGCAACTGCACATACATATTTATTTCGAGTTTTGTACGTGTGTTAATCCACATACTTAATTGAATGGTTAAATTTCTAGTCGATGTGCTGACAAAACCACCGGTTGATGAAAAGCTAAATTGTGTTTCGTTGGCAGCAAAGTTTGCGGTTAATTGCCACGGAAACACTCTGTGTGAGAGCAAAACTCTGCTAATGGTGACTAATGCCAGTTGGGAAAAGTTGGATGGCAACTTTTGTCGTTGTTTTTAATTTTCAAGTGATTGATAAAAAAATGAGGGACGGTTAGAGAATGATTTGGACATTTTCAGCTGGAATAATGTCATTTGATTGCAGCTAGTGCGAGATGCTTGTCAACGCTGATCGAGATATGTGTCATCATATAAATTCATAATGAATTTGATTGCAAGAAAATGGAAATGGAAGCATTAAGAGTTCAAACTAAATACAAATGCTACGTTAAACACTTCTAACCGAACCTAAAGAAGGACTTGCTTAAAGGACAACCTGCAGTAGTTAAGCTCAGCACAAATGACGTCAAACATTGAGGTCGTCCAAAATGAAGACGGTTTCATTAAGCGTCTGCCGCTTTTCAGCTTCAATAAAACACTGTGTGTGTGAGTTTTTGACGCAAATTTTTTTATCATTTGAAACACATATCTGTCGATTACATATATAAGCTTCAGCTCGTGCACTTATCCGATGCAGTTTTGCCAAGTGGGAAGCATGAGTCATGCAGAAATCAGGTTGGCTGAGATCTGTAGGGACTTATTTTGATAGATCTGCAGCTTAAGAAAAGCTTACAAAAAAGTAAGCGGGTCGTATGGTTTACTATCTCAGGGCGCGAAGGATGACCTCACTCCCAAATAAGCGCTCGTCCGTACATCGTTGCAATCCATATTATGCATAAGAAATTGGCCAAAATGGTCTAGTAAAATATCAGTTTCAAAAAAATATGAAGCGATGACCAACATCAGGCTGTGTCTTATTCACTGGGTTTGAGGGACCTCATGTTTATTGATATCATCTTGAATCGCTTGAAATGAAATTACAAAAGTTAGTTCGGCAGAGAACCATCCGCGTCTGTGGCCATTTATCTTCAGGTTTGGGTACATTTCAGTTTTTACGATTTTGCAAAATCTAGTACCTCGGAGTCTCCTGCACATTCTCGCAGCCAGAAATCGACGATATTGTAGTTATTGGATTTCAGTTAACGAATCGTTATTTACTAAATCTGGAGACTTGCATTTAGCCAGCGATTGGCCAATAGATTTTTCGCTAGGAGACCGTTTGGGTGCTGCAATTTTAAAGATTTTATTTGTGATGGAACGCCATAAAGTGGATTAAGTTTGCGATTTTATATACTGAATAAATATTAACCGATTTCACAGATGTAGTCTTACCGACCGGCAAATTATGGAAGTTGGGATTGGATACTCTAAACGTCGTTACAAGGATCTATAAATAACGGTTGCAGAAAACTGATGAGCATTATTTACATATATATCCAAAATTAAATCCGAATTATTAAGACTGCACATACATTCAGTTACTCAATAAAGAAGTCGAACAATCATTAGACTTAAGTTTTTATACCGTTTTCAGTTTCTTAAATAATATCAAAACTCGTATTGTATTATTTTCATTTAGTATTTTAGACTTAAAATCTTAATGCAGTTTCCTGTTATTTCAATGTGTTTTCATGTGCCCGCATTTGCGAAACGCTATTGATTTCCCACAAAGTTGATACTGCAGCTTCTGCACTGTCGAGTCCACCGCGATTGCAATACAAAAGTTATTACAAAAAAGTATTAATTTCTCAAGCTGAGCCAATCAAGCATTTTTATTGTTAAAGAAAACTGTAAATTTAACATGATTGTGGTTGCTTGTACTATAATTCTGTTTTGTGATTTATGCACTTTACAAAAGCTGTTGAATAGGAAAACACCTCATTTCCATATTTCTCGCCCTGAGTAACCTCTTACCTGAAGCCATTAAAACTCTTTGCCAAGTTTAATTGGCCAGGGACGAGAAAAAGTTCGCCTGTAAACTCAAACTATTTGACACCTCTTCCGCAAGAATTGTCAAAATAATTCTCATTTCAAAACGGCGCTAGAAGAACAGCCTTAAAGAATTTATTTTAATATGTGTAAATGTGTTTCGCAGCTAAAAAATAATACAGAGACTTAAATTGTTGCAGCGCATAAGAGCTGCGTCTGTAATCACAGCATATACAGAGAGACCGCGATTTTGCGCCATGAACGGGACCGCAAGTGCTCTGATCTAATCTATTTTTCCGCATAACAACGAAACAGTTTTGAGTAGATTCTTTTATGTTCTTTTTCGATTTACGTTTCTTAAGCTGCCAAATTTAACACGTGCGATTACACTCCTCTGACTCATCGTAAAATACATTTGGTTGGTCCAAAGCAATCAAAAAATTCGCCGGATAATAGAAATAAAATTGTTTTTTAACTCTTTTGATCGCAGCACCGATATTCGAGACCGCACTGTAGATCCTCCAATTACTGCTCCTTAATTGGCCGCCCATTGTTGCTTCCAGTATTAATTATCGCCAAGAAATACATTTTTCAGTTGAAATTTTTGCTTTGTTTTTTAAAATTATCCCCAATTAATTTGCAATCGCTTTTGTCTGTGTTTTCTTCTTTGCTTTGACGTTTAGTTCTCGTTTGACATTAGATCAAATGGAGATACACCAACAAAAACTCAACTAGCGGTGCCCGATTTCGCCTTAAAACTGAGACAAACTTTTTTTACAAAAATCGAAAATGCATGAACTTTTATGTTTCGCATTTTATGTGATAAGCAATTCGCGCATCGCGCAGTTTTGCATTTGAATGGACGTCATGGCGAAATTACTGTCCTTATTGTTGAACTGACTTTTGTCAACAATTTCAGTTTTTTATTTACTCACCGTTTGTTCTTCCTTCTTTCGTAAAACTATTCCCGTCACTTTAAAAAGTTTTTCCTTTTCAATTTTCTGTAATATTTTCATAATAAACTTCATCGAGTTCCGTTTTTACGGTTTATTTTCGTAAAGTTTTTTTTCATTTAATACATAAAATTTAAATAATGAGAACTTTATTAGTAAATAGTTTATTTTAATACATTAATTTCTGAATTCTATAAACAGTTTTAATAACATTTTTAACTTCAATATTACCCCATATACAGCCAGGTTCTGCATATCACCACGAAATGAAAGTGAAATTGATTTTAATTCCACATAACCGATTTTGTTGTGTTCTGAAAATCGTATGAAATAGTTTTATAGTGCGGTTTTTTGTCTTGATGAGTTATTTGAAACAAGTTAAGAAAAAACAAAATGTTGTTGTACTGTGAAATAATTTCATTTTACAATTAAAAAAATTAACAAACAAAATTTTAAACTTCTGTGCAAAATTATTTTTAGTAGTTTTAACGTGTTTTAAACTTCTAATATGAACCAATCTGCGGTTATTTCTATTTACTTGTTGGAAAGAGAAAAAGAACGAATGCAAAGGATGCAGAGGAGAAGACTTCGGGATCGTTCCAATCCTTTTGACCTACCAGAGAAATCGGAAGTTACCATTAAAATTGTAGTGAAAATTATCTTGAACGAAGAAAAAGGTTTATAGAATATTTTAGATTAAATGAAGAAGGCCTTTTGATGCTGTTAAATGAAATATCAACCAAAGTGGTCGAAGCAAACATTCCAGTGATTTTACAATTAGCTACGGCACTTCGTTACTTCGGAAAGGGGAGCGCACAACAAATGATTGGAAATGATTGTAATCTTGGAAAGGAGTACCGTGTCCAAAATTCTGGCCAACATGTTTGATGTACTATTTACTAATTACATTTCGTTTTTTAGCTCATTGAAATTATTTACAACAAACTATTTAATATATTTATTCAAAAAGTATTTTTTTCGTGCTCTCAAAAGCCAACTGTTTTAAATACGTTTTTTTTGTAGCAAAATTCATTTACAGAACATAAAACTATAACGGGAAAAACGGCAGAAACAATTTGAAAATGAAATTTACTTTTATAAACCATTTAAGCGATTTCTAAAACACAAAATAGACGAAAATTACACGTTTGGCGATTTTTTGACAAAAAGTGATTTACAGAACCTGGGTGATACTTAAGTTTATTCTATTAAGAGTATTTCTGACAATATTTGAATTTTATTTTAAACTTTATTTATCTTTCTATTTCTATTTCTGACTATATTTTATTTATATTTTAAACTTTATTTATTTTCTATTTCTGACTATATTTGATTTCTATTTGAAACTATATTTTTAATTTTTAATTTTTTTTCCCCCCTTTAATAATTTAATGTATATTAATGTAGTGCCAAAATATGTGTGCCAAGTCTCTAAGCAATGCTGTAATATAAGACTTAGTCTTGTTGTATTGTTTTTTACATAAATAAATAAATAAATAAATAAATATTTGTTGTTGTTGTTCCAGCAGAACTGCAAATTCAGTTTCATGCAAATTTACCTTAAAACTTAAATTAGGAAAATAAAACTTTTGCTGCAGTTTCTAAAACATTAAAAAAAAGAAATTTACTTCTTGTGTGTTTATGATGATTTTTAAATTATAAAGAAGGTTTTAACCAACAGGACTTGATAAGCGAATGAAAGGGATTAAGTTTCATTTAAATGAAGCGAAAAATAACAACAAAAACAAGAACAACAATTGAACCTTCTGAAGGATATACAAACAAACTGGGTAAATTATGGACTCACAGGTGAGATACTCGTACTGGGCCATTATTTTCTTAAAAGAATGGAATTTTTGAAAAATTTTTTTTAAATTAATCACATTTTTTAGATAAAAACTGGCCAACATGTTGGCAGTTGCAAATAAGATTCAAGACGCACAATAAAATCTGTTTAGAACTGATTGTTCGGGTATAATTTCTTAAGTTCTAATTTCATTTAATTTCAAATTATTTTCCATAATATTTTACTGCGGCAAAACACTCTTGAATGACATTTTTGAAAACTCGAAATTCGATTAAACTCAGAATACGAAACGTTTCGCACGTTGTCGTGAGTACAGAATCGTACTTTGCCTTTTCCAAGTGACGTTAACGCAGTAACGGATTAGTTTGGCGCCATGAGTACTTCTCTAGCGCCTGTAAAATCATTAATTAAAGTATTTTCCAATTCTAAAATGTTATTTTTTTCACGTTGCATCAAAAATAATAAATGTTTTCTTCACTTTTATAAATCGAGACCGGGAAAAACTGGACTGAAAGTTGTCAAAGTGCTCAACGTCCGTTAGAAGTTGAGAGTGGCTCAACTTTGATGCGTTGCGTTGAACTCGACGTACTCCATGTGACAAAGCACGTAACAAACCCCGTATTTCAACTTAGTTTTTCAGCTGAAAAGGGCAACGGACGGATTCTATATGCCCCGGCCTTAAAACAAACACAATAAGAACGATTGCGTCATTTGAATTAACGCCACCGCAGCTACATTAATCATATACAAGTGCTGAGAATCTAAAGCTAATATTTTGGCCACAAATCATAAATCATTTCAAAAAGAGAAAACAATGGACACCAGACGGAAACGGATTCGCAACCGTTTGCTAATTGATTTACTCATTGTACGCGTCGCAGAGAAACATACGCAGCTGAAGGAAAAAATGATGGGAACAAAACGGAAACGGTTTGAAGAAAACAATGCGACCAAGACGGAAACGTTTTGAAGAAAACGGTTTCGCAACCGTTTGCCAATTGATTTATTCATTGTACTCGTCGCAGAGAAACATACGCAGCTCAAAGAAAAAATGATGGGAACAAAACGGAAACAGTTTGAAGAAAACAATGCGACCAAGACGGAAACGTTTTGAAGAAAACGGTTTCGCAACCGTTTGCTAATTGATTTACTCATTGTACGCGTCGCAGAGAAACATACGCAGCTCAAAGAAAAAATGATGGGAACAAAACGGAAACGGTTTGAAGAAAACAATGCGACAAAGACGGAAACGTTTTGAAGAAAACGGTTTCGCAACCGTTTGCTAATTGATTTACTCATTATACGCGTCGCAGAGAAACAGTTTTGAGGAAAAATGTTTAATTGGGTAAAAACAGTGATTAAAATTCAAAGGCAGGTTACGCCCTGAACCTTAACCGTGTTTTCCTTGTGCTCTTTGTTCTTTTAAAAGTATTTCGTTTTGATCTTGTTCATGGACAACGCGTTTGACAAGTTTTTAAACGGGTTTCTTTTATGGAGCTAAAAAAATATTTGTGAACGGTTCTGTTTCGGGCGAATTTATAGCGAATATAGTATAGAATTTATAGCTGTAGCGACAACAAAACGTGGTGAAATCTTTGTTTTTGTTAAATGTTGGTCAAATGTCAAAAAATTAATTTTGTTTTGTGTTAAATGCTAGAAAAAACAACAATTTAACTCCCGGGGATGAGGTTTTGCGTTGACGAATGTGGCGTCAGGGCACTCTGCTCTCGGGTGGTGCCTTGGCCTCTCATTCCGTTCTGGCGAATTGTAAAATAGAAGAACAAAGATGGCCCGAGCTCTTCAGCCAGGGGCGTTGGTGAGCCCTTGCCCCGTTCACTCATGTCAGATAAGGCCATCATGGCAGGTGCTGACACAAATCAATTCCTAATTCCAGAGCTGTTGACAGCTCAGGGAGGCTAAAACCTAAAAAAGTAATCAGCTGCGTTCCCAATTTCATCTGCTACGAAGTCGTCTTGGTTCTGTTTCTTCACTCACCAAAAAACAGACCAACTGATTGTCGCTCTAAGGCTGCGATAGAAATTTATGTTCCCCGCATTGTTGAAGGGAAATTCGAGCACAAGTTGTGAGCAAATTTGCTGGTCTGGAGTTCATCTATTGCAAAATGACACCCACCCCTCCACAAACAGCATAAGGACGTCGTCTTGCCAATAAACTTCTGTTAATGCAGTTGCACACAAAACAATTCCTGTTTTCCATGATTTTGTAAGTGAGAACGATTTATCAAATTCTGTGATTTATTTTATCAATTGTTGTTGTTGTTGTTGTTGTTAAAAAGGCAAACAAACAACCAAAGAAATTCATCGACCATCTCGACAGGCTGGCATTTCGTCAGCCATGGAGCACCAATCCAGCCAGATTGACAGACAGACGGACACGCCATTCTCAGTAAGATAAAAGTGTGGCTTGTCGCTGCTTGCAAAGTAAAACGTAGCGATTGTAGGTTTGTGTTCGTATTATTGTTGTTGTTGTTGTTGTAATGTTAGTTGCAACACTCTCTTGAGTCCTTAATAATATAATCATTTGATGGTGCGGTTGTGTGAGGGTGTTGTACTATTTGTTGTCTTAAAAACTTTAAATAAATTACTGTTGTTCTTGTTGTAGATGATGATATAAAAGATAATGATGATGATGATGATGACGATGCTGCTTGTTGTTGCTGTTGTTGTTGTTAGTAGTAGTTCATTATTATTATTATCATTGTTAGCAGATTTAACTGAATTCTTAAATTAAAATTTTGCCAATGCAAAACATATACAAATTGCTTGTTGTTGTGTTTGTTGTTGATTTTGCATTCAAGATATTTGATAATTTTTACTTGAGCTGCACCAACACCATGAAATATGTGACAACTGCACCCAAAACCTGAAAATATTTAAGGAGAAATAGATGTAAATAACAATTTTAAGGTATTTTATGGAAAAAAAAACAGAATAACCCAGCAAACAATTGGCGGGCTAAAGTTTTTTTTTCAAATCCACTTTTTACTGCACACAAACCCAAAAAAAAACGAGCTGCATATTTGGTCTGCTAGATTTTTCAAAAAATCTAGAAGAACCTGTTACACTCTTTTTGTTTTGCACAATTTGAGATTTAGTTGGATTTTTGTTGCTCAAGGTCTTAGTTCCGAAGATATAGAAATACCACTTTTAACAATTTTTTACACAATTGAAACTTAAATTACTAAAAATTTAAATTTTAAAAAATTTGGCAATTCAGATCATTTTTGGTGTGGAAAAATAGGCAAATCGACGTTATGGATGAGCGGACCTTTCAAATGGAGCCGGCATGAGGTACGTTAGTAGGGGTTTTGCACAGACTTAAGTACATTCATAAGTACACATGGATGTGGGCCCCCTTTTTAAAGAGGCACGATATTTATCAGCTGCGTGGCTAAAGAGCTTTATAATTATTTGTCTGAGTGTACGATTACCGTTATATGTGCCATACGTCATCAACACAGTAACTCAGAGCTGTAAAACTATTTTCAGTCAAGTTGACGAATAAAGTTTGGGAATCTCAACAAGTAAAATTATTCTATCAATTGATTGATATTTATTGGTATCTTTAATCAGTTTAGGAAAACATTTCATTGTGCTTTTTGGAACTATTTTCTATTATGGGGGCTCTGGGCACCAAATTTTCAAATTGATTTAAAATTTTGGGTTTCATGTTTTGTAATTTTTTTAAAAGGCCTTCAAAACGCGTTTTTTGTTTCTTCATAAGAACGAATTTATTTTTAAATAATAGCTGTGATTAATTTGTTAGACCGAACCAGCGTTCCCAAATTGGCACAACTGAATTAGATCTGAGGGGAACGAACTACTTTGCAGGCGACGAAATGTTAATATTTTTTTAGGAAGTATGAAAATTCACCTTTTTCGATTTTGGTTTACAAAATGTCTGATTTTTAGTATGAGAAAGTAAAAGTTTCAGCGTATAGCGATGGTCTTGCTGTGCATCACAATCCATAAATATGATTAATTTTTTTATCAGGTCAGGTGGTTTAGCAGTTCAGCTAACGATATGTGTGTAAAAATTGTTTTCATAATTAATTTACAATTGCGGGATGTATGGAAATGGGGCAATTTTTGAAAAATGCCACCAAAACTCAAAATTTAAAAAAACCTTTCCCAACAACTTTAGTCCTTTACTACCCAATTCGTTTGTTTGTTGGGTAATGTTTTAAACAGCAGTCGTTGCTGTGAAGTTGCTGGTACAAGTTGCACGTACAAACGTGTGTGTGTGTGTGTGTGTGTGTGTTGGATTTGTAATAAAAAGTTTTTTTTCCAGCAAACAATTGTTATTACAAGAATGAAATATTTTTTGAAAAGTTTTTGTTTTTCCCAAGAAAAATGTTCAAAAGTTTTCCATAAAAATATGTTCATATTTTTTTGTTTGCTGTTGAGCAAAATGTTTTCCCAACAGTGTGATGTATTTTAGAAAAATATTGAAGAAAATCTATTGAAGAAAATCTATTGAAGAAGTGTCTAAAAGTCGTGCATTTAAAATGTAGTTGAAACTTAAGAAATCTGTTATATTTAGATTTTACAGAGATGTTCGTTTCAGCTTAAAGGTTCCAAATAGGATATTGTTGGGGTTTCCAAAACGAATGTTTGTATTCAAAAATATTTTTGTGTGGTGGCCACTCTGCAAAACAGTTATTCGCTGCAACTAACACCTGAAGTCGGTCATGATAATTATCACTGTGATTCTACGATCTGAAGGATATTGATGAATTGCAAATAACAGTTGTAGAGTCTTACAGAAGGTTTGATGAATCTGCTGTCACGGCAGAGGACCTATAAAGATTCACGTAAGAAACACCACGCAACGATTATAAGTGATGGGTGAATAGAGCGATCAAGAACATCATATCCCCAGCAAGTCTTCGGAGCCGTGGGCAAATTCTAGAATTCAGAAACTGGAAGACTTGACTGAACTTCAGAAGTTTGAAACTAATTGCAAAACATTAAGTTGGCGAATACATCCCTGATTAAACGAAGTTTTATGCTAAATCACCGTAGACTCATTCATGATCCGAATAAGGGAGAAAGCAAAATTTGGTATCTCCATAACAGCAGAAGGTTGCACTGACCACTGCGCTGTATTTGGGACGAAACTTCGGATTATCATTGTATGTGAAACTTAGCGAAATGATTTGGCCAAATGTACAATATTTCAGTTTACAGGCAACTAGATATTCGCATTCACTTCTTTAGTTAGAAAAGCGCGAGATAGAGGCCGATAACAAACCCATCAGTCAGGAAACGTTCCGATACCTTCAGCTGCAGCACAAAATATTTGATTTTGTTGAGACCATAGCAAATTTGGAATTAGTGAAAGAGTGCGATATACAATTAGGATTCTAGGGAGCCACCTAGTAATAGATAAATTAAAAAGTTGACTTAAGTTTCACAAATTTGAACTAAGTAAAAATTACGAAACCACTGATGGGACACTGCCACGCATCCGAGCGTTAAATGAACTCGCGAATAAGACATTTGCTGAAACGGTCTGTTACCTCCAGCCACAAATTACACTTAATGAGCCTTAGAAAGTGGATGGGAACTGCAGCCTTCAGAAAACTCGACTGGCTATGGAAAACGTGCATCAGGGCCAATAGATGTAGAGTATTTGCGTAAAATGGTTGAATATAGGAACACTTTCTAGGCCTCATTTGCAATAGCAGTTCTTTCAGGCGCATCGTGCACAGCCTTAAATTCCCATAGACCTGCGTAGGTTGTATGCGACAGTAATTTCTTTAACTTTTTATTGCGCGAAGTAACAAAGAAGTGGCGCGAGAATGCGTTTTAAACCCCCGTAGGTGAACGTCAATCAACGATGGAACGCTGAAATAGATAAAGAAAAACATATCGATTCCACGGATGGAAAGTGCAACTTCCATGGAAATGTTGAAAAAGTTTTAGGTTATAAACGTGGCCACCCCAAATACCAACTCGCCTGATAAGAAGTTGTTCAGTGTAGGAAGAACTTGAAACTACAGCAAATGCAATCGGGCATCTTAGTTTGAAGCTGATGACACTATAACATAACAATTAAAATAAAGGCTGAAATTGGGGTATGTCTTGCGCAATAGTAATAAGACGACTGTTTCGGCTTGTGCTACTTCGAGCCAGACTCAGGAGTTCAAATTCTAATGAAAAAATGGACGCTGGTACCTGTAAACTTCAACAAATGCAAAACTATATCTATCGAAAAATATTAAACTGAAAACTTTGTAATATAAATCAAATATGTTTCTTATTGATTAAAAGATTGTTGGAATTTACAACCGTAAGCGAATGCTTTTAGTCCTTTGCGCCAATAATTATTGCTTTTTACTAAATCAATTTTTTTAAATTATATCCGATTCGAAATTTAATCGAATTAAAATTTAATTACTTTATTATAGATTTTCTAATTTTTAACACTCCGTATTCCAAAAGTCGTCGTCCCAGTCACATAAAGCCGACGTAAAAGATTCGACATGTGTTGCTGTCACAAATGGAATATTATTGACTGGTTGTACCTTTTACTTAAGCCCGTCACCTGTCACAAAAATAATTGAACTTTTATGTTTTAAGGAAATAATTAAAGTTGTAATGACTTCTAACAAAAGAATTAATTGTCAGTGTTTATCAGTGAAATGATAGAAAAAAATTTCAACTAATACAAAAAAATTTTAAAATTTTGTAGGTCCAGTCTTTGCTGTGAGTTTTTTCTCTTTTGATGTAACAATGACGGCAACTCTGGGACTATTTTATGTGATACTTCTTTGAATTCTAAGTGCTGGAAAAATGAATGTCTGCAGAAAAGGCTGAATACAACTTGATTGATTTTTGTTAATTTTATTGATAGAAGTTAAACTGTGTTCCGTACGTAACGGAACTTGTTCGTACGTAACGAAATATGAAAACCCTCTTTTAATTATAGATCTCTATTTGTTAAAATTTTTTAGTTTCTACCAGCAACACGATTGATTCTTATTTATAATTTTCTGGCCAGTTTTTCTAAAATTTACATTCAATCCCACGAAACGCGACTGCGTAAGATATAGAAAAAGCTTTCATGTAGGTTTAAAGACTAGTTTAAAGTCTATTAAATAATAGAAAGAATTTGTCTGTATTTAGGGGAGGAGTGCTCCGAAAGTTCTCTTTTTGTTGGTTATAAACGAACAAATTTTTTGTGTTCTAGAGAATTTGATTGATTTCCCGGCTTAAAGTGACGAATGAGACACTGAGATTTTAATTTGGTTTTCTTAATCACAGACGCCAACAGTGTATTTTCCCAACAACAAGCATTTCTTTTTCCTCAAAAAAAAAAAAAAAAAAAAACAAAAAGGAAAAACCGTCAGATCAAAACAAATAATCGCCCCTGCGATGACACTGTCCATACATCAAAATCTCGTTTGTGTTGGTTTGTTATTTGTCTTCATATTTGTTAGCAAGTCCGGTAATTTTTCTTTTTTGCTTTTCCTTTTTTTGAGCAGAAAAAAAGAAACAAACAAAGTAAAATACATAAAACTTTATATAACAATAAACAACATACCGAAGCGAACAAATCCAATGAGACCGTAAAGAATTTTGCACCTGATATGGACATCGCTTTCTGGCATTGTTGACAGACGATTTGTACAAAAGTTTTTGCTTCTTCGGAGCCATCGTACCAGTGGCAGCTGTAGGCTGCCTCCATGACAGATGAACTCTGTGTCAAATGGATGAAACACAAAGCAAAAAACCAGGCAACCAAAATGCAATAAAAATACAAAAATATTAAATATCAAATGAAAATAAAATACAAGTTTTAAAAAGTTGAACAATGACAATAAAAACTTAATGCCACAAACACCTCCAAAGAAACTATTCCACACAAAAGCACTCACAAATACATAAATACATACATACATACATACATACATACAATACATATGAATGTATGTATGTATGTATGTACGAGTATATTAACAGAGCCACAAAGGCAGACATTTTCATCAATGAGTGCAGGCACACAAGGAGACAAACAAACAAACATTCGTGCTGGAAAGGAGCGTCGTACTGGCAGTCGCGCCTTCATAACACGACATTGTGCAAGAAAAGCACTTAAGTGCACTTCCGGCTTTTGAATTTACGATAAATGCATAAATCGATTGCTGCCATAAAGATACGAAAATATATATGTAGAATACACATGTATGTGTGTGTTTGTGTATAGATATAGTTTTATTATTTTGTAGTTGTGCTTTTCGGTGCGGCTATCCAGCGTTGCCAGCTTGTCATAACTCGCAAAGCACTAAAAGCGTTTACAATTTACGTCATATAATTTACTAAAACATAAACGTACATAAATCAGCTGTTTAAGTTAATAATAATATTATGTTTTACAACATGAGAAATCAGTCATACGGGACATTTCATTAAAACAACAGCCCTGTCTTCTCCAAGATTCTCATTCATTTTGCAACGTTTGCTCGATAAGTGGAGACATGAAGCAAACGGGACTGGACGATCGTAAGGATTGTTGAGGAATATTGAAGTTCAACTCCATTCATGATAAACGATACATTAAACATGGCTGTGCGGCCTTTCAGTGTTGGCAAATTAATTGCCAGTGAGTGCGAGCGAAGTGTTAAAAACTCTTGATAGACATCCGTTAAAGAAGCTGCTTTTGTACGGATTCGATCTGGTCAATAATGTGCACATTGTCGTATGGATGCCATGTGATTGAGCCAAAATCAGCCTTACCAGCAATATGTATGTATGTATGTATGAAGGTTTAGTAATAACTGATGCCTTGAATTCTTTTGCCTCTCGTTTAATAAATGCTCAAGCCCCACGGACTAGTGAAATGTGCTGGATAAAACTTAGCTTTGGATCAAGCAAAATCCCCTGAAAATGCGTTGACTAGTTCCAACTTGCAGCTGTTTAGTACATAATAATGGGGATTATCTCTTCGTTTAGGGAAGCGCATATGTTTGCATTTGGTAGGGCTTAGTTCCATTAAACTGTGAGAAAACCATTCCCGGCAGTTGTGCCGGGTCATATAATTCAACTCATGTTTCAGACTCAAACATATTTTAATCTCTTCAGCATGTTACAATATTTAACTGATCCGGTCATAGCGTTCGTAAATAGAAGCAATAATATGTGGGGTCTAGGTCACTGCTCTGTGTTACACCAGAGGTAATAAAACTTTACTTTGAGACTGCAGATTCAAATTAATTGAGTAGTTTTTTAGTCGTCTTAAATTAACTTTTAATCAGTTCTCGGTCTTTGGCTTCATTTGAATTGCTCGATCTTCTGGAGGAGTGTGAGTCCCTTGTTTCCCTTGCGATCTAAGACTCGTTGGAGGAAGTCACTTGTGTCTGTTCCTAAGACGAACTGATTAGATTAGATACTTTGCTTATTTAAAAGTAGGGCTGCATTGGCCCATATCCGGAACATTAACGAGAATGCTAATGATACCGGTTTCTGGGCTCCGAATATATATTTAAAAAGAAGAATAAAAAACGAACTATTTCGGCACAAAAATTAAGGCATAAAAAACGGGCTATGAATAAATGAATGAGGAATAGTAGGACTATAACCCAAAAGGGCCCTTCGCAGTATACTAACCGGTGTGCTTCCAGTTGCCTTTAAGGGCATAATATATCACCACAGGTTCTGCAAGTGTATGTGTTGAACAAGCAAAAAATCCTGTGCCCGGCTGGCATTAAACCTCAGAGGCTTTTTGAGAATATACAAGACCATCTGTATCGTTCCAATATTTCCTCACAATGAAAATGGAAGGTTCCTACAGTTCTCCGTATATGTTTGCAATCTCTTTTCCTCGCTGCCTCTCGCGACCAGATCAAAGCAATCTGATTCTGAGCCACTGAACTGTTCAGGCTATTGTAACACCCCAATGCAGTCCTCAACGCGAAAGAGCCTTGGAATACTGCTTTACTACCCGAGAGTATGTTTGTTCTAACACCACGTAGTCCCTTTTGGAGAGGAGTCCCACTTTTTTCCAGCATCGCGTACAGTTGCAGCTAAAATATTGTGGTATCCCTTCCTGAAGTAATTGACCTGCGTGCTCGAAACCCGACTATACAGCGAACACTAAATTCTGTGCACGACCAATTTCAAAAAAGCACTAAAATTGTTGCAAAAAGCGCAGACTTGGCGCCGTTGTCTACATTTCAGGGTCACTGCTTGAATTGCGCGTGAATTTGTGTTCTGCTGCCACACAAAAGGCCTTGGAACAGGTAGAGACAGCGGCAAAAGGACAACAAAAGCAATAATAGAATAAAAATCTATTTGTTGTGTGCTTCGGACGGAAGTTCTTCAAAGTGTATTTGTTGTTTTTGTTTGTTTGTTGGCCTGTTTCTTTTTTTTTTAATTTCCTTATTGTACTTCAAAAACGAAAAAAGTGCATCTCAGAAACTTAAAATTGAAATTAACATGAAAATTATATTCACTGGAAATGCATTGAATTTCTTTAAAGGAGTCTAAGTGTTTAAAACTTAAAAATGATATTAAATAACTTTAAATTTTATTAAAAAATATATTTAAATAAATATGATCGATATTGACAAAAATTGGCTCTTCCTATATCTTTCTGGGCTCTAGTTTTGAAGCAAAAGAAGCGTTTCTTTTTGCGGATGTATTTAAATGAAAAAGTTGAGACAATATTTATGGGGGTACAGGCACTAGTTTCGTCCATGATTTCGCATACATGATCTTATCTTGGTATTAATTTTTTGACCTTTTTGGAAAACGAAATACCAAACAAAAGTCGTTAAATTTTCCCTAAAAACAGAAACAAAAAGACCTCAATTACGAAGGAAATTGCAAACATATTCATTCATATCGGTTTAAATATTCGTTTTAATAGTTGTCTGGCTGGTGGTCAAGCTTAAAAAAGTATTTATGGAACAGGCGCTTCTCCAGTTCGAATTTAGGTACATACGAGTGTACTCGTATATGTAAGTAATAAAAAGATGGTTCGTCTTAGGGTTTTTGAAGCAATTTATTATCCAGCACCAACTGTGACCACTGACTTAAAAACTAACCTACAAAATTATAATAGGCAACCCAATAGCGGAATTATGCTGAGTTTGCGGCTCTTTGTATAATTATTTACGAGATTCCGTTCTTTCGCAATGCGCAATCGGTCGTTGACCTTCAGTATTTCAGACACGAGCTTGAAATTGTAGAGTTGTATTTAACTTGTATATAGATTAAGCTCTTATTAAAGTTTTGTAGAAAATGCTCTTTCACTTGACATGACAGCCACTTTGGGCAACATACTGATCTTGTGCATCATTGCAATTGCCGATCCATTAATATTTAAAATTTCACTGTAATCAATGACAAGTTCCGAAAGGATAAAAAGTGCATCCTTCCCAAAATTTGGTCCATTTCGCTTCTGTCTTGGCAGGTGCATGCACATCCTTGTTTATAATTTCATCGCCACTGCTGCTGGTTGTTTTCTAGTTTCTAAATTTATTGTGATTGAATGAACTCAGTTGTCTGAATTCTGGAGTTTTGCTTTTAAAAACTTTTGAAATACAAGGCCTAGTTGGCAATAGATGGACACAAGTTGCATAAAAGTGGCAGAGAAAAAAAACTAGTGCAACGTAAAAATGGTACTACTCTGGTTTTTGTGTTTCTTATTCAGTTATTGTGTTTCTAAAAACAATTCAATATAAATAATTTAAGACATTAACAAAACCACCGAAAATTTGGTTTTATATATGAAAGTTTTTGAGACGTGCCAACGATTTTATATGAAAATTTAAGCATTCATGAAATTCGACACAATGTGGGTATTTCTGTGCAGGGTCACATATACATATATTTTATTTTATATAGTAATAAAGCTAAATCGTATTATATTTATGGAAGATTTTCTTGAAAATCACGGCTCTGATTTGCAGTATTGCACGCCAATAAATTTGCATGCAATTCTACTATATATCTTAAAAATTTCAATTTGGTCACACTGGAAAACGTTATTTGCGCTAACATACACACATACATACTTCGAACTATGAAATGTGGCTGGTTTACGTTCGAATGAGAGCAGGCACAAGCTTGACATAAAGAGGCAAATGGCTTAACAGTTGGCTTGATTATAAATTTGTTGGGTTATGGCGAGTGATCCAAAGTGTATACAGGATATCTATTCTCCATTGAAGTATTAGCAGGAGTTTAGATAAGCAGATGTTGTCGGCGGGCGTGCTGATGGCATTTGGCCACCTGCTGTTTGCGTGTTCAAGAAATTTGCCCCCTCAGGGAAAATGAAGTGCTCTTGATGTTACGATTTCAAAAGAAGTTGGGGTGGAGCAAAAATTAAGTTAAATAAATAGTTTTTTTTTATTCCAAAAGAGAACTTCTTCGAGCCGCAAATCACCATTCCATTGTCACAGGTTCTATCGCGAATAAGCATTACTGGTCATATCTTGATCTATTTCCCTGCCGTCCATAAGGCCGATTGACGCTGCATTGACCTTGTTCGCCAGCGGCAGTTCTCTGCTTAGTTCCGGGAATGATTGTTATTATGACAAAGAAACTACTTAAATATGTATGTGCAAAATTGTGAAACACGTAACAAATGTTGCATGTCAACATAACATTGGAAAATGTGTGTTATTGTGAATGAGTTGATGTTCTGGCATCTGGCCACATTTTCTGGATACTTGAACACAATTAATGCCATATTTTTTCGCAAATACAACGTGAACTTTTGTGTGATCAAGTTTCTTTACACAAAAAAAAAATAAAAAATTAGTAATAAAAGAATTTTAAAAAATGCTGCTGTTTGTATGTTGTTTTTCGATAACAGATTAGCCATCGATAACAATTTCGAGTAGATACACTTCGCTAGTACTGGATGACGTGTTACTTGTGTGCAATGATTTGCGTCAAGTTGCAAAAATAAACTCTAGTTTTCCATAAATATAAAGGAGTTAAAAATGAAGTTTTTGCCATAAACGATGATGGGGGATAATGCAATTTGCTCTTTTTAATTGGTCTGCTGTCACTGGCAAACAAACACACAAACAAATTAAACTCAAATCAAAAAAAAAAAAAAAAAAAATACTTGATGGTGCAGGCGAAAATCATTCAATTCAAACTCACCTCCTCAATTAAGCGATTACCGAATATACAAAAATGAAACACTTGGGCCAACGCATAACTCAAATAGCCAACAACCGTGAAAGCGTACACATTAACACCCGTTACTCTGGTGGCCTGGTACGCCAACAATGTCAACTTGATGGTGGATATCAGCATGTGCAAAAGCAGGGCAGCGCCGTACGTATCGCCGATGGCAGCCACTAGTCTGAAATTCAAAATGCCAAATGACACAAATGACAAGAAAACAACACAGAACAATATTAAAAGGAGTCACTTCTGTTAGTTTAGATTAGAAAGCAAAAAACAGAAAATAAAAGGAAGAGCCCCGCAATTTTCCTGCCCTCCCCTCTCCCACTTAATAAAACTAAACTAGTGCAGACGAGCAGGTACTTGTTTATAGTTGAAATGCACGAGTGCACAAAACACATGCAAAAGTCCACAAAAAAAAGCAATAAGTTTGTTCTTTAGTCCTTGTTAAAAGCAATTTACTTATAATTATATTTGAGCGCGTGTGTGTGTGTGTGTGTGTGTGTGTGTGTGTGTGTGTGTGTGGGCCAGAGTGTGTGTGTTTGTATGATTCCGTGTTTGTATTTGTTTGCTTTCCCATCTATAAATAAACTCAACAAATATGGAAAAATTGAATTCATTTCAATCTGATTCCTTTTACATAAATCAATATTTGCTTTTGGAAAAACATCTCAATTTTTAGTTTTATATAATCGTGCGTGTCTGTGTGTGTGTGTGTGTGTGTTTGTGTGTATGTCTGTACGTGGGTATTAGTTTTCTCCCCTCAAAAAACATGAAACAATAAAACGAGAAATATTTGAGCGCTCCTCTGCTGGCTTCTGCTTAGATCGGGCCAACAGTTTTCTGTTTTATTTTATTTTAAATCTTATATTTACAATGGCAAAACTTTTTGTTGTTGCAAAATATTTTTGCAGAACTTTTTGGCAAGTAAATTTTGCAAATGATTTGTTTGCCAGTCCGGCCTACATGTTGCAGGTAAAATTGAATAATAACGAAGCGAAAGTCTATTAATTCTGGTTTCAGTTTAATTTTCAAGAAAAATATTAAACAAATCCTGTCGACTTACATTTAAGTTTAAATGAATTATATGTATATCTGAATGTGGATGGATATCTGTGGTGTGACACAAATCAGCCCGACTTAATCAACTTAGGCCAAGGCAAACAAATAACAACAAAAGTCAATTAACTCCAGCTGGGGTCTTCTTTGTTTGGTGATGGAAATTTCCATCACAACATCTATTAGAAAGACGACTGAACCAAATTTGTTGAATTGTAAATTGTTCGGTATTTAAAGCATTTGCGATAACTGTTTATAGCATTTTGTAATTTCTATTTTCTTGTACAGAATGAGTCATCGGAAATCTGCACAGCGCCCTCAAGGATTCGGTGTTGGTTTAGAAAATAGTCGACTTAAGTAAAAGAAATCTACTTTTTGAGGCTTTTGTTGCACAGTGATGGAAATTTCCATCACAACATTTATTAAAGAATTTCATAAACCCAAAACAGAGTTGATTAGCAAATTGTTTGATGTTTCAAACATTTAACGTAATTTTTCCATAAATCTAAATATCAGTTTTTTTAATAAATAAATTTTAAAATTTTTGTTTTATTCGAATTTTGGTTGCGCTAAAGGAAAATTTTCAAGATTTGTTTCGGTTGCATTCTGGGACAGAAATTCACCTCATCAAAAGCCATTATTATTTAATTTGATTAGATTCTTTTTGCAAACAATTATTTTTCTGTTGATGTAAAGAAATATGAACAACAAAAACTTAGAAATAATTTAAAATTTAATTTCGTGCGCTGTCCCTTGGGTCAAAGTTTATGAAAAAAGAAATTGAATAAGATTTTTATTTGTCTCTCGAACAACATGAACTTTTTCATTTTCATAAGTTCATACAAAAATAGAAATAGTTGTTGTGCAGCTTCCAGCTGTCTATATGCCAACATTTTATTGGGCTCACACTTATTGTCGCTAGATTTGTTTAAATATTAAACTTTTTACTATATAAAAAGTGATAATTTTAAAAGGATATATTTTTTACTGAAACTTTTTAAGCCTGTTTTCAGTATTCCAAATTTCTTTGGAACAAAGTCCGCTGCGGTAACGATAGAGTAGCGTGAATCAATGGGAATGGGTATCCAATCTGTCGTGTGCCATCGGTATATCTCTTATACAACAACGAATATACCGAAAGTTGGACTTTGAGGCAGCATCGCCTATAACAGATCCATATGGCATTTTTTATCACAAAAAATGTATATAAATAAAGGGGAGATCAAGACTGAACGGGTTTCGAACTGAAGAATGTATTCGAAAATATGTGTTCATGTCCCGCTTGCAGCAACACGATTAAGCATGAAGCGGCATGGTCTAATACAAGTCTATGGCTCAAAAAACAAAATTTGGAGTTTCGTTCTTTAAAACCAAACCACTTTCGCAAATTATTACCGAATTTGATTTAAGGCTGGTAATAAGACTTTGCCTCGCCGTAACGAACGGCAAAGTTTAAAACTTTCACTCAAACGTTAAGACTTTCATTAACTCCTGGAAGGCATCGGTTGTATTTGAAGGACATTGAATGGCTGATATAATTTGTGAAATTATAAATAGCAGCAGAAAGTGTCGTAGAAGTGGAGTAGAAAATAAGAAAAGGGTCAGAGAAAATAACGAATTCTTTAGGTGGCGCTAAATTCGGCAGGATCTCATATGAATGTGTTCGTCCTCATTTTTTCTTTAAGGAATTATTTGTATGAGGAGGAAATATGCCCGATTTAAAGGACAATTAATGGCCAGACAGCTATTTGCTGCCCTTCAGGATACTTTTAACTTTAAGTTTTCATCACCCACCCCCACTCGGTATAAATTTTATAGCCTGTGTTGCCAACCAGCCCTAAATACATTTTGCTACAATAAATAAATTGAAATTGTTGGCTATTTAGTTTATTTCTTCGATTTTATTTTCATTTCGATCCTTCTAATCTGCCACAAATGAATGTGCAACAAGGCCAATCAAATCCAGAATAGTTAAATAGAAAACAGATAAAACGACAATGAGACTCAAACTCAAACAAAAGCAACAAGAATAAACACCAGAACGTTGTTGCTGCGCAACGGAGCAGACAAAACAAGCAACCGATGAACGTGACACACGCATCATAAACACCCGCTCTCCGGCCGGGGACTGCTGAAGCTTCTATTGTTTTCTTTTTCTTTTTATGTTTTGTCTTTTGCAGCAAATAGCAAAATCTTGCTACCACAAGTTGAGGTTTAATCTTAAATGTGGCATGAAGATGGTGAAATTGATTTATGGGTACATCAGCACCTGCCATGACGGCCTAAACTAATGGTGGATTGCATTCCAGGGCTGAACTTGTGGCTTGAAGTGTTCATGCTCTCTAAAGTCATGTACCAACGATTGTCAGATCTTACAATAAGGGAAGGCTTGAAAATGTGTTGGAAATGTCCTGACAATGGAAAATGGCCACGAGAAGATAATTTGGCAGTTCAAACGATTGTAAGAGAATCTTATTGTACAATTTCAAAAGGCCTGACGATTGACTGACAGTTAATGTATCTGTTTGGGAATGAGTTTTGTCGGCCTGTTCATACAGTTGCCACATTATTGTAGGGCAAACATTGCCAGATCTATTGTCTTTAAGCATTCGTAAATATGGACAGTGCTGTCAATATCTGGATTATCTTACAATATCTGGCAATTATCCGCTTGTGCGCTGCCTGACAATATTGCCATCTTACAATTAACTGACAATCATACAATATTTCTGGCAGCGCTGTAAGGCAAAAACTGCTGGTTCAGCCAGTTGTCAGACTTTTTAGCCATGTTTTACTCACAAATGTTATAGACATTTTTTTCCGTGTATAAAAAAGCTTTAATGTATTAGAGAAAATTTCAGATTAGGAAAGGCTTGCGGTTGCCCTCCTCCAGCTCAAGCAAAACATTTAAGTTTGCAAAGCCTTTCGCCCTTAAAGTCTCATCGGTATGAGACGAGTCTTTATAAATTTATCTGAAAATATTATTAAAACTATTTTGTCATTAAAATGAAAATTTCCTTACAGAACAACTGGTTCCTTCCGTCCTTCCGACCTGCCTTTGATTTTGTTTCCAGGTTGGGTGTTTATTGAATGTAGGTAATTGATTGTTATGGGGTCAGTGACTTACCTGACAACATGTTTGTGCCGCTCCACCCAGTATTTGATGGCGCTGCGCACCATCATTTCTTGTTTCTTAGTCAAACCATTCGGGTTGCCAGCGTTGATGCCGTTGAAGGTTTGCAGAGTAGTGGGGGCGCGAAACTGGGCACCCCAATCTGCTTTGCTGCTGTAGATGCCGGACATGTCCAGGTCATTAGGCGTTTCTTTTTCTGCAGGAGGCGAAACCAAAACAAGAGTGATTTTTATGCGAGCAGCAACATCATCCTAATGATCTTAATGATTTTGTTTTACCTTCGTTAATGATTAGTTCTGACTTGGAGTTGGCAGACAACGAACGAAACAGGGCCGCTGAATCCGGCCGATACGTATCCAGGGAGGCAGACAGTTCCATTAGTGGCTTCATTATGCCCTTCAAATGTTGCAGCTGTTCACAGGCAAATATCAGCCACGAGCAGAACAGCACATCGCACAAGTTCGAGTGCAACATGGAAAAGAGCAAATAATAGCCTTGAAAAGCAAAAGATATGGCGTAAAATGCACCCTGGCTGGCATCCCAGGGGTAAAACGATTTGATAGGCAAGCGTGGTACCTCTATCGTTATGGTGGAGTTGGTCTCCTTGTCAACGGCAAGCTTGACACTTTCGCCAAAAAAGGTGATGGTTATCCAGGCTAGAGTATGAAAATAAGTTAAATTAATTGCCTCAAAAGGCCGCAAGCAGCACCTGAAGCAGCTGTCAGGCTGTCGGCAGGCTTAAGCACTTACCAACGGCTGATGCCACTGTCGTCAGCATTACTAAGAAAAATAGTTTTCTCATTTTTGCCAAAGCGATTGAATGATAGCGGGCATCTGACTCAGCAAACAATGGATGGGAATTAACCTGATTCCAAATGCTCAGTGTTCTGTCCACGGACCGCACAAGGTGAATTACAGCAAAAGGCCAAGCGACCAGCAAAAGAAAACCAAAAAAGAAACAACATGAATAAGTTTTAATGAAAAATAAATTACTCCTTTAATTGATCCTGGTGTTGTTCTCAACGCACGGCTCAGATGCAGGCAGAGACCAACAGGCTTTCAAAACACAACAAAAACAGCAGTTCACGTTGTCAACCCTGTCGGAGCACAGATTAAATTTATTACTTGTACTTTGTTGTTGGCAATTTGCACAAGCAGCAATTAAGAGCCAGCAGCAATAATTACAGTTTTATGTTCAGTCGCCCACAATCGCCCACAAACTCACGCACACACCCGCCCTTACGAGTCCATTTAAAGAACCCGCACCAGCACCATCAAATGCTGACAACCACTCACCTGTTAAAGTTCTTTTGACTCACAGCCAGATAAACAAATTTCGTGACGCAGTGCGTAAAGAAGAGGACGGTAATTGTGTTACCGGACAGCTCGTTCACCTCCTCGGCGTTCAGAGCCATGTTGATCAGAATGAATATGAACTGTATCATTGTTAAGACCATGTGTACGGACGAATAGACCTTCTTTAAGAGCGCAGAGCCACCCGTGAATGCGTGCATGAACAGGCCCGAATATTTCATCAGTTTGATGTTGGGCATTAAGTCGGCCACCAGGCCGACATATTTTGTTGGCTGAAGATTTGACTGCATCTGAAGAGGATTTTCAATTAGTTTTGTGTTTTGTCATTAATTATTGGGTGAAGTGACTCAAGCGATTGCGAAACTATTATTATATGAGATGGGCGTAATTAAAAATTATTTATTTGTGGCACTAATTTGGTCTTGCTAACACGGAGTTCTTCCTGTTTACGGTGCTTACGAAGTGCTGCTTCGACTTTTGCTTTTAATTCTAAACGCAATCACTGGTTGGTTGTGGGCAGTCATCGAAACAATAACGCCAGTGCTTGGGAACGAACACACATACAGGCAGTTGGGTAACTGTAAGAGCCGTCTCATGTGGGACTGTTAAGGTCGGTATAAGGATAAGAACGCCCTAAACTGTAGATTAATATACATATGAGGACTGGTAGACACCGCTGTGACTGGAGACGGGAAAATAAATTCTCTTGCTATAAAAAGAAGAGAGTGGCAGGTGCTAAGTTTGAATACCAGCAGGACTGAGTCGCAAACTGGGTGGACTCACTCTTGCCTTACAACACTGTGAATCAGACAGTCAGATTAGCAGTTGATTTTAGGCCAGCACCTGCCATGACGGCGTTATCTGGCAATGGACCAACTCCACTTTAGTGAACATGTCAACAGCTCACTAGCGGCGGCTCACACGTGTAGCAATTTCTCATAATATGCTGCACCGCACAAATAACGCCTTGCCAAAAAGCTCGGGCTATCTAATCCCTTTCGTTGCACACAATTCCCTAGAAGGCGATAAATGACAAAATTGTTGAGTGCGTAGCCCGAAATCCTCGCGGAACATCAGGCCTTAAACCAGTTCGCCGGTACATTCCCCTCAATTTAGTTCCTTGCTTAAAAACAGACCTGGCACAAGGCAACAGCACCTCGAAGATTTTCTACTTCCTGCGTTTTTAGGTTTAAGCCACAACCAGAACGTTTCAGCCAAGGGCATTCTGGTTACGTGTCAGTCCCCTTTCTGCCATTTGGTCTTTGGTGAAGGTTTCGGAAAAAACATGCATAACCGAAGTCATACATGAACTGCCTGGAGTTTTGGTTGCCAACCGAAGGACTCCGTTCCCTCTATTATCCGGAAAGGACCGTTACTGGGTGCAAAATTGACAGCGGTTAACCTGGCTCCGGGAGAAAAGCCTCAGATAGTCAGTAGGATGCGTTACTAATGAAAGAATTGAGATAAATCAGAAAGTTGGAAGATGAGTGGAATAGTCGGTCAACCCTGCACAACTACGATATCAGGATAATAGTTTACAGGACTCAACACGTTTACGAGGTTTAATAGTATATTATATTGTGAATCAGCCAGTCAACGGGTTGCATCGCTAGGAAAGTAGGATTCTTATCAAATAAAGATAAAACAGAAAGTAGAAAGATGGGAAGATATTGCTTTTTCCCGCTTTCTAACTACCATCTCAGGCCGGCGAGGATAATATTCAATTCGTTAAAAAAAGTGTGTCCACACATACATACATACATATATGCCGAAACAAATTGAGAAACTTCGGGCAGAGCGCTCAATTTCTAAACAAGTGACCTCTTATTTTCATTTTCGTATAATAACTTCCGATTGAGATTTGCGAATAAAGCCGATTTTTAAACTGCGTATTTGCAGATCCTATGGCACGGACAAGACAACAGCTACTCGGGTCACTTTGATCACCGAAAATAGGGCCATTCGTAATTGGAAGTACCAACGGCCCTTCTTTTGGCTAAGCCACAGCCAGAACGATTCAGCCAAAGAAAGCTCCTCAACCAAATGATCGTCCCTCTTAAAAGGTCCCAGGCGTACCTTCATTTCTGTGCAGTCAACTCAATAAATTATCCAGAGTAATGAAATTCAAACGGAGATAGTGGCGAGCCTTAACGAAACCAACTGGTTTTCAACCACATCAATTCAACACTATTCATTTCATGTGGCTCATTTAGACTAATGAGGATCACCCTGTTGGCGTTGGCTGAAATGCTCTCGCTATACTTTGAACCTGAACTGCATAAAAGAAGCCGTTGACGATAGCTACAACTTTACGAGAGTCCCAAGACGCTGTTGCCTTATTTGAGCAAAAAAGTAGATGTGAATATGTTAAAGACTGCTGCCCTTAAGAGATTTCGGTGCACCAATCTCTCATGTGCCAGTTTCTTCTTAACTGTCTGGAGAATTCTTTTGTTGGAAGGAATGGGGAAATGCAGTTAAAAACTGGTTAAAGGCTGATTCCCACAAGGGACTTCGGTTCACCAGTCTCTCATATTCTAGTTCCTGATTAGAATAAGTCGAAATATTCTGCAAATAGTTTCTTATGTAATCGAGCAGCGCCACCTACAGGTACTTGTAGTGTTTTCAAGGAAAATGACTTCCACAAAATTAACTTTTTAATTGAGTGGCACTTTTAATGGATTGCATTTAGTACGAGCCCAGTACGAAAGTCTCTGAAGATTTTATTTAACTTAATCAAAAATATGTTGCTTCGATTTCACGGTCCCCTGTGCGTTTATGTGACCTGTTTAATGCAACCCTTTTACTGGGCAAATAAACACTCGCAACATAAATCATTCATTTGGAATCTTGATCTTACAGGTCGTTTAATGTGCAAATGTTTATAATTGCAAACTATTGTACATATTTTCTTTGTCCTACCTTTTAATATTAATTTTTATAATTTACTTTTAAAAACTCAGATTTCATTCAGTTTTTTGTTGTTCTTGTTGTCGTTTATTTATCTTTTCTTGTACAACATTTTCAAAAGTCGCTCGATACTTTCAATCTGTCAGCGGCAAGAATTTATCACAAGCACTCACTTTATCTCAAATTTAGAAAAAAAAAATCATTAATTTCTTTTTTTTTTACTCCCCCCCTTTTTTAAAAAATATATTGAGCTGAAAAAAGGTATTTATGTCGAGTCCTTTTGCTTTGATTCAATGTTCTTCACTTGCTAAAGTCCCGCCGTTAAATGAAACCATTTGATCTGGCCGAAAGGACATGTACTCGACGACATCGGCTGCACTATTTATTATTCTAATATAATTATTCGGAGCAGTTTTTCAAAATTCCCACGCTCTATACCAGGCAAACGGACACTAATGAAACGGCTGTTCTGCTGGTCAGACATTTTTAATTGGGGATTATGGAAATTTAATATGGCCTTTTAAGGAGATTAAGGTCACCGTGTCGAAGAATGGCGGCGTAGTTGTTGCTCCTCCATGTTAATTCCAATCGAGTCGTTTTAAAGCGGGTCATACACAACAGATGTGCACGAAAATGAGGGTGGGGCACCTGTTTGTTTGTTTTTACTTGGGACATTGATATTGAAAATCACGGCTAAAGGAGAACTTATTAGTTGCCGGTGTGTATGTGTGAGTGTGTGGGTGTGTGCGTGTGTGTTTTATTTTTAATAAATATGTCTGTATATGATTGTATAGATCTGCCTTCTCGATGTTAAAGTTAATTTGACTTTACGAGAACGTCTGTTTTGAGTTTGAAAATTCCCACAATTACTTTTATTTCTTTTTTATATACTCTGTGAATACAATATCTCCCAAAGAGCCATCGATACGAGGCGAGTGTGTAAATTATCGTTGCAGTCAGACGGACAGACAGCTGCGCGGCTGAAATGTACATGAAATTTTAAAATTTAACAGAAACAAACTTTTGCGCCCAAAAATATATATAAAAATATATTTAAAAGTCGATGCGCACCTGTGAAATTAGTGCCGAAATCAGTATTTTGTTTGAGCATTTATTGCAAACCCTTTAATTGCCTCATATTCTAAGGAATCGAATAACGAAAATCTCATTTCGCAAACGAATAATAATAATCTTGAAAATCCTTGCGCAGAACATGAAAATCAAAATCATGCATGAACATGAACATGAACATGAACATGAAACTAACAGCTTTAGTTGCCGTGCCAGCGGATGGAATCCTTCCCCTCTTTACCCTCCCGAAAAGCTGACTGCTCAGAGGAGATCGACACTCACTAGAATTTTCCCGATTAGTTACTCAGAGCCAGTGGTAAATTGAAGACTATTACACAGGCGGTTTCAGGTTCAGCTGACTGGACATGGATGTGCGCTTCATTGGCACAATTTCCAAACGATTTGTGTTCCACATCGAACTGTCTGAAAACTCATTCGACGCGAAAAATCAATATAGAGCGTGGATTTATGCAAGAGTTATTATTTAAGAAATTTGAAACTATTTTCACTTAAAATTTATCACTTCACCCTCGTCGAAAAAGCGTTGACGCTCGTTTCAGCACAATGCTGGTCATTTTGGAGCACGAAAGCACTACAGCCGTTTTGTAAATTAAATTACAGAACCGTTTTGGTATCTTCAATTGTCTGCGGCGAAAATTCATTTAGGAGAATGCAAAATAAACGCCTGTCCCACTATATCGAACGTTAACCGCTGAACGCGTACTTTGAAGGCTGTTTATAAACTCTTGTTATCAACTTCGTCTATTCTTTTTCCATAATGCCTTCCAATGTATCGCGGTTACGATACTTAATCTGCTGCTAAGCAGTTTGTTATTATTCAAATTCGGGGGGCAGGACCATAATTGAAGCGGAATCCTGGTCATGGTATTAGAACATGAAAATTAAATAATCATTTTATAAATTCAATTATACAGTTGAAACAAAACAGTTCCTGCTAGACTCATTTATATACATATAAATATTATTAAATACAATAACAAATGAAATATTATTGCCTGTCCCACTACAGCGAACGCCAACGTGACGGCTATTGTCACGTGCATTTGTCGTTCTCAATAAGGCCTTCCAACACATCGCGATTACGATTTTTAACTTGTTTTTTAATTTTTTTTTTAATTTTTTAACTATTCAAAACGTTCCACATTGTGGGACCGGTTTGTAGTTTCTTTATTTTCATTAATATTTAAGTAAATGCTACAGAAAACTTAATTTATAAAAGTGTAGCAATATAAAGGCTCTGAATGTTGGCGTAGCGTAACTCCAGCGGTCGTAGCCAATGGCTTAATACAAACTATGAATGCTTTTAAGATTCTTACTTACGTGGACAAGTTTTGCTTTAAAATTTTTCCCATGTAGCGGTTGTCAAAATTCTCAAGCATTGAAGCCTGTGACGTTTTCAAGATGTCGACAATAAACTAAAAACTTAAAATGATTGACTGAGGAAATATGTATGTATGTATGTAAATAAAATACAATAATAGAAAAAGTTCCATAGAACGCCAGGGCTGCTGATTAACTCATTTAAAAAACATATTTATTTAATACTCTTTATTTTAATTTTCACGGAATATTATATTTAAAATAAAAGAAACAATAAAACAACAAAAGAAACAACAAAGAACATGGCGCTAAAATGTTTGTAAACAACAAGGAACAGCTGTTTCGTTGACAGCGAACTGAACGACAAAATTGAGAGCAGATTCGTTTCAATGTTCAAAAGTGTCCGTGGATTAGTAAAGAAGTGTGAAGGGCTTAGAACGTGAAAGGCAAATGGTGATCGTGTAACCCCCAGTCTTAGTCTCTTCTAGATAAACGAAAGAACTATTTGAAGAGCTGGAGTTTATACATAAGTTTTTTCTATATCACCGATTGGTGTAGCTCTAAGCCCCAAGTTATCATCCATTAATTGGTTCGCTGTTACAAAATAATACAATTCAACAGCTTATTTTTTACTGGCCGCTTTTTTTCCAATTAAATTAAATCCCCATGAACATGTATCTTCACTTAAATTAAAACAACACGATCAAAACAATCAAAATATTTTAATACCAATTAGTTTTAATGGCATTTAGAAGTTCAAATGTGCCACGTTTCCCTATTTCCATTTAAACTCTTGTGTGTGTTTGTGTGTGAATTCAAGCTTTAATTTTTGTTTGTTTGTGTTCTTCGCATCTGCAACGGCATGTGTTGTCTTGCTCATGTTTGTTTGTTTATTTGTATGTGTTGCGTCAACGACCGTTTGTTTGTAGAACAAACATTGGCATTAGTGGGGCTGCTTTTTCTTTAAACCAAAACCACACAAAGAAAAATAAACGAAGATTTGGTCATTCCCCGTGGCGTATAAAGGACTCTTAAAGTGACTGATGGGCAAACAGAAGAAGATAAAGATGGAATTTTTCAACCCTTTAACTTTTTATAGGCGAATCAAAGAAGGAGAAATATGGAATATTTCGTCCCTACAACTGTTCGAGGTACGGATTTTTCTTTTGGGTTTATAAAAGGCAGCACATAAAACACAAAACAACTGAATAAAATTTCATTCTAGACGTCGAAATTTAGTTAAAACATCATTCCAGACACTGGGGATCAGAATTTATTAAAAAGATTTTTAACAGTCAATTAAAATCGGAGGAAATGCTCATCAGGATGATATTTCTTGTATTCGTAACAAAATACATTTATTTTCTTTTAGTTGAAATACGTCGAAATGAAGGTGCGATATCTCGGAAGTTTTTTATCCATTTAAAATACCAATCGAATACACGGAATATAGTAACGTTCTGAGGGCACACCTGGTGTTCGATTTTCCCAGACTGTGGCGCTTAATTTGGCTTGGAGGACCGTTGTGGGTAAAAAAACTCCACCGTCCAGCGGCATCAAATCGTACCACTAAATGGTATCTCGACGTGAGACGGGTTTGCCCTTAAATCACTGTCTCGGAATATCTGAGGGCAATTTTGAAACTACTTGCCGTTGGGCTCCAAATTATTGAATTCAGGCCAAAAGAAATAGTTGATAATAGCCAGAACTAGATGGAGGGGAATGTACAGGCGAGCTGGTTTAAGGCCTGATGTTCCTCGAGGATTTCAGGCTACGAACTCAGCAGCCTTGTCATCTCTCTCCTTCTGGGGAAAGTTGTGAAACAGAAGGATCTAGATAGCCCGAGTACTTCAGCAAGGGGTTTAGGATTTATGTCGTCCAATATACTATAAGAAATTGCCACCTGTGCAAGCCTTACAAGCCACATTGGGCGCTAGTGAATCGTCCGCCTGTTCACTCAAGGGGATTTGATCCACTGCCAGATATAGCCATCAAGGCAGGTGCTGGCATAACATCATATCCAAATCATTTCGTAGTCGTTTGGTTGTTGTAGGGAGTCACACTAAAAATAGACCTCTCGTTCTAATAATTAAGGCCACGAGGAATTAAAGAACGAAAGGTGTGCGATACCCGAACGAAACTTTAATTTTGATAAGCCAACTTTGGGAGTTTCAAATGCTTTCTTCGACTTTGTCTAATGACAGCCACTTGGAGGTGGGTGCAGCTTCAAATGTCAAAGTTCGTTAGTCTCTGTTCATAGACCCGCGATTTCTTTTATAATAAATTTTAAGGGATAAAAAATCCCTAAAAGAAGGGAAACTGATACAGATACGACTAGTTGATTGATTTTCAAGAGATCGGCTGCTTCATAAGATCCGAGACTTTGGCGTAACAACATTTTTTATTTACCAAAAAAATCTCCCTCTTCTCTTCAGTTTTGTGTTATGAAATATTAAGAACTTAACAGATATGGACCAGGCATTTAGCCAGACGTTTATAATCTTCTGGATGTTCTAATAGGGCAAATCAGTCTCTCATTTAAAGTGAATAGCAACACATCAGTCGACATCAAGACTTTTTCGAATTCGTTTCCCTGAACAAATAGTTCTTGCCAGGCATTCGAAGGCTCAGGAAACCTTAACAGAGCAAACCTGTCCTTAAATTGAGACAAGTAACAAATGCTCATTAGAAAATGAATCGGTCTGTTATATGTATATGTTTAATACTCGTCGGGAACTAGTAAATTCTTCATGCCTGTGTAGGCATCCATTTGTAAAGAACTACTTACACCCAGCAAGATGAAGTCCACAAAACCAGCGGTAAAACGGATGACCCAGAAAGCCTTTACAATATGTTTAAGCTCCTGCCCCTTCCTTTGCACTGTAATTTTATGCGCATATGGTGTAATGGAAGTCTTTAGTCCTGTGGTCCTCCGCAGGACTCTGTACAATCTCCTGAAAACCTTAACGACCATAAGCGGGAGGTTGTCACGCTTGAGAAGCAAACATTAAAGTCCAACGGAGTCAAATTTCTCGCGCAAAAGAGCCTTTGTTTCGTTGGCTGATGGAACCACATATCCCCCAGACCCATATCCACCATTTCTGGCCACAAGAAGTACGTTATCACATCGCCACTCACAGTAACTGCTTTGCCGACCTCATTTTCGAAGAAGTACGACGACACCAGCCCACAAATCACGCCAAACAGTCACACTTTGTGGATGCAATGGCTTTTCTACAATCCCTCGTGGAGAATTGTCCCGAATGTGAACACATTTGGTCGATTATGCTGACCGACAAAACTCACGAAGTGCAGGAAATCAATTTGGAATTGAACGCCCATTTTCGTACAAGGCTTCAACTATCTTAACGCGCTGCTCAATTGTGCAACTCTCCAGGGCTGTTTTTGTCCAACACTGAAAGAAATAAATGTCCAATTAAGTTGGGCAAAATACTTGACTTTAAGGTGTGACTCACAATTAACATCGTGCCCTGTGCTTGGACCACCCTTTATGACTCAAGATAATGATATATAATAGGTCTACTATTTTATGGCTAAAGTGTTAATTGTTTTCCATTCAAATATCAATGAAGTGGTACAATCTCCCACTGCGCATCACTTTAAGTATGAAAAGAAGGCACAAAAACACTTAAAAAAGGCCCAGTGTTTTAGGATCCAATCAGCTATTCAACTGCGTACATTCACGCGCAGGCACACGCACACCCACTTAGATCGATACTTGTGTACAAAACTTGCCAGTGTTTAGCATCTGCTGTCATGTGCTCATAACTCCAATCCTATAATCGACTTTTGCTGGGCTTTGCTCCTGTGGGCAATTTAAGGACAGTGTTTTTTTTTTTATTATTATTATTTTATATGCAACAGCCTAAAATGCTTAAAATTCTGGTCAAATGCGCTTTAATTCTCGAAGAGAATTTTATGCCAAACTCGTTTGCAAATAGTATTTCAAAAATATTATTGTCCAACATCGAAATAAGATAAATTGGCTCCCAACATTTTAGTTTGTGCGAATTGTTGATGAATTTCATATATCGTGATAAAAGCAGAAACGGAGTTCGCGAAAAGCAAAACGTCAATTAGTCTGTTTTTATCGGTATTTTATTCGGATGTGCTGGAAATATGTGAATGCAATTAGAGTTTGAGGCAGATGGAACATGTTCAGGCATGCGTGCGTTCATGCTTAGGCTGGAATCAAATTTAGGCCGCCAACACCACTCGATTTCAGGAAACAAAATTCCCCAGAGAATCCCATCGTAATTGACAAAATTTGCACAAACAACAAACGATTAGAGCGGCAGCGATAGCGAAATCAATAAGAACAATTTTGATTTAACATTTTGCGTATAAATTTAAAAGTACGCAAAATTTCTCTTTCGGGATTGTTGAGGTGATTGTTTTCTGTTCTTAACTGATTGAGCAAAACGTAAGAATATTGCAATAGTAGTTTGAACAAGAAATATAGGTTCTCCCAAAAGGTGCTTTCAAAGACTGAAGACAGCCATATGGTGGCTGCTATTTGTTCAGTTGGTTCACCCATCGCCAGCGCCTATAGAGTTAAAACAATAGCCGAAAATTATTTTATTAATCCAAAATTATTAGCCAAAATCATTCCACCGGGAAGGAAATTTACAGTATAAATAAATTTAAAACTATTGGTTCAGTAAGCAGGCCGTGGTCTGCCCGGGTAGGCTGTGGCGCAAAGCAAGCAAGAGCACGTCCGTTCGAAAGCCTCAACTCGGTGAACTGACACAACAGCTGAACAACTCAACGACATGTATTCGTTAAGTGACTTCTTTACCAATTGGAAATGGACCTTAATTTCAAATAAAAATTCATCTAATATAAATGTGGAATGATATCACTCCACCTGAAATCCATTACATCTCATAAAAATAACTATTTAAAGTGGATTATCCGCTGGCGGTTTTATAGCGCAATATTTTCCGGAAAATGGCTTTTATCGGGCCATTTTTGTCCATAATGAGACCTACGGGTTATTGATTTAGAACTTCTTTTGAACTGAATTGAAAGATAGAACACGGATGGCATTTGGTGGCAATATGACGCCACTACATGTCACACAATTCCTGTCACATTGGGCATTCAATACTTATACTCTAAGATGCGCTCCGTTCAATGTTTTCTTGTTGAGTTGCCTTAAGTCAAAAGTCTAAAGTCTGATTAATGCGTTGGTGCCATAGAAAATTGGACTTTTTGGATGTGCGTCACACGCACAGTCACAGTTTATGTTTCATACATAATGGCGCCATTGCGGCTTTTAGAGACCTATAAAATTTCGATGCTCGCCTATACACACTTTAATTCTCTTCAAACTGTAAGATAAGAAGCGCTTAATGTAGCAGCTGCTCGCAGAGAAAGCGAGATTTTGATTGTGAAATTGCTGCTGTCGTTCAGTTCAGCGTTGGCGTACAATATAATAAACAAAATAAATAAATAGAATTTAGGTGCGCATAAAAAATGTCATAAAATTCTTATTGAAACAAAGAAATTCGCACAAAAACACTTATTTTCTACATGGAATCATGTTAAATCAACATTAAATGCCAACAAAACACGCACTATGAGCAAGATGTTTTTTTATAGTTGTTGGTGTTTTTTTTTGAGTGTATTTAAAAACATATATAAGTATATGTTGTTAGCCCGACTTCAAGTTCAACCATTTCCCATGAGATTGTCATCCAGAAAACTAAAAACTATTTTGTTCTGTGTGTGTTAAAGGAACCGCTCATCAGGTTGCAAAACCAATTCCTAAATGAAACATGACTTGCAAAAAACAATAAAAGGAATTTAAAATATTTGTCAGTTCTTGTTTGTTTTTGCATAGTTTTCACAACAACATCGATATTATATTAAATTTTGTAAATCAAGATTACAAATTGTTTGAACACTTTATGAAAACTGATATCGTAAAGGGGTATAGATGTAAACAACAAACCATGCAAGTGCATGCATTGTGGACAATTTGAAAGCTTCTGTAAAATGGGCGACACGAACATCGAAAAAAAAATATCTACATACAGAGAAACTTACATTGTAACCTACATTTTGACACACATACATGAGTATCTGCGAACAAAACAATAACCACAAACGCTGAATTCCATGCAAAATGCAGAATGTTGCCCTCGGGGAGTATAAAACGAAACTTGTGTCGTATTTCAGTCGGTGTAAAAGAACCCGCAGGCTTGCGTCATTGTACATCGTCAGTGTGCACGCAATAGTCTCTCTTTTCTGCCCAATAAAGGGAGATTTCATCAGTTCTAATTTATCTTGTAGTTCCATGTTCTCCCGCCAAGTGCAAGGCAAACCAACGCACTTATAATCTGCTCACTTTTGACGACGCTTCAAAGACATAGAAGTGTTCTTAATTTTGCTCAGGTTCATGAGCGAAATAGACAACAATTCACCACTATAACAACAAACAAACCCAGTACTAAAGAGCAATTCGCAGAAATCATATGACACTGGCAGACTCAAGTCCTCTGAGGAGATCCTGAAACAACTCACTAAAGCCAACATTAATTCAAAAGGAATAGCAGCTTGAAAAACATTTGAGTCCAGCAAATTTGTCTGTCCCATTTGCATGTGGTGAAAAAAATACTACCAATTAACAGTTGGTGAAGCAGTTCTGCGTGACTGAAAAGTCACGCCTTTGCCAACATCCAGCAGAGGCTCGATGCTTTAAAAACATCGATATATTGAAACAATCCGGTCGATGTTTTTTTCTTGTCACCCATCAACATTGAAGAGCATCGTTGCTTTTTATGCGAAGCATCGAGCTGTCATGGGCATGACACAAGTTATGGAATCTGAATCCGAAAAGTGAGAATGTTTGAGGGAATGATTGTGGACTAATAGTGGCAAGCTGGTATATGGGAACGGACGGAATGGACGGCTCCCAAGGCCGGAAATATATTATCTGATGAAGCTTTCGTTTATTTGAAGGCGTGGGAAGACTGGCCGCAAATCCGTTTAAAACAGCGTTCAAATATCTGATGATGTGCGCTTGTGAAACACGCGATGACTCACCAACAATCAGTATTGGGAAGAGCAAAATATTCTATAAATTTCTAATCTTTTTTGAAAATAAATTTGCTTTTATTTTTATTACAAAAATGAAGAATTTTTCAGTATCCGTCTCCAGTGTGGAATGTCAAGGCCTTCGCGATGCTGATGCTGGTCATATTAGTAAAATTGTTGCTAACAAATCGGGTAGTGAAATTTTCCGGTGGGGTCAAACAAAACGGTTAAAAGCCATGAACTTAATCCCTCATTAGCGAGAAAACAAAATTCCATTAAGTTGCCTCAAGAGTCAGAGGCCATTGAATTAAAAGAAAATATCTCTGGTATGAGAAAGGGGCTAAAATAGTACCTGCTCTTGGGGCCAGCTTTAAAAATCATTTTGTTGAGAGGAACTAAAAGTCGCGTACAGTTTTCCAATTCATGTGGACCACATGGACATGACATGTTAAGTAAGAAAGATGAGCCTGCAAAAAGAAGGGGAAGATTTTAAGCAACTGAAGGTGGGATGGTAAGTGGTAGGAAAGGACGGCACACGGTCGCCCAAGATTTGGACTTGCCTATTGTCCAGTGCATTGAATTGCTAATAGCTGTTACGAGCCTGAGTAATACTTGTATAAGGGAACGCCAGCTGTCCCAGGTTTTGGCGCTATATGAAGTGGGCCAGTGCGTTAAATCCAAATTCCTTAAAAATCGAATGTTTCAACCTGTTAAAAGAATATTTTATAGTTTTAAAAACTCATTTAAGCAAATTAAGGTTTTAATAATGAATGAACATATTTTTTTTTTAGTCTAAAAGAAATTTCTTTTGACAATGACCCCTTTTTCCAGGCAGTTGCTTTCCCATAAATTCTGCCGCATTTCAAAAGCTGGTAAATATTTTATAATTAACAAGCAACACAAGCATCTACACATCCATATAAATATATTAAATACATACACACATACACACGATTGTATGTATATGCGTGTATATGGGTCTTGTTTACTTGAATGTTTGCTTTGCAGCAAAAAGGGGGGCGGGCTTAAGTAGGTAGAAGACGCCACACACACCCCGAACACGTTTTATGATGGTCTCTTCGTTTCTAAAGCAATTCTAAAATGTTAAAAACTAAAACATTTACAAAAAAGGACCTCGTTCGAATTAAAAAGAGGGAACCAGCAAAACAGAATTTGTAATATTTCCTGCCACGTGGCTGAACTTTTTCTTTCGCTTAAAATTCTTTAAATCAATACGTCTTTTCTGGTTTTATGAAGATGTACGTGTGGCATGTGGCAGCAGCACCTCTCTGTCGCTTCTGGTAATCCGGGTACTTCAACAATTTGCCAACAAGTGTTTTTTTGTCTACAAATCTCAGTTGAAGTGACTTCACAGAAGCCGAGTTGAGGAGAGTTTCAAAATGAGCAGAAGAACTGCTTTCAGCACTTCACAGTTGCTTCGGTTAAGGAGATCTGGTGCTGGCATATCGCTACCAGTTGCCAGCAGTAGTCAGTGTGGACTTAAGTCGCCGGTTTAATCACAGGGAATTATTAAATTTCAGAATTTTGCATCAACACGAAGACGCAGAAAGACTGAACTGGTACTATTTACAGGGAAATAAAATCGTTCCGAATTCATACCGCCCAAGTTATCAAGTGCGGTTCTGAAGACATTGCAAGAGGTGGACGGTACAAGCTGCGTTGTGATACCGGAATAAAAATTGCCGTGGAAACGAAGTACAAAGAACGGAAGCAGAAGAATATTCAGCTGTGGGGAATTATTAGAATAGAATTTTGAGGTTGAGGCTTTTTACAATATGGCCGCTATTAACTGTCAAAGTTCAGCAGTTCCTATTGCGAGACCATGTACAAACACATGTGTGCAGATGTGTCATGAGGGAGACAGAGTCCATAATAATAATGTTTGTTGCTCTGAGCACAAAATTTACTGTTAACTTGCAAAAAAGAAAACTACGGCGCCTCAAATGCTGCGTTGCGCCTATAACCAAATCATTTCATTTATATGCACTCTGGCTTATAAAAGCACTAGTGTTGAAGTTTCGCCCAAAGAAAGTGGCAGGAATCGTGGAGTAGCCAGCTTGGAAGGGCAGTGTACATTGTGCTGAGCCTGGCGAAAGCAGAATAAGCAACGCGACTAGATACTGTGTGGTTACAGTCAGAGAAATTACTTAAGTGTTGTGTTGCTGCCCAATAAAACAAAACAATTTTATTGTGCGCGCTGTATCCAGTGCGAAGTTTGAAAAACCACTGGAGGGAACGTTGCCGTTGGAGCTAGAAACGGTCATCTTGTTGATCCATGTGTCCATAGAACAAATTGTGAAAACTTGATGGTTTTGTGTTCGGTTTCCATGTAAAATTTGAGTTTTCAATGTGTATTTGAAAACAATCAACTCTCTGCCATATTGTGAGCTACGCCTGAGTGCTTACACTGAAAAAAATAATGACCAAAAGTTTAAACAATTATATTTTGTGTAGCTCGAAAAATACCTTTTCAATACAATAATTAAATTTTACTCTATAAAAATAGAGATTAACAGAAATTAAAAATGTAAAAGGCGCCGGTAAGCCTCGTCCAATAAGATAATTAAATTCTTACTGCATAGAAACATAAAGTAATTAAAATTCAAGACTGCGTCAAAATCGAGAATAATAAATTCGTTTCTTATATCCTTAATTAACGCTAAACCAGCTCCACGACGACCACCCCTCGATTCATGGCTCCTGTATTTTTTCCATCCTTCCGCCTCAGGAATTTCGTACAAAATTGTCTGAATTCATTTCTGCAAATTCAGACAAACAACAAAGTTTTTAACAAAAGGATTTAAAACGTCAATTTCTTCAGTCTATTTATTTCTGTTTGAGATTTTCCTTTCGCAGGTTTTCTTTTGTCGTTTCCTTTTTTTACATTAAACTTGAATGACCGAAAATGTCTTGTGCAGTTTTTAATCAATGAAAAAGGAATTCAAAGAGTTGCAAAAAAAGAATAAAAAATTCTAAACCGGTTTAAAAACGACACTGACTGTCCCTGAGTCTGTCCGTAGCGTTGCCAGACTTTTATGCCGTCTTAAGAAATTTTAAATGGAAAAAGCCAAGATTTTTTGATATATAAATTGATACAGAGATTTCTTTATTCTTTTGCAAATATTGTCACAAATATTTTTCAAGCGCGCAACTCTAATTCATTTCAATTTTAGTGTCTGGCAAAAGAACCGTTAGCCCAGTACAGCAGCGTTATCTATGATCTTGATTATCGGTACGATATAAGTTCTCACAACACGTTTGTAGGTTGCGGTCATGTTCTCTACAGTTTAGAGAAACTCAAGGTGTCGTTACAAGGTGGGCCCGATAAACTTGTATTATGAATCGCTGTGTCTTTGGCCCCAGGACTAAGACTGCGTTTTGCGGGCATTCTTATATTATACATCTATTTAAAACGGGTAATAGATCCGAGATCACATTCCCAAACTATTTGAAAAACTCATCAACGAATATGTCTGTCACCAATCTTCTTCTTCCCTATCAGTAAACCAACTTGGCTTTAAGGATCGGGTGCTCTACAACAAAATGTTGTTTGTGATCCGTCTCCAAAAGTATTGGTGAAACTTCGTACAACCAAAAAGAATGGCCAATAGTTGCCTCTCGTTCTGGGCTGACGATACTAGACCGTGGAATTGCGTACAAAAAAACCCCGTCAACTGCAACGGATCGCAAATACTAGAAACCCAAGTCGTCTCTGTTGTGGCGAATGTCAAAAATATTGGGGAAAAAAGCAAAAAAGCACAAACCACAAACGAAAACAATTGAACAGAGCGGATACGATAGACGCTGGCACGCACATCATGAAATTTCATCATCCTTTTGGAAATTTTTTCTTTTCCATCCCCATTAATACGTTTCCTTTGCATGAATTTAAGCGACTAAATTGGGGGTGAGGTTCTGCAATGCGTGTTAATATGTCTCGGTGTTTCTGGTTGAATGTCATTTAAGACTCTTCCAGCTGATGTCACTGTAGTGGCTTGTGTCTGTCAACTCCCAGACCGGAAGTCGTCTTAGTGTCTGTCTCACAGAACTTCAGGACTTTACCTCATATTTGTTTTAGTTTTATTGTCCTGCTGTTGTGCCTGTAGCAAATAGTCGTTTTGTGTTTAAAGCCTTTTTTAGGAAATGTGACAACTTTCCTTTGCCGTTGTTGTTGTTGTTGGTGCTCCAACCACTTTTGCCTGCTGTGACAGCTTGGAAAACAGTGTTGGTTAAGCAGAAACTTAAAACTTTAAGAAACTTTAAACATTAGAAAAGAAAAAGCAAGTCCTTAGACATTAGACTCATAAATGGTTCAGAGGAAACCGGTTTTCTGCGAGTAATTCAAATTGCACTGCGAAGCCAACGAATAACAGAGAACAGCAACGAAATGCGGCATCTAAATTGTGCCAAGACTTGTACATGTTGTAGTTGTTTGTTTCAATAGATATACGGGTCAATGGATTCGCATCTGAGATGCTTTCTGCTTCTACAGCTGCACAAATCATTTCTTAATAGTTCGAAGGAACGCTCCTTTCAAGCACATCTGCTCCTGCCTCATCGCACAAGGAGCAACAATGTTTTTGCTCAACTGAGCGCTTTAACGCAAAAACTGATGTATTTATGACAGCTCACGGAATAGTCTTGATTTTCCATTTCGAAATTGTGGCTTGACGAATTCGAAGAGCGAGTCATGTGCCGCAAGGCGCATGTGCCGGAAAGGAGATTTGTTGCGGTAGCAGAGGTGCCAGACTGTTTTCTTACGAAGCGACGCCAAATTTGGTCATGATATGATTGTTTGGTTGTTCTTTCCTTATTTATTTATTTAAGGAAATCGGCAAATGCCTTTAGACACTCACATACTTGAGCAGCTTTTCTTCAAGTGGCGTTGGCGTTGGCGTTGGCTAAAGCAGTTAATCGGATTTTTCAATTTTTTATTTGCGTAATTTTGTAAACAACTGAATCTCTTGCTTATGAGTAACACTGGGGCTGCCCCGGTTGCCACTTGCATTGAACTTGCCCCTTAAAAGCCTTTATGATAAAACGAGTGGCTTTTACTGCAACCGCTGGCATTTGTTTCGATAAAAATGTTTTTCATTTTGTCAAAAAATGTATATTTTACGGATAAGGATAATTAGTCCTCGCAAGAGTTTAAGGGTTTGCAGTCAAAAGTTTTGAATAATTTGCACTAGTATTTGCCGGGTTTCATGTTGATTTCTGACAGCTGCTGCGAGTGGCATTGCGGAATGATCCCTTCCATACAGATTGTGGAATTGATCGGCATCAGCCCGACCAACTGCAGGTGGTGAACTTAGACAGCGGAAGCCTCGCGTATTATGAGGGGACGGCACATAACACATAGCCCTGGCTCCAGAACTCCGGCTACCCAACTTGCCTGTGCGAAAAACAGAATTCGGTGGCAGGACAACAATATCTGGAGAACAGTTCGATCCTCGTACGTATAAGACTACTTCAGCATCTCACCCAGCCTTATAGTGCGTTTTTGGCCTGTAGATACCTCAACTTAAGGCCTTACCAGAGCGCTTTGCTCCGCATCCGGCCACTGGACCTTTGGGGGCCATAATGAATAAAAGAATTTCCCAGAGTTTGGGTTGTTGTTGTAATACAGCAAAACAAAACCTGCTCTCAGGGGCCGGCCAACTAATCAAACTAAAATACCGCAACGGCGAGTGTCCGGTTAGGGCTGTTCTCACTGTATATAGATCAGAACGTAAAAATGTTCGATGCCAATAGATGTGGCAACGCTGAAAAGCTAAAATATGAAAAGCAGGCGGTTTCTCTCGTTCATATTCAACAATTTTCGCTCTCACTCGGTTGCCAACCAGATGAATTTCATTTGCCATCGCTGCTAAAGAGCCCAGTTAAAAATGGTCCACCGTCGCGTCAGCATCCCGGGCAATTTGGAAATTACGTAAACACTGTGTTGGGACCGTAAACTTCAAAAACAGAAAATCTCCTTTAATTTTGTGTTCAAGTGTTTTTTTTTTTAGTTTCTTTTACTGGCTGGTAAAAACCAAGAAGAAGAAGAAGAAAAAGAAGAAGAAGTGTACAGAAGTGTTGAGTTCAATGAAATGCAGACGTTGGCCAAGTGAAATTATAACTACCACGGACACTAAACACCAACTACAACAAATATGAAGCAAAATTATTTTTCCTTTTAATTTTTAATTTAACGAAAAAGAAAAAAAAAAAACAAAAACAAAAAGCAAACAAACACACCTTTTTGTCAATGGCAACAACAACAGCAGCAACAACAACAGCAGGCAAAAAACTGAACTGAATCAGCAACATCCAGCTGCAGAATTCGAATCTAAAAAGTTAAATATATAAATGAAAGCCATTAAATTATGCTAAATAAGTTCGGCGGTGCCAGCAATAAGAGAAATTTAACTTGGCAAGTTACATAAGCCAACAACAACAACAACAACAACCACAACAACAACAAAAATAAGAAGAAAAAGAAAGAACGCTGGGTGAAAGTAATATTTCTAATAATTTGCAATAAAAGGGAGGCGCTCCCACATCCCCCCCGCCTTCAAGCTCCAGTTAATCACAAAACATTAGGATTAGGTAGGAAAACTTCTGTCAAGAACTTAATTCAATCAACTTAAGTCGGCAAATGGATTAAAACGTTTTTGTTTTCTTCATTTTGTTGTCGTTTCTTGAGGGGAAAATGCCTTCGAAATTTGCTTGGCTTTACAGCTTTTGCCAGCAACAAGGCTTTTCCTTCTTGTGTTTTTGCTCCAGTTGTGAACGTTTTGTTTTTCCAATCCAATTAAATGAAAAAACCTCAAATCATTCAAAACTGGGGCAGGAATCGCACTAATTGATATTCCTGTTTTATTTTAAACGAAAAAAAAAAGAAAAAAACAGAAACTGAAACACCAGAAAGCAAATTGGACACGTTTGCACAGACAATGACAGCGCCAACATTGAAACGTCCTAGAAACCACAACAAAAGCAACAAATATTTAAATAATGAACGGAACTAAAAGAAACAGAAAGTATGAAATCAAATTCATGTATTTAAATGTAAACGTTTCTAGGGGGGGGGGGGGGGGGGGGGGGGGGCCCAAAGAACAGGGTGTGTGCACCTTAATACGGATGGTTTTCGAAAGAAAGCATAATAATTTAATGAAATTATTGAAGAACACATATTAAATATGTGTATTGGTCGTTTTCTGATATTCAGTTGCGTACTTTTCTAAAACAAGTTCCTTTAAGAGGACCTATTTTTTGTTCTCATAAATGATTTCTGATGTTCTTTCCGAAAGCAAAATATCAACAACAATTTTCATATATTTGCTAGAAATTGGGGCAAAAAAAATGTCTGTTAACAATTCTTGGCAAATTTTGTTAAAAAAAAAATGCTTTTCAGTAAAATAATTTATTGAATCAGTGCACAATTTGTCTGAAAGCAAATTTCAATGAATTAGCAAACATTTTAGCTTTTTTTCTTTTTCTATGTCACACAGAGTTATAAGAATGTTTTTTGGCTACATATAAATATATGTACATACATTTATATCGTCACCTGCAAAGCAAAATAATGCAACATCACTTTTCAGAAGTGTACAGGATCTGCCAGCCAAAAACCCCATTGAATGGAAACTATTGGAGTTATTGAGTGAAAACTTTTAAATCTGGGTTTAAATGAGACAAGAAGTTCACAATTGGATAAAAATTATCCGCTTTTCAAAATACACTTAATGCTGCTTCTTACGCTTTTGTGAATTATTGTTTTCCGCATCATCAACTTTCCAGCTTTTGTGACAAAACGAACGGCCCAAATAAAAATACATATATTTTTTGATGTTTCTTTTTTTTAATAACTCGAAAAAAGGGATCTCATTAACGTTTATAAAGACAACAAGCAAAACCAGCTCTTGATAAAAAATATGAGTCCATCAGCCCTTAATTAACTAGTGACTCCATACGGCTGTAGACGAAATGTCAGCTGGATGGAAGCGAAGGTTTTAGATCTTGCAAAATGCTGCAGGAAGAATTTTCAGTTTGATAAGAAGTTAAACCAAAATTAAGGTGAAGCATAAATAACCAAAAAGTCGATGTTTACTTTAATTACCCAGAAAAAAAGAAGAAGACAAAGAACATAAATAGTCCGAAGTTTTTTCATTAGCGAGATCTCATGGACGGATGCCAGGACTCATTGTCGCAGAAAATGCTGATACCTTATTTGGGATTTTACTTATAACTTGTAGTTTAGACAACGCTGTCTACATACATACATTCATACATTCATGAATACATACATTTTTACATACAGACCAAATAGCCCCTAGAATAGCGTTGCTTTAACTTTATGTTTTTTAAATTGCTTTTCTTGCATATTCTACGTTCATGTCCTGAAATGCATCATCCCCAGAACAAAGTTGGAGTTCTGTGCAAAAAGAATACAGTGCGCTCGCGCTAAAGTGAACACTTTTGTACTTCCTCTGCACGTACTCTAAAATATGAATTTGGTGCAAAAGCTTTTAAATATGAACATCTTAGTTTTGTTTTCTATTTTTAACGCATTTTATCTCTCTTCATACAGTTGAAATCTGACTCAAAATCTAATTGAACTGCATAATAATTGGGGGGTTTCCCCGGCTGTTTGCTTTTAAATTGTCTTCAGTCTTTTAGTTAGTGTCCACATTCAGCCGGAATAATTCTTTTGCGTACAAAAACTTTTTAAGTTTAAAAGAAAAATCAGAAATTTTCCAACAATTAGGAAATGGTGCAAGTGTTACCAATTCAGCTGACAAATTTGGGGGTATGTGGAATAAAAGAATTGAAAATGCTTTTATTGAATGTGTTAACAACACGTTTCTGGGACCTGGATAGAGAATAGCTGTTTGGCTTTCCCAGCACAAAAACGGCACCTTGCAATAATAATAGAGGGTTTTAATGCCAGCAATGGGTGGCTTAAAAGCTCCAATGAAGCATAAATAAAAAGTTTGGCATAAGAAAGTTTTATTTTTATGCAAATCAAATGCCCTTCGCAAACATGAACCATCTAGCAAAAGTGAACTAGAGTGGTTTCAATTAGTTCATATTAGGGCGAGTGCACTGTCAATTCTTTTGCCCTCTCCTGAACACTTCTCAAAATGTTAGGTACGTCTTTTGTAAATTAAAACAGCGATATGTACAGCCGGCATTAGCCAACCGACTCAGACTTAGACTGGCTTAGACTAGACTTTGAAATCGATTTTCTTATCCAAATTTTAAAATCCTAAAAAAAATATTAAATAAATAATTAAAATGTATAAATAAATAAATATAAAGAAGAGATTTTTGAAACGTTTTAATAAATAATCTGCAACTCTACATCCTCTCAACTATTACAATTAGCGCCAAAAGTGCACGGCAAGACTGCAATTATTCCAAAAAATTTGTTTTAAATTTTTATCAAACAAGCGATAGGAAATGGCAGTGGCCGAATGGAAATGGAACTACAAATAAAATTTAATGTATTTTTATTCATTGTCTTTCAAAAAATTATATTATTTTGAGCGATTTTAAACAAAAACTTTCCAATCTAAAAATATACTCCTTTTATTTGACATTCAAAACGGCCGATTTCCCACTGCCAGCTGTTCTTATTCCGGTACGAAATGTAGCAAATGTTGCCAGACTCTTCTTAGGCTGTTACACACAGGCCTGTTCTGAAAATCACGCAAACGATTTGAGGCTGTGCTGCCATCCACGAGTGTTTTCACATTTACTCGTGGTTTTAATTTTTCGAAAGTACGAAGGAACAGCTGATTTAGTTTTAGGAAAAAAAACCCTTAAAAATTTAAATAACACAAAACAAAAATTTACTAGTTTTTTTTTTTTGTTAGATAATTAATTTATAATATTCAGTTGCATTTTCTTATATTAAAATTGGGCTCAACGAAGATTGAATGTATTAATTAAATAAAGCTGCCACTAGTTTTTTTTTCCTATAGAATAGAAAGCCATTGTTGCTGGTGCTTTCGGCTTTCAGGTTTTGTATTTATTGCAATTTTAATTATATAAATAAATATGTAAATAAAAAAAAAAATATAGAATTTTTTTACATTCCCCACTTGAATAAGACTGTGGCAACGTCAAAAATATCTTCGAACAAACAAATCAGCTGACTGTCAGAGGCAAAACGTTTGCAAATCACGGTCGCGTCCTCAGAAATTTGTTCATTTTATTGTATGTTTTTATGGCCATAAAACCTTAATATTTAATACAAAAATATATCGAAGACACTTCAGGTGAAATATATGAAACCCCGTTTATTGAATTTTATACGAAATAATTATAAATAACAGGCAAGTGATTTGAAATGGTCGGTCGCTTAACTCGCCGGTTTCAAATCACACCATATCAATATTTTTTGTGTGCAGAGCACCTTTTACGTGAATTCAAATCATGCGCAATTTTCAGTGCATGAAAAAGCGAGATTTGCAATTTGGAAGAAATAAGCGATTTCAAAAATATTGTGTTTTATGTAAAAGTAATATTTTTATTGAAAAGAAAACCTTTTCACTTCTGCTTATTTGTGTATTTTTAAGAAAAATTTCTTTAAACAAAAAATTTATTTTTTCAAGATATTTTCAAACAAACATAAATTCGCCAAAAAAAAGAATGAAAGTTTTTTTTGCTCGGCCCTACAAAATGGGATTTCACCGAAGGCACAAGTGATGTATGTCTTTATTGCAAGGCTGGCAACATTGATATCTAATTATCCGTCAACGGCACGTAATTTTGTATCCCTTTTTTTGTTTGGTCTTTTTCGCCCGCCGCGGGAATGAATGCCCTTTTGAGCGCATAACTGACATCTATTAATATTAATTATTGCAAATCCACTTTGTTCGCAAAAGATTTTTGTAGTCATTTTCTCTGTGTAGCTGTTTGTCATTTCTACAATATTTAATTTTTTCCAGGGCCGTTGTGGTCTGTCTCCGCTTCATCTTCAAAAGTAATAAAAATTCCAATTAAGTGATAGTCCTTTTCAAAGAAAAAAAAAGCAATTTAAACACTTTTAAGGACTTTGATCCTTCATACTTATATCTGTTTTTAATAAGAATTTGTGTCATATCAATATTTCTGGATCTCCAAAAAATAAACGAACAATAAGTATTCAAATGTTAGCGCTACAAAAAAGTATATTTTAAGTCCGGCCGGTACTAGACAGAAGTTGCGTTACTGCCAGTTGTCTTGTGCTCGGATGGCGGCGAAAGTATCCATTCCCTGCCACCCCAGTATGGCCGCCAAAGTCAAGAATTTGGCGAGCAAGAGAATTTGGATGGAGCTTCAGTTTGCTGGGACACTTTGAAAGCCGTCGACTTCCATCTTAAGGCAATTCGTTTCATTCAAGAATGTTTCTAAATATATTTAGCGTATCGCGTGCTTAAGTCCTTGATTGCTTTTTGGTATTAATTAATTGGATTAAATCAAATTAGTTGTGCTCAGGAGCCCGTACATATGAAAAAAAAACTGAATGGTAAATGTTATTAATGTAAAATGTTATTAAAAATTAAAAATTAAAGAAAAACTACGAGAATTTAAAAAACAAACAAAACTGACAGCAAAACTTCCACGTGTAATTATAGTTTCCCATTACATTTTGCTTTCGTCTTCCGCGGCCTTATGCTGTCCACCGCTCTTTCAACTACACATTTTCTAACCCACCCGATGGTGGAATTCCGTCTTCTTTTCGAAACTTATTTACAATAATTACAGCTTTATAAACACATTCAATTCGCGCATAAATAAATAATTGCAGGCCAGCAAAATGCGACCTACTTTTGGACACCTGTTCCTTTTTAAACAGCGCACCAAAACAACAAAAAAAAAAAAGGGCAGAATGAAAAGGATGCGGGTGTTAAACTCCTGCCTACGCACGAGTCACCAGAACTCATTTAAACGGCCACCATTAACCATCAGTTTATTGGTCATGTGGTGGCGGCGGGTGGCTGGCGGCGGGCGGCAGGCGGTACGAGTTTGTTTCTTTGTTTCCCTTTTATCTGTTGAGTCATTATGGCTGAAATTTAAATGCGGGCACCCAAATGCAAAAGTTTACGTTCTTCTGTGGCATCTTGAAATTTTTCCTATTGCCCCATTTTCTCGACAATTGTGAAGGCATCGCCATCTGTAGTTGCACACAAAACCAAGAAGAAGAAGAAGAAGAAAACAAAACAACAACCAATCCTTTATCCAGCACAACAATGTTGTAATAAAATGCGGCTGCGATGGTGGCAAATTATAGTTTCATTGTTGTTTTATTATGTCGATGCTGGTTTGTTCGCGTACTTTTGTGCGCGCCCATGTATGTGTGTGTGTGTGTGTGTGTGTGTGTGTGTGTGTGTGTGTCTGAATGAATTATAAATTCAGTTTATGCTTTGAAAGCTCGATTTTTGTTAATAAAAATAAAATGTGGTTTATTTCAATAGGCCAGACCACAACAAACAAAAACCTACCATCAACATGGCACAATGTTGATTTAACATTGTATAACATTTGGCAAAGACTCGGCTACATTCAGTTTAGCTGAACAAAAATCTTCATTTGGAACACACGAATATGTGGTTTCGGCGAACGAGTTTCCTGATCTCATCAGATCGATGCAATAGTGTAATGCAGCCCAGCTCTGCAATCGAGGATCATTTTCGCCCTCTACTGGTAACTCCGAAATCTCTCTGTTATGACAGAGTTTTATTCGATTTTGGGACGGCATAAAGAGGCAGGGAGTTCAGATGGAGTGTGAAGTAAGATGTTTCCTTTGCGATATGAAAAATGTGTCCCTTCCAGCGCACATTATAATAAATTTTCATGCCCACAACATCAGGAGTTCCTGGCTCGTTAATGCTTATACCTGCCATGACAACAGACGAACCAGCATTGGCGGACGTGACTAACTTAATACGACCCAGTTGTGCACAAAGAAAGGAGCAGCGTGACCGGCACTAGATTCCTCAAATCAAGCGTAAATCAGTCAACGAGTACGACTGAGAGGCAAAACTGTCGAAGGCCAAACAAAAATAGCCACGATAACGCCAGAGGTGTTCTTCACCTCTCAGTCGAAAGCTGCTTTACGACTGAATTATGAGAAATAAAACGTTTCCTTCCCTTTTGCCACAAATAATGTCAAAAAGTCAGCGACTTATCATTTATTATTGATTTGGTGGTGGTGGCAGTGAAAAGGAACTGGAAGAGAACTCGCTTTTATTAGTGATGCCGTCCTCGGTATTCATTTTATGCTCTTCAGTTTTCTGCTGAATAGAAAGGACTTCTATATGTTCTGCAACTTTGACTGCCAACAATTTATCACAAGCGGTTAGAGCTCTTGATGCGTGTGTGTGTGTGTGTGTGTGTGTGTGTGTGTGTGTGTGTGTGAATTTCTTTTTGATTCCCAAGTAACTTCTTTTACAAAGGATCACACTTTTTAAATTATTTTTTGACTTTTTTCTTTAGCAAATTGCAGACGGATAAAAAGTAAATGTTAGTCATTTAAAAAGCACAAAAAAAAAAAAACTGAAACGGAAGTAAAAATTGCAACATGACAGATTTAAACCTCCATCATTATGGCAAATAACTGTAGATGTAGTACCGTTATTTGCACAGCTGAGTGTGTGTGTGAGAGAGAGAGATTTGTTAGAGCAGTAGTTGGCACATCCTGAAAGAAGAAATGCCAACAATAAAAATTAAGTGGCCTTCAAAAAATAAGTCCTTTTAAAAGGGCTGCTTTTATCTTCCATCATCATGTGCAGATTTTGGGAAGGTCATCCAACCATTCATTTCATCAATTTTAACAGAAGCAACTTAATGCCGTTCTATTTTATATTTTATATAGAAAGGGGGGGGGGGGGCAAATTGCCATTAAATTTGATTAAGTTTTAGTTTCATTTCAATCAGTTTCCAAGTCATTTTATTTCGTAGCACTCGACAATTGTGTACATAATTATGGCAGTATTTTGCGGAATCGAATTGCTATCAGCGCCATATCCGCGGAGAGCAGAACTTGGCGTAGTATATTTCACACTGGGGTATAGAAGTTTTTCGGTTGACATGGCAACCAAAACTGTACGACTTCGGTTCTTTCGTAACCTTCACCAACGGTCGCTTGACAGAAAGGGTCCAACCTGTCCTGGGGATGCCTTGAAAGGGAGCTCCTGGTACAGGTCATGTGTTGAGACGCCAGCTCGGCTGAAACACTCGGGCTTTGATTTAAATCCACAAACGCAGGAAGGCGCCTTGGCAGATGCTGTTATAGTGGTGTATGTTGCGTGAACTAAATTCCCTGGAGGAGCTGGTGTCTTGCAACAGATTTCGTTTTTCGTAAGGAACTAGATGATGGCGCATATACCGAGGTGTGGGGTTAGGGCGCGATGCTCCTTTGGTAAGTCGGGCTAACAACTCAGTTGCTTCCTGTGCCTTAACTGTAAAAGGAATTACTGGACGAAGAGATTAGATAGGCCGAGCTATCGGGCAGGGGATTTGTGTTTTGTGCCCTCCTCACATATTACCAAAAGCCATCACTTACATATGTGTGTTGGGTAGGCCACCTGGGGCCAGAGGTGAGTGGTTGTGGAGCTGGTTCACAACCTATTATTAAAACCGGGTTCGAAATCGACCAGAAATTAGTTTTAGTCTCAGAAAAATATGTAGATATTATATATCGATGCCTTAATACCGAAAGCCCCTAAGTAACGTTTTCCTAACTTTTCAGGAGAGAGAAAAAACTTAATAAAGATTAAAGTCACGGATCACGTCAGTTTTTTTCCCCAGTGGTGTGTTAGAAGATCATCTTAAATTTACAAAAAAGCTCGGCTTGAGACAAAGAAGAGTTAGAGCCTTTCTATATTAAGGTAACGATAGCTTATGCTTGCATCAGAGTTGCGTAAGTGTCACAGAACCAGTTTTTATTGCTGTTTTTTATTAAAAATAATCCACTCAGTTGGCAGGTGGTAGTTCTATATATTTGTTTAAGATAAGACGAGTTTACCTCAGGTGAAACCGTTTTATTCCCCCCCTAATAAAATTCTTGTTTCTGTCATTCCGTGAATCTGTAGTTCTGTTAGATTTTAATACAACTTATGGGTCATCTTGTGATACATCGGTCAGTTCAACCACCTTCATTATCAAAACTGGCGCCCGCAAAATTTATTTATCTCAGAATTAAAAAAGCAGAAAATGAAGCTACAAAATTTGAACAAAATCAAACAGCTGATTCTGCAATAATATGGGGTTGGAACCAGTGCCAGAACGTCATGATTTCCAATCAGAATGTGTTTTCAATTCTCGTAAATAAAATTCTATCTGAAATGCTGCCATAACATTGATTGTGGATATAATTTTCAGCGCCGTGGAAGCCCCTTATTTTCTTCAGCTGTTAGGACTTCCGAGCAAATTACAATAAAAAAAAAAGCTTAGCAAAGGGCGTTGTTGAATTGACTGATATGGATCGTATAGCGGCTACAGCTCTTTCAGTCCCTACTATTCGGCGTCTCTCGTTATGCACATTATGATTAAGAGTAAACGTGGTGTGAAAACGATCCATTGTTCTTCAAATCAGCCGCTCTGAAGGACTAAGGATCTAAGCCATGAAATGGACGTAGAGCACGATAAGTTTGACGAATCAGTACCATTATTTTAATAAAAAATTTCAACACTTTGCCAGCGTTGATCCGGTCCATCCACAGTAAAATGTCAAATCAAACTAAACAAAAAGCAACTGTCAGCTGTTAAATGAGTTGTCAAATAAAGCAGTTATTGATATGGAATGGGTTACTTTCCTGTGCTGCACTGTACTGCATACATATATAAAAGTTAGCAAGTGTTTTTGTTAAATGTGGCCCCTTTAAAAGGCCTATACACGTGTTACTTTCACCGCTGAGTGCATTTGAAATTTCTTATGATTGCAGCTCTGGCTGGCACTTGTGTTGCTATTTTTAGCTCGTAGGCGTTTCAATATAATAAAACATATCTATTTCTTCAAAGCACATGGATACACACACATTTACATATTTACCTTCAGCAAGGACAGAGTGTAAATACATGTAATGCTCGGGAACACATACATTCATTCCTTTTTGCCTTCTTCGCTGCAATTTGCAATTTTCTTTTCAGTAATATGCGTTGCACGCTTTAAAAATGTTAAAAGGTTCTCGTGTTAATATTCCAAGAACTCCAGTAACTTTCGGCAAATTATTGTTCGTCGGATTGCCCATCGAAAAATCTCTTTTGAATATTTAGGCCGCGAATTTTATGGAAATAATTCTAGTTTAGGAAACCGTCTGTGAAACGGCAAACAATTTGAAGGTTTCACAGGCGACTTAATAGGGATTGAAGTTGAGAGCTGAACTGATCCTGGCAGTCAACAGTTCAGGTGTAAAAAGGCCCAATTTGACATTTCACGGTAATTTAACAAAACCAAAATAAATATATTTTAGAATTCGCCCAGTTGATACTAAAAATTAATATCAAGAATTTCGAACACAGTAAAAAAATAAAAAAAAAAACACTCGTTGTATGGAAATGGCCAAGACCGAGAAATAAAAAACTAATAATTACTATATAGATATATCGTGGTTTGAAAACTCAAGGCGAATTCGTGGCAGGCGAAATTGAAAACGCAGCTGATTATTTGTTTATGTTTTTAGCCCTTCCTCGTGACAAAATTCAGTTTGTCATCATTTCCCATCCTCATCGTGGTGGATATATAATTAAATATGTATATTATTGATTCTCGAAATCGGCTTGGAGGGAATTCACTGTCCAGCAGTTTTTACGAAAAATCTATTTGGCTGCAGTTTTACGTAAACATTTAGTGAAATTTTACACCTAAATAGTTGCACCTCTTTGAGGAATTGCTTTTACAGAAATTTCATAGAAAGCAATTCAAACAATTCGCTCTCGGGAATATGAATTTTGCACCGTTTTCAGCTGCCTATGAGCCTGTGAGCTTCACCTTTTTCCACACCTCCTTGGACAAGAGCGTCAAACAATAGGTGCATCTAGGGAAAAAGGCAAATTTCCAGAAATTATCAATCATATCGTCTATTATAGTGCACCAAATATAGTGCAAATATCGACACCAAACTAGATATTTTTGGATTATTTTGAATTCGAAACGGCACCTCAAACCAGCGGATCACTATTTTGTTTGGAGTCTGTGAAATATATAAGAAAAAACGAAAAGTTACTCTCGATACATTCGGAAATGTCAAAAGCAAAATGAAATTCTGTCTACGAGCTCCGCTCTATCAGGAACCGGTTGCTAATATCGTAGGAAAATATTTTGAACTTTTATATTGTTTGTTTTAGGGGATTTTTTAAGAACTGCCAGGAAAACCTAATCAACCTTCAGCCGCAGTATATCTTCGCTTAGCGAGGCCGGTGGTGGTCATACTATGATTGAGAAAAATCCTGCCCAATTAGTGCCTCCAATTGCAAATTTTGTTTTAAAATTTGCGAGTCCTGTAGCCGGCAGGTAAGTTTTCAATATTTGCTGGTTATTTGGCCAATGTGATTGGGCAAGGGCCGGTTTCTTTATTGCGAACGTTAACATTCGCCAGCATTTTCAAAGGAAAAACTTTTATTTGTAGGACCACAAATTAAAATACTAGATAATAGAGGCAAATGAGATACCAACTCCCCGAAATCAAAAAACTTAGTTATTGGCTTTAACACAGTTTTGCCCCGCCTCATACGTTTAGGAACGTTAATGCTCGAGATGAGGAAACAGACCTTAAACTTCTTGCGTTCTTTTGAAGGCACATTTAAATTTAATACAACATTTGTCTTACTTAATATCTAAAGACGGCTTCTTCTTGCTTTTCTAAAAGCAAAAATAACTTGTTCTGCCTCGAGGTCTTAGTTGTTCCTTTCTCTGCGGCAGCAACTGGGGTATCAGCCCTTGTTAAAAATCGCCACACAAACAAACTTAAGCAAATGTTTTGTAGTATTGGCATCTCAAGGAATTAAAAATCTACAAAATTTTATAAGAACCTTCAGCGTCGGCAAAGATAAAAGAACAAAAATCCACACAAGGCTTTTAGTCCTTCTTAAAGCACTCCTGTAACAGCAGCAAATTTCCCAAAACAATATAAAACTCACCCGCCGTTTGTAGTGCTTTCGTAGTTCCTTTTCACTTTTGTTGTTGTATCTTCTTGAATTTGTCAGCATAATAAAATTAAAAGCCGTCTATTTGTGGGCCTGTGTCTGTTTATTAACGTACATTTTTACGTTCGAATGCATTACGTTGTCACCCGGATTGGGTGGGCGAGCGGTGAGAGGAGAGGTGGGGAGGGGTAGAATGAAAGACTTGGTAATGGATTGTGTCAAAATGTAACAAGCCAACTTACTACCCACACACACACATACATATTTTATAGTTAAAGCTTTAAGGATTAGACTGGCAGTGAAAAATTAGAGATGGCCACAATTGTCGTACCTAAAAACATGTCATGTGTAGGGAAATAACCTGTTACGAGTTTGAATAATGAATTGAACGCGTGCTGTTGTTTTAGCCCTCTGCACACGAGCACACAATGGGTGCGTAATGTACAATCCCCGCTAATTACTGTGCCGGAACAGTATTGCCGGTTTTTTTTATTCTATCTTCTGTAATTAAGCAGTTAAAAGTTATTTCATTGTACTCTTGGCACATACTTCACATATATTTAAATCAATAAAACAAAGTGTGTGGGGGATGTCATCGCAATTTGGGTATTCCGCTGCAAGTTCCATCGACGTCGTGAACGTTCGTGTATATGAAGCTGCACTAAATCGTGACGCTGGTCGCAATTCGTCGTACTGGGCGAAAGTTGAAATAGATTTAAGGTGACCTGTTTTCTTATATAATATAAAGGGTGGTTAAATTTCAAGGGCCGATGTTGATTTTGAATAAAACACAAACTATTTAGGAAATTATTGTAATTTTATTTTATTATGATGTATTGGTATTACTCAATTATGTATGGAATAAAATATCGGCCAAATGGGCGCCGCGACCTCGGCGGCACACCTCCATCCGATGGTCCAAATTTTCGATGACGCTGAGGCATAATGGAGGTTCTATGCCGTTACCGTTCTGCTGAAACCACATATCGTCCACATCCATATCTTCCAATTCGGGCCATAAAAAGTTCGTTATCATCTCACGATAGCGAACACCATTCACAGTAACTGCCTGACCGGCCTCATTTTGGAAAAAATACGGCCCGATGATGCCGCCAGCCCATAAACCGCACCAAACAGTCACTCTTTGTGGGTGCATTGGTTTTTCGACAATCACTCTTGGATTCTCATTCGCCCAAATGCGGCAATTCTGTTTATTGACGAATCCACTGAGGTGAAAATGTGCCTCATCACTGAAGATGATTTTCTTCGAAAATTGATCATCCACTGTTGCCATTTCTTGCCACCATTCTGCCCATTCACGACGTTTGGAATGGTCAAGAGGCTTTAGTTCTTGAGCCAATTGCACCTTGTAAGCGTGTAAATGCAAGTCTTTATGCATAATGTTCATCAACGACGAGCGTGAGAGGTGCAATTGTTGGGAATGACGACGAGTTGAGGTGGCCGGCTCTTCAGCCACACTATCGCGAACAGCAGCAATATTTTCTGCAGTACGAGCTGTACGAGCATGCACTGGTGTTCTCACATCTTCTACAGACCCGGTTTGCTCGAATTTTTCCACGATTTTTGCGATTGTACGCACATTTGGACGATGAAATTGACCAAAAAAATTACGAAGTGCACGATATGCATTTTGATTTGAACTCCCATTTTCATAATAAGTCTGGATAACTTTAACACGTTGTTGGATTGTGTATCTCTCCATGGTTCAAATTGAGTAAGTCTGAAATAGAGAAATGTCAAATAAAATTCGGAAAAAAACTTGGCGTTTAGGTGTGGTTCACATTCAACATCGGCCCATACAATTTAACCACCCTTTATTATATTATTCCATGTTGCAAGAAATTTACGAGGACGTTCTCAAACCACATTCATCGCCTCAAAAAATCCATCTTTCAGACGTGATTTTTGCTTATTTTTAAATTATTATTAATATGGTCTCGCTTCAGCCATATTTTTTCATATGGTCCCCCTAAACATTTTACGCCCAACCGAACCATGCAAAACATGATGTTCATTATTGTCATCATTTACAACAAAAATTTACATATTATTTTGTTAATTTTTTAATTAATTTTTGTCTCTGTACAAACTGTAAACGACTTGATCAAATATAAACAAAAGTTGTTTATTCGCGAAATTCGTCGTTCGTCGCAGTTGTGTTACCAGCCTAAAGGTTATGGGTGGCAAATTCGTAGGCCCATTTCGCTCGACAAAGTGATGGTTTGACTCACTGTGTGCGCTGTTGTGTCTTTCTTATTGCAACCAAGTGACATGCAAAGACCTGTTCTTATGAACAAGAGAACAGGAATCATTTGGCATTAATTAAAAGACGCCTTCGGCAGTTAAACTGCAACAAACAGAGATTTTTCCGGCATGTAATGAAGTCGCAGCCGTCCCTCTATCTCCAAAAAGGACCGCACTGCCTGTTCACCTAAACGTTAACCCAGAAATCAGTCTCATGGTTGCAGGCTCAGCCCTTTTACATTTGATAGGCTGACTGGCTTAGTTTTTGCACAAATTGAATCCGAGATCTTTTCTTAAAGTTTTCCAAGCAGTGGACGGCCAGCGGCGCAGATGCTGAGAACGGCATCCAATTCTAGTCCAGTGTCGTACTCAAGTCTACAGTCTTTGTCTCAAAGGAGTAAATGTGGTCATGAATCGAGTATTTTAAGATGGGCGATTAAGGCCATCGTAAAACTGCAGAAATAACTGTAAAAGTTTAGCGAATATATCCCGAGTTTTAGAAATAAATTTCCTCGATATCGGTTGCAGGTCTTTGCATGATGACGTGCCAAAGTACAGGGTGCTTTTTTTTTATAAATATGACAGCTGGTTTGGCAGCTGAGAATATTGGAAGCTCTTTACCCCTTCATACAATAACAATATCGTCAAATATAAAGTTCTTAAGAACTTTTAACCCGGTGGGTCTGGTGACGAAAACGTCCATATGTGGCAACATACAGTCAGAGAGATGTCTTAAGAAACTAAAAAGCCGGTTTACAGATTGATTTATAATATACGGTCTGTATTAAGAGGGAAACGACGTCAAAACCTCGAACATCGAATCTTACTAGTCCATTGCAATTATGCATAAAAAGCAAACAAGATGGCAACACCTGACAGAAAACACTGCTTTCCGAAAATGTTAAATCAACATTGTTTACCATCACCGTGGCGAGTCTTCTGCTGCCGGAATTTGAAATCTGGCTTAAATAAAAACATCATCATTTGAAAATGATTGCTGTGGCTGTGGCGTTCTTGTGGACGTGTTGTATTTTGTGGGGGGGGTTGGGGGGAGGGGAAGGGAGCAATAGGGCGACTTTTCCATATTCGTTGTTTGTTCACAAAACCAGTCAGACAAACTGGCACATTTTCAATTTCAACACTTCCATTTCACAACAGTGTTGTCGGGGCACAATTCATTCTTCGAACACGAGGTCTGAGTGTGTTCTCGTAAAAAGAGGACAACAAAATGAAGCGCATATTCATTATTCTCGCTTGTGTTGAGATATTTTTTGGCACAGATTATTTCTGCTTCAAGTCCTTAATTGTTTATCACATTTAAGCCAACTTGTGCGATAAATGACACGGTCTGGGTACAGGCAAAATAAGGAAAAATTATGTTTAACAAACGTTTATACGAACGAATGGCAAAAGGGGGCGAGTTATTTCTCGCCACTTTGCCTGGTGGCATTAAACCATTAAAGCCGCTTAGGGGCAGCTATTGGTGCGGCATGAAAACGACGAGCTTAAGTACACCCAAAGAAAAAGTATTCCGAAATGGTCTTGATACTAATTTTGCGAGTTTTTTTAAATATCAATCTTGAGATCTTCTCGTTCTCTTAATAATTTCATAAAATTCAGTCTCGGAGGTTTTTTTTGTAACAAATTTTAGATTTTTACAAAAACTTAACTTTTAAAAAGTACCTTTAAAAAAACCGTTCAAGAGAGTACCTCTTAAAAAGCACTTTTCAACAAATTACCTTTAAAATAGGACTTTTTAAAAACTTAACTTTTAAAATATGACTTTTTAAAAAAATTACCTTTTAAAATAGGACTTTTTAAAAAGCTAAATTTTTAAAATAGCACCTTCTTAGAAAGTTTTTTTAAAGTACCCTTTAAAAAAGAACATTTTAAAAGCCGAACATTTTGAACAGGCATTTTTTAAAAAAGTACCGTTAAAACATGTTTCTTTTAAGACAGTACCTTTTAAAAAAGTACTTATTAACACACAAAACCTTTTCAAAAAGTGTGTTTTAAGAAAGTATCTTTTAAAAAGACTTTAAAAAAATGACTTCAAAAAAGCTAAAATTACTTTTTAAGAAGATATTAAAGGTTAACAAAATTTGTTGCCAGTGTACTTATATAGTATTTCAGTACTGTACGTCAGTAGTATTGACAAGTTAATCCTGTATTAAGGTTTGTCAAAAACTCAGGGTACAAGTGTGGTGGTGTGAAAGCGAAATGTCATGCAAATGACGACTAGTACAAGAAGAGATTTCACAACCCATAAGATTTTATTATTTTTAGAAATCAGACATTTGGTGCCCATTGCCCATCGAAAACAGAGTACAACTGTCATATGTAAATGCGCATATCAGCCAGGGCCTCAAAGTTCCTTTGAAGGTAGTTCAAACTATAATAATTTCTATTAAGACTTGTCAAAAACTAAAGCAATACGTGCAGGCGTGACAGGGGGGCAGCAAATGTCATCGTATATTTAGAAATTTTTTCAAACACTAAAATCTTTGGCGCAGGCTTAAAATTTGATATTCCTCTCTTGCGTAGAACAGCTAAAGATTTTTGTAGGTCTGCAGGTGCCCAGCCACCCGCCCGTCCTTGCTCGGGGTTTGTTTTCATTAAGCTGTTTATTTTTCACTCACGTGAACACGAAATGTAATGGGACACTATATTTTTCGACACTCGCAATAAATCTCATTAGATCTGCGTAATCCATTGAGAAGAAGAGTAGGGGTTGCTCTACCACGCATAGAAGCGCGAACACAGTCTTTCGGTCAACCAACTCTATTGGTTCATTGTTCTTGCCGTAGTGGCAGTTTTATGCTGGTGGCACTCTGCTTTCTGGGTTGAAGAAGTGCACGATTGCGTTGGTTGGACAAATCGGCGGATGAAATGCCTGGACTAGGTTTTTGGTGCAACAACTTTCACAGCCTTCACAGAGATTAGAAGATAACCCGAACGGATTATCGTTGAAGAACTGGTCGAAACATTTTGTATATAATTTAAACTTAGAATCGTGATTATGGGAGTATTAATGATGCATTCAGGAGAAGTGCAAATATTGTTTAGAGCACTTTGCAGCCCCTGCTTGTTTTAAGGACTTTGTGGACGGCAAATTGCTGGAACTAGTTCGCTAAGAACTTTAAGGCACTTTAGTCCTCCAAGCGCATACGTCAAGCCATTTAGGAAAAGCGACAGCCCGCCAATATCATCGTATGTATTTATTTTTCTATTTTCTGTTCTGTTTTTTATTTTTGGTTTGGAAATCACATAAAATGTTTTTCTTACGAAATAACTCTTAAGATTTGCTGACAGAAGCACCGGCAACACAAACCTCATCGCTATTTTCCTTTCAATTCCACAAACACATAAAATGTAAAAAAAGAAGAAAAAATATATGTATCAATATCATGATTTTGTAATTTCAAAGTGAAGCGGAAAAGAAATAAAATCTATATTTTCAATTTTCGTTTTTTTTTTTCTTTAATTCTTATATCATATTTTCTTAGTAACGATTTCTTTGGGAAGAAATTGTTTTTGTACAATATATGTATGTACGTATGAGGCTGAGCCCAGCCTTGAAACATTTGCCAGATATTGATGCCGCACATCCCATCCCAACCCATTCAACATTTTGTAAAATTTTGTTTCGAATTCGCTGCTTGTTGGGAATTTGTCGGTATTCTTCGCTGTTCTCATTCACAGTTTCACAGGGATTGAAGTGTTTTCTTCGTTGATGTTGTTTATTTTGAAAAATCAATTTCTAAATCGAATTAAGCAACAGGAACAGTCTTTCCAGATGAGCGGAGTTATCATGTCTGTTTATAGCAAAAGCTACGCTGGCCCACAACGCCTCAAGTGCAGGGCGAGTTTGAATAGAAATTAATGAATAGATAAATAGATTTTGAGTAGAATTGATTTAAGTTTTTGAATAGACTTCGTACACGAAGTTGGCTGCAGGTTAATATATTTGATATTTCTTTGTATTTATATTTTAAAATTAAAAGAAATTAATAAAAAGAAAACCCGAACTACACAATTGTTCTCAAATACTCGTACGTAGAATAATAGATACATAAATAAAATTAACTGTCAAAAAATGTGGAATTTGATTAGCAAAACAAAACGCAAGTTGTAGAAATAGACTTCCTTAAGTGAACGTTAAGGCAGCTTTAAAAAAGAATTTGAAAGGAGAAAAGTGGGACTATCGAAAAGATAAATGCCGCATGTTTGTCGGGCAAATTTGTTGGCACTGTATTATCTCGAAATGATTCAATCAATCGCTGAACAACATAAAAACTTAATTATTCCACAAGAGACAAAAAATGCTTATGAGATGTTTTCTTTTCAAATTATTGTATAAATTTACATACATAAATATTAAAACAACAATTGGAGCTTTGAGCTGATTAAATGCTATTTGAATATCCTTAACACATGTTGGCAGAGTCACTTTGCCCATTAACGACCAACATTATTGACTTTTTAAGCTGTTATTGGTTTTAAGTTTTAATTATAATTAATTGAATAATAATTTTCATGGCTGGTTGGGCAACGAAAACATAAAAATTATTACACTCAAAGAAAGTCTTTTGTAAGTCAACAAAACTATTGCTTAAATTAAAAGAGTTCAAAAATTTAAGTGCTGAAAACAGATATCAACATTACGCAATGTTGATTTTACATGTTTTGAAATTTTTTCTGTTCGGACGTGTTTTATAGTTTAATATAAAATTCTAAGGCACCAACAAAGTACATATATTTGATCCGAAAGCTGCTGTGGTTGCAGCACAGAAATTCATATCGTTACTTTAGCGTAAAAAGGGCCTTAACTCAGCTTGAAGCCGCAAGCCGACCGGTGAGTCTTCATAGCCGATGCCATTCGCACACACTCATGTCTATAACATACTCGTCTACAGAGTGGTGCAAAATAATTTTCGTGCTGGAGCAAGATGTTATAATTTGGGGTGAGGTTTCGTGAAAGACTTAAACGTGTGCCTCTGCTTCAATGAATGCCTGCCGGCCATCGGTCATTCAAATTAATTATTCCAACACCCAAAACTGTATGATGCATTTTGTGTCACCCTTCACTAGTTTGTATTCACGCTTGTGCATGTGTGTTCATTCACCTGCCCAATTTACACGATACCCCAAACATATGGCAGGGCTCCCGAACATGGTTGTTTGTTGCACGGTCACGCTTGACCTGTATTTTGTTGTGAAAGAAATACATGGAAAAAAAACACAGAAATTCTTCTTCTTCTTCTTGTTGAAAACTCGCAAAAAAATGTTTTGAGAAGAAAGAAATAACTTGTTAAACAGTGATATGGATGGACGGAAACTTGTTAGAAAAACTTGCAAAAAATAACAACAAAAAAACACATATTTTGTCATTTCCTTCAGTCTTGAGAGCTTCAGCTGCTCGAAGGTTCCGTAGTTTCAAATTTGTTTGAAGAAGTTGGGGGAAGTGCATTTGAAACTAAATGAGTGCATTTCTCTGCTCTGCTTTCCGTCAGAAGCACGTTGTTTCTTGTCAGCAAATGTTTTTTTCCCATTTGATGGACACAGTGTGCTGCAAGGAATTAAAGTTTTCCTCAAGTTTTTTGCAATGCTGGCAAGTCGAAACCGTTAAATCGAATATAAAACTTGATGTGCACCTGATGATTTGGTTAAAGTATTGAACGAAGGATAAAGTGAAAGCACATGGATTAAGTTTGAGATGACTAAGAGGTGGTCTCTTTCAGTGTAACTCACAAACATGTGTTTTATTTATATTTCCATCGGCCTTAAAATTGCAGGAGTAAAATGTTCATCCTTTTTTTTTTTGCTCTACGGTTTTTTTCTGTATAACTTTGGCGCTTCACAGGCTATTTTGCAGTTACTAAATCGTGTGCATTGGACTACACTGTTCTGTCTATCACTTGTTACCGAAGCCCACGCATTTTTACGCACAACGCGTTTTTCTTCCAGAGCTCATCCGTTTGTGGTCGATGGCGCAGTGAATTGCACAGCGCATTACAGCGAAAATTATTGCTTCAGCCACCGTAATGAGTTCCAGATGTAAACTTTTATAATATATTCTTTTAAACTAAAACTAATTTTGTTAATGTTGATGAAAAAAGAGGCTTCAAATTTTAAATGTTAAAGTTGTTTTTAGAGTTTCTTCACTGATTTATTACGATATACTTTCGACCAGGTACGCTAAGTCGACTTAAGAACGAGTAAAAATATGACCATTCGGTTTAGAAAACACCAAAAATGTACACTTTTTCGTTTACAAATTTTGTTCAGACTGTATAAATAACACCGGTAGAATAACAACCAGGACTAGAAGCGATTTGCCTCGAAATGGTGAAACACGTTCCATTTGTCCTGCGAGAAACATGAGCAATAATGAACAAAAAGCGTTCTGCTCAGCTAAGAATGGGTCGGCTCGTACAACGCTACGAAGCATCTTAAAAGCAAGAGTTTAAACGCATTAAAAGCGCCCATCATCATCTTTATTTTCCATTTTGCACAATTTGTTAATCTGAAAAAAATATCGTATTGAATTAAAATAACTTTTGGCCCACCCTGTACGACTATTTACATAGACGCTTTTTATTTGTTTTTGATGCTGCCTGTATTTCTTTAAATTGATTTAAAATCCAAATTATTCAACAATGTTTCTACTTTATTTCTCAATTTACGTTTGTGTTTCATTTCGTAATAAAAAAAATAATATCCCTTTGAAATATAATAAAAGAGTACAAAGACTTTCCTTTAATCTTGATTCTATCAAGCAGACGTTTATCGCATTGCCGTCTAAACGGTTCAATTTGCTAAGAAAAAGTACACGGAAAAAAACTAAAACTGCAGAATCAATATGACACAGCGTTACACTAGAGCTGGAAGGCATTCCGAAGAGCGGGTTCTCTCACCGGCAGCGTTTGCTGCGTTGCCCATTAAGCACTTCGGGGTTGTAACATAAACAAAATAAATGATGAAGGGTATAACGATTTCGCAACGACATGTTGCTGACAATTAAGTTGAAAAATAGGGCTTGTTAGGAGCTTTGTCACATAACCTACGTCCCGGTCAACGCAAAGTATTAAAGTTGGGTAACTTTTAAGGTACGGTGAGTACTTTGATAGCTTTTGTTTAACTTTTTGTTTGTTTGGACTTAGATTTTCGTTCAAACATAAAGATTTTACATGCGTTGACGTCAGTTAAAAAAGGCAAGGCAGAGCGCATGACGGATTCTATGGGCCCCGGCCTTTAGAATATTGTAATTTCAGTCACTTGGTTTTTTCTGCGTGTATCTATTCATTGTCTGTCCCCTTTCTGCTGTTCATAAAACTTCTTTTATGGCCTTCAGTTGAGTCTTAATGTATTTGTAGTTGGTAACTGTGAACTTTTTAGAGCACAAAATAGAAATAGCGCCAATAAATATTAGACTTTTTTCCTTTGCCTTTTAACAGCCACTTCCACAAAGCGAAAATTACAGCGAACATGCGCTTATTTGAGTCTATTTTAGGCAAATGGTCTCAATGTTCTTTAGCGATCAGAAGTAAATTGAGACGCATTTTTTGCAGCATCTATCCAATATTTTTAAGCCGTTTCGTGAGAGGAAATTTTCTTAGCAATACCTATAAGGCGCTGGCCTTAATGAAAAAAAAACTCTTTTGCACAAATAAATAAAAAAAAATTATTTTATTTACTGAATATATAGACAAAATTTTAAAGGCGCCATTCAACGATTAAGGTTGTACTTATTTTAGTGTACGAGTAGTTCGACTTGTGACTTGAAAACGTTTGCATCGTTACATCACTTATACATACAAGGTCCTTGCAGAAGGGCGTATCGAACTTTGGCCATTGCGGGTACATTCGTTGAATTTACCATCTGTTTCCCCAAATTAATATGCCAAATCATTTAATTAAGATGGAGGTTTTTTTGAGGCAACGCTCTGTGCGCTGTGGTGCATAAATTTGAGTTTAGTGAACCATAAGAAGACGCAACCCAAGTTTTGCGGAAAGCTTTCCGCTGAACGTACAGAAACTTGCCAAAGTTATCATCTTGAAACCGGCTCGTGCAATATTCAATTTACCCACAAACCGCAGAAAACGGGATCCTAATATTTATGAAAATATCAACTTCAGCGATGAAACCCATTTCTGGACGCCGAGTTTCGAACCATATTAATTTTATTAATATTCTTCACGAATTTCAATCCTTCAGTATGTTGGAGCGGCTGCATTATGGAGCTTTTGCTCCTTTAACAACGTCACTGTTCAGCGCTATAAGTCCATGATTATTCACTTGGATTATTTGCCAATTCGTTATTGGGCACAGCTTTTGGTAGGAGTCCAATTTACGGCCTTTGGACTATTGGTCGAACGAACATAAAAACAATTTGAAGAAAAAGGAACAAAATGCCACTCGACTTTATTAAATTAGAGTCATAAGCAAAATAAAATAACGTCTGACTAGAATCCTTGAAAAGAAGAAACTCAACACGACATCAAGTGCGAGAGATATGAGTTATTTTTTTATGTTTTTCATACAAAATCAAATTATTTATGTACATTTAGGCATTCAGTTGGGGAATTTAAACTTTGCTAAATGAAAAGTATTTGTTTGTAATTGTAACTTAATTTGAAATTAAAAAAATATATATAAAAAGAAAGTTTTAAAATTGATTAAGAAGCAGAAAATGCTACAATTTCATTTTCAAGCAGATGTTTGTTTTTTTTATTATTTTGATCAAACAATTTATTTGTGTTAAAAAACAAAACATGAAATCCCTTTTGTAAACTGAAAACATATTTTTAGATGTTTGTATCAAGCAGAGACGTCACATAAGCCCCGTTATATACAGATATGGATGTATATATGTATGTTAGTAGGTTGTTGCACACAGTCGCCGAATAGTATTAAGAGGGCGCTTAGACGGTAATACAAGTCGTACGATCGTCCAAACTTACAATAATATGTAATGAAACCAGGCGACATAGAAAGAAAACCCGGATGAAAACTTGACAGTCGGGCGTCAAATTTTTCAAATTTCTTCACACATCATTAGATCAGGGATGTATTTTTATATACAAAATTTACCTTGTTTTGGCCTTTTGCCAATGGCGTAAACGTAAAAAAATCTGTCGTAAAATATTTATTCTCATTTGTAGAGTACGGAGATAATTTCATAAAATTTTCTCTTTGGTTTCGCGTTAGACTTGTATTGCCATCTAAATGGCCTTTAAGCTGTTATTGCTGGTGGGTCACCTTTCCATCAAAACTGGGTTTTTTATGAAATTAGTTTAAAAAAGTCATCAAATACATATTTATTTTTATAAAGTCTGTGGTCAAAATTGAGGGCAATATCCATCAAGCGCCAAACTACAGTTTGGAATAATTCAAACGAATGCAGCTGTTAGAAAGTATTAAACTCATATCACAATTAAAGAAAAATATGCAATTTAAGTCCTCAATATCTATGAAACTAAGAAAACTTCTGGACAAACATTAAACTCTCCGAAAAGTAATCAGTCAAAATGTTAATAGTCATACTCTTCCCTAATTCTGTTTTGGCATTTCTCTTGATTACTTTTATAGATCAAGCCAGGAATATAATAAATCAGTTCACGCAGTAACTGGTGGGAGGCCAATTGATGTTTTTATTAATCGAATTACGCACCAACATTTAAGAGATAGACACTGGAGAAAATGAAGTAAAGACTTTTCATCCGAACGACTTAGTTTATGAAAAGATTATCGGACAGAGAAATAGCCTTGCGGAGAAAGAGGATTTAGGGAACAAAATAAAAATATAACACATAAAACTAACAAACAAAAATTTATATTACATTTTGAATATTGCATTTCCCGTATTTTTATTTTTATTTAAATTGTCGTTGCCACCAAAATGTGCTGACAACATGTCCAGCTAAATAAAGGGTTCTTACTCGTATTTCATTTAATGCTTTTAAACTTCTTTCCCATCACGTTGACAACAAACACTATTTATTCGAATTTTTTTTTGATTTTGGAAGACATTTTTATGGACTGTTTTCTAGAATTATTCTTGCTGTGTTTAGAACCCATTTACGGTAAAAAGCAACATCGGCATAAACGCCCGGATTGCCTTCGAATGCACAGCCAGCACCCCAGGATACCACGCCAACCAATTTATTACCAGAGGCCAAAGGACCGCCAGAGTCACCTTGACATGAGTCTTTACCAACCTCATAAGTGCAGATCATGCCCTTCCTGATTTGAATTTTTTTATAGCTGTAATCTTTAGAAGAACAATCCTCTTTGCTTAGCATTTTTATTTCGACGTATTTCAGTTGGGTAGGCAATGTAGGGGACAAAAATTGTGTGGTTCCCCAGCCGGAAACTATTCCCAACGTTCCAGTTGCAGGACTTTGCTCGGCTAACTCTATAGGTCTTATGGTAGAAGAGAAGACCAGAGAGGAGTTCAAACGGAGGATTGCAACATCGTTTTGCGAATTTAAAAAAAAGTACTTTTCATGGACTTTTATTGCTTTAACACCGACTAAAACCCCGCCAGATATCCATTGGGAGGAACCAGCACGAACCCTGAGGTAAGCTTTATTCGCACTCACCACACAATGGGCAGCAGTCAGAACTATCTGTTCACTTATTATCGCACCACCGCACGAATGATGTCCTCTACTTTGGAGAGAGACTTGATAGGGAAAGCGTCTGACTGAAGCCGCATTACCTGCAACTATGCGACCTTGCAACTCAGGTTGTAATCCTGGCGGAACGACGCCACCTAAAGCACCAGCCACTGCCGTTAATAGTATCACGAATTTGAACATGTCGTTATCGGCTGAAAATATAAACTGGCTGTTTAGCAATTTATTGTACCAAATATATACTTATACAAATTGTATGCTGGCGCTAGATATCCTTATCAGAAATATATATACACACACACACATACGACAGTTGGTTTGACTATTTAGATTAAAAACTTACGATTGTCTTCACTTGATAAACTGTTCTGTTCTGTTCACCCTATAAAAATTTACTTATATCATGCAAAAATCCAAATTAACTGAAAACTAAAATAGAGATAAGTATTAGGTATTTGATTAAATTAAATTTAATCAAATTAACACCAACGCTACTGGACTTAGTGCGGCCCTTCTTATCTAACGCGACTTTTTTTAATCCGTCAGAACATAAATTTTTTTTTTTTTATTGAATAATAAATTTTAAGTTTTTTTTTTTTTTTTTGTCGTTTATTTATTGGGCAATAACTTATAATTAGACTAAATAAAATAAACAATAGTGACTTACACTGTCCCATATTCGAGCACTCCAGTACACAGATCCATAAAAAGTACAGTATTTGGTTCTTTTTAAGAAAATTTAATAATGATTATACAAATTAATTAGTACTTAGAATTTTTAGTGTGGGAAAAAAATATATGTTTAGATACTTCATCGGTCGAGCCACCAGTATCTCTTGACGTTCAAGCTTGGCAGTATATTCCTATCCTTCAAGTACAAACTCATATCATATCTTTTATTCGCAACAGTGATTTCTTTGAACATTTTCGTTCGAAGACTCTAAGTTTTTCCATGTATGAGGGTGCAATATTGTACCATATTTGACAGCCATATGTTTGATTGATTGACACCATCATCTTCACTGAGGCGTTTATATGCTTAGAAAAAAACAAATTTCTATACAAAAAAAATGCCTTCCTTGCTTTGCTAATCCGTAAATCAAGATGTCTGTTGTAGTAAAGAAACTTATCAAGGTGAATACCTAAATATTTTACCACAGGCTTGTTTGTAATATTAATATTAGAGCTGGACTTGACTGCGAGTTCTTCCAATGTTTTCTTATATTGTATTAATCAATATAAAAATAAAGAAACATTAAAGAAAATAAAATATATTTGTCGATATTTCGTAGGGGCTGAACTACTCGTCACATTCAAATACTCCACTATATATTTAATTGTCATTAAGAAGACATTAAGATCTAAGAGAAAAGCGTTTGAACAGAGTAGTCCCACAGGTATTTCAACAACTGGATTTATTTCAAGACCGCTGACTAGTAGTAGCGCGGCACCTACGAAATGTTGCCATATAGACAGCTGGACAACACACAAAACAGACGTAAGAGACATAAAGTTTTAAATACTTTTCTTTGGTATAAAAACCGAATGTGATGTAATGAATTCTTTTATAGGGTCAACATTTATTTCCAGACGTAACCAGACATCTCATTGGCACTTTCATTTCAAGTTTTTCTTATTGCAGTTAAAAACTTTAAAAATTTAAATCTGAGCAGAATCGAGTGCGATGGATTTTTATTTTTCTCCCTTCATTAACTTTAAGGTACACAAATATATAAATATATAGTATATAAGTACCGTTAATGTTTACCAAATAAATGTATCAGTCCTACATCTATATGGCAAATAACACAGATATGTATGTGTGTGCGGTAGCCGTTTATGGCTGTAGTAAATTAGACGGTTCGCTTTTTAGTCCAGGATTAGGCAGTTCGACAGTAGGCGCCTTGTGGCCCTTTGCAAGTCCAATATTGCTAAAAGTTAACGCGTTGAAATGTTAACGTTTTTAAGGCAGGGAGTAACCAATGAGTGCCAAATCTTGTTTTTCTTGGCATATGACCGCCACGGCTGGCCCGGACGTAGTCTAATCTGGAGGTCCATTTTTCGATGACTTTTTCCAACACTTGTGGCTTGTGTTTGTCCTCCAAGTGGTCAATCGTGTCCATCTTATAGGGGTAGACCAGCCACTTCACATATCCCCACAGAAAATAGTGTAGCGGCGTTAAATGGCACCATCTTGGAGGCCAATTCACGGGTCCGAAACGTGAAACTATGTGCTCACCAAAGGTATCATTCAATGAATCAATTGTGGCACGAGCTGTGTGATATGTTGAAACCACAGCTCCTGCACATCTTGGTTGATCAATTGATGACCGAAGTCGTCACATCCGTTCAAACAAAAGTGAACTTCATGGCTAAACAAAGTTCGCAATTTAGTTTCAGAATAAATTGCACAATTCGGCAGCGTTGTTAAGCCGTCAGTTTATTTATATTGAAATGCCAAACCAAACTTGACAGCTGACAAAATGGCCGCCAGTTAAAAACGTGCTGTTGCAGTATTCAAACAATATTTAGGGAGATAAATATTTCTGAGAGTTTCCGTATGGAAGTACCACTCGTATCAGTAGTATGAACATTGACAGAGTTGAGCCACTCCTCATACTTGTATATCCGGTAAATCAAGTCGTTACTTAATTACTTCGAAGTAATGCAGACGGTAAACAGTGTGGAATTGAGAAGGATGTCGTTAGGTAAGTGCAACACATTAACAAATCATCGCTGGGACATTTTTTGCTATTTGGGGATAGAGTTCCACCTTAAGGTGAAACAAAAGCTGAAAAATATGTGGTGTTTTATTTATGTATTGCAAAAGGTAGGGGTTCATATCGTCACCTTAAATGCAAACGGACGCAACTACGAATGTATTTATGTTGAAGAAAAAAGAAAGAAAGGACATTTCCAGTCTTGTAAAAAATAAAATAAATAACCACATAATAAATAAAATTCGAAAAAAATGCAAAAAATTTGTCATTAAAAATTTTATAACGTTTTTGGCTTCTGCTGTAAAACATATAAGTGTAGTTATGTCCGTTTGCATTTAAGGCGACGATATACATACACTTGTTGCAAATGATATTTATTACAATAGTAAAAAAATAACCAGGGGTCTAATTACCGCTCCCGATATCGAATGAACTATCGAACAAAAATAAAATTCGATACCTTTCGCGTTGCTTTCTCCGTTTTATTACACCAGTTAGAAAATAAACAAAATTTGCCTGCAAAATGAAGCTCCACTTCCATTTTAGCCCGAAATTCCTTACGATTAAATAAACAGCGTTTACAGATTTAAAATGTGTATAATTTTTGTTTGCTTGAGTTATTTCGGCTGTCATTTCGCTTTAAATGTTTATCTGACATTTAAAGTGATTCTTTATTCTCTCAGCTCAGCAGCATTTCATTTCAGTCCAACGACATTTGTGCGTTGCCCTCTGCCGCGACCGATTACCCGGGCTCGAAGTAATAAGAAAATGAACAATTTCAAAGCAGAAGAAAAGTAAAAGGAAATAAATAAATACTTATGTATGTACATACATACATACATACGTACTTATCTACATACTTACATACATACATACATACATATTTCGCATTTAACGAGTTTTCAGGCTTTTATTTTTGTCGCCCTCTTATTGTGATTTTGTTGATTGTTTTTCGTGAAGGATTTCTTTTTCCGCTGCTCCTTTGCCGCAAAAAACCTAAAAGTGTTTGCAGTACAGAGATTGGATGGGGTTTGTTTGCCTGCAAAAAGCGTCAGGCGTTTCGTCCAATAACTATAAATTTAAAATCTGACGCCGCACCGTCACTGCGCTGGCAGCGTTTGCAGTTAAAGGTGTAAGAAACATGTTGCGATATTTGGCTCGTAAATCTGCCGGAAAATAATTCTTGGCTGCTAGTTTTGCTTACAATACAAATATTTTGTTCTATCAACTTGAATTTATTATCTTTTTCGTTTTGTTTTATGACAATTTTATTGGTAAACAATTGTTATTTAAGTTAATTTATAACGTGGTTGTTTTTTTTTTTTTTTTTTTTTTGTTAACAAAAGTACAAACAAACAAAAATTCTGAATGGCATTTTCTTTGCGAAAGAAGAGTTTTGAATGTGAAATGAAGTGTTAAAGGGAAAATTGCTTTCATTGTTCAATTCGTTAACGTTAATTAAGTAAATTAATATTAATGATGAGAAAAGATTTTACGATGAAAAACAAAATCATTTAATTAAATTAAGTTGCGTGTTTGACAAAAGAAATAAACCAAAAAATATATAAAAACGACATGAATTAATCGTGTGTATCCGTTTAAAAGATACCGTGTAAATATTGCGCTGGTTTTTTTCATAGATGAAACTAATGCCAAAAAAAAACAATTTCTGTTTGGTCTGGCATAAAAAGCGTTCTGAGGCTTGTTCGTACGGGTCTGCGTCTGAAGGAAATCCCACAAGGAGAGATCTAACAAAGTCAAATCTCAGAAGCGCGGTGAACAATTCACATCACCATATTTTTTTTTTATTATTCGGACTGTTACGAAAATCACAATTTATAAAAGTTATTAGAAATCACAAGAAGGATGTTCTGTGTATTAAATGTTTGAGACTTTAAAACGAGCAGCTCCAACTCTTTTTTGAAATCACTTTTCCTAAAAAAAAAACTTAATAGTAAATTAATTCAATTATTTTAAACAAACACTTTCAAATTAGGAAAATTCAAAAGTGATCTTTTCTGCTAGAAAAATATTATTTGCTGTTGAGATTTCAAAACGGTGAAAACAGCTGTTTTCGGCAATTGAAAATCACCACGAAAAACACAAAAACGTTTATGATTTAAACAACATCAGATAATCACACGTGTGCTTTTAAAAGCACATGTAATACTGAATCATGTGATTTTCAAAACAGTGAGTTTTCGAGATGTCACCTGCTTTGTAAATCTAATCATGTTTAATTCAAAACTTATATGTATGTTGAACATTCTGCTTCGATGTCTTTTTTTGTCGTTCTGTTTTAATTTTATTTTCGCAATCATCGTGAACTTTTACCCAGAAACTGAATATTGTGACATGAATGAGAAACAAAAAATGTTTACATATTGCCTGTCCCACGAAACCACAAGTTGAAGTTCGCTGGTATTGTGAAGGCCAAACAACGGATGTTCCGACTATTTATGAACTTAATTTTGTCAAATCATTTCCGATAAGTTAAAATAAGGTTCATTGGTTAGGTTTTAATGTTGGTAAACGTGAAATCTGCGGCATCGTGGCACAGGATTTCATTATTATTAAAAACAAAATTAAAACAACAACTGGTTGTCAAAACATGTAAAAACAATATTGTGCAATATTAAACATATATCTGGGCGCCTATTAAGATCACATTTTGAAACAATAAACTAAATTTTTCTAATTTCTTGTATCCTTCTCATTCCAGCAATACAAAACAACTCAACTCATTGCCAGCAAAATCATCCTTAAGCTGACTTCAGCCTTAAGTTTTACCAGAACTAAAAGTTCTTTAGCACAAATCCATTTGAAGTTCTGAAAACTAAAAGCAATATACATATATTTTTTAATTAAAACTGAAATGACCATTCTTCGGTTCTATCAAATAAGTAAAGTATAAATACACAGATATAAAAGAGCAACACAACTTCGCACAAAAACTAAAACAACAACAACAACAGCAGCAACAACAATTATTTGTAGACTTCACAAAAGAATTGTTGAAACGCATCAAGAAATCAACTTTAATTCAACTCAACCGCAGTTACGAATAAAAATAGGAGGGGAACGCACAACCAACGCAACCAGCTCACGTCGTCCGACCACCCGACCATCCAGCCATCCTCCCCTTCAAATACCATCTGACGTCGCTTAAGTAGAGAAAACAAATCAAAGAAAAATACTCGCAAGCTGGCGTTCTTTCAAAATATAATGTGGAGCACTATTTCGCCGACAAATTCGAAAAAACTTTTAATTGGCAGCACACGCAGCGTTGACTATGTCGGTGACAATTCTACAACAAAATCAACAAAGATCTCAATCGCAATGGAAATTCATATACAAAATAAGTGCATTTCAGCATAGCGCATCACTCTGGAAGGTGGTGCAGAGCCCCCATGGCTACAGGGCCCCCTTAAAGCGGCATTTTTGGGGGCCACTGGCGTCGGTAAAACAAGTATACTACAGGTAAGCCTCATAATTAAAGAGCTAAAATACATACATACTTACACACATACATACTATATAAACAAAAATTATAGATATTAGTTGCGTTCCCTCATTTTTGGGCAACGTTTGGCCAGGCAAAAGCACAAAAGCAGGGAAACACAAAAAACTGTATTTATTAAGTGTTTTTCATAGAGGTGCACAGCTTTGAGCTGGCAGCATTGCTTTCTTTGACAACCTGACAGTTGCTTCCCGTTCCAATTAGTTGGACCTGAAAACCAACTTTGAAGGGCACACAATAGAAACTGATGAATAAGTGAAAATCATGGTTCTATTCGAAATATGTAAGTATCGCGCATTACGTTCATTTTATGGTCAACATAATTGTCTATGAAGAGCAATTAATTCGGTTAACTATGGAACGCCTCCAAGATCGTGCAATTTAAAGCCGCTAGAATATTGAAGTCACGAGTCTACGCCGATAAGCCGAAACCATTGACCACCTGGTGGACAAGATTCGTCGCGTTATAGGCGAAATGGGGCCACAAATGTTGGAAAAAGTCATCGAAAGTTGGACCTCCAGATTCGACTACGTCCGATCCAGCCGTGGCGGTCATATGCCAGATGCCACTATAATGTCAGAAGATTAACTTTCGAATAAAGTAAATTTAATGTCGATTGAAAAAAAATTAGCTTTGATTTGTGCCATTGCAAAGTTCTATTACCTCTATAAAAACACCCTTTAGATATAGTGCACGCACACATACACAAATGTTTATAAACTTTTGTTTCTTTTATTTATTTTGCAAAGCAATTTTTCTACCACGATTTTCCCAAGACACATCAAACAACAACCAGACGAAAGGTATACAAAAGCTGCCTGGTATGTGATACATGTATACGAGAGCTGATGGTAATCGATGTTCCACCCCAGGTAAAATATCACAATTTTTATTCTCTCTTTGTTTTTTGTCGGTTTTTTTTTTTGTCCATCACAAATATTGAACCCTCCACGAAATGCCATTAAGAACAGAATTCATAAATCTGAGAAAGGGGTTCTTGCTTTCATTTATTAAACGAAATCTGTTGCAAATTTCGCTTAAAGCATTTTCGAGGCAAATAAAAGAATTCGTGCAAAATTTCCTCATTGATTAAAAAGTTTCTGATAAAAGTTTAAAGTTTAAATTTGACACATCTGGAAAACTTGCAGTTGTATGAAAAGCACTAAAATTGCGCCAATGAAAGTTTAACTACGACTTTTTTAGGCTTAAGTTTTGTTTGTGTTCGAAGAGGTTTAATTCTGCATCTAATTTTATTCATTTCAGGAAATATTATTGGGCAAAATTCGTTTTCGTATTATTGATGAATTTATGCTGCAATTTCGTTTTAATAACATTTACTATTAAATCCAGCTTTTTATTGAAATTTCTCCCAAGAATTTACATATTTTCATCTTATCTTGACTTGACAAATCTCCACAGATTTAATTTAATAGTGCTAAGTTTTCTAAATAAAACATATTGCCATCGTTTTTTTTCAACAACTAGAATAGAATTTAAATTCGAAATAATTCACTGCAATTAAAATCGCCAAGTTGCAAAGTATATTGTACAATATATTTTGTTAAATGTTCGTTAAACATCAAACTGAAAACTGTTGCCATCTGCAGGAGGCTTAAAAAGTAGCGACTTCCGAACTTTGACACTTCTTAAGTCTTCAGCACGACTAAGATTGGCGTTCAATGGCACTTAAAGATTATGAAATTTTCAAAGTAATTGTTGTGGTCGGTCAACATGACACACATTTCTGGCATTTTACAGTCACCCCAATCATTCTACCGAAAACATTATCCATAGATAAATTTCAGTCTACATCTTCACAAAACAATTAACCATCGCCCGTTTGACGACGAAACGCAATATCTGCTGAAGACGTTTCCACTGTTTAGGTGTAGTAGAATCTGTGCCAATCGATTTCGTGCAGAGCACAACTTTTGCAACGTGGTTTTCACTGACCGAAAGGCGACCTTAAGTAACAACATGTGATCATTAACTGATTGTAATTTTTTTCAAAAAATCATCTTCACCGATATGGCTCGTTTCCGGCTCCCCGCGCCATACAAATAATATAGTAAAGTTTGGAGTATTGAGATCCTACAACATTCAAGGCATCCCAAAAAGTAACTATTTGATATAGATTGTGATACGACGGCATAATTCTTCTGCATTTCTTTGAGGAAAGCGACCCACTTTTCTTGCCCTAAATTAAAAAATAATAACATCACATACAGCTCATGTCACTTTGGACTTTCTGCACGAGCGATTTGACAGCATGATCGTCATTTCACGTTGGAGTGATGTAAACCTTCCAGCCAGACCTGTCATGAGTTGTGTTGACTAGTGATGTAAACTTTCCAGGTCTTTCCAGACTCATGACAGCGGTTCCAGAGTCACGGAAAATTGCACTGGGATGCGCGTCAATCAGTCAACGGAGGGCGAATATTCTCATGGTACCCTAAATCACTACGATTGGCATCGGTAGGCGTTTCAAATTAGTGCAATATTTTGTCTATATCTCAGGCACACTGTTGTATCAATATTTAAATTTATATATAGAACGTCCCCCTGGAAAAACCTTTCACATACCTTTTTATCCGCCTCTAACAGCGTCCGTGGAAAAATTCCTCTTGTTTGTTCTGTTCATTTTCCAGACACCCAAACACTCGTGCCTTCAGGGACGTTCAGTTATCCTGAATGAATGAAATGTTGTTGCAATGCACTCATAAAGTTTTATTTCAATCTCTTACATATGGAAATAATTAAGACTTCTACTATAATTAATATTAAAAATTGCTTAACAATTTAGCAAAGATAAAGAACTAAATTAAAATGCAAACAATTGAAGTTTTTGTAATTTTTGTATGAAATATTTTTTATATATTCGACATTCAACAGAAACGATTTCCAGCTGATAATTTTGCTGAATGGAATAATGGACATCCACTGGGGTTGAGAACAGTTCATGCGTATATTTTAGTCTTTGACATGGGAAATCTGGAAACATTTCGAGTAAGTTTCAGTAATTTGTTTTTTTTTTTGTATTTTAATTATTACCAGCAGGATTTAATGTTTTAACTGCAAAATAAAAATGCACATATTTTTTAGAAATAAAAAAAAATTAGTTTAACCTAAAATATGCGCCTAATGTGGAGTGCGAATAAATACAATATCAAAACTTGATTAAATACAGACGACCTAAAGGCACAAGTAATTTAACTTGAATGAAACTGATCAAAACTTTAATTATATTATTTAAAGGTTTAATTGACTCAAACAAATAGTTTAATTATAGAAAATTATGTTAGTGCTGTTTTTTATATATTTTTTTATAATAATTTATTATTAAATTATAATTTTTTTTATATACAATACATTTCTTTATAACAATATTTGTGTTTTATTTTTAAAATAACTGTTTAAATTTATTTAACAAATTTTTTTTCAGGAAAAACTTTAATTTTATTTGATTTTATTTAAAAATTTTATAATTTGCAGTCAAAAGAATTATTATTGTGAAACAGTTTTCCAAAGGAAGGAAAACGAAATATCCCATAAATATTGCATATTTAGAGAAAAAAGCTACGAAGGACCTCTACCTTGAAGAAAATTAAGAGTCAAGCTTTAAATTTAGTTCAATTATTTTCTGTATATGATTTTACTTAATCAATGCAGCTGATTATGAGGCCCTCTTCAATGCTTATATCCATTTTCTCTTTGTGTATTACAGTATTGCAGATCCATGAGAGATCAAATTTTGGATAGTTTTAGCCATCGTGATTTTAGCATAATTGTAGTTGGCAATAAATATGATACAATAAATGAAGCACAAGCAAATTCACAGGTAAATATTTATTATTTTATATTATATTAAATTAAATTCATATATCATGAAAAATAAATTGTATATTCACTTTATTGGAACGGACACTGGCAAAGTTTTGTTGACCCATAATAACATGTAACTCTTTTATAAGCGGATGCCAAAGTGAGTGTCCGTTTATGAGAGCTTTCACTGCAAATACTACGGCAAAAAAACAAGTTGAAATAAAAGAATCTTTCATAACCAGCAGACCGAAATATCGTGGCGATAATTGTCCCTCTCTGAGAGCTGTCGCTGCACAAGGAATAGCGATTATGTTTAACTGTGAGAACGTGCTAAAAGAAGAACAATTAGATTCCTTTTGCTCTCCTCCACCAGAATTTTGCAAAACCAAACTTTTAATACCAAAAAAAAAAAAAGAAAAAAACAAATAACTTTTGTTTTTTATTTTTGTTTGTTTCAGGAATTAAAAGACATTTCAACTTTAGTGCGAAAACATTGGCGTTGCGGTTACGTGGAGTGTTCGGCGCAGTAAGTACACACTCGTATTATTATTTCAAATGAAAGGTTTCCTCCAACATAGACGGCCTCCATGATACGGGGGCAGTTTGTTGTAGACGTGCCATAACAAATACTAAAACCATAACTAAAGGCCGGTAGCCAGAAGTTGAACGCATCAGTTTTGGCTAAGCGGCAACACCGAATTCCATATTTGTGGTCATATCATACATTTTTTTTAGCATCAATCAAAAATTTATGATATTAATTAAATGTTTGATTGAATATGCTCTTATAAAGGCTAAAATTTGAGATTTTAGTTCAAGTCTTGGATGTAAAACTTAAAGAAAATCGAGATAAATTCAACATCATCTTCTGTTTCGTTCCAAAATAATTATTCATGTTTTAAGGTCGAGCACGAATAAAACCAGTTTTAGATGCCCTCTTCAAAAATGGATTGGGCAAAACTTTCCAATCTCTAGTTTCTGAATAGTTTCTCACAGGTATTGGAACATGTGTCTTGTCTGACCGCATATTGTGCGAGCTTTTTAGCCATTTCTATCCCTTCGCACTCAACTGCACTCAAAGACTTAATACGTCAAGGAATGGGACCAGCTCCTTCAATGGGAGCGTTAACTGATCTTTGTCACTCACTACATAGCCATGATGTAGCCTGTATCTTCTGCATGCCAGCGCCAGGCTATTGGCCATCAAGTGTTCCATTGACTGCTCCTCTCCATCACAGAATTTGTAGAGGTTTTTGTTGGATATGCCCTGCCAAATAGGCATAATGTCCTGTGCCCCCCAAACAGCGATCTTTGATTTTTTCTATCCTGTATTAGTGCGTGTTCCGCCCTCCTAACACCTGCCTATCGCTCCTTGAAGCAGGCTTCTGTTGAACATGAGTGATGGGCAAGGTCCAGAGGCAACATCTCAGCACGCCTTTGACGGAGATTTCTGAAATCTCGATTCCTTTACACTCCTCCCGTCCTGGGACCCAGAATCTGACACTGAGCCCTTAGGCTGTACATATGTACGATATACAGTGTGCACGGGATAACGCCATTACCCCACTTCGTCCACATTACAAGTAGACGTTGTCTGAGCCACAAAAGTGCCGAATGTCGACTCCAACTAGAGAAAAATTTTAGTTTTACTCATAATTAAAATGAATGTTCATATTCATTAATTGTTGATATGTAATTAGTTCTGAATTTGGGGGTTCCCGTTATGCAGTATGTGGCCGTATGCAGTCAAGAAATATATTGTGGTACTTTGTTGCTCATCGTTGTTTGGTTCTGATTAATGGCTAACAAAAATTCTTTAAAATATGAAACTGATAAACGTCAGCATTCCCGTTATCAATTATCGCAGTTAGTGTTAGCCAGAGTGCACTGTATGCGCTATTCAGGACACCCCACATGTTAAAAAAAAAAAATACGCCATATACTGAGAATATGACGTTTTTAGGTTATTCACCCAATAACGAGTTTCATTATAACAATTAAAATGTTTAATTAATTCAAATAAAATCTTAATTAATTAGTGTATATACGAGTATTTTTTTGTGGTTATGGCACGACTAATTTTACTTTAAAAAAAAAAAATATTTATTGCCAGTTTTAAATTTCTTGTCGTACATTTCTCGCCCCAATCACGCGCACGCCCTCAGATATAATTATAAAATCGGTGATGTTTTTCGCGAATTAATGGGTTGTACCAGCAGTGGCGGTGTCATCGGCACCGAATTTTCACAATCAAATAGAAACAAAGGACGTTGTACAATACTTTAGCAATTTCTGCATAAGTTTTTTTAAGCGCATCACAAGTTTTCTCTTCTTCATTTTAAACAAATTTTAATGATAACAATAAAATCAAATCGTACAGAACACAACAAAATAATGCAATCCTTGCACCAGGAGCAATCGGATATGAAATATGGCACAACAACAGACATTATTTGTGTGCCAGCAGATTGTTATGCTGGATAGAGCAGAACTTTCGAAACATTAGATTTAATTAGAGAACAGCAAACAAAAAGTAAGTTCTTAAGAAAATTTATAATGAATGATCAAAGAAATGTAGTGGAAATTAGTTACGAGCAGTTACTGATTATGGAAAATAATAGAGTTTAAGCAACACAACAATAATTACTTTAGATAAAACAATTAAAAATGAAAAACAGAAAAACAGAAAAGAAAACTATTCTACAAACTCGTACGAGTTTCGTAAACTAATTTTATAGTGAATTTTGTTTTTTTAATGTTGTTAATGTTTAATTGAGCAAAAGGCCAGCGAACGATTTAAAGTATTTAAAAATTTATTCATTATTTAGGTTTATTTATCTCTGCTTTCATTTTGTTTTATTCAAGGACTATTCATTTTATGCTTTTGTAGCATTACACTGACTTTCGATTTGTTAGACAATGCAAATGGCCAAATGTTTATAAATAATTGTTAAAGCCACAAATCCCGCCACTTATTGGCATTCAGAACTACTCAACTTGAAAATGGTAATTTAATTGTAATATATTACAACCACTCACTAATTAATTAAGTCGCAGGCAAGTGAGTTCAGTGACATGCGTGAGCATGTCTTAAAGCCACAGATTCATTTTCAGAGTGCTGCCCCTTGTCCTCACACTGTTGTTGGTTTTCATATTGGAATAAAAATACACAACATTATCCCTTCACATGAAAATCTCTAGCGATGTTTATAAATAAATTTAAAGTGGCTGGACTTTAAGGGGTTCTAAATTCTCCCCTGATTTCTCCTAATTTTTTGCCGAAATTATACTTATAATTTTAAATAGATATAAATTTTTCATTTCATATGATATTTACAAAAAAAATTAAAATTGGCTGGACTTTAAGGGCTACTAAATTCCCTCTTGACGACTTTTTATTTTTTATGTTTTTTTTTTTCTTTTTTTGTTTAAATTACACTTTATTTTGGAAATATATAAACTTTTTATATAAAATCTAAGCCGATGTTTGCAAATAAACTAAAATCGGGATCAGTGTGAGGGTTATTAAATCCCCCTATTACTTTCTATTCTTCTTCTTATTATTATTCTTCTTCTTCATATAATTTCCTCTCTTTTTGCTACCTTTTCTTCTCAAATTACAACTGCAATTTTAGAAATATATAAACTTTTTCTATAATAACCCCAACCATAATTTTTATAAATAAATTCTTTACTTCTTCTTCTTCTTTTTCCATTTTCCTTTTGTTCTGTTTGCTGACTATTTTCTTTTTTACTTAGAATATAATTATAATTTAAAAAATATATAAATATTTTATATATTAATAATAATAAAGAAAAAATTAAATAAATCCCACCATTATTTACAAAATTTAATCGAAAAACATTTTGTGGTTCTTTTTGAATAAAAACAATTTTAAATATGTATGTAAAATAAAAATAAATAAAAAAAAACTCAAATTATAAAGAAACTTAGGCTACTAAAACAAAGAATAATGCAACAATAAATATTTAAAATTTATATAAAATAAATATAAAGTTGTGATCGTTTAAAAACAAGAAAATAAATTTAAATTTTAATATAATTAGTATAAAAAAAAACAATATTAATTTTGTAGGCCAGCCCATTAACGAAATAATTTACGATTTATACATAAATAACGTCACTTTGTTTTAAAGGGTAAAAATCGTTAGAAGTTTTTGTGTTCATACGGCAACACCAGCAACTTAATTCGCTCTCCGGAATATTAAAATGAATGAATCTTATTTCTAGGCAACGAGTTTCTATTTTAGAAATTAGAAATTAGCAGTTAGAAATGAAACTGATTCCATCGTGTTCAAAAAGAAACTGCTGAGACCAGCCACCTTAATGAAAACGTAAGCAGATGTGGAGTCAAAATTATAGCCACTTGCTGTTAATGTTGTTTCGGCTGGTATCTGCTTCGCTGGCTCCACTTGATCATTCCGGCCGAAAACCGGTGTCTTCGCCTACTTGAAAAATGGCCCGTTCCAAAAACATTAAGGAAATAAAATAACGCGAGAAATACTTAAGAATATTCCATATACTAGTACTGGGTTGCCTTAACGGCGCCTGCCCCAAAAAAAACAGTCCTCGCAAGAGTTTGTGTGGTTTTTATCGTAAATTCACATCGTAAAAATAGTGACGCTGATTTTCTGCGATATTGGAGGCCATTTTTCAAAAATTTCACATACATCTACAAAATGGTCGAAAAGTTTCCAAAATTTGGAAAATCCATATAAAAAGAAAAAGTTAACGAAACTTTAAGGTAACACAAAAGCCAAAAAAAAGCAAACAAAACAAACCTGTTTCACGATGTATTATGCTGGTCTGAAGCAAAAAATAAAGTAAGAAATCGTATAAAAAATTATTTGTGCACCACAGATCTGTTCTGTTGCCTCTCCCAGAGTCTGCCCACCTTAAGGTCCGACATCGAAATGGAATAATGTTGTCATCAGCTGCGTGGCTGGGCGGGGACTTTATTTTGTGTCGAATTTATTAAAAAAAAACTTTTTAAGGTCCTGCTAAAATGTTTCCAATCGGTCGGTGTTTTAATGAAATTTTGTTCAAGTCAAAAAAATAGGAAAATAAAATATATAGCGGCACTCACGTCATTTATTGATACCTCGTTTTTGTATAACTCTTGTGCTTAAGCCACTTTTACAGGGGCTTTTCCAGTTTTCGATTTATCTGCAATTCGGTTCAAAAGTACCGACTTACAGACGGTGTATAATTTTTGTGAAACACAGTTTCATTCGACATTCGACATAACCTACAACAGTTGTTTTTGTGATGATGTTTTCTTTTCATATTTCGATTTTATGTTTTGTAGGCGGGCTCTGCGTTTTTGCAAAACGAAGTTCCTGAAACTGGTCTCAACAAGTAAAATTATTGCAATTTGCAGCATGATTTCAAAATAATAGCTGTCATAAACTTGGCAGCACAAGAACAGCTGATGTCAGGCATCATTATTCAAAGAAATTTGTTGGCAATTCAATTGAAAACGCCAAAGCGAATTGCGAATGAGTTGCCGTGTGAACACACCACTAATTTGTTACTTTCCCTTAAATCCATTTCAACTCGAATGGCATCTTTCAAACCCGTAGCAACTTAATAATAAAGTGGAAAAGAAAAACCCTTAAGGTTGATTAGACCACTCAACACATTATGCCAGTCACAAGAAATCGTAATTAACGCACAAACAAAAGTGTTATTGAGCAAATAAAAAGTAAAAAGTAAAAACGAAAATATTAATCTTAGTGTTAGTGTTAGTGTTAGTGTTCGAAAAACTGTCGACAGTGGTTTAAAAGCAAAGAATTTTGTATTTCAAATCAGCAATTAACAAAACAATATTACATGAATTTAATTAATATTAGTAAACACACACACACACACACGCACACACACACGCACACACACACACGCACACACACGATGCGCCAAACTGAATTATCATCACTCCCATTGAGAAAAGAAGTTTGATAAAATGATTTGTAAAGAAAAAAATCAAAACTCAAGGCAGCCAAAGAAATAAGACATAGACTAGAGTTAATTGGCTAGAGCTGGTAACTCCCTCTTCTTCAAACCAGGTTTCTTTAATTTACATCTACTTGAAATGCAGTATTTAAGGTTCCAGATAGCACTTGGGCGAGAATAAAAATGGGCACTGAGAAATTGGGCTTTGAAAACGACTCAAATCAGCTGAGAGAAAGATATCAGAGAGGCAAAGCTGGTAAACTTGATTCACATGACCTAACGGATGGCGGGCCAAGTCCCATGTGGCTAGCAAGATGAGAATGGCACATAAAACAGGATCCTTGCTCCATCTTTTCCGCCAGTAATTCCCTAGGTCGTGGAGGAAATCGAGACACCTGAGTTGACAGCGAGACAACTTTCTTTAGAATTTCGGTAGCCTGAAGTTCTACGGGAATGGCAGGCCTTAACCAGACTCGCCTTAAAATTCCCCCCGGCAATTAGACGTATAACAAAAACAATAATTTTACTCTTGAACTCATGCCAACCCGGCCGAAAAACGTTAAAAAAGTTAAATCACTTCCGCCATCTATTCCACCTTTTATGAAGTCGTTCTGAACAGGTGATTATGACAATCTTGACTGGGTATTATTGTCGTTCGTGACAATTGAACTCATTATTTAAGTGAACGCTTTCCGTTTAACAGAACAGATGCAATTTTCATGCTCTAGATTAGATTTCTCAAAACATAAAACCAGATTCATATAAATTTTATTAAAAAAAAAATGGATTGTCCCTTCTCGTTTCAACCACTTAAACAGGTGAGATTTTGGTAACTGAACGAAGTTTTTCGGCCACGAAAACGAATAACACAGCCCAACGGTAACTGACAGGGTCGTAGCTGGGGTAATAAAGCGCAGAAAATTGAGGAACATTCTATTTTGGAACTATGAACTTTCGGGCCAAGGGGGGAAATAGGTTTTTTTACGCATGCAGCTGGGTAGATAAAAGTAGGTAAAACTCACGGGGATTTTAGATTAAAAGTCAATAAACGCGAAAGGCGTTTAAAAGCTGTTCAAAATATCCGCAAATTCCAGGACCCGTAACACGTATTTTTTTTTTTTTTTTTGGTGAATTCGAAAATTCACAAAGTAAAAAGTTTTTAGATCAGTGCCTCGTTTTTGTATTTCGCGAATGGGGAGATAAAATGTAAAATAAACAAAAATTCATCGCTGCTCGATTTGTGTGCAAAAAGTTTGTCTTAACTTTAAGGCGAAACCGGGCACCGCTAGTTGCGTTTTTATTGCAATATTTCCACTGATCTAATGTCAAATTACAACGAAACGTCCAACTTGTCCAAATTAATTGCGAATACTGTTAAATGGAAAACATCAAACGGCGATAATTACGGCTGGACGCAACGATTGGCTGAATATGCTACGGTTTGATCGTTGAGAATTAAGGGCCGCAACTGATCCGTTCGGCGGCAGGAAACCGTAATTTAAGGTTCTACAGTGTAATCTGGTAGAAAAACAACTCGTTTTTCTTTGCGTATCGGTTAATCGTGATTACCTCTGTTATCCGGGACTACATACGTAGTTTTTGATGGCCTTGGACCAACTAAATGTATGATTACGATGAGTCAGAGGCGTGTAATCTCATGTGTTAAATTTACTTTAACTTGGAAGCTTCACAAATTAAAATTAATAAAGAAAATAGAAAAATTCACTCAAAATTGTTGCTTTATTTATCCGGGAAAACGCATTACTCAGAACGCATCTAGTTCCGACTTGCGGATAATCGAAGTCTCACTGTATATCGTTCGATTAGAGACGCTGCTTTTGTTCTCCCCAACGATTTAAGTTCCTGCATTTTTTTTTAATCTAAGAAATACATTTACACATATTAAAAAAAAGGTTGCCTACTTATTTGCCTCGCGGGGCTTTGAAATGAGAATTATTTTGACAATTCCTGCGGAAAATGTGTCACAGCTTTTCTCGCCCCTTTCCAATAATTCCCGCCTGTCAAATACACGGTAATAGTTGCGCCAGATATCCCACTTTTTGTTGAGAAATACAGAGATGAGCAGCTCGTCCATTTAACACATTTTCGTTGCTTAAATAACGACGGCATAGAATCATAATAAAATCAACTAGAATCATGTCAAATTGATGCTGCTTTGCGTTTTAAAAAAATCTCATTCACTTCAAAACAACTGGTTTTCGTTATCAGTTAATATTGCAAGTCCGGCGATTCAATGCAGACGCTATAGTATAAACTTGGTGCTAAAGTTCAAAGTAAAGGGGGGGTGCGAGGCTACAATTCTTGTTTATATTTACATCGTCACTCATTCAAGTGTGACTGGTTTCATGCGAAGAGCTCCGCGAAGCGACAAATACAGCAACGAGGTGTACAGGGCCATATTCTATTATCAATTGCCAATGAAAAACATAGAACCAAACGGCCGGGGCTGCTTTGAAGCATAAAACAACTTCGCTCCGCTCTCTTGCCATATTTTCCTTTAATTCCCCAAAACAGATCCCCAAACATGTTTCTTACCCGATTTTAGTGACAACGACTTAAACGTGTGTCATCTTTGTTGCGCCATCATTTCAAATACCGCGTTTTGGAACATTTTCATTTCACAATTTCAAAAATTATCCTGTTTTTTATAACAAAAAAAAAAAATAATAATAACAAATTTAAAACAATTTCTTTTCTACATTAAATAAATTAAAAATAGAAATAATAAATAAAATAAGGCTGACTTGTACATAAATTAAATAAATTTTGATTCAACTTTAAGATGAATAAAAAAGTAACTTTAATACATTAAATAGCAACAAAAACAACAACAAACAATAATAAAGAAACAAAACAAAAAACTAGAAAGTACTTTCCATAGATATTTACTCGTATTGAAATAATCAAAAAGTGTCTCTTGAAAATATAAAACCATAAGAAATTGTAATAGAGAATAGAATATTCACGAAAGTCAGTAAATTTAATTTTAAGTGAAGGTTAAACATAAGCAAACCCGATAAAACGAGCATACAACAAAAATATGACAGATATACGAGGGAGGTTGGAAAAATGCAAAAATTACATGACATAAGAAAACGCATTGAAGAGAATTTAACAGAATGTTGCCGTGATGTGACATATTGAAAAGAAATAGTAGTGAGTGAGTTGTTTTGGGCCGTTTGAATGGATTTTCGACTTCATGTATAAAATGTGCTTGAAGCGCTGAATATCCACTTTTTTTAACATTCTTTTTAACATTTCTAGCAAAACGGAACTTATTTAGCCTTAAAATTAGGTCTTTCGTTAATGAACTCCCTCTCTCTCTTTCTCTCTCTTTTCAATATTTATAATATGAAATACTCGTGTACTTTTCCTTTTTAATTTGTCAATTACTTCTTCTTGACACCAGTTTCCCCATTTTGCCAAATTAGCGAAAGAGAGAGCGCGAAGTGCTATAGGGCATGCTGAAGCCTGTTATAAGATGGAAGTTCTTATTCCTCGATTCCCATTCAACGTATTTGATGTTCTGCATTGACAGCAGCCAAATCTTATTGAAACTAGTTTCGTTCTTTGATGAGACGACAGAAAGATCCCGCAATGAAATAGAGTCTGAGCCGATGTTGTCATATGACAGAAGCTGCTGTTGCTGGAGCTTCAAATTTAGTGCGGAAAAAACTAAAAAAATTTGGAGCCGGAAAAATATATGATGTCGGAAACAATTTGAATTATAAAACATGTTGCCAGCTTCAAGAAATTTGTACTGCTTTTTCAACTTATTCGCAAATATTTCGCACAAACACGTTTGTAGGCCGTTTGACAGAATTTCGCACGAAATTTTCGACTCAATATCAGCCTTAAGGAGCTAAATTCATGTTGACGGTGAATGTAGCACCGAAAGCGGGGCAGCATATCGCTACATTTCCTTTATTTGTTTATTTTAATGTCTTCAAACTGGCCACTTCCATACAGAGTCGCTTTTGTTTTTGTTTAAGAATTACTATTTGCTAGACCCATTTTCGAAATTATGGTGGCAGTCGCTACTACGAATAACACTTTCTTCATTTCCTTCTAGTGCCTACCCTCGTACACAAAAGTAAATTCTGTTAAGCACAACAGAAACAAATAAAAAAGGTTTTCCAAATAATAAATGGACTTAATACAAGAAAGTCTAGTATATTTTATAGGTTTTACTTGTAGAGTAACGAATAATAAAAAGTAAATAAAAAAAAAAACACAACAAGAAGCAGAAAAAAATGGTCAGAAAAAACAAAAATCGAAACGAAAAATGGCGTTCAAATTGCAAAGAAAAAGCTGCTGAAATCATTTGCTAGAATTTTTAGCTTCTTTTTTTCATCATTTTTATTTCAAATTTTTTACTTTTTTGCAAAAATAATTTAATAAAATGCTAAAAGAGATTAATGCTTCCGTTTTGACATGATCAAATACATTTAGATTTAATTACAAAAAGAACAAAAACAATAAAAATTTATTGTCTCTTTTTTTGTACAGAAAAAAAAACATATTTTTGCCCTGTTGAATTTTGTAGTTAAAAAGAAAAAAGAAAAACGTTACGAAAACATCAATATAATTTTAAGGCTTAAATTAAATTAAATCTGTGTGGGTTATTATTATTGTTAGAAACGAAAGAAAAAAGAAAGACATACAACTATTTACATACATATATTATATTTTATTTACTTTTCATAATTGACAAAGTATCGATAAAGTTTTTGTTTCACCATTTGAAAATTCGTCAAAATGGCTGTTAATTTAAATTTAAATAAAATTGTAAAATTGAGAATTGAAGCAAATGCAAAAAAAAATTTAAATTTAAAACCAAATTTATGCTTAAACTATTATTAAAACGCAAACCGCTTATTTTAAAGCAAACACATCAAAATGTTGTTATATAATTGAATAAAATTAAAATAAAACTGATTTAAATATAAAAAAAAAAAAAAAAAATTTGTTTATTTCGCAGACACATTTGAGGGTAAGTCACAGCATCAACTTGTTATGCAATAAAATTTAACTTCCTCTGACTGCAATAGTCAGTCCAAAAAGTCAGGGCCACTGCAAATAAAATTATATTGTGCCGTTAGGAATTTGTAATCAAATTTTGTTATTTCGTTTGGCACAAAAAAGCCGCACCAAAGTTAAATATTCGTTTTGTCATATTTATTAATTAAAAATATTCAACACGAACTGCACTCATGCGCAGCAGGTTCCTATAGCGCTCAGGTGCAGCTCTTTTAATAGTTTTGCACAACATCCTTCTGCATTCCGCTTACGAGGCCAACAACGTGTCCTCGGCTGTAACATTCTGCCTAATTAATAACACAAGACATGCCACATAAATGCCTTCTGCGTTCATAATTTTGATTTTACAGCAATTAAATTTATATTCTTTGAGACTTTAACTCAACAATCATTTAATGGAAATATTTGATTTGATTTGATTTGCTCTGAACTGATGGAAAATATTATTGATTTCCTTCCATCTCTTCTCTTGTTTTAGGTACTTTCGAGAAAAATATGCAAACAAATATTTTCTTCAAGTATTTCATCAGTCTGGACACACCTCAAGTAATCCTGGAACATTTTTCTGAGCTCATAGGCCGCGTGTGTAACCCATTAATATTCATTTCATTGTACATATTGGCACTAGATTGCGCCGCTGTACATCGCAATAATGATAAGGATTTTGCACGGCACCAGGACTTAAAGGCGTATCGACCGCATGCAGGCTGGGCCCCCCAAGAAAACGAATAGATTTTCCGCACATACTCGCACCTTTTTGTTTTTCTTTTTGTTCCGTGTTAGATGTGTTAAATGTCTGGTATGCGGCTTCGAAGCCAAATTTATGCTTAATATTAATCCAGTGTTTTTTCCCCATAATCTCCTGCTGTTACTCACACCACACCGTTGAATTGGCTAAAGGAATGGGTGTAGTCCTGCCCTGCCTCCTTCAATACTACAATCCTTAATAAAGGGAAATTAAAAACTCTAAATTTATTACAGCTTCTGGTCGTACGCCAGCAGTCTGTCGTTTTTAAGTGAGAAATTAATAATTTTTATTGTCAACGATTAACTTTTACGTGACGCTTTTTTTTTTTGCCTGCGACGAGCGCTTGTAAGAGAATTTATGTGACGGCAGGCCATGAATTATTCACGCACAAATTAAATCACTTAAGCGAACACTTAAAAAACACTCACACCTGCAAATCAACATAAAAGGATACAAACACACAGACACACACACACACACACACACACACACACACACGCACGCATTATGATTTATTATTAAGTTTAAATCTCGAGAGCAAAACAAAAGTGTGTTCTTTACTTGTCCACCTTTTTGTGTGTTCAACGCCAATAATGAACATTTCTCCTATTGTTTGGGTATTTTTTTTTTTTTTTGCTTTTTATTCGAAAAGAAAACATTAATAAATCATTTGATATTTATTTAAAATAAATGTACACATTTATGCTCATAATGTTTATGCAACTGAATCAATACATTTCTTTATACGCAAAAGTACTGAATAAACACACCCACATTTGGACGCACGAATGCAGAACAACAGCCTGATGAAGAGTTCAGCCGTTGCGGGTGAGCTCGAAGGCGCAGCAATGCAATCAGCGTTGCCCAACATTTTCTTCCCGCATACATACGAGTATATTTCATAGATTGAAGTTTGCAAAATAAATTGTGCAAATTGTGATGTCACAGAAGGGGCGTGGTAACAATTCCTCGTTACTTGAACTGCCTTCACGTGGCAACTGGCTGCGTGGTCAATGTGAAACAACATAAATGAAGAATTTGGAATTGATGTTATGCCAGCAGCTGTCATGGCAGTGAACCAAATCCACTTGAGTGAACTGGGTGACGGTTCACTAGCGCCCCCTTGCAGGCTTGCAGGGCTGACGCAGGTGGCAATTTCTCATAATATGCTGCACGGCACAAATCATAAACCCCTTGCTAAAATGAGGCAAATCGCTCAGCCATTGCGCGTGAAACGCAAAACTCTCGAAGCTTAAACAATGTGATTGGAACACAATTGCGACGAACGGCGAATTCTCAAACGTGAAACACATTCGTGTGTATGGAAATGCACACAATCGTGGCGTTGGTCCGAACTCGTCACACTTCGCAAGAGTTCAAATTGATTTATTTCGAATTTTTTCAAAGGCGAACTAATTTATACAGCGACTATTTACCGGGGAATTCGTCGCAGTTGTTTTCCTGGCATTAAGATGTTATTACAATGACGGGAGAGCCGATCTTCCGCTCAGAGAATAAAAAATCTGTTTTTTTGCAAATAAAATAAATATATCAAAATAGAGATCGTACAGTGGCTCAATAAAGAAGTCGGCCAACCAAAACATGTACAGCCTGATTCTAAATATTGCCCGGCAAATGAGTTCTGGGGAAATTGATATTTCTCCAGAATAAAATTCTCCTATTCTTAATAAATGCACAGAATAATAATATGGGCGAGAGAATTTTAAGTGCTCGAAATCAGCTGTTTGTTCAGAAATTAAACGTGCAAAGCGAATATTTAATTAAAAGTGAAAAGTATGATAAATAAAATATTTATGACAGCTTCATTGCAGTGTTGATATTGGAAGAAGAAATTGCTGAGGGGCAGCAGCAGTATGATGTCTGTAGGCCACCTACATAAAAACACAGTTATTGGTATTTGCCTTGAGCCGCTCGAATACTTTTTGATAGCACTGTACCTAATAGGTCTTATACACTTTTAACATTTGTGTCCATAAATGTGTTATGCAGGAATAATTCTGTTTTTTAACTTCTTACACTCGGCAATACTTTTTGATGAGGGTCCAGAAGACTTTGAGGCTGCCCCCAAATTACGCAATATCTGCTTGTTCTTGTAATCTGCCCATTTGCCAACGTTGGTATCAATAAAGGAAAATATCTCCAAATTATATTCCTCCCAAAGGACAACAAGAAAAAGGAAATTCACAGATAAAATTTGTATCTGGTGCAAACGAGAATGGATGTTATTTGTAAATGTTCAGTAAATGAATATTAAATTTATTGTTTAAGAATCTGACATGCAAAAGGTGCCATTTTGGACTATTGATCTGCAGACAAACTTGCCATTGATTATTGCAAATTGTCAATAACAAAAGTTTTTCTCATGCAACTTCGACATCCAACTGCGACTAGAATGCAAAAGAGAATTCCTTAAATATGTTGTCAACTTCACCTGTTATAAATTGGCTTTAACTCTTGCGTGACCATATAAAGAAAATATGATAATACTTAAATAGACTTAAAAATTGAAATATTAATTAAGCAGAAAAAAAGCGAGCGGGCGAGCGGTTCTGTGTATAAAATTTTGTGATTTTAAAATGTTCAAATCATTTTGTTAGTTTTTCCACCATTCTGTTGACAATAAACGTCATAATAAATTAATTAAATAATTAAAAATCACAGCGAAAAACAAAGAAAGTATGGAATTTACAGAACACTAGAAACTCAAACGTGTGATTCGAAATCATGTGATTTTTTTGTATTTATTTCAAATTCTATAAAATAAAATTGTTATTAAAGAATGGGAACTTAATTTTCTTGCCAAGTAAAACCAAACATGGTCACATCGTGTATCGTTCGCTGGCGGAAATAATAGAAATATATGTATCTGCTGCAGGCTTTGCCACATATGGCGAATTATGGCCGATATCATGATTTTGTGTGTATCTTCAGGTGCACAAAAAAAAAGGCTTTTATTTTTACCACGAATATTTGCAGCCACAAATTGGTTGGCCGTCCCAGCTGTGTTTGGGCAGAGTGGTAGCTCTTGGTTCCAATAAGTCGGCACAACTTGCCGACCAACGTGCCAAGTAATCTATATATATATAACACGATTTGTTGGCAACTTTCTTGCCAGATGTGGGCCCCCTTGACATGCCTCGTTTGGGCGATTTAACGTCTCCGGATTAATTGTTATGGGTCTATGCTGATTTGTTGGTGTATGACGACCAACCAGCAGTTCGTGCAGCAGATCGGCCAGATTTATTGGGAGAAGTAGTAACAAACTGGAGTTATCGAATCGACCATGTAACTCGTAGCCACGGCGAACATATTAACAATGAATGCAATAAAACTGTCTATCAGATTACAACAACTCCATCTTATATTATAATGTTAAGCTGTTAAAAAAAAAAACACCCGTTGGCAGGGGATAGGCAACATTGGCTACACGTCGAATTTTTCCTAAGAAAAAAAAAAACACTGTTGCTCATCATTTTCCGGCGTTTTAAACAGAGTTCTTATTACGGTGAATTCGATTCCCAACAGGTGAAATTGAAAACACACATTATGAGAAATACATCTGTCAGAAGTTAATCACGTGTTACTCACATTCCCACCGACACATGTACGCACTTATACAAACACTTTTGTCTCATCACCAATCCTTGACACGTCACACCATCGCACAAACATGAACAAAATGGTAAGTTGTGGTTTTTTTAAGGTCATCAATCAATTCGCCCTGGTAATCACTCACTCATTCGCTGTGACCTGACAAAACTTCCGAACCACTCTCGTTGCCGTTTCTGTATCGCTTTAATCCACCTTAAAAGCCCAAATTTACACTCCCTCATATATCGCAGAAAATACAGGAAAGTCAGAAAAACACATAAATTATGTAAATCGCAACAAACATAATGAAAAACAAGAGCAAGATATGAAAAACAAAGTTTTTAAAATTAAAAACAACAACAACATGAACTATAATAATGGTTTTGCTCGCATAGAACCTGCAACATGAAGTGTTTTCATCAGAAACGCTAAATGGGATTCCGGTTTGCAGATTATTATTAAAGTAGTTTTCCAGTCGTAACCAGAGATACTTATTTATTACGCAGCGTTTGTTTTTGTTGTATTTTTTATTTACAATCCATTCGACAATTAAAATAACGAGCAAATTGTAGAACTCTCAAATAACGTAAATTGGGTTGCCATTAAAACTCAACGAAAATAAAAAACGAGACTTGAAATGCGTTTGGAGGCACTTGAATAGCGGTGCTCGCGCTCCGTCTTAAAGTACTGTTGTAGAGCTTGTAGATTTAGTATATCTGGATGGATTTAAAACTTGACAACAACAACAAAATGTGTATATTTTTTATTTATTAAATTAACAACCAAAAACAGTAGTAGATTTCGTAAACGTAGTATTTATAAGTACATTTATTTACAAGTATGAAACAGCTGACAGATTTGGCGCCACATTGTTTTAATTTTTTGCTGTGCTGTTAAAAAATAAATGTATATAAATATTTCTTAAAGTTAAAAAATGGAAAGTGCTAAACAAGTTATTAAGAGAAAATGTGAAAAAAGTTCCAATAAAAACTGGGCTGATGAGGAAGTGAAAAGGTTGATCGAATTGTTTTTAACGATTAACAAATAAATATGTACCTTCACACTTTATCATTTCAACAACTTCGATTTGATCAATTGCATTTTGAACTGAATGGTTAATAATTTTGTCTTTTGCGGTTTCTTTAGGCATTTTTTTAAGATTTTATTATACTAAAAATATCTAAATAAAAGTCAGCCGTTTCGGTTTGTTTACGCAGAAAGAATTTACGCAGAATAGAACTTAAATAAGAGCTTAAAATAGTGCAATATTTAAAAGTATTTTGATTATGATACAAAGAGTGAGAGCCGCTAATATTTTGCGGGTTTTCCTTGTAGGTGAGTTTCCATTTTAAAGATCCGCGCTTGGCATTATGTTCGACACACGTATAACATGACGCGATTATCGGCCGCATTCGTTTATTGTGGCAAGAGTTCGAATGGGTTAATTTTCAAGGCCTCTGCCCCACAAATCCATCCGACTGAATTTAAGCAATGGCTTCGCTCATGTTGACTTTATTGTCTTTGGGTGATTGCTGCTACGAGATCAGGAAAACCCAACACGAAAAAGGCTAATAGGATCACCCAACACGTTGGTGATGACCAATTTATATATGTATGTACCCTCTACCTCGAATGTTGATGTGTGGCAAGCCGCAACCGAATGTTCACCAGGTTCATGTCGTTCAATCTGAACTAGCAAAGAAAAAATTAGTTATCAACAGTCTGTAGCGCTCGCCGTTGGTGGTTATTTCTAATGATATCGCCGGTCTTCATCTTTTTGTAGATGCCTTGCAGGATTTTGCCTCAGTGTATTTCATTTTAAGGACAGGGAGCTCCTCATTTAGCATGACATCCAAAGCTCTAGGAACTTCTTATATGACTTCGGTTGTGTAGGTTCTTGCAGGTATTGAGGTGAGGTGCCAATCTGGGTAAAACGTTTTGCGGCGTTTTTAAGCCTAAAGACGCTAGAAGGCCAGTTTGCTGATGATAGAGGCTTATCGCCATATTTTCTGGGACCCCAATGTCCCCGAGATATTTTTGCCATGCACCAGATTCCGGCGAGTCTGGTCAAGAACTGAAGTAGGGCTATCACTCACTCAACCGATTCTAAATATCACAAGATGTTGCCATCTGCCCGTGTCTGATACACCACGGAGGGTTGGTGGTGAAGCATTGAAGTAGAGTTGGGCCGCCATCATACTCGTATTAGTTCGTAATGGCAGGTGCTGAAATAAATCACGTTCATTATTATATTATCAAGCATTTTCACCTGTGAAACTTGTGTAAGCTGGCGTCGTTCCTTAAAAACATCAATTTTGTTCGTGGCGATAGCCATCGGCTTTGCCTTAAAATGGGCGGAACACTTCAACAAAACCTAAGTTTGTTTTAACGTTTGGATGGGCTGCTGGCTCGCTCAGTGATTGTGCCAGCAACAAGCTGAAGGTTAAACAATAAGTTAGAAATATGGCGGTCACAGGATGCCAATACCTGCCCGGGCCAATTGAAAACCCCTTGCAATCTTGAGCCCTCAAACTTTATATATTATATTTCGCTTACTTTAAACTTTTCTTTAATTTATTGTATCTAGATAGAAGTCGTCGTCGGCAAAGCAAAAATCATTAAATTGCTCTCTACGACAAATGGCGGAGCCGTAGCCCCAATGTTTGCTCTTCCAACGAACTTATTCCTTCAGCTGATTTCTGATTTAACAATTAATTGTTGCATAAATAAATATTGTCCACAAACAATTAAGAGAAACACAAAATGTGACACAAACTCTTCTTGTCATCTTGTTTGAAACAAATAAACAAACAACCAGACACTACAGATTAAGCCCAAGTTGTCCAGATATTGAATTGTGCTCATGGTTCTTGTAAGGTCTGCGTCGGAACACTTAAAAAAATACAATGGCAGCCATTGTACGGCTCTCAATGGTGAAGTGTTGCAAGCAGCTCAGCTTCTCGCTTACAATTCATAGATGGATGAAGCGATTCTATGTGCATCTATATTTTTGCTTCTTTTCTTCGTTGCAATTATCAGTGACAAGCAGGTCACCACAGAAATGAAAGAAAATGAAAAAAGAACCAAAAGTGCAGGAAAAAAATAATAGCCTCGAAAAATATTTTTATACTCATGTATTTTTCTGGTGAAAAGAAATCCTTAGAAAATGGCATAAAAAAAGACTGTTTTGCAGGCATGTTGACATGTTGTGTGAGTGTGTGTGTGTGTGTGTGTGTGTGTGTGTTTGTACAAGCACAGGTACCCAGTGGTAAAAGTATAATGGCCTTAGTTTAGGAGCGCCCTTAGGCATTTGGTGAACAGTTGCGTGATCTCTCCAATATCTTAGCAATCAAAAGTTTAAATAAGAGACTTGAGTAAAAAAGTTGCCTGGCGTAAAAAACGTAAAAATGAAGACAACAAAAAGGATCCAAATCTTTATTATAATCTATTAATAATTAGAAATTATATCACAAGCAAATTAATTTATAAAACATTTATATAAACAAAAAAGGTGCTTCATTGTAGGGGGTGTCTGGTGGCAAATTTATATTTTTAAATACGATTATTTCAAAAAGCAGTAAACGGTGCGGAGGGAGGGTGGTGCCGTTGAAATTATCGATTGAGCGGATTTGACAATCACGATGTTGCAGTGGGCGAGTGAGCATTGCGCGTTCGCTGTGGAGACAGTTTTTAAGTGTAATGATTCTTAGGAAAGTGCTCGCCGACAATTTTGTTCAAAGTTCGGTATTCGGCGAATACGTGATGGACCGAGTGTAAATTTAATTCTATCGTGGGTGTAGAGATTCTGCGCAATTGCTTCGGCTATGACTGTCGCACGGCCAGGGCCCAAGGACTAGCGCAAACATTGAACTGTTTGGTGTGCCTTATCCAGGCATGAGATAATTGGACCATTTTTTTCGAAATAGATAAATTCTTTTCAAATAAAATAATTAAAAAACTTGATATCTCGATAACCTTTACTTTTCTTAAATAACATTAAGATGGGATATATTTTAAAAAGGAGAAACATTTTTAGTGTAAATTTTTACTATTTTTCTGCAAAAAATTTGACATTTCTACAGGATGGGCCAAACGTCAAGCCGTGGCTTAAACACTTTATAAACTTTTTGCTTTAATTATTTAGAAAGTGGAATATTTTTATGCTACTGTAGTTTTCGCTTAGGAGCTGTGGCATACATTCCCCCACATACAACTCTGTACTCGTAAGCAACAGTGTGTTTTGACAACTGTCAAGACAACAGCGTGGGTATAGAGATGTCATTACGAACCTGTAGCCTGAACGCGCCTTTTCGCCATCTTTAATATTTGTGAAGAGATTGGCTAGGAAGTTGGCAGAACCGCCACAGCGCCAAACTGTCATATTCACTTGCAGATTTTTTCAAATTATTTCTTCCAAGATCCATTTCGCTTTAAGTCCATCTTTGCTTAAAAGCTACAATTTTTTTGCACGCGTTTCCAATAGTTTATGCAAAAAAATTCGCTTACAGTCTACCCTGGTTTTTATATATATATATTTTAACAAACTGGCAACATTTACCTTTCTGGCAACTTTTATAAATTTGAAATTTTGGTTAATTCGTAAAAGTTGAAAAATTGAGCGTCGAAAAAAAATTCAAATTAATAAAAGACTACGAACCAGATGCCATGAAATGAGCACAACTGACCTCTAAATATAAAGTGGACAAGTCCACAGTTTGTAAAATAAAAGAAGTGTCCAATTGAAATTCCAAAACTTTTTTTATATAAAAGCCTTTAACATTTCGCAATTTATATTGTATTTCATAAAGAATCCCTGAAATTGATATTTATTTTGTATTTTTGATTTAGTCATTAAAAAGAATTAAAATGAATCTCACACTTTAAATTTCTGAAGCAGTGAAATTTTTTTAACTCTTTGTTTTTATTATAAGTTTTTAAAGCATTTGACTTGATTAATAATAAAGATTTTTGTTTTGACTATTTATTGAAATTAAATCAATATTTTGATGTGTTTAAATTATTAATTAACTTTTATTTCATTTTAAAGGAGTAGTTTTATTGAAGACAATAGTTCTTATATCGTGCAAAATGTGGATTATAATGGGATTCACTGACTTAGAAAATATATCGGTTATAGTGGTATAGCAGTGGACTATAAGCGAAAAGTAAAGTATAAAGTCGCTTAATTGACCCGAAGTTTCAGTATTTGCCACAACATCTTTGTAACTGCCGAGCTGCAACAAAGTTCAGGGATTGTCGCGTTATTTCACATATTCCAGCTCCCCCATTAAATCGTAAAGAAAATAGTCGACTGCTGACAAATTGCGGCGAACGCCCTAGAACACTATTCGCTCTCTAAAATTCTATAAAACCAGCCCTTCACTGATTATATTGGCCGTATTTTTCATATTTAGTAGATAAATTCTGTATAATTAAAGATTCTTAAAGCGGTTTTTTATTAAAGAAAAGGAAGATGTTTTCGTAAATTTTCATTTTTTATTCTTCAAAAATAATTTTTGTTGGTTTTCAAAACGGATAAAAATGATGGGCTCTTCCTTTCCGTTTTAATTGAAATAAAGACAAATGCTTAGTTTTAAGAGGATATGAAAAGGCCAATTCTAATCGTTTGTGCTTGTCACAACACGTGTTGTGGTGGTTTCAAATCGTTACAGCCATTTTTCAGCCACTTGTTTTGGACTTTGAGTTCCTGGAAGGCAATTTTAAGCGTTTTGCTTGCCTGTAAATCATAAATATATGTGGACTTGAATTGTGCCATTGCAGAAGAAAGTAATAGTTAAATAATTATTTTTTAATGTTTAAGGAAAAGTCACATGACGCCATGTAACTAAATTTCTCAACAGAAAAACCGTTCCAAAAACGGAATAAAAAGCTGAAGAATTTTTTTAAGGGATTTCCAGTATAATTATTAATATAATTTTAAAACTTTTTATAGAAATAATAGAAAATAAAAAATTTACGAGGTTAAGAGCAGACTTTTCCTTCATAAAAAATGTAAAAGTTGGAGCAAAAATCATCGGAGGTCAGGGGATAAAATCATCAAATCTGATAGACGTGAATGTCAGTCGCCTCTGACTAATGATCATGTTGTTCAGTTTTTGGTCACAAATCAATGGATCAGAGGTGAGACGTGTTCGCACTTTCGACATCTGCAGGTTGGCTGGCGACAGAAGTTAAAAAAATACCTAAATTTACTTTTATTGGGAGACTTTTTTAAACGAAAACTTAGCAAATTTTCCACCTGAGTGGACTGTAAATGGTCGGTCAGTAACTATTTTATATCATTTGCTGGGTGTTGTAATAAACTGCGAACTTTTTTCTTCATACAGCTGTCAATAGTCTAAAACAAGAAATAATGTGAAATGAGTCTTAGAACTTTCGCAATTAAATCATGTTTCTGACAATTTTGGCTTCCTGTGCATTTTCACCGCTGGGTATGGCTGTGCACACGAACTTGTTGTGGTTCCACTGCCAATATTTAAAAATCTCTTAGAGACACGCTTATTATTCGACAGTTCCACATGTCTGCACCAATACTTTAACACAGATCCAGACGTGCGAACATCAGAGCGACTCATTGGCAGGATATTTAAATTTGTTGTTGTTGTTATACTTTCAAATGAAAAAGTTCTTTGCGTTTTATGGAGACTATTAAAATTTAGTGATGGCATATGTTTTCACTATTCAGCGGGTTCAACTTCAGATCAAAATCAAATTTCACTAAAACCCGCTTAAGATTTTGTTTTTTATTCAAAATTTGGGAAATTTCACTTAACAACTATTTTATTTCCTCAAGATAATAATTTTTATTTATAAAATTATAAGAAAATATCATCTTAATTTTTAACAATTTATTGAGCGAACAATATCATATGAGTTGGTCTCTGCCCTCTGCCTCTGCCTCCGACTGTTGTCAAACGAGTTGCGGCAGCATAAACAAACTTTTCGACCTACAGAAGTTTGACTCAGAAATTCAACTGGAATCGAATTCGTGGCTCGTTTAGGGGACAGCAACTGACAACAAAATGTGTATTATGAATGGCAACTTTTGCCAGTTGCCCAGAACTTATCGAAAGATAGCGAAACACTGTGGGATAAATAAAAAATTAAAATGATTTCATCAATTGAATTGTTTTCTCATGACGAAGAAGAAAATATGAAAACGATAAAATTCGATCGGAACGCAGTTAAGAGACAACTCGAATCTTTCCTGAATTAGAGTGTCGAATTGCTGCCTGGTTTGCAAATCTGAAATCCATAATAATTAATTTCTTATGCTTAAAAGTGAATTAACTGTAACCACTTTTTCATCTACCAACAAATTTGCTTCAAAAACTCACACGGCAACCAAAAACTGCCAACTGAGGTTGCCAGCTTTAGTAGCCAGTTGTTGTCTGTAATACCCATTTTTGGCCACTGGCAACGCCACTCGAGTTCGGTTGCTATCGATAATCGAGCCACTCATATTTTTGATTCGATTCTTTATTCGAGCCTAATTATAAATTATTTGTTTATTAACCATTATTATATGTTTGTAGTGATTCTGTTCGTCGCGCATGTGCCGACTTGAATAAAGGTTGCCACACTATTAACATATTCGAAAGTAACGACTTGCGGCAGAGAAATCTTTTCTTATATATTTTGTTTGTTTAGTCCGTAAGAATGTAAAAATCTGTTGATCTAATAAATAAATGTAAAATGGTGGGGGTAACGAAGACAATTTGTAATTATGGAATACTATTTTTCCAGCTGTCTCTTTGGTTCAGCTTTACACGACCAATGCCTTTGCAACGGAAGTAACTGCGTTGTAAGCACGAATTTCCGCAGGTGATGTGGGAGGCAAATCAGTCGAACAGTGCAAGTGAAACACACAATTCTGAAGGACGAAACAACAACAATAAATCTAATCGCACTTATGCTAGAAACAAATACCAGCTTAACGCACCGAATTTGGCTGAAAATTACGAATTCGTCGGTACAAATTTGCCACTAAAATTCGTCATTGTTTGTTCGCAATTGTTGGCTGACAGAGTAACCATCCTAAATAAATACAATCCGGCAAATGCAAACAATTTTTATAGTTATTCTGTATGTTTATTTAAAAAGCTGTAGAAAAAGTTGATGAAATAATATATTAATAATTATCAGATATTTTTTATGTCTTGATGAATAAGAAATTGGATAAATGGGGCAGCGACCGAGCCTATTTCGTATTCGTGTCGTGAAGAATATGGAAATGAAACTGTTGCAGATTTCGGCTGATATGGCGATGTCTGGATCAGCAGTCATTTGCTGAAACTCACATTTAGCAAACTTGCGCTTTGAAGGCAAAAAGTTGCTGCGCTGGCAATCGCTATCACAAAAAATTTTCCTATCTGAACCCGCAAGCAAAAAGTGACTTCTACCTGAACTTCGCTTCAACCAGTAGAAATGGAAGCGCACAAATAAAATTTAATATGTTTTTATTTATTGGCTTTTAAAAAATTATATTATTTCGGTCGATTTTAAACAAAAACTTTCCCATCTACGAATGTACTCCTTTTATGGCGATTTCCGACTGCCAGCTGTTCTTGTTTCTGTTCGAAAGTTGCCAGACTCTTACACACATCCATAGATAGTAAAGAAAAGGCGGGATTTACAGCACAAAATATGAAAATATGAGATTTGCGCTCTTGAAGAAATAAGCGATTCGAAGACTGATTGTTTCAGCTCCTGGGCGCGAGTGAATTTTGATTTGCGATATTTTTGAACACAACTATGGGCGATCAAAAATTCAGTTTTCGTCCCAGTTGGGTTCTTAGCACTAAGAAATACGACCAATTACGATCACGCGACAACGTATTTGTTTTTTTAATTTCTGTACCTGCACACAATTTTAATTTAAAAACTTTTTTTGTGCATCCTTTTAATGTCGATACGATTATTTTCATATATAAATCTCTTTACTAAATGTACTCGTGAGGCCAATTTTTTTTTGTTGGTCTCTTGTCAAAAAGAAAAACAAACACCACAACAACTCGGTTCAGTTTTTGCTTTATTCTATTTTCAACGACCCGCAGATGTTGTCCTTAATTTTGCCATTTTTAAAAATACATTAAAATGTTGGTACTGTTTTGAAAGCATTTTCAAGGATAACGGTATTCTTCAGTCTTACTCTCGCATTTCTCAAAAATCGAAACTCATTCATACAGAGAGATAGAGAGAGAGAGGGAGAGAGAGGGAGGGAGAGAGCGCGAGAAAAGTGTTTTGTTTGTTTGAACAGTGTAACAGTTGAGACGCCTTTTGCAATATTTGCCTTCAAATTATTAAAAATATTGAATTTCATAAACGAGAAGTCGGCGTCTAAAACGTGTCTCCCAAAAAGTTCTCAACGAAAATGAAGATTTTACAATTTAAGTACGATACGATTTTATTTGCATAAATTTCAGGAAAATTTCACTTCAGTTGAAATTTGAATTTAAATACGAGTACAAACAAAAACAAACCACTTTATGAGTTGCTCTGTCAATAACTTGTTCGAAAAGTGCCGGAAAGGGGTTGGCACTTTCGCTGCAATGGGCGTTCATAGTTAATGAATTTGATGGCATTTTTTCTGCCAGTGTACGTGTTTGTTTATTCAAGTTGTTTTGGGTGTTGATGTAGTTTTCAGTGTTCAACCTTTTGTTCATTTATATTCATGACTTTGGGTTAAATTTAGACGCAAAGAGAAAATGTGGCTGAATTTAAAGCCATTTAAAATTCATTTTAATTTTTATGAATATGGCCGTTTTGAAGGCCGGCTTGGAAAAACATCATATAAATGTTTAATGAGTCACAAAGGATATTAGTTTAACAGCCATAAAATTGTGTTTTAGTTTTATCTTTTTTATATTTGTATTTAACTGACAAAAAGTTGTAATTTGTGCCGCCACTTATTTGTGTTCTTTTCAAAGGACTGAAGAAATGTTTTTGCACACAGGAATTATTGTAATTCCTATAATTCTCTAGTGGTTGAACTATTAAACGTTATGAATGAGGACCCCAAAAGCTCAGTTTTGTTTTATTTGTTTTGATAATTTGATTTAAAGTAAAAATATTTCTTAAATAAATTGGAATTCATATATTCCATTTCTTTACATTGAGTGCTTTCGTGCGTCCTGTGAAATATTATAGGAACAGTGAACGCCAACTCAACACTCCTATAGAATGGAAAACGGATAAATAGGAAATTTATTTATTATGTTAAACTTATTGGTATTTTCTTTAAATGCTAAATAAACAGAAATATAAGAACACTTTCCTCTTTGTGTTTTTTTATATATTACAATAATAATAAAAGAATTTAAAAAATAGTTTTACCAGCACAAATTTAATATTTTCTTCGTGAAACTGGCCGCCATTTGATTATACAGCCCTTGTATTTGTTGCCAAAGCTCAGGAACACTTTCGCCTTCACGATATTTCAACTAAATTCCATATATATTCTCCACGTGTTTTAAGTCGGCGGATTGTGCCGTCCAATCTAGTACATTGATTTTGTTTTCTGTGAACCATTTCACCAACTAAATTTTGGCGAATGCTTCAGACTATCCTGTTGCACCGTCAGTCTGGGTGACGTTTTCTCTCACTACACTACAGAAGCAAAAAAAGCCAAAACTTTTATAAAATGACACAAATCTGCTGCTGGCAGATGGTGTGGCTGCTAATAACTGATACAGCGACCGCGAAACTCCTGCATAGTCCCCCCTGCAAGTAAATTAGGGAAATGTTTCTTTCTCAATACAGAAAGGCACATTGTGGCTGTAGAGCAGAAATTATTGGCCAAAAATTACCTCGAAATCCTGTTCACCATTTTTTTTCTTACCGTTTTACATAAGAATTAAGGCTGAGCTTTGCAGCAGGTCAGTGGAAATTATAGCGGCACAGCCACTAAAACACTCTGTTATGGTTAATGCAGTTTAATCGATCAAAAGAGCTCTAGCGCGCAGCGTCACTATAAGTTGATTGTTAAGCGTTAAGTTTATTTCTAATCCCTTAAACTGAAATACATATTTTTGGCCAGTTTTACAAAAATGAAATCAATATCGTTTATGAGCCTTAAACATTTTGTTGATTAGAACACAATTTATTCGTTGAATAAATTTGCATAAAACAAAAGCAAATTCCAAAACCTGATACCTACAAAAATGCTCCTATTCGAAAGGAAAATTATTAAAGAAATCGTTGCCTTCCCTTCTATTCACAGAGTATTATTCGATTCAGTGAATATCAAGGACTTAAGTGAATGGTTCCTTTTGTTTCTGTATGTCAAGCGGAAATTATGGGAAAGGAAAAAAAACAGTTTTTGGCCCGTTTGAATATTACAACAAATTAACAAGGAATTATTATGATCTTTGACTTAAAATTAGATAAATTGAACAAAACAAAAATTAATATTTTATGACAGACAAAATGTTACGTAAACCGGAAACCGGCTGTGGCAACACATGAACGTAAAGAGGTAGCGACGCATTGTTTTAAAAACATAAAAATTTATGAAGCAAAAAAGTTGGTGAGCCTCCTCCGAAAAGTACATATTTGTACCAAGAATGAGGCTGGATAACGAAACGCCAGCAAGTCCTTAGCAGGCCACATATGCCCAACAACAACAAACTTTAATATGCGGCAGAAACAACGCGATATAATTCACATTTGCCGTAGTTGTTTGTGTGTATTAATTTCCAGATGAAAAAAAGTTATTTTTCAGCCGAACCACATTTAAAGCGAACCGCTCAACAGTGATGGATATTTCTATCAAAAAAATTTCAAAAAATTTTAAATTAAATTATTTTACTGGCGAACTATAAAACTATTTTCTCGGTCACAATAAATTTCAAACCAGGACCAAAATTTAACACAGTTCTACAATTCGTGCTTACCTTAAATTAGTGCCCCGACAGTCCTTGGGTTTTAGGTTCGACTACTACCAGAGACTGCGGCTGTTTCTGCAGACAAATAAAACTTTATTGAAGTTTTTGTTAGACATTTTTGGGCTTCTTCTTCTTCAGCTGAAATATGCTCCGCAACTACTCGGAGCTTCAGCTTTAACACACAAACTGAATTTTATCCTTAAGCCGCGTAAACAAAAAAATAATGTAAATAATAAAAAACAGCTGTCTTCGAAAATCGATGCTGCCACATATTAGTTTTTTTTTTTGTTGACTCTAAGTTTGTGATTGGAGGAATTTTTTCTCGAGAAATGTATTTTCCTTAGCAATGAAATTCGCTGAGAATATTCATGATTGGCTTGATAATTTGCATCAACACAATTTTTACTCTTTGGTAAATATTTTTCTAGAATAAAACTCTCAGAACATGCATGAACTTGCACGAACTAGTAGAAGAAAAAAACTATTTTAGAAATTTATGAAAAGAAAAGCACAAAAAATTTTGAAACGTAATCAAATTCCGCACAAAAAAAAATTATAATGATACATTCTTCTTCTTCTTTATTTTTGGTGCTACAGTCCGGGGTGAACCAACAAACTTTTCCAGCTGGCCAGCAGCCTCCAATTTCGCACAGCAAGTTGGCTGAGGTGCCATCTTGTAGGCGATGTTCAGGAGACTTCTTCCTCGGTAGTTGGCGTAGTTGAAGGCATCTCCTTTTTTTGTGGCTCGGGCAAACGATTCTGAGATTCCACTCGTCGGGCTTGCTTTCCTTCGAACCATACCTTACAGATTAGCTGGTGCATGCGCCCCACCAGATCATCTCCAGCTGCTTTAAACAGTTCCGTCGCTCCAGCAGCCGTGCTGGTTCACGCTTAAATGCTTGTCGCTTTAAGGCGCAAAATTTGCCAGCACTGAGAAAAATCGCACACATAAATCTATAGAACAATTTAAAGTAATTTATGTTAAAAATTCGGCAAATAATGAATTGGAAAATATGAAAGAAGCAAAAATTTTAAATAATCAAAAGAAAAATTTAAGAAATAATTATTTCGTATTTATAAACATTTTATGTAAATTTTCCTTTCTACTCGTACTTTATGAAACTTAAATAAAAGCTTAAATTTTAAGTTTAAAGCACGTCTGGATCTTTGCATTTCAAAACAAAGTATTTGTTGAAGGGAGGAGGGCCCGATCAAAAGCCTTAATTCGATACCAATCAAGCATTCGCAACTTTCTCTATTTCGCATTCATTGTAATTGTGCAGCTTCAATTAAACGACATCGGGTTACTGTAAACACTTGTGTGGTTATCCTGAACAACATCTTATGTTCAAATTTGTACCTTTCGGCCAAATTGTTGTTGTTGTATTTTAAATTACTAAAATGTTGTTAGAAATATGAACAACAGACTGTGTAATTGGTTTACGTCAGTTACCAGCCTTGTGGCCTGATCTGACAGTGAATCAACTCCGTTGAAGTGAACTAGTCCAACGCCGCATTTGGCTCGGAAAGCTCAGACCGATAGCAACTTCTCATTCCTTCTGCTTTGCAAATCGTCAGACAGATAAGGGAGGACAAGGCTAGTTGGTAGCCTGAAACCCCTAAAGCTCATCATTACATAAACAGAGCCTGTAGCAAGGCCACAGCAGCGCGAGGACAAGGATCACGAAACTTAAAACAACAACACAACTTTTACGAAACATGTATGTGTCAACACTAATCAAGTAAAGGTTTTTCCAATTGGCGCTTCTGGATGTTGGCAGGCTGGGCCGCCAGATTGTCTGCCGAGTCTGCTGTTTATTATTCAGTTAGTGATGCCACAGTGCCATGATAAGTTAGACGATTGAGCAGCCGGTCCCAACGACAAAACTTTATTACCAAAATGAGGGTGCGTTAGAGCAAACTTTACGTTGCGTTAATTTTACTGTAGAGGCGTGGCCGGGACGTAGACGACTCTTTTACGTTTGGTGGCCAACTTCAACATGAACGGTTCGGGAAACAATACACCCAAACCATGTCAAAGGAACGGGATCCAACACAGTCCCCGTCAAATATGACACCTACAGCCTCCATGGACTTGCGTTGCCACATTGTACAATTTTGAGATCACTAACGGTCACAGATAACGGACTCCATGCTGCATATTCGGCATGAACAACTTGAGCATATGATTATCTCTCGCAGGACTGACGCGAATCGAACACCAAGATAGAGTGATTTGAGCCCACTAGAGGTTTTTCGACGGATCGCAGTTCTATGGCAATAAGATTCAATCTATCGGGGATCTTGAAGCCAAACGAGGCTGTTGCTCAAACTCAGCCATATCTGTACGGCAGAGTTGGGAGTTATGGCAAATCCGTGCCATCGCACCAGGTCGAGACGGACTTTTGAGCAATAATATATATATATATATATAACGGGTCTTTCAAATGAACAAAGAAACAACTTTTCTCAATATCTGACAGACAACTTATTTGATTCTAGCCGCTCTTTTTGAGACTCCCTTCCTGTTGACAAACAGGGACGTGTCACTTAAATACATACGCTGTTTTAATAAATGGTTTTTTTATTACTTATAGCAAATCATGGTCACTTGTCACGTGTTTGTAGTTTCTGCGTGAACGATTAGTTTTGCTCACCCTTCAGCACTCGTACTCGTACATTCACATGAATTGTTTGGCTGTCAAAACAACAATTTCTATGTTCATAATATATTTCAAAAGCAGCTGTTTCTGCTCTTCGGGTAAATATCATTTCCTGACATATGCTGTTATTCATGACAACCACAAATATTTCGGTTTCAGTTCATCTGAAATTAAATTCATTTCCACAGCCATTTTAAAGCAGACCACACAAAAACACCTGCCAGCAACTGGCCAAGAAATGCGCTGCAAACCCACTGGGTCGGCAAGTGATTCGTGAAAGCGAAACTATAACTGAATTGGTTTTATTATGTAAAACTTTTTAAATACGTTCGCTTTTTGCTCATTGGATTGTAGGCTGTAAGTGAAATAAACTTTCATTTGTTTTCCGCTTGGCTCTTCTCGCACTTTCTCTGCTTTGCCAAACTCGAGAAAACTTTTTCTCGGTTCATTAGTTCTCTGGGCTATAGTGAGTTTTATTCTCTATAAATAATTGCATTTATATATTTTAAATTGACTTCATTCTTGTCGGCTGTTCGACTCAATTTAATAACGAATGTACGAATTTCTAGCTGAATAAGGAATAAAAATTGTTGACAAATTTAAGACAGAATATCAAACAGTTCTGTTTGGAAAATTCGTAAAGGGTTTTTCAGTAAGAGCTGGCAAGTGTGGCAATAAAACAAGATAAAATATATTAAGCAAAGTCTTGTTGCCTTCATGCATTAAAAATCAACATCGTTAAAAAGTTTACGACGGCGTTTTATCGTGTCCCAAATCCCAGCTGGCCACGAATCTGGTGTCCAATTCACGTCCCGCCCGGGTAGCAGGTTTTGCCCTGGGCGCATATCAAACCACACACTCTGCTTTTAGGGTTCTAGGCTGTTCATGCTTCATTTCGATTACATGCTCTTCTGCAGCCTTCAGCAAAGGTCAATTGCCAGAACGGGGACCTACAAGTAGCTGCGTCTTGCCTATACCTGTCTGGGAATTTACTGGTAGAAGAGATTAGACAGCCCGGGCTCTCGAGCAAAGGGTTTGTATTATGTGCCGTGACCCTATTTTTTACGAGGTTGTAGTTGCCACCTGTGTGTGTCTTGCAAGCTACATGGGGGCGTTTGTGATTCCTCGATCAGGTCACTCCACTGGGGTAGATAAATTCCACAATCTGTCCCATTCACGTCTTCTCTGCGAAAGACGACTATACACTCAATTCGTTCCTGCAGAATGTACATCGAGGTGACGGCTGCGTGTCATGTAGCGCTGCCCTTCAAGTACATATCGTGCCATTTGGCCCACACGAAATCGGTTATTGTCATTGTATACGTTTCGGCTTGTATACCTTCTCGAACCCTCGTACTCTGCTTTCGGCGCTCAGATGGGGAAGATGGTGTTCGTTTGTGGAGGCAAATAAAACTGCAAAAAGAAAAAATTCCGTACGACTTCGGTTATGCAGGGTCTAACGTAACCACCATCAAAACAGTATTTGGCAGAATAGGGACCAGCTTTTAGCCGGGATGCCTGGAAAGACAGACCCTGGTGTTGTTCACTTGATTGAAATGTTCTGGTTATCGGTAAAACCTAAAGACGGAGGAAGGGGCTCTGGCAACTGGTGTGAGATAGTTGTGGAATGTATCCAAAAATCTGTTTATTCATTAGAACTGTATGGTCTAATTAAAGGCTGAGGTTCATTATAAATTTTAGGTTAACCACTCGTGGCGCGGCGACTTCCTCTGCTGGTCAGGGAATCACTGGCAGTAGGGATTGTGATATGTGCCAATTTTCTCATAATACAGACTGTTGGCGCCTAAGTGTGTCCAGAAAGTGCTGATAGCCATAGCAACTGCCTTATCAATGTCGTTTTGTGGAAGAGTATGGAGCAATGACGCTACCGGCCCAAAGCCCTGCACAAATCGCAACTTTTTGTGCACGCGTTGCCACCTGACGAACCCATTCCAACACTAATCCCAATACTAACCTCTTATGATTTAGACATACTGCTCAGTCGTGGAACTTGGCATCGCAAACGAAACAACACGGCGCTCACAGGCCACCAACATCTACACGCTCCTATTTAAAACACCTTCTACCAACACCAACAATTTTTTTCCCAGTTCTAAAATTTTAAGTGTAAAGTTTTCGTTTGCTAAAGGATTTCGGTTTTTGTTAAAATAATTAAAAATTTGTTTGCTTTCCAAATTCTTGCACAAGTTGCTCGTCATTGAAACGTTAAATCATCCTCATCCTCATCCTCATCCTCATCCTCATCCTCATCATCATAATTATTTTTAATTTAGAAAAGTGTTTGTTACACTGTTTTTGGCAACGTTTCAACATTTTATCTGCCCTATTTTTTTTTTTGCAGATTTTTTTCTTTTCCCAACAAAAACAAACGAATTCTTGCCAGTTCAGGCATTTTGCACCAGAATCTGCTGCAGAGATAAAAAATTATGAATAGGACTTCTGACAGCTCGAGTTTGTAGGAGCACAAACAACGTCCATTAGACGAAAGATATTTATTTTAAATTAAATTTAATGGAGTACAAAATTACAAAATATTCTACACGGTTTTAGCATTTAATTTTATAGCAACTAATGATATGCCAGCAATATATCGCTACCTGAATATAGAATAAGGCCGTAGCTCGTTTTTTCTCAAATCGAGTTTTTTGTAAATTTCGAAAGATGAGGATTTTGTGATCCGACTAAAAATAACAAAAATATAAGCAGCGGCTACACAACTTTAATATTTATTAAGTTTTTTCCCGCTCCTGAAAAGTTAGGAAAACGTTACTCAGGGCCTTTCTATATTTTTAAATAAGAAAGGCTGAAGAATTAATTAAAATACAAAGAAATACAAAATGAGAAACTTTTGTGCAGAGAAGGTTTTACAGGCATCATTTTTCCACACAAAGATTTACGCAAAGAAATCAAAGGACTCATTCAAAAAAAAAACAAAAAACAATAGACAATAAAAGAATAGTAAAGAGAAGAGCAGAGATTAGAAGAGACGATTTGCAAGGAAAATTTTTCCATAGAAAGATTTACGCAAAATTGGAAATGGTTTTCGGTTTTTAAGAAAATGTGCAAAGAATGAAAGCAAGAATAAAAAAGAGACGACAACAGAAGGGTGGGGAAGAGATGAGAGGAAAAACAAACAAAAGGAATCACTTCTGTAAAAAAATATTGTTCAAACAATTGAAAATTGTTCACTGAAAAAATTCTTCAATAAACAAATTTTCACTCCTAAAATTTGACTCGTTTGACGACGGAAAACATTTTTGGTGGTGACACTTTTTTTCGGTTAAATTTTTGTTGATGAAACTTTTCTGTTATACGATACGTTTTCACTCATAAAATTTGTCTATTAAAAAATTTCACTGATGGAATTTTTCTGTAAGAAAAATGTTCAATAATATGTTTTTAATTTATTCGAAAAAGTACCAAAACTTTGTTTCTACCCATTTAAGTTTACAAAAATCTAAAAGTGCCAAACATTTAACCGCCCGTTTGTGGAATAATTTCAAACTCAATGTTTATATGGAAGAATTACGACACAATTTTATGAGTGATATCAGATGTATATAGTTTTAGTTGGCTACAACCATCTGGGCGCTATTGCCTTTCTAGTGAGACCTGCTTGTGACACAGCGGCACGATAGTTTCAGAGCCTACAGTGGACGTGGCCAGATATTAAAATTTGTCGGACTTTGAACGTACATATTCATACCCCTGGGAGCAGGACCTACCTTGATGTATTTCAAACTGCACACTCTGTTTTCCATAGTATAGAGAAGAAGGGTGCCCTCCGTTGACATGGCCATTAAAATTCTGAAAAGTGCCTTTATAACTTCAGTTGTACAGATGACTCCGTGACTTTCAACAAAAGGAAATTGGCCGAGCGGGGACATACGTGCCCCTGGCATGCCCTGCTGTGTTTTCCTAGACCCACATGTCGCCTAGATGCTGTGGCCTTGCAACAGATCCCTTTTATTGGTAAGAACGAGATGGTGAGGAGTTTTCAGGTAAATCAGGTTAAGTCTTGATGTTCCTTTGAGATTTCGTGTTTCTAACTCATGTATCTTGACTCCTTACCCTGCAGGGTAATACTGGCCGCCGAGATTAGTTAGCCGTAGTTCTGCAATAAGAGGTTTGTGACCTGCGTCACTTTTTGTATATTACAAGAACCTGGAAAGCTGCAAAGGGTGAGCCGTTTCACCATGAAATCTGTCGATCATCAAATTAGGCCGTCGTGGCAGGGTGCAATTTCAGAATCGGTCCCTACTCTCCAATTAGAGCAGCCAACGGAAATATATTTTAAATGGAAGAATCACAAAACAGAATTTGTCCGGTGACAGTTTTACTGTTGCGATCACATGTGAATATAAATTCAAAATTATATAAAACAAATTTTGTATTTAATACAATTTCTCAAATTGGACTTTTTATTTCCTTAATAAAATAAATGCTTTCAGCATTATTTGGCTTTCGAATTATCGTGACGCAGTCCTTTTCAGTTACATCTTCTATTCAACTGTATTTAACTGCTTATCAAAATTGCATAAATGGCAAAAAAAAGTTGCTCTGCAGCATTCAGGACCTCAAGGAACGCTGGATTTAACTCTTATTTTCATTAAATAAATAAAACTTTCTTTTGAACAAACTCCTTAAGGTAAATAAGTATGAAGTAGCCCTTTGACTCCTTTGTGAAATTAATGCAATTAAGTGAGTACTTATTAACACAGTTTTTCATTCAGAAAAGTTCACTTCAAGTTGACACAAGTTGCAGCAACAACAGTTTAGTTTCCTTAACGGTATCAATTGCCAAGAATCTGGAGCAAATTTTTTTGTTTGCGTTCAACAAAGAAATTTAACGGATATAATTAAAATAGTCGTACATTTGAAAAATTCCTGCATTTTATATCGCAACGAATTAGCACGACATGTTTAGCAAGAAAAGCTAATTTTTTCTTTCCTGTTCTCGGGCTTATCCTCTGCCTGCCTGAATAACTGGCTGCCTGATAAAATGAGTTGTGCATAAATGTTGCAGAGCCATGGAATTAAGAAAAGTTTTTCTCTGAATGTCGTCGGGTCTGAGGGAAAAGGGAGAAGAATAAATAGCAAACAAATATGTTGCATCAGGACTGTTTGGTTGCTGAAGCCACTTTGGAGCGTCATCATGATTGTACGCCGAACTTGTTAACAGTGTTTTTTTTTCTTCTTGGCAACTTTTTATTGTTTTTCCCATTTGTTTTCTGCAACTTCTTGGGCCAAGAATAAGAAAACAGTTGTTCAGCGGCGACATATGAGTACGATTACATGAACACCGAAACGACGTTGACCACAAAACTGTTTGTTTTTTGGTAATTCAAAAAAAAAACAAAGAGAAAACAAAGATAATAAAACTTTCTTGGCTTAAACAGGCGCCGATCAAAATTTGGTACAATGGCCGGCCTGTTTTACGATATTATATTCAAAACCAGTAATTCTTACGATTTTCTTCATTATAATTTACTGCGAGAAAAATTGGCGAAATTAACGAAACAAAACAAATAAAACTAATCAAAGTTATGGCAATATTTGGCTATTTCATCAGTTCTTAAGGATGATTTGCAATCAACATTGGAATCTTGCATTTATATAGGAAAAATTTCCGCACAATCGTTTGATTGCAATATAGAAATTGTGCAATCACTTAATTTCAATACAGAAATTTTGCAATACAATAATATTGCCGTCATTTTATTGTTCATAGAAATTTTGCGATCATTTGATTGCAACACAGAAATATTCCAGTCATTTGATTGCAGTACACATATTTTGCATTCAGTAGATTTGAACAAAGAAATTTCCCAATGATTTAATTGCAATATAAACATTTTGCAATCATTTGATTTCTCATAAAAATTTTGCAATCATTTGATTGCAGCACATAAATTTTCCAATCATTTGATTTGTCATAGAAATTTTGCAGTCATTTAATTTCAATACAGAAACATTGCAATACAATAATATTGCAGTCATTTGATTGCAGCACAGAAACGTTGCAGTTATTTGATTGCAGCCTTCATATTGGCTTGCAAAGTAATCGCAGATGGCAATTTAATGTGATACGTTAGATGCGGATACAGGACAAGACTCCCGCTCGAGAGTTCGGTCTATCTAATACTTTCTGCCAATAGTTGCCTGGACAATGAAGGAGGTCGAGGCAAGGGAACATCATACCTTAAACAGGCTCGCCTGAAAATTTCCCATCATCCAGTTCTTACGAATAACAGAAATCTGTTGCAAGACAAAACCACCTCGAGTACATTTATACTTCTCATTAAGAATTATCAAGGCCTTTTCCAACTTTAGCCTTAAACTACATAGAGAACTTTCAACCAGTGATTGGTCCTCTATCAAGACATCCTGGCGGCTTGCTGGTCTCCTTTCTGCCGAAGTCATAAAGGAGCTTCACATAGTTTTGGTTACCGGTACAACCGAGCAATCCCTTCCAATCTATACCCCAGAAAGCAGAGTAACAAAACATTATAGACAGCTGGAAAACATACAAAAATAGCACTTTTATTTTATACAATACAAAAAATTCAAAGTTTTGTGGTAGACAAAAACAAGTTCTTAAAAGTTTTTGCGAATTTAGACATCCGCTGCCAACTTTTTGCCATAATTTTAGTATCGAAATTATGTCATAATAATCTATCCAGTTTTGTCATATAAGATTTTTGCAATATTAATAACAACAACAACCTGTGCTGTTTTGAAAACATTAATAGACAAAGAAATAAAATTTGTCTCAGTTTGCACACGAAAATTCTTGTAGTATTTTGTCCTTGGGGCAATATTTCACAGCGCCGCTGCCTCTCTGTGAGCCACCAACCGTCCACCTCATCCTAGAAAGTGCCGAAGTTGTTTCTCAATAAGAAAATAAATAATTAAACATATATTCCCTGCGACTATTTCCATTCGAGCATAATAATCCTCTAATGAATGTCTTTATGAAATAAACAGCCAAGAGGCGAAGCGAAGTGAAAGCAAAAAACGAACTTAAAAAAGTGAACGGATTCACAAGTGCTTTAATCGGTCATGTACTTCGGGCTCATGTTCATATTGTGGGACTTTTCTAGTGACTTTAACCAATAAATTATTGTATGAATTTCCTGTCAGAGCCTTAAAACGTTGTTGTATGATTTATGTGGTTGCGGCGCTGTTTTTTATTTCTTGTTTTTTTTTGTTGCAACAATGTAGCATGGTTTTTGCTTGCTAGTGTTGTTGTTGGTCTTGGCGGTGTCGTTTGTAAATAATGACCCGAAATGTTTGCAAAATCTTCCATGATAAAATATTAAACAAAAAGCAGAACAAAAAACGCAAAAGAAAAGGATCAAACATAAAAAGAAATCTTATTCAAGGTCTGTTGTTTCCTGAAAGCCAGTAATAAAAATGTTTGTACATTTTTTCTTACTGCTTGCATTATAACCCAAATGGCCATGTAGTGTCACAAATGTAGCCAATCCAGGCCGATTTCTTATACCAAATGGTATTTGGGTTAATCAGGGCAACGATTGGCCATCAAACTTGTAAGACACAAAAGAAGTTTTTGAATTTTTCAGCCACTAAAACGTTTTGCATGGACGCAAACTATAAAGGACTTAAGACAAAACTGGCCCACAAAACACTTTTTAGGCATTACAAAAGAAAAGCTGTTGTCTAGTTGTGTTTAAAACAAGAATGAGATGAAAAGAAAGAGATGAAGAAGATGAAGAGATAAAGAAAGATATGAAACAAATAAAGATAGAATGTTTTAGCTACGAATAGTTGCTTTGCAATTGGGTTTTACTACATGAATGGCTCACTGGGCAAATCGATTAACTCCGTAAAACAAATAATTGAGAAAAATGAGAAAGCAGCCAAGTTTTGGATTCGAATTGATGATGTCGATGTCGATGTCGATTACGGCCGATGTATTTTGTTTCTAGCGCCAGCCTGTAGATATACGATGGTGGATAACATGGAAGGCGTGGAATGCATTTCCATTTATAAAAAGTGGTCCAACTATCATCCACGATGTTAATTGTGACTCAAACTGAGTGTTGCCAAATGTGCAGATTTATCTGCATTTTTTGAATTTTTTTGTTTTAAAAATTAGTTTTTAAGCAAATTGTGCAGATTTTGTCGGTTTCGACCCATAGTTTTTTGAATAAACTCGCTACCTTAAAATTTTTATTACAGTCATTTCCGGTTAATTACATACTACAAAAAAAAAGTCGCATTTATAATTTCTTAAGGAAAAAACTCCTCTTAATTGAGTCCAGTTTAAATGCGCTATCCCTTAATTGACTCTCAGAATTACACCAGTTGTCTGAAGTCGTTGGAAATGTCATTTGCAAATTCCCTGAAACAGAACATAATTTTCATGGCCAAATAAAAGTTTTTGTGAACTTTCAAAATCATTTATTCTTATATATTTTGTAATGTTTGTTCGTTTTATTGATTGTGGTGCTCAATTATGAGGGTTTTGCTTAATTGAGTCAATGGCTCAATTAAAAGAGCATTGGGTAAACGATTTTACGCTCAATAGTTCCAAAAATCATGCATTTTTTAAACTCAATTTTTGAAACAGTGGTGAGCAGGAGCTTTTATTACATCCTTGTTGGCAACACTGATTAAATGCAAAGAGTTCTGCTTTCCTACATTTAGTCTAATTTTATGGTGTGAAATATAAATCATAAAATACTTTCTTTTAAGCTGTTGCGCAGCTCTTTTTGCTTTTCGTTTACTTGTGTATGTTCATATTTATAATATATATATTTATATTATATGTATAAAGCAAAATTTAGCTTTAATTAGGCTTAATTTATGTGCAGTTTTTTCACTTGAGCAGCAGATTTTTTTATTCCAAATTTACAAGTTTTTTACAAAGAACAGAATTATGGCAACGCTGGTCACTACCTTCACACGTCAAGTTTTTTGCCCAGCTTAATTTGACCTTTCTTTGTTTCAGTGTTTTACAAATTCAACCTTGGAGCGGTACACAATTGAGCGGCGCGTTAAGATTGTTCAAGCTTTTTACGAAAATGGGCGTTCAAGTCAATATGCACTTCATGAAACAATATTTTGCGTGAGAAATTCAATGGCCGTGTTGTGTCATGTGATTTGACACCGTTGGAGATATTTAAAAGAAAAAGGCAACGTCAATAAGCCCAGAACAGTGCAACAGCCAAACGATGAGATAATTCGGCACATTAACGACATTAAAACTCATATAATTCTCAAAGTCATGGAGAACACGGACCATCGACTAGAGGTATGCCACCAAAGGCGTGGCCAGCACTTGGCCGATATTTCGTTTCACACATAATTGTCATAGATCCTTCAATCATAAGGGAAACTATTCAGATAATTCTCGGAAAACCTTTTGTTCCATTTACAATTAAAATCGTACGTTTTGTTGGGACCCCCTCTTATAACCATTTCTTTGTACTCGTATCGTATCTGTCTGACTAAAGGACTCTTTGGATTTGGCTGGTGAAGAAATTTATTAATCCAAAATTAGTTTGAAATTTGTGTTTTATTACAGAAAAAGTAATTTATAAACATTTTAATTACAAAGTGATTTAACTAAATTATGGAGTTAATCAGTTTGGCTGCTGAAATAAATTGTTTATTACTCAATGGCTGAAAACATTTTGTCACTTGGCGAGGTCGATTTTTATGTTTAGAGATTTCTATTCTGAATAGCAAAATTGGCGTCTAACAAGTATTTTGATTTTAATATTTCGCAAAATTCAAAAAGTCGAGTTAATGGTTTTTGGCATTGTAGCCATTCATATATAGGGTTAATTGTTGATGCGTCCGAATTTACTCAAAACAGCTGTCAAAATGTCAAAATGTCAAAAATGTTCGATAAAAAGCTGCAAGCATCAAAAAATATCTAAAAAATATTTGCTTAAAAGCGACATTTCGAGCTTCAAACACCACAAACAACAAACACAAGGCGTTTACACAAATTCCACACAAACACATACACACACACACACACGAGTTATATATTACCTAACAGTTTCTTTACTTTTATTACAATTGGATTAATCTCAATTATGAACTCCCAATTTTAATGTTTTCTCTATTCTCTAAAGTAAATATTGCAGCTGCATCATTATTTAATTCTTATATTTTGTTGTTACTATTTTAGTTTTTAAGTAACGGTTATATTTTAAGAGTTCGTTATGTCGCTTAGTTTAAGAATTAAAGAAAGAATAAAAATCAGTCTTTGAAAGATGATCAACGTGTAAAGTTGGAATCTTTGAATGATGCTCATCGTGTTAAGTTGGAATCTTTGAAAGATGATCAACGTATTAAGTTGGAGTCTTTCAAAGATGATCAACGTGTTAAGTTGAAGTCTTAAAAATAAAGTGCTCATTTTATTTAATGTTTGTGCAAAGATAAAATGTTTGGTACATCAAACATTTTATTTGTGCAACATGAAGAAAAAACATAACTCACGTACTCTTACCAAAAAAAATATAATGAATTATAACAAAAACCCAAAAAAAAAAAAAAAACAAACGAAAAGAAAGCAAAATAAGACAATAAAAAAGACAGGGTTGTTAATTTTTCGGTTCTATTCGTTCGCGTGTATCGTTTTTTCAACTTAGCGATTTTTTTTCTAAATATGGTGATGCATCACCTGCTAAAAAAAAGGTGAAAAATTTTTTTGCATACAGAAACAATGTTTATACAATTCTTTAGATATATCCAAAAATGATTAAATAAAGATTAGGCCTTGCGCATGATTTACCGTTTGATGACGCTTTGGTCTCCTCGCAAAGGCTACCAAGTCTGTATCATATGAGAAATTTATAATTTCTTACAAAAAATGTATGTATTTTGTATTTGTTGGCAGCCCTGTAATTAATTTACTCAGAGAGTTCTAGAAAAAAGTATTTCATCGGTGCTTAATAAACAACGAATTTCGTGTCATATTTTATAATAAATGCATATAAATAATATTAAAATAATTAAAATTATATGAAAAGTGTTTAAATTTGGTTGTTTAAAAGCTGCAAAACTAAGAAAAAAAAACAAAATAAAGTGAAGAAATAAGAAGAAGAGCAAATATGAAATGTGCAGTGGGCAGATGCAAACAAAGTAGCAGCAAAAAAAAAACAAGTGAGAAATTATGCTAAAACCTAATATTTTGCGTATTTTTAATAAAACGTTTGTGTTTTCAAAAAGCTAAATCGTTTTACAATTTTCCAAAAGATGAAGCTCGAAGGAAGTTATGGGTAATATTTTGCAAAAGAGTGAAGCCCGTAAATGTGGATAAAGAAAAAATGTGTGCTTTACATTTCAAGCAAGAGGATTTTGAAAGATATTGAAGACATGCTATTCACTACTTTGCATGATGTTGAAACATTATATTTTGAAAACTATATTTTATTTGCAGCAATAGTGAAATATTATAATAAAAGTAATGAAAATCTATATATGGAATCTTATAAAGAATTTGTTTGCTTTCAAAAAATTTAGTTAGAAAAATAACAATTTGTCCCACTGTCATGTTTTTACACAAACATAACACCCCTATTCTGCGTTTCGATTAAGTCTCCGCATTCAGTTCCGTTGCAACCGAAAATTGGTATTCTGCAGAAAAACGGAATCGAAAGAAAAAGAAGAAGAACAGGGTATGTTTAAATTAGCTTCTTTGCTGTGAAACGTGTGAAATAGAAACAGTAAAAATAAACAATTTTGTAAACATTTTAATAAAAAGTCAAATTCAGTCCACTAAAAAGTAATAAATAAAATTAATAAACAAATAAAAACGCTAATTCCGCTGGTATTTGTTACCAGACCCGTCAACTGAATAACTTTTTCCTCAAGTGGGCTAATACGCTGTAAGCGGCATGAAACTCCTTCGGTGCTCATCATTTCTTTTTTGTTTGTTGACAGCTTCCGTTTGATGTAGCTTTTCCAGTCAATCCAAACCTATAAATTTATATTAATTTCTGCAATAATTATACGCAAACCATACCTACTTTTTTCCATGCACTGGCATTTTTTGTTGGAGGACTTAGTGCATTGATGATTCCTGCCACTTCCTCCCGGAACGCTACTACTTCTTCCTTTGAAAGTTGATGGTAGCCAATTTTTCATACTGCTCTGGTGTTGTTGTTTTTGACCTGTAATACACAAGAAAACATCAGATTCGGGTACAAAAATTAGAAAAACAAAAAAATTAATTTAATTAAATAAATTAATTAAAAATAATTTTAAGTGTTTTCTAATCGTTTCTGAACATTTTATCTCATTTTCTACTTACATTTTTTCAATTTTAAACTTTTTAACTAAAAAACACAAATAAAGAAAACCCCTCCGTTAACAAAAAAACAACTGAGAAAAACGGAGCTCCGTTCGTAATGCATAATACATACAATCGAAAGAAACTGAGCGGAATCGAAACGCAGAATACCAAAGCTGCCAAACGGAGAAATTTACGATCCGAGTCGAAACGCAGAATAGCCCCCAATAGTGCTGTAGCTGAATTTTATTAGCCAATGGGAACACAGCTTGAGTGAAGTCAGTGTTCCAATATGCGCAGAAATGTTTTTTTATGGCTGCGTGATGGCGTAATCTTTATTTAATCATTCTTGGAAATATCTATATCTATCTCTATCTCTTGCAGGCACTGCCTGTTTCACTCTTTCAATCTTTGATTTAAAAAAAAGTTGAAAGAAAAACAAGTGCCGTTCCGGTTTAAGAAAGAATATAGTGGAAATATTGCTGTAACTACTTTCTACCCGTAGATAAGAAATGCTCAATGTAGACCTGCACCCCCTGTTGCATCAAGGGGTTTCGCGGGTGCTAAACTAGTCATCAGTCAAAAAGTTCAACTATTTTGGGCCCCTTCAGCACCAGCATTACGTAATTATGTGCTTCTGTATCTTCCGCGGTGCTGTTCGAGATGGGTACAAAAGTTTGTTAGCCAGTGTTATCACATTCGCTTCGAGGTGAGAAAAAGTATTTTGTAATATTGTTGTGATAATAATACAATGTTAACAATATATGAGCGCATATTTCAGCTTGTTTCTCTTCTAACAATTCTATTATTATCGCTAAAGTAAATAATATGATTGAATGACTGTAATAACAGTGATCCAAAAACGTAACACACATAATTCGTATCAGAAGCTGCCTGACTTGAGTACCATAAATAGAATGTTTGCATAATAATTATAATATGGCCGCTATCAACAATATTTCTATGCTGGCCATTACAATGACTGTCCCTAATAAATCAATGTTTTTTGTTATCGATTTCAGTTTCCTTTTCAAGGTGATTGTTTGTTGTAAGAAAATGTATTAATAAGCAATAAGTTTTGCTGGACGACTATTCTTACAAATAATATGATTAAGCGCACCTATAACATATATCACAATCATAGTATTGTCAACAGCATAATAACAGTGTGTTTTATGACATTAACATGATTATAAACAATAATATCATTTCATATCAAATGTCATGTTGTTGCTTACAAACATGTGATATTGTTGTCAACAATCATGTAATTCAAAAACAATATGTTGCCCATAAAATATCATCATTCTATTTAAGCAAAGTTTTCAATTAAAAACATGGTGGTTTTTTACTCGTGGACAATTTTGTTGAAGTCATGGCTGACTGGTACATTTCAGCATGTCCGTCTGTTCCTTTGTGCCCTTGAGATTTTTTTTGTTTCTTTGAAAATATTATCACACTTATTTGGGTGTATGTAGTCCATATATTGGAAAGAACTGGCAGTCAATTCCTAAGAATAAATGCCTTTTAAGTTGTCTTCTTTCGAACTCTGAATAAAATTACTTTTAAGGAGAGTTTGAAAACTTGCAAACGTTTAAGAAAGTGTTTCCAGGAAAGGGACGTGTCAACGTTGAATAGACGCCGTAGCAAAATAGAGACAAAATGAATACAAACTAAATATAAAACCTTTTACCTTTTTGGGGTGGGAACTGTGTTGGAGGCAACATCGATCTATTGGAAATCAATTCCAAACATGTTTTTTTTTCAAATGCAGCTCCCGAAGATGATATTTCTAATTACAAACTTGATAATCCGGATTATTGATTGCAGACTCTAATCCGGACTATCAAACTATCCGGTCTACTGAATAAAAATTTTAAACCATTGTTTTTGCATTAAAAATGCCTTTTAAAACACATATCGAATGATGTATTATATTTATTAATCATTTAAATAAAAACATGTGCACACAGCATATATTTCATTTATAGTATGAACATTTTATAAAAAAGTAATAACAAATTTCCACAAAGTCATGAAAATAACAATAAAAATCCTACTGCTAATTATTTTGCTTGGCAAAATAGTCATTCACTTTTATTTGTCGAAAACTGTTCAAACTTTTTTCCGCAACTCGTAAAGCACTAATATTTTTAAAGCGTCGACATGATTTTCTCCTGACTATTTTATTGCCATGCACATCCGCATCCTTATTTTTTATAACTTCCAAAGGTGTTATGTTTTCGTTCCCCTCATTTGCTCTGATAAAGATAGTTTATCAGATAAAGTTTTGTGTGGACGCTTTATTGAAGGCATCTAGCGCAAACACTGTACTTCAAAAGAATTAATAGGAAGAAAAAAAGTTTTTGCACATAAATATGAGGGTACATTTCTATGTTTTAGAAAGAAAACATGGAACTGCGCAGCGAAATAATTTGTTTTTCATTTATTAAATGTTATGAACTTCCTTATTTTGCTTTAATCATTATAAAATTAACTCTGTTTAATAATTTCGGTTTTTTTTTTATTACTTATTTTTATGTTTATTTTTATCTTTAAAATTGACCGACTTTTTTTTCCTCTATGAAAAATTTATTGAAAAAAACCCTTGTACCAGCGATCATTTTTAGGCAGTTCTCCTGGCGTATGAGTGATATTTAGCGGCAAATTTCCGTATCAATATTAATCATACGACCCGCTAGAGACAAGACCTAAGATTTGTATAGAGTAATAGAAACTGGTTTTCGAACTATTTGAGCAACCAAAAGAAATTTAGTGTTACCCGCTTTTTAAACCCGGTTTTCAAGATGTAAACGTTTTCCACTATTCGACAAACCGGTTTTTTTTTGTATCGAATATTCTTTTTAGGGTGTTCTGTTCTTGTTTGTTTTGTTCATATTTTGTTGCAATTTACATTCAAAAAATAAATCGGCAAAACTTTCAAAACGAATTATATATGTAAGTTTTTAAACAAAATCATAAAAATTTCCAAATTATTTTGTAGAAGTTTAACAGCAACATTAAAAGTTGTAGCAACAAAATGTAATCAGGAATTTAACAAATTGATTTAATAACTCGAAATTGTGTTCAAATAATTGTTAAATATTTTTAACTAATTTAATAAAGAAATGGTTTTTAAAAACTGAAATATTAATATGAATAGACTACAGCATTTTTCCCCGGTCTTAAAAAAGTTACAGAAAATTTAAGATAAACACAATTTGATATTTTTGAAGTGAGAAATTCTTAGTTTTTTTTATGGGGTAACGAAATATGAGTAATTATGAATAATATACATAATTCTGCCAAATAAATGGGAAAAAAATTTAAAAAGTATAAGAATGAAACGAAATATTAGTAGTCGATTGTTTGAAAGAAATCAGAATGTAGAAGGCAAATATATTTCTCACCTCCACAGATCTTTCACCACTGTTCAGTCTTATGACTTATCTTCAAAACACTGCTGACCTGGCATTGCCTATAACTTCAGATTTCTTTCAAACACGTTATTGGATTGCTTTAAACCAAATCACTTTTTAACTTCGTTCGTAATGCTTTTAAAAATCCTTAAAAATTTGTTGTTAATTAATTCAAAAATGGAAGTTTATTTCCAGATACCATTAATTAAAGTTGAAAGCGATGTTGTCTTATTCCACGACTCACCATCGTCATTACATGAAGAAGACATCAAAAAAAATGTTGCTTCTACGCTCTTCTTAAGTAACAATGAATTGTGTTTCCCAGACCTGAGAGAAAAAAAGGCAATAAAATCATCTAGTTGCAGTTGAAGGCGGTATGATTGCGTTGACAGCTCTTGGACTAAAAAGAGAATATTTGAAAAAAAATCTCAACTACTGAAGCAGAATTTTTTCGACTGGGTGATTTTTTTTTTGCTTTAAAAAATCCTATATAACAAACATTGTGTGCTGCTGTCACAGGCTACGAGCAAGACTGATCTTTGACTCCCGTCAGTACCCGTAGTGTTGCCTTAATCTGATAATGGTTCACTTAATGTTTGATCTTATATAATAAAATTCTTCAAAAGGAAATATTTACAATATGAACTTGTACTTGTGCCAAAACGCATCAGATAAAAGTTCAGATTAAACAGAACAAATTACTTAAAATTATTTTGTATATTCCACCAATAGACTTCACGCCCCTTGAAAATATAACTGAAAAGCTAAAGAACTGATCTGGTTCTTCTGAATATGGGTTGCTGCTACATCCATCTATATCATTAAGAAAAAGGTCCTTGCACCTTAACTACCAAATTAAATGCTGCTTTTGTATCCATAGTGATTAATTACTGTAAGTCTTACAATTGTAATAAATATTTAATTTATTGTATTATTTATAATACTATTACTGCTCTTTGGAATTAATATAAAGTATATGATATATATTATAGATGTGAGAATGGCCAAGTCTTTAAAAATTTACTGTATGTAAATAAAAAATAACAACAGAATGATAATTACGAACTTGGAAAAAGTTATTTTTAAGTATAACAAAATCTAGTATTTCTTTGCACAACAATATATTGACTAAGAAACGGCTGTATTTTAAAGTTTAAATTGTAAATTTAAAAACAAAGTCTGTTGGTGAAATATCTATTATTGCAGCCAGAAATGAAAACTTTAAATGAATCAGCAACGAGAACTAATCTGAAAATTTGGCGCATTTTTAACTACTCAAAGCACTAAGAGCGTTACAAGCACAATCAAGCTGGCAACGCTGCAATTGGTTTAGTGGTCCTCCGTGGCGCATACTTGGCATGGGCAACAGTTATCTCCATCAAATATCACTCATACGCCATCAAATAGAAACTCAAATCAGAGTTACCTTTTGAAAGTTAACAAGAGGCGAACGCAAATGTAAATAAAATAAAAAATTAAAAAATGTCCGTAAATTGTTATTGAACGAATCCGTTCTTGTTTGTTTAAAATAATATTATAATATTATGCTGTCCGAATTTACTAAACTCTAGTTGTTCTTTCCTGTTTTTGATATTTTAAATTTAAAATTAATTTCTTTATCTTTTTAGGATACCTTGTGGCGATCCCAGTCGCTACTGATGTGATTGTAGCATTTGCTGTGTTCTCTATTTATGAATCCACTCTATTGCCATATAACGTTCTCGCTAAGGAAAGAAATCTGTCTGCCCAAGATTTACCACATGGAACATTAACACCGTCTGTGAATAGTACTTGGGACTATGCCTTGATAAACGACAAACTGCGAACATCATAATACTTATACTAAAAAAATGTAATGGGTTTTAGGTCCGAAATTCGAACTAAGTTTAAAAATAAGCTGGTTCTCTACAAGGCTGTACTAAAACCGCTGTGGACATACGGAGTCAAACTATGGGGAACAGCTATTGTACAAATTCAATTATCAAAAATTTTACAGAAATACTAGTCCAAAACTCGTCGTTTTATTATTCAGGCGCCATGAACTTATAATAAATTCCGCCATATATAATGATCTCAAAATCCATAAAAGATTTTAGTTCTAGATACGTGGAAAGACTGTGAGATGGGACAGCAGAAGTGCACAGACTAAAAAGATAAAATGTTCTTGATTTGGCATTCGGGTACGATTGGATTTAGTTGCAATAATTAACATCTGTATATATGTACATAAATGTCTAAATGCCGACATTTTTAAGCATAATTTTTATGAATATTTTACTTTACTCTAAATATGTATGTAAATTTTTAAATAAAGAATATGCCAAAAAAAAATAAACTGATTTGGAGACCGTTCATGAGATTTATTTCACATCCGATAAGTCGCAATTAGATCGGTTTTGTAGGTTTTTGCTATTCAAAATGTTGTTCTAAGAATCCAGATTAGCTTTTGGCTAGAACTTCACTGGCATTAGCCAAGTGCCATTTATAAAGCTGTTCCACGGCACAAATATTCTCTTCATTTTATTTCTGACTCGTTTATGGACAGGAGTTGAGTCACAGTTGTGTTGCCGAGTGACAAAATCCTTTCATCAATTGAATTATTTTCCGATGGCCCAGAAGAAAATATACAAAACGTAGCAATTAAAAGACAATTCTCATTTTTCCTGAATTAAAAATCTCTTAGAGACAGTTCCACCTGTCTGCACCAATACTTTAACACAGATCCAGACGTGCGAACATCAGAGCGACTCATTGGCAGGATATTTAAGTTTGTTGTTGTTATACTTTCAAATGAAAAAGTTCTTTGCGTTTTATGGAGACTATTAAAATTTAGTGATGGCATATGTTTTCACTATTCAGCGGGTTCAACTTCAGATCAAAATCAAATTTCACTGCTGAACCTGCTTAAGATTTTGTTTTTTATTCAAAATTTGGGAAATTTCACTTAACAACTATTTTATGTCCTCAAGATAATAATTTTTATTTCTAAAATTATAAGAAAATATCATCTTAATTTTTAACAATTTATTGAGCGAACAATATCATAAAAGTTGGTCTCTGCCCTCTGCCCTCTGCCTCCGACTGTTGTCAAACGAGTTGCGGCAGCATAAACAAACTTTTCGACCTACAGAAGTTTGACTCAGAAACTCAACTGCAATCGAATTCGTGGCTCGTTTAGGGGACAGCAACTGACAACAAAATGTGTATTATGAATGGCAACTTTTGCCAGTTGCCCAGAACTTATCGAAAGATAACGAAAAACTGTGGAATAAATAAAAAATTAAAATGATTTCATCAAATGAATTGTTTTCTGATGACGAAGAAGAAAATATGAAAACGATAAAATTCGATCGGAAAGCAGTTAAGAGACAACTCGAATCTTTCCTGAATTAGAGTGTCAAATCTGAAAACCATAATAATTAATTTCTTAATCCTAAAAGTGAAAAAAAAAACTGACACGGCAACGAAAAACTCCCAACTGAGGTTGCCAGCTTTAGCAGCCTTCAGCTGCTGTCTACAATATTGTACCTTTTTGGCAACTGGCGACGCCACTGGAGTTCGGTTGCTATCGATAATCGAGCCAATAATAAATGTTAACAATAATGTATTTAGAACTTTAACTACAAATAAAAGGTGCTGGCATTTAGGCTTACGGTTACCCCTCTTTTTCAATCGCATTGTTCGGACATCAGAGTAATATTGTAGGAAATAGCCTTCAATTTTCGAACTCGATTTTCCATTCCATAATTTGGTGCTGATTCTTCCCTAAAAGTTGACACTCACATCATTTGATGCCGTGACATACAACCAGGTGTGAAAGTTGTAATTTGCTGCCAAATAGTAATAAATTTTTCACTTTTAATAAAAAATGGTTTTAAATTTAAATTAATAAGAATTAAGCAGATTTTAATTATGTAGAGGTATTAAAATTCAGGTATTTGATTTGTTGGAACTTGAAATTATGCGAACATTTTTCTATAACCACTTTGGTAAATGCAACTGTGCGTTACTCGCCATATTTTTCTTTCGTTACTTTTTAATCTTAATTTTTTTTTTTTGTAATAAGAGAACAAGTTCTTTTCTGCTTATAGTTATTTGACATAAATATCATCAAGTAAAAAGATATTTATAATCTTATGCACTAAATAGAACATTTCCAGCCCTGGCATAAATAGAATAGACTTTTATAAGAAATCATATCAACAACGCCGGCTTGGGAACTGAACAATTATTTGCTTTGCGAACTAGTTCATAACTTTCGGAAAATCACACATAAGGCGCAACCTTAACCGATTGGCAACCAAACGGCAACCCCTCAGGACTGATAAATGCGACAATTTTTTATTATTTTTTTTCGTAAGAAACATCTTTTTCGTACCCCAATAACACGTGTAATCAGAAAATGACAGACACGCTTTCATGCAGTCACTGAGGATGTGGAGCAGAAAATGAAAAATTACATGTTAAGCAAAAAAGATGTTGTATCGAACCGTGTTTATGTTACATTTAAGTATTTGGTTTTCAGCATTTTTTTTTTCTTTTTTTTTAGAAAAACACCCATAAAAAGTTTCCAAAAGGATACCAGAGTGCACGAGGCAAGAGCACATACACACATGCTGATGATTAGCGTGCGTGAGTTTGACAAAATACTTTTGACAAAATCAATATTAATAAAAATAATAATAATATTTTTATGAGAATTGACAAAAAAAAAAGACATTTTACTACTTTGGCTTGGATGTGTACAAAGTTTAAGTCACAGGGCAATATTTAATTTTACAACAACTTCAGTTTAGATAATAATTATTAAGTGAAAAGAATATAAAGACTCATTCCAAGTCAATGGCATAAAAGAGTGTTACGTGCCTGTCATATAAAGTTGCCAAAGTCACATTAGACAGCCGCTATTACATAAAAATCACTAACATGACTTGTCTTGTGACAGCTTTATTTTCCTCTGGGGCACTTGTCAGCCTGAATTCGTCCGCTGTAGTTTAAATTAATATTTATTTAATGTCTTTTGTGCGCAAAATTTCAAACTTTTGTAACTCAATGCATATTAAATTAAGTCCTGTCCATGCCATTTAAAATTCATCACGAGTCAGTCCATCAAGTGAGCTTTGCCAGTGTGAGTGTGAGCTCCCTGTTCCCATTTACATGAATATCAGCATGTTCTAAGTACACATCTATATATATATATATTTATTTTCCTTTCAGCATCAAATCTTAAGTGCTTTATTGTTCAACAGTTGTAGAAGTACGAGTAGATCCCATACACAGTTTCTAAACGAAATGCTCATCAAAATTCTCTTCTCTTCTATTCCATTTCAATTCATTGTTCACTATTCTTATGCTTATTCTTGTTTTTTTTTTTTTTTTTTTTTGTTGGTGTCAGACAAGTCATTGATGTAAAAGGAAATCATTAGAAATTATATTGTAATTTTTGTGGCACAACAGTTTAAAATACGTGACCTAAAATGTCACACACAAAGAAAGATTTTTCTATATTCTGTTTACTCTGTTGTTTTCTTCTTTTCTGTGTTTTGTTTTTTATCGGTTTTCATAATTTTTGTTTTCAGACACAAACAATATGAAATTAAAACAAGTCGTGAAATAGTAAAGCTGTTGAAGCTGTTGAAGGGCTTTTGTGAAATATTCAATAGAATTTATAAAACACGAAAGTGGGATTGATAAAAAAAAAATACAATTTTCATGAATCAATCGTCAGCCGCTCGATGTCGAACGTGAACGTTCATCGTCATTAGTAAAAGTTGAAAAACTTAACGCACTTAGAAGCTCTGGCCCCGCCTGCCTTGTCCGTTTGCGATATATCTCAACTGAATCTGTTAATTGGCTCTTAACCAGTTTTTGTGGCTTCCACTTATGGCGAACGTTAACATTTGATCTAGTAGAACAGGCTGTGGCCCTACAACTTTGCGTTTAATTTCTTAACAATTAATAACTTCAACAGGGGTTGATCCCTAATATACATACAGCCAGAGCCGTTAATTAACCGTAATCGTATTTATGCTGATGAAATATTTACAAATTCTTATCAAAAACAAAAAACAAAAAGCTTTAACTTTGGAAATTATAAAAACTCAAAGTCAATCAAACCAAAACATTCATGTTCGAACATGTCGAGTGAATAACTTCTGGTTGTTGGTTGACGCCTTAACTTCGAGAAGTTGCCGCATAAGCAGCAGCAATCACACATATAAGAAGCTGAAGCATAAGTAACAGTTTGTGCTCAAGCAACGAAAACTAAAAAAGCCAAAGAAAGCGCAAAGTCCTACGAGTTCTGCTACTTTGATGCTGGTTCCAACGAAATCTTCTAAATAGTTTCTGCAGTTTCTCATGCAGAAACTGCAAATTTTGATCATAAATAAAAACTGTAAGAACTTGATTCAGTGACTATTTTTGTTGTCTGCTGGTTTTGCCAAATTTCCTGTTGTGCTTCATGAGACTTTTTGCCCACATAAATTCATACATACATACACATATATATACAGATAAATGTAAATATATGCTCGTAAATAAGATTAAAGTTTTTCGTTTATTGCTTCTGGCCCGATTACAATATAATCGAAAGTCAATGTCAAGTCCTGATCTCATTTAAATTCAGTACACAGACACGCTGCACTGCCTGCATAACAAACGGAATTAAGTTTTCATATGCACACACACACACACACACACACACACACACACACACACACAAACATGCAGCTGTATAGATATTCTATACATTTACAGTTGTTGTAAAAAACAAAAACATGTAAATTAAACAAACTGGAATTTATTTCTTATACTTTCACATTCAGCTGTAAGTGGCCAAAAAATACATTAGACGGACTCATCTTGTGTGAAAAGTGTTTTGTGCAAAATAGGAAAAGATGCTATTGCAGCAAACAATAATTCCCACTATTATTGTAGAAAAGTCTCGGAGTAGCTGAAGTGTCGAAACTCTCAGAACAGAAACAGCGCCACCGCTTTTCAGCAGCAGACACCACATGACGCGGATAGTGCTAGAAGACCGGGAAACGAACTATTTGCAAAAAAGTTCTTTATCCGATGAAAAACATTTTGATATCGATGATCCAGAGCGTTATAATTATTACTGCCACGATATCCGGAAGGAGAAGCAATTCTTAAGACGCCTCTATAGCAGGCAAAAACTTACTCCAAACTGCAATTTGGAAATTTGTGAATAACTTTAGTCCCCCCTCTTTTCATTTTGCAATACGACAACATCTCTCTACTGCTGGTGATGCAAAGAGTTGGCTTCAGGAGCAGAATCTTCAAATATTATCGTGGCCATCATATTCAGCGGCGTTAAACATTATTGATAACGTCAATTAAGGGGGAAGACAGTTCGTTGCCGAAATTAACGCAACGCTATTGCTGAAATACATTGGCGCTTATTTCACAGACGGGAAACAGATCCCTAATCTCGTCACAACCAAATCCATTATAAAATAGCGTGACTCGCAACACACTTCGGTGATGCTCCACAGTTTCAATAGAAACGTTGGACTAAACCCACTGTAGTGAACTGGTTAGTTGCTCGAGAGCTCGGGCCAGCAATTACCCAGACAATTAAAGGCAGACAAAACTGACAAGCTGGTAGCCCGAAATCCTCGTACAACGTCAGGGCTTAAACAACTCGTGTGTACATGGCAGGTCAACAGCACTTCAAGGACAAGGATTATCAGTTTAGTCTGCCTACTGCAGTATCTACTAAGACTCTTATAAAGTTTTTTGTTTAAACCACAGCCAGAACGTTTCCGCCACTACAACCTCCTCCGCCTAAGACCGACGCCACAATACCAAACGACAAAGAGTTCAGATACATGTATTCAGAAAAATAACAAACTGTAAAAAATTTCCTAAAGTTATGGATAAAAAATTAAGATCTGTCAAAAAAAAAAATTAACCCTTATACGATCCTTGGGTGAAATTTCACCCATTTTGAATTTTCAAGTTATATATTTCTTACAAATTTTATCTGATACAAACGAAACTTTTTGTAATTTTCTTATTTGGTATATTACATCAAAAACTTATGGCATGAAGAAACTGGGAGACCTATATTCCGATCAGCGATGTCGAGTTATTAGATTTGATGATAAAAATAGCAGAACTGAACGCCGAGCTTTCACTCGTGATAAGTTACCTGCTATCAGAGAGCTATGGGGTAAATGGGTTGATAACCAACAATGTATTTATATCCCACACGAAAACGTATCTGTTGATGAGCAACTATTGGCATTTCGAGGAAGATGTCCATTTAAACAGTAGCCTGCCAAATATGGCATAAAACTTTGGGTACTGTGTGACAGTGTCACAAAATTTTGTGTGGAATTTACAGGTATATACTGGTAAGTCAACTGCTGATGCAGCACCTGCGAAAAATCCAGGGCAAAGAGTAGTTCGGGATCTTATCAAAAATTTAAAAGGCGGAAATATAACGTGTGACAATTTTTTTACATCATACGATCTTGTGCCTAAGTTGCTAAAACGAAAATATACTATTGTGGGTACAGTTCGGTCCAATAAAACTTTTTTGCCGGAATCAACCAAACAAGAGCTTCGTAAGCGTTCAGTTTTCTCCAAGTGCAAGTACTTTTTCAACGATCAAATTGCACTGGTGCAATACGTGCCAAAAAAAAAGTACAAAATTGTCATTGTCCTGAGTACTTTTCATCATGGCAAAACAGTATTGCATGGAAGAAATCAGTTGCCAGAGATTATATCATATTATAATAAAACTAAAGCAGGTGCCGACACTTTAGATCAGTTGGTGACTACTTATACGGCAAAACGAAATACTAATCGCTGGCCCCATGCATTGCTTTGCAATATTATTGATATATCAGCAGTTAATGCACAACGATTGGAATAAAGGAAAACTTTACAAAAGAAGGTTATTTCTCCACGCATTGGGAACGGCATTAGTAAAACCAGAAAAATCAACCAAGGCCAGATTCAGCAATAACTTTGTTGAATACCAAACGTCAGTCAAGCGACCAGTCTTCCACGTCATCAAGTGCCAGAAAAAACGAAAATTGACTTCGGGTTCTCGGTGTGAACTTTGTCCGAAAAACGATAGAAAAGCCTATTCGACATGTATTCGACATCTTGTCAAAAATCTATTTGCGGGCAGCACAAAATTGCATATTTTGTATGCGCAAATTGCAATAAAAAGAGTTACAGTGGTATTCATAAAAAAATCCTTCCGAAACATATCAAGCACAAACTAGTTACTAAACAGTTTCGGTTTATTAAGCGTTTAGTAAAAAAGCGTATTCATAAACAGTTTATTAACTAATAAATACTTCATCGAATTTCTGGACAAAAGAGTGGCAGCACCTAAATTTTCATTTGTTATTCAACTTTTTTTAATGCTGTATTTATGCCGATTACCAATTTCTAAATTAACCATGTCTATCATATTACCTTTGTGGCTGCATCGAAACTAGTGTGTGAAACCCCCGAAACCTGGAGGACCGGGTCCTGGTTTAGACCCCTGGACAGACAGAGGGGATTCGCTGCACACTTTGGTTCACCTCTAAGCGGGTGCTGTAGGGGAAGTCCTTGGTATTTTCGAGAGAAAAGTTCTGCGTTCAATCTTCGGCCCTGTTTGCGTTGATGGTTTCTGGAGAAGAAGATTCAATCATGAACTGTACGGGTTGTACAGCGACATGAGCCTAACCAGGCGCCTACGGATCCAACGGCTAAGATGGTTGGGCCATGTAGAGCGCATGGAGAATACTGCTCCGACCCGTAGAATCTTCGATTCCGAACCTGTGGGACAACGCATTAGAGGACGCCCACGGAACCGATGGCTTCTATTATTTTTTAATTGAACTCTCTGTTGAATAAAAATACCTTCAATAAAACAAAAAAAAAATTTTTATTATTATTAGAAAATCCTGTAAAATCCTGCCTATACAGGGGTGGGGGAGTTTTCACCCGAAGAAATTTGCTTGAGGAACGTATGAGGGTTAACTAATTTATTGCAGCGTTGCCAGGTAATTTTTTTCTTCCCCCAAAAAAATTTCAGTAGCCCCCAAAATTTAACGTATTTTGCAAAAAATCCCCCCAAATGTAAACGTTTAGATAATAATTTCATTTCAATTAACATAACCTCACTTAGTTTCAATTTACGTACTAATACCATGACCTCAATAAAAGAAAAATCACCAATTTTTTTAAATTTTATTGTTATTCCCAAAAGAAAATAATATCTTTTCAAAAAGCTGTACTTTGTAAATAAATTTTACCGTCTTTAATTGCACGAAACAAAGACAGGAATTTGCGGGAAAAAGTTCGAAAATGTTCGTACTAAGTTATTTAGTACCAAGACAAACTTGAACAGTTACAAAGTATGGCACTTTTAGTAGTTATATTCTAGCGGTTTCCAAACACGTATAGCGAGAATCTAGCGATTTTTACTCAATCAACAACAAGCTGTAAAATATAGTATTAGTCGTACTTAGTTAATGTACAGACAAGCAAATAGTGAAATCCCCTAAAAAAAACGCCTAAATAACAATGTTCCCACTAGGTAGTGGAACCGTCTAAACTTGCCCTTAAATGAAGGAAGGGGAAACCCCTAAACTGGCAACTCTGATTTGTTGTTTCTTTTTATCAATTAATCCATTAATTAAGTAAAGAAAAATGTAGTGACATAAACCAGATTACCACAAAAACATGTAAATGGATTAACATTAGACGCAACCCTGTTATTTTCTTCTTCTTCTTCTTTCACAGCAATTTATTTTAATAACTTTCCAGACTACTCGCCCATAAGTTTTAAAACATATTTGGTAGCTTACAAATGCCATATATTTGTCTTATTGAATATATATCTGCAGGCTGTTCTTTTAGTATTTAATATCCACATAAATTAATTTGATGAAAAAAAATGCGAAAATTTAATCCTTAAAGCAAAACTGAGCACGAAGGCAAATAAAATTTAGCCACATTAGCCTTGTACACATGTGTCTTTACATTTCCGTATTCAATTCATCCACAAGCAACGTTGAATGGGCGTTAAAGCAGATTTTCGGGGATGTCTGAAGCCAACGGCAGGCAGCCTTGTTTTATGTTTTACTTTCATAATAGGATTTCCGCACCAGCCAAAGGATATTTTTGTGCCTAATCGAATGCTATTAAGAAAATAAATACATACGTTTTGGATTGTCATCAAACCTCAACTAATGCTTAACAATCTAATAAATTCGTAGCCCAAATTCTGTTCGCTTCTTAGTAGAAGACAGCGCCGCCAGAAAAGATAAAGTGCGTGTGGTTTTTCAAAAAAAAAAAAAAAAGAAGCGCCACCAAAGAAGATAAAGTGAGTTTGAGTTTTTAAAACAAGATTCCCCCCTGGAAACATGAAATTGTTGTGGCAACACTTTTTTCGTAACAAGTGGGTAAGACAAAGAAAAGACAAGCAAAGCAGCCAGATAAAAGTGGCACAAAATCTTAACGATTTTAAAAACAAACAAAAAAACGTCAAACTAATAAACCAAAATTCTCGTTCAACGAAATTTTTACTTTTATGTAGCGGCGCATTTATTATACTTTTTGGCTACAAATCACTAAATCGGTAATTTCATATTCCCAGCTGCGATTAAAAGCACTAAATTTTTATAGGATATTGGAAATAGGAAAAGTCCTACATAAGAAAAAATAAGAGGAAATTCTGTGCATTTTTTATAAACAAAACATTAAAAAAATTGAATTTTTTCTAAAAGAGTTTTCCAAATGAAATCGAAATATCGAAATATCGAACAAAAGCCGTTAAATCAAAACAAAACCCACTCAAGTTTAAGGAATATTGCAAATATAATTATTCGAAAAGGTCAACAAATAGGGATCAAATTATTCTGTATATTACAGAGTTGCCAGAAAATTTTGTCGAAAAATCTTTTCGCCGCCACCAAAAAAAAACTTAAATCTTTTTTCAGATAATTCACAAGAAACACAAAAATAATGTTCACCAAAAATTCAAATCCACCGAATTTCGTATAACAAAATTACACATTTATTACATGAAATCAAAAGTAACCATATGTACTTTTATGGTATCGAACGTGACGTGACGCACGCGTATTTTCAAGATTACTAAAATGTAAAAGCCTTTAATTCATACTTTAACTATTTCCAGATCAAAGAAAGTGCGAAAAAATGTTATTATACAGACGTGACAAAAATGAAAGTAGCTTTTGGGACGTGGTATAAAAGAAAGGACATTCAGCGATTTATGCTGCAATTAACTCTGAGGAATCACTGTAATCTATATAACAATTTGTAGCAGGCGGAATTACGGATCAAGGAAAATGATCCAGAAAGTAGCGATTCGAACGTGACAAAAAAAAATCGGGTGTATTTTAACCTCCTTATTTGGTCAGATACATGACACTGTAAACGTGACATTATTTCATTTAATGATTCAGATGCTTAACGATTAGTAACTTTTAAACACATTTATCTTTATTATTATAACAAAAAAAAGGAAATATTATTAATATAAATTTAACGAGTTTCTAGAGAAAATATGGGGTCGGTGCTGCTTTTTGTATGCACTATGGCATGAAAATGAGTGGAGTTTTTGCAGGCCAGAGATTAAAGAAAACATGCACTAAAACCTTATCCTAAAAATTGAATTCGCTCAACAAGCAAGAAATGAGCAAAAACTAATTACTTGTTTATGGCACTGAATTTTTAATAACCTCTAATATCTTGATAGCACTGGGACTTTCCATATATATGCAAACTTGTAGCTTTCAAACAACAAAGTCTCTGCGGTCTGCATTGAATGTCAAATCTTACGATTGTCTCCAACATGTGTTCACCGTGTCTGCTTTTTAGCAGTTTTAGTTGCCTGGTGAAAGTCATAGAAGCTGGAAAGGTTTTGCATAAATTCCGAAATGTTCAAAATCAGTATTAAACGATACTTGATCTTTTTCAAAGTAACATTTGAGTAAATATAACCCGACATTGTAGTATTCGTTATGCCCGTCTTTGACTGTATTTGTTTCCTAGCAACAAAAAAAAAATAAATTGATTGTAAAGAAGAAAGTGTTACTTCAGACATTTGTTTTAGCTTAAAATGGAAACAGCATGAGTTATTTTAACTCATGTTTTGTGGTAACACAGAAAACTTAATCCATTTAAGCCATTTCTAAAGCCAATTTTCTTAAAGCAGCCAACATCTTTAGGCCAGCCACCCCCTTCTCGCACACAACATGTTCACGGTTGGCCCATAAAATATATGATGTCACCTTAACCAAGTTTCCCAGCCACAGAGCTCATATTTACGTTGTGCTTTTTTGTTGTTATATGAAATAGAAAAAGGCGGAATTTACAGCAACAAAATAAAAACCCTGTTGAATAGTCAGATATCGTTTTGCATTTGCATAAAGTGCGATATGGCACCCCGTGGTGCCTTATTGTTATTAATACTTTTACTGGTGTCTGCAGTCTGCAGTCTGCGTGGCGTGACGCCATGATGTAAAGAAGAACTTTTTGCAATAAATGCAAAATAACTAGAATTCAAATACTTTTGCCGGTAAGAATCTATAGCATTTAAAGTGAAGGTTGGGAGCATTTTAAATATTTTCCCAACTCTGTAAACCTGGGCTTTTGTTTTTCTAGCCGCTTCGATGACTATCGCCATCGATAACTCTGATTTGACAGGTGAAAATGTCCAACTGTGTTAACATTTGTGTTCCATAGGGTCTGGCTAGTTGCCATAAATCATTTTGCACCAGAGCAACGCTTACACGTTGTGATGAATCGGTGCGCAAATGATTGATAGAGGACTTGGGCAAGTAATTTTTGCAGTTATTAATCGTTTTCCTACTAATTTTAATCTTCTCGATTCAAATGCATATAAAGCATTAAAGAAATCGATATTGCACGATGGGTAAACAACAACAAAAAATCACACAGAAAAATCCAGCACAAAATTAATTGCCAGAAAGCTGAGTTTTTAAAGTGCAGAAACTAAAACTTTTTCGTAAAATCTGCCACAAAGTGGATGACAACGAATTTATTTAGTTGTTCGAGTCTCAGTTAGTCCGAATACGAAATTCCGGGCGAGACTCTTGCTAGTCTTATACGTATATTGGTACTCGGATTATCCTCTCTAAGGGACGATTTCACCAGCCATAAAAATGAACAAAGAGCGCAATAAAAGTTTGAAAGAAAATCCTTAACGTTGCCCTCGTATAAGATGAATTTTAAACCGAATTAACCAAAAATTAAATTGGTTGTGCAAAATATGTTGTGCGAACTGATTATTTAATTTCATGTTAAAAGATTTTCTCGTTGGGAAACTTAAACCTTAAACACATTTTTGAAAAATTTAAATGAATCCCTGCAGAAGGAGTTTTTCGTGTGTTTTGAAAATTTCCCTCATGGGCAAATTTTAATTCAGGCAAATTTTTTTGATAAAAATTACTTGATCTATTACATTTAACACACAACAAATTTTGTTCATTAAAATTTAACAAATTTAAATATGAAAATAACCCTTATGGGGAAATTTTCATTCCCGCCCTGGAATATTCAAAATTTTTAAAAGTAAATAATTCAAAGAAATTTTCTAATTACGACTTCTTTTAAAATTCGATAAAAAAAAAGACTATAATTTTCTAACTGGGAAAATAACATTTTAGAAAAAAATTTGAATTGAAATTGAAAGTTGAATATGAAAACTTTAATTGAAAGCCAATTTTATGTAATTAACTTCAAAATATTTAAAAGTGCCTTTTGCGAATTTTTTATTTTGACCCTAAAATACTTTAATTGCAAATAAATACTTTGTGAGAAAAAAATCTTTCCATGTGGAAAATTTCTCTCGCGGCAATTTTTGAAAAATAGAAATAAATGTCAAAAAAAAAGAAAATCAAAAGTTTTTCTCAGAACAAAATTTTAGTGGACATCGACTTTTATACTTTAGACAAACTTTATAAAATAAACTGCAAAATAAATATGTTTTATGCGCTAAAACATTTTCATTCTGAACAGGGTTTTGAAGGAATTCTTAAAAAGAATTTTGTAGAAGAATTCTTAAACAGTGAAATTGTAATTCTCGATAAAAAAGTACAATAAACTTTGAAACTGAAATATCGTTTATAGGGAAATCTTTATGAATGCCAAAAAAACGCTTAAAACACTGCTTCATTCATGACCTTTAATTTTAATTAAATATTGAGTTCATAAACGTGTTGTTGCGCAAAAAAACCATTCAACTTTTTTAATTTTATTAAAAGCACCAGCTACACCAAATAACAGACACTATTTACAACAACAACTTGGCAATAACGTTAAACGGAGATTTCTTTTGGCTCCGTTTTGAACGTTCATTAAATCTTCAGCCATGTAACCGACACAACTTGACATGCTCCACCATGTCCTGGCTTGTCTTGCCTGGCTTTATTTTCTCACAGAATTCTTTATTAATGTTGGTTTCTGCAGCAATGTTGGATTTTGAGGTTTTAATATAACAAAAAAAAATCGCTGCCTTGTTAAAGTCATTGCAAATTATTTGGATTAAAATTCTTATGAAAGAGAATTTTTTTTCATAAAAAAAAAAAATATTTATCACATCGAAAGTCGGTCTCACACGAGTCACATTGAATGTGCCTGTTTCAGTTTAAGCCACCAAGAGGGAGGTGCCTCCCCCCCCCCCCACGAAATTTTCCCTATTTGAACAAACAGCTTTAATTTCATTATTTGTATGTTGTTCGCTACATCTCAGCCAACCGCATCAACAAGATAATTTAGGAATAGGTGCACCGGTAGCGAAACTTATGAATGTGTTTATTTATTTCATTCAGAATATTTACATCCGTTAAATGAATATTTAGTTGGAATGCGGTGTTGCGAACTTACTGCAACTACTTGGGCCATGCGTTAAAAAAATCTAAAAGTAAACCTGGAAAAAGAAGCGCAAGCAGCTTAAAACTATTTAATCATCATACGATGCTTAAAAATATTTAGAAATATATTTTCCATGGAAATCCACTAATCTCAGAAAAACTCATCTCATCTCATCCTTTACTTATCACAAGAAGTTGCCACCTTTATTTGCCGCGCCAGCCCCAGGCGGTTGGCTCAGATTAAGCTGTTGAAAATCAATTTCACAATCTGTCACCACAGGAGTTGCGCAGGATTCAAATCTGCGATCTTGGCCTTTCTCTGGCCATATTTTGAAGAAAGGCTGAATTAAGAGTGTTTTTATGGGCCAGCCACAATAATGGATTAGCCATAAGTCCTAAAAAATGAATATACAAGCTATTCCAGGCAAGAGCTCATTGTGGCAGTGATAATTGTAAAATTTGTGTAAATAATGAGAAAATAGAAGGCGAAGCATTTAGCAGTGATCTTTCAAAGCACTCTGGCGTGGGCAGACCATCTATAAAACGCTGGCGGAAAACCGTATTTTAAACGATAAACTTTGTGATAAAATCAACATCTTACGGCCTACAAAAACTGGCTTCCTATTAATAAAAATCATATTTATACTTCGCCTCAATGTAACGTTCAGCCATACAATCAAGTGAACCAGCGATAACTTGTTATCGAAATTAGAGATGGTACCAAATTGTTCGTGTCCCGAAGCGACATTCGAAATGCTTCGAAATTTTTCGTTCTCAAAATTTTGTATGGCGAAACATGTTAATGCAACCAAGATTAAAAGACACACAACGTGACTGAACGTGCGAGTCACGTATATGACTTCGCGTCAAGGCAAATTCCAAAAATTGGTAAATTTAGATTTCTTAATAATCAGTATTATTTATAAAGAACAATTTTTAAGGCAAAAAGTTTTACTTCAGCAAAATTATTTATTCTGAGCAGTTTCCTGTGGTTAAATAATTTCAAATCAATCTCAGCTGCGTTTAAGTCTAAAGCAGACTTTTGCGTTTAAAGTAGGATTTTTCCATTTCATACAGGTACAATCACACAGGCGCAATCTGGAACACCAATTTTTGCAAACTTATCGCCGCCATTTGCGGCCGTATTTCGCCAATAACTCGTCCAGCCGTTCAATTGTCTTTAGTTTCTCGACGTAGACAAATTATTTTACATTTTACTCCGAAGAAAATTCGCCAAATGGGCTTTAATCACACGAAATTATTCATTCATCAAAAGTTTATATAAGTAAATGAATTGTAGTTCACGCTGTGTGGCAAGTGGCTGCGTCTTGTTGGAATCGCAGCAAGATCAATGCCAGCTAATTGAGACGCACAGAAATTGCTCATTCCGTTGCTACGCCGTTCGCCATTGACAGTAACATTCTGGTCATAATCGTTTCTAAAGACATATGGACCATTGATTTCGCCACTCCATCCACAGCATCAAACTGTTTTCACTCCGAATCGAACAATTCTACATATTTTTGTAACCATTCAACCAACAATGGACTTTATCGGAGAACATCGGAGCCATTATTGTAAAAAAAAATTCAAAAATGTTTAATCGTTGCTCTGGTGTAAGTCTGTCCATACTGAGCAAAGAGTAAAACAGTGTTGCCAACTCCAAGTTGTCAGGAAATAAAACCCAAAAAATGAGTTTAAATTTCTTAAAAAGTATTTCTTTCGTTCCATATAGTTCTGACCGATTAAGTCTTTTAAAGATCTGGCCTGGCAAAGTAAAATGTGTAAAAACATTTTGTTGATACTAAAATCCACAAATGAATAAAGGAGTATAGAAACCGAGTAAAAAGGATATTACATCCTCGAAGATTATGGCACAAGCTGAAACTGTATATCATTTCCAAAGGAGAAAAATGATTTCAAATGCGAAGGCCCAACAGCACAGACCAGGAGGACATTCACACATAAAGCAATTTCATCAGTTCGCTTTTTCCTTTTCATTTCTTATTCGTTCCAACATTTACACTTTACCGTTACCGATTTAAATGTACGACTCTTTAAGGGATTTGTGCATAAAAACATATGTTTATTGTTTAAAAATTGTGTTTTTTTTTTTAAATTATAAAAAAAAAGTGTTGCAAGAAGGCTCTTAGACACACGTACATACTGGGCCACAACTATGGGCCACACAAAAGTGTGCTTTAAGAATTATATTTTAATACTTTAGCCGCAAAAATCTATTCCAAACTTTAAATTAGCTGGCGTCCCTATAAACTTATTCAAAAACTTTTAGTCCCGCAAGTCACTTTTACCTATAAAAACTCTGTTGAGGTTAAAGTTCTTTGCCTTATAAAAAGAAAATAGCCAATTAATCTTTTTTCTGAATTAATTTATGGAAAAAAGTCAGTTTTGGAAAATTTCGAGTTGTGCCCCTTTTGTATTTAGGGTGCGATATGTATACATATGGTTTGTATATACGAAAAATAGATAATAAATAATATTATAGGTGTGTACATTTTATAAACTCAGATGTAAGATGGGACTCAATTGATTGTTATCTGAGAAGTTCTGCCGTATCACTTAAGAGTTGCACTTTTTAAAGCATTTTTCAATCGTGAAGTTCTATTTAAAGTCCTGTATTTTTAATACGCTGTTTCGTTAATTCCGATCTACATCTGGCAACAGTTACATTAATGCGCCTCCTGGAAAAAAGTATTTTTTTTCAAATTTTATACATTATTTAATTATTTTTTGCAAGACCAGAAATGTCCTTTCTTTCTTTTTTCTTCAACACAAATACATTCGTAGTTGCGTCCGTTTGCATTTAAGGTGACGATATGAACCCCTACCTTTTGCAATAAATAAATAAAACACCACATATTTTTCAGCTTTTGTTTCACCTTAAGGTGGAACTCTGTCCCCAAAAAGCAAAAAATGTCCCAGCGATGATTTGTTAATGGGTTGCACTTACCTAACGACATCCTTCTCAAGACCACCCTGTTTACCGTCTGCATTACTTCGAAGTAATTAAGTAACGACTTGATTTACCGGATATACAAGTATGAGGAGTGACTCAACTCTGTCAATGTTCATACTAATGATGCGAGTGGTACTTCCATACGGAAACTCTCAGAAATATTTATCTCCCTAAATATTGTTTGAATACTGCAACAGCACGTTTTTAACTGGCGGCCATTTTGTCAGCTGTCAAGTTTGGTTTGACATTTCAACATAAATAGATTGACGGCTTAACAACGCTGCCGAATTGTGTAATTTATTCCGAAACTAAATTGCGAACTTTGTTTAGCCATGAAGTTCACTTTTGTTTGAACGGATGCGTCAATAAACAGAACTGGCGTACTCGGAGCGATGATAATCCTCAAGTGTATGTATGTGGAGATACCCGTCCGACTGTTTGGTGTGCTTTATGGGCTGGTGGAATTATTGGTCCGTACAAACGACTTCGGTCATCAATTGATCAACGAAGATGTGCAGGAGCTGTGGTTTCAACATGTCACACAGCTCGTGCCACAATTGATTCATTGAAGGATAATTGAAGATCCTTTATCATTTCATCGATTTGGGATTTATTGATGGAACTACAGTTGTCCAGCACTAAAGCTGGCAATGGTTTGAGAGTGTCGTTATGAGACTGTATTAGAAAAGTGCCCTTTCATTCGTAAGGGGTTGTTTCTGATTTTAAAAAATTAACCCTGGATAAATGTCTTGTACAGAGGGAATGTGTTGATTATTTATCATCGTACAATTATGATTTTGGCTTGACGAAATACTTAATAATAAACATTTTTTATTACTTAAACTATTCATTAAACTATTTTTATTACAGATACTTAAGCCATTAACTTGGTCACATTTTTCTTTGACTGCGTATATCTTATTTTTACATTTTATATACAATAACTTTTAGTATTTTATTTCACAATTTGATTACTTTTCTTCGCGGCTTTTGTTAACAATTTTTCACATATTGTTCAGTTCAGAGCTGGAACACCCTCATGCTTGCAAGATGTTGGCCTGCAATATTATATCGCATCCTAATTAAATTCAATTTAAATATTTTACCGCTTAACAATCAATTTTATGACAATAATTTTTATTTATTGTTGTTCAAGGAAATTCTCTAAGAAATACATACATTTTTGTTCATATATTTTATAGCGAAATATTGGTCAACAATAACAACAACAGCAGTAATAAATGCTCTGTTCTCTGGTTCGTTCAGTTATTTTACCCCTCTTCTGAGTTTAGATGCTAATCGAAATTTTCTCCGTTTGGCAACTTTTTTTATTCTGCGTTTCGATTCCGCTCAGTTTCTTTCGATTATTTGCATTCTGCATATCGATCGTAGCTCCGTTTTTCTACGTTGTTATTTTACCCGCGTAATTTTTTTCTATATTTCTTTTTGTGAGCTAAAAAAGTGTTTAATTAAAAAAATGTAATAAAAATGGTTAATAAATGATTTAGATATTTTTTGTTGTTTTAATTTATTAAATTTTGTACAAATAAATATATAAAGATTTATATTTCCAGGTCAAAAACAACTACTCCGGAGCAATATGAAAAGCTGGCAGATATCATGTCAGCTAAAGAAGATATTGCTTGTGGATACTACAAGCGATCCAAAGAGGAAGTACAGATGTTTTGGGAGGAAGTGACCCAAACGCTTAACGCGTTAGGACCACCAACAAAAAGTGCCACTGCATGGAAGAAGGTATATGTCATCTTTTATAAGTATGGATTGACTGGAAGTGCTACATTAAGCGGAAACTTTTCGCAAATAGAAAAGAAATGATGAGCTGTGGAGGAGGCCGCTGTCGCCTGCAGCGTATAAGCCCTCTTGAAGAGAAAGTTATCCAGCTGACGGGACTAGTCACAAATAAATACAAGTGGTATTAGTGGTGCAGCGGATTTTGGAGTGGCCAGTGAGACGCAGGAAGAACTTAATGAAGTGTCTGAAATGGATATTTCCCTACGCTCGGAAGGACCTTCGGACGTACCGACCACTTCCAAAAAACGGCAACAAAATCCAAAAGATACCATTTCGTCTTTGTTGAAACAGCAAATAAGGATTATTTACGCTGAAATATTTTGCCACCAAAAATGTTTACTACGTTCTGGTTCTTTATTAATAATAATTCACAATTTTTTTTATATATTTATTTATTTTCACTTTTCGGACTTTTGTTTATTAAAATGATAAGAAATTTGCTTATTTTTCTGTTTCTTTTCCAGATTTCACGGCGAAACAATTGGTTTTGTAAACATTGTTGTCTTCTTCTTTTTCTTTCGATTCAGTTTTTGTTTGGAATACCAATTTACGATCGTAGCGTAACTGAATGCGGAAACGTAATCGAAACTCAGAATAAGGATGAATGATTAATGTCGTTGTCGTTGTTGTTGTTGTTGTTGTTGTTGCCAAACAACTGCACTCGAGCATTTTTTGTTTTTTGTTTGAGTAAAAAGAAGTAAAAGAAAGAAAAGTTTTCATTTTTTTGTTTGGTTTTTTATATTTAATGTTTTTTTTTCTGCAATCTATCGTATATTAAGATACTAAGCAAAATTAATCGTGTTATGTTGACATTTATGGCCAGTTTTTAACTTAATATATAAATACGAAATTAGTTATATTTTTCCTTATATTTAAGTTGTATGTAAATATGGTTTCATTTTTTCAGTCTCAAATTGTGTTTGGTATTCAATTATGATAAAAGTATGGCAGCACTATTAAATGGCAAAAAAATAAATAAACAACTTCTTCATTTAACAGCTGCTTTGTTTTAAAAATTTTGTGGTTTCGAAACCGAAACTCTCGCTCCACATCCTTCCACACATTCACCTTTTGTTCTGCACCAACTCGGTCGGTGTTTTTGCACTCGATTATGCTGCTGTTTTTTTTTTTATCAAATAATGAAAAAACTTCAATGCGCAATTTTCATAATTTGCAGAACTGTCAAAATCATATGGTAGTATAAAAAACTTAAGTTGTATTTAAATGGGCGTTGCATTTAAATGTGATCTATAAAAATGAATTCGGTATTTAAACAGACCTTAAGTTTAAGCACCGTTTGATTTTTAAGTGAAAAACTGGCCCTTAGAGTTACGCACATAAAACCGTATCTATGTATCTATTGAAATATCCCAAATTTAAAAAAAATCCGATTTATACTCACAATAACAACAACTTAAGTTCTAGTACTAATTATTAATTTTAAAGTTTTAGCATTAAGTTAAAAGAAAACAATAAAATAAAAACAAAAGATAATAATAATAAAAAGATTGATTAAAATATAAGAAAAAAAACAATCAAAGGTAGATCTAACACATGGTGTCTTGCAAGCCTTCGAATTTCGGCAGTATCGTCTAATAACAGCATAGCCCGAGGATGTACACGATTGCTTAGTATTTTTAAATATTTTTCGCTGTATGAATTTACTCCTTAAAAGTTTGTATAATTCGATCCTTATGTAGGGCATCATTGGAAATATATCAGATTGAACATTAAGCCTTATAGTTTTTGACTGCAATGTTTGCAATATTTTTATATTTGATTGTTAATTTTTAATTTCAGTTTAGATTTTGAACTTGAAAGCATCGTTGCAATAAAGTTCAATTTTGTTGCTCATAAGAAAAATAGTTATTCAGACAAATTGAACTAGAATCCATTGGGCTGCTCTTAGACTATTTTCCGAAATTTTTCGCAAAATATAAGTGAGTATTAGGACTACTCACGTCAACATTTTATCGGACTCGATTGGAGCCACTTTTCGCAAAATATAAGTGAGTATTAGGACTACTCACGTCAACATTTTATCGGACTCAATTGGAGCCACTTTTCGCAAAATATAAGTGAGTATTAGGACTACTCACGTCAACATTTTATCGGACTCGATTGGAGCCACTTTTCGCAAAATATATGTGAGTATTAGGACTACTCACGTCAACATTTTATCGGACTCGATTGGAGCCACTTTTCGCAAAATATAAGTGAGTATTAGGACTACTCACGTCGCCAGGAGTTTTTCTGAATCCAAAAATTTTGTTAACTCCTTTTACTTCTTTTTGCAACAGGAGCAATCAATTGACAATAAATAATTAATTTCGACCATTGCATTGCCCTATTGTAAATACAATATATTAGTAATTTCCTCCTTCATAACTCTAATTTGACTTTTAATAGGTTGCTCTGTTGTCCGTTTAATGTCTGCTAAAGATTTAACTGTTTTTAAAATTGCACTTGTTGTGTTGGTTGACATATTGATTTTCTCAAGAGCAGCCCCGTTAGTTGTTCTCTGAAGTTCGTTGTTGCGTTTATTTTCTATTATATGAACAGGTGTCGAGGTGTCGAGTGATGTCCCATGATTAGTTAGTAAGCCGTTTGTGTCCTCTGTAATCTTGTTTCGCAATATCGTGAACGCGGCATAATATTTCCTGCTGTTCCTGACATATAGTCTCATGGAATTATTGGCGGCTTTTGGGCCAACTGACATACATATGAGCCTATTCCATCAAATGATGGCAGGGACTTAATCACATCCAATGCCTCATTACATTGAATGGAATCGTCTCAAGTTTGCGTTCTATATTATCGACAACTGCGTTGGTAGATGCCATGTGGGCCTATCTGAGCTTCTGTCAGCCCTTTAACCTCATCTGCTGTACTCATACCTTCGCTTGTTCTAAAGGTTCTAAATGATGACTTTATCAGTCTGTCTATTTCCTTAGCTGAATCCAGCTTGTCACTGACCTGCCTTACAGATTACTTATCTCTTTTAGTACTTATTTTAACTGATTAATATTTTGTTCTAAACAAAACGTTTGCAACAGAATTAACAAATAATTAATGATATTAGTTAAACATGTGTATATTTATTTAACTACTCGTATTAAAGCAAGATCGTGCTGTTGTCTTCCTTCTAATTGGGAGTTGTGATATTCTTCATTTCACCCGTCACGTTCAGCATACTTTTAAATTATTGTGTGAGATGCCTTTTTTTCGGTTTAAACTGATTTCAGGAACGCATTTGTTTCCTTTATTTAGAGCCACTGTTTTTATCAATTGTGATATGTTTTCTTACTATAGTTATTTGGTCTTTCTATGACGATTATGTACTTTTCTTCTTACTGCCTTTAGAAATAATATAATATAATTTATTAAATGTTGACTTGTTCAAGCCCCACTCAATCATTAAGTTCATGTGATCTAAATTAATCCAAATACCCAACATTGCGTTTTTTATATTGTGCTCTGTATTAAATATGGGTTTGTTTGTTGGGTTATTGAGTGCTTCTATTGAAGTACGCCTCATTCTGCGTTTTCTTTCAGTTGCACATAATGATTTTTTTCCCCAGACACGCTGGTAGGAATCGAACCTACAACCTTTAGACTGTTGATCGAATACTCTATTATAATCGTAGTATGCCCTTATCAGGCGTTTTATTTTCGATATAAAACAAATCCGTATTAAGTGAAGAAAACCGTAAATTTTTAATCTAAATAATCAAACCAACTGTCGTATGTGTGTGTGTGTGTGTGTGAGAGAGTGTTTGTATGCACCTACATATATATTTCTGATAAGGATATCTAGCGCCAGCATACAATTTGTATAAGTATATATTTGGTGCAATAAATTGCTAAGCAGCCAGTTTATATTTTCAGCCGATAACGACATGTTCAAGTTCGTGATACTATTAACGGCAGTTGCTGGTGCTTTAGGTGGTGTCGTTCCGCCAGGATTACAACCTGAGTTGCAAGGTCGCATAGTTTCAGGTAATGCGGCTTCAGTCAGACGCTTTCCCTATCAAGTCTCTCTCCAAAGTAGGGGTCATCATTCGTGCGGTGGTGCAGTAATAAGTGAACAGATAGTTCTGACTGCTGCCCATTGTGTGGTTACTGCGAATATAACTTACCTCAGGGTTCGTGCTGGTTCCTCCCAATGGATATCTGGCGGGGTTTTAGTCGGTGTTAAAGCTAAAAAAGTCCATGAAAAGTACTTTCCTTTAAATTCGCAAAACGATGTTGCAATCCTCCGTTTGAACTCCTCTCTGGTCTTCTCTTCTACCATAAGACCTATAGAGTTAGCCGAGCAAAGTCCTGCAACTGGAACGTTGGGAATAGTTTCCGGCTGGGGAACCACACAATTTTTGTCCCCTACATTGCCTACCCAACTGAAATACGTGGAAATAAAAATGCTAAGCAAAGAGGATTGTTCTTCTGAAGATTACAGCTATGGAAAAATGAAAATCAGGAAGGGCATGATCTGCACTTATGAGGTTGGTAAAGACTCATGTCAAGGTGACTCTGGCGGTCCTTTGGCCTCTGGTAATAAATTGGTTGGCGTGGTATCCTGGGGTGCTGGCTGTGCATTCGAAGGTAATCCGGGCGTTTACGCCGATGTTGCTTTTTACCGTAAATGGGTTCTAAACGCAGCCAGAATAATTTTAGAAAACAGTCCATAAAAATGTCTTCCAAAATAAAACTGCTAAGTTTAGCTTTACCAAGTACTCGTGCTCGAAGTACGCCATTGAATATATTGTTAAATTTGATTACAGCTGGCGAATAATAACGAAACATTGCCAGCAATTCAGACTCGTATGTATGTGGGTGGTATCAATAAGATTTTGTAGATAAACAGAAATTAAAAAACTGAAGAAAAAGGCAAAAAGACCAGAGACACCGCAGTAATTGGAAATGCAACAGCTCTTAGTAGGTAATAAATTTACGCACAGAATACAGTGCGCGTAACGACATATTTTAAGTGATAACAGCGAAATTTTCGAATTACAACAAACGTCAGAATAGTGAATTTTGGTGTTCTCAAGTTTTGTCAATGTCAAAAGTTGTCCAATACCTGACAACGTTTTTAATTTTTGACTTAAAATTTCGAAACATTCTGATTATAACTTTTAAACCAAAATAAAATGTTCGTTTATGTTGTCAACAAATAAAACTGCCAACAGCACGCAGTGGGCAATTGTTGTTGGCAAAATTTATATAACATCTTGGCCGTGGTCAGCAGCAGGTTGCACCTGTAGACTGGTAAAATCATCGCTCTATAATTCTCTAGTACCGCGTGTTTTCTGGTTTCGACAATTAACAAAAACCCATTTTCTTCTGGAATGGGAGGGCAAAACAAAAGAACAACCAAATAGCCCAAAACTTAATTCTGAGTACTATCCAGGAATGCTCGGTTACCGCGGCAAAATGGAGCTCCAATTATTCTTCACATTCTTTTTCTTTTGTATAAATAAGGATGGGGCCACCCACCTTTGGTTCTTTCCCCGCATTGTTTCGGACGCAAAACTTTATCATGAAAATTTTTTGTGCGTGAATTTGGGTTAAAAATTAAAGTTATTTTTCACAACTTTCGATGTGGATTATCTCAACAAGAATGTGTCGCTGAAATCAGTTCTAAAACCCCAGTATATCGCTGGTATAGAGAATTCAATCGTGGTTGTAGTTCGGTCGCCCACGAATGTCGTGATGGTCGCCCGAAGTCGGTTGTTGCGCCACAAGGCATCTTTTTAGTTTGGGCTTTAGTTTTAGTTTTGTTGCAAAATAAATCGGAAAATTATAATAAAAATCTATGAAATCATGAACAGGGGTGTATCAAGTTTTTGTTACTATTTTTTGGTAGGAATAAGTGCATAAAACGATGTTGTTTATTTATTTTTGGCCCGGTACTCAGGGGCCGACCACCACAAATGCAGTGCATTCTACCAGAACAGAGTTGTTTCGCTATTTTGGTTTTTTTTTTTTTAATCTATATAGCAGGGCTGAGCATGTCAGAGTTTAAGTGATGCTGTTTTGGGTGTTTAGTCCCCAGTGTACAAATTAAAAGTTTGTGGTTATTTTGTTTTTAAAAAAATTAATTTTTTAATTTTAATACACACATATACATATAAATAAAGAAGTTATAGTAGTAAATAGCTGAAGCTGACGACGCTATATTAATTAAGTTAAACAAATTCACATCCATCAGATGTATTTAGAACTATTAAATTCGGTATTTTATATATTTGATGTAACAGTTATTACAAAAGCAGGGCAGCCCCAGTTGTTCGTTTGAATTCGCTGGCGAATATTCGCTGTATAAATTCGTCGTATGCAATAACGCAATAGCGACGAATGAACAACAAAAGTTACAAAAAAGAAATGTTAAATTTGAGGTGAGAACGTCTCTATAAAATTCTTACTACCTGATATTGTTCCATGTAATATTATTGAAAAGTATTTTTCCACAAAATAGTCGTGTTTCGATAGAGGCAAATGGAAACTGCTGAGACCATTAATATTAAATTGAAGCGCCTAATACGAGCAGTTCTTTTGCAAGAATTCGGGTTTTAATATTGTACACAGAATGTACTGCAACACATCTGGTCGCCTAATACTCTCTTGTTCGTGTTTCGCCGGCGAACAAATTAGATATAGAAAAATGTATTTCAACTGTCACCGAATACAATAAATTGCGTCGAAAAGCCACGGCTGTGTGGGTTTTTCAATAACTTACACGAATGTGTTTTATTTTAAACAACGAATATTCGCTCGCCAAAATTCGTCATCCGTCATCCGTCGCAGTTGTGTTTTTGGCATAATGATGAAAAGATTTATGTATTTTGACAAGCAGCCGGCCGATTTCAAATATCGGGCTTCAGCTTCCACTGCAGCGACTACTTCAACTACTCATTCTGTGCATTTGCCTTTAAAACAAGCGTTCTTAGCTCCTGACAGTTTGCAGCGCTGCAGCGACAATTCTGTTCCCACTTAAAGCATTACCAGCTCCTTCGCTCAATTTTAAATCGCTTTATGCGACACATTTTTGGCATGCAAAGTTGGTATTCGAGTCTATACTAAATGCCCTTCATAGCGCTTCCAGATGACCCAAAACATATTGATGACCGACATCTCTTACACACTTTGTTTTATTTCACTTGAATACGAGTAGTAGGAAGTGCTTTATTTAAATGGCCTTATTAAAATCTACCTCTTGATAATGTTGCAGAAAAAAAGACAAATACTAATTCATGCAAAACGTCACGGAATCGACAAGCTGCGCTCCGTTTTCAATTATAGAACAAACCAGCGAACGGTTGCGCAGCTGGTAAAGATGTGGCTGAACGTGTGATCTGTCGATGATGATTCACTTGCAAAACGCAAACTGTAATTAATATTTGCAGACTTTTTTCAATTCAGCTGGTAAACAAATACGATTAGAAACATTAAAACATTTTTTTTTTTTGTAGTTGGTTTTTTGTGTGTTTGTTTGTTAAGGTCAATTTTTTAGAATTCAAGAAGAAGAACAACACATTTCATTGCTTATCAATTACACACATAAAAACAGAAACAAAACAAAACAAACGCTTATCATCATCAGCGCCGCCAAACATTTTCGAGCCCGTTTTGGACGAATATTTTGTATTGGTGGCAGTGCGCGAATAGTGTTTTGCGAATGTCCGAAGCGAGAACAACGAACAACGACAACGCTGGCCAAATGAATTTGTTTACGACACGAGATTCTATTCTAATTGGCGTAATGTTATTGCTAAGCTGGAACTGGAATAGATCGGTGGTTCCAGCAACGGCAAGTTCACACAACTTCACATTCATTTATCGTGATTATCTGCGCAATATGGTGGACATAATGGACGGTGGGGTAAGGCCGTGTGTGGACTTTTTCCAACATGCCTGCGGCAAAATGGACAACTACCAGAACGCCGAAACAACAATTATGGAGAGTGAAGAAGCAGGAGCCGAAAGCGAAAAAGATGTTGTACCCTTTCTGTACAACCTGCAGGACTATTACGAGTTCTTTGAAAGCCACAAAAACGATTTTACCACCATACCGGGTATTCTGTTGCAACAGGTATACGATGAGTGCAAAAATACGGTTACGAAAAGCTCCAGCCGGCGTCAGGTGTGGCAGCGCATGATAAGTGATATTTCATTTTTGCAGCACGATCACGAGCTGTTGAGGAGGTGGCCGTTTCTGCAGTACCAGTGGGAAAAGTATGAGCCGCAATTCGATTTGAGCTGGACCGCCTTAGCAGCGGAATTCACAGCTCATGGCTTGAATACATTTCTGAAGGTTTTATTTGTGAAAAATGCGATTTATGTGGCACCCAATGACCAGCTGCAGTGCCCAGAGCTGGGCGACTTTAAGGCGAGTTTATTACCGCTGCTGCGAAAACGTAATGCCCAGCATGCCGATATTATAGCGAACGAAATTTGGCTGCTGTGTCGCCAACTAAAGGGCGAAATTTCAGCCTCGGTGGAAATTGAAGGCATAGCAAATCTGCTGGTCGACGAAACTATGGGTGCGTTTTTTCACCGTCTTTTTGCACGGCTAAATTTTACCGGCGGGCAAATCGAAAGCGCCCATATATCTGCAATTTATATACAGAAAATAAGCGAAATCATGTCGTTGCTGCGCTCCACCAATCCGCGCATTGTCTTCAACTTTATACTGTGGCAGTCGTACCAGCAAATCGCCAGCATTGAGGATTGCTACCAGCTGGCCCAGGAATTCGAAGGTCTTTTGCAGGCGGAATATTGGTATTGGCATGTTTTCGAGCCCCATTTTGGTCGCGATGTAGCCATGGCTACGTTTCTCTTTCATACCACCCGATTTCAAAAGCACTATCGCCAATTTGTCACCAGCTCGTCGTGGGAGCGTTTGTTTCAATCTCGCGCCGAACGCAAGGACTTAAACATTGAACGTTCTATAAAAAACTATGCCAAACAGTTTTTGGATCTCGAGAATTACGCTGACATGTTTCAAGTGCAGTTTGTTCAGAGAGAAAAATCAACATTTTATGCCCAACTTTTTGAACTAAGAAGACTTAAGTTGCGCTACAGCTTTCATCATCCCTACGAGGATCCGGAAGAGTCACAGTTTTTCAAAGAGTTTTTAAATTTTTCCATTTTGCTGCTCTATCGGCCGCGTTTTCACTTTTTTGCTTCATATGATCGCGAAATGTGGCAAAATTCGAATATTCTGCGTAGCTCCGACGGCCTGTATGCGGCTTTGGACTGCTTAAATCACCAAACGGATTTGAATGGCGAAGATTCCAGCTTGTATGAGGTGCTGAGCCTGGAGCAGGTTAATACCGTTTTCAATACTTATGCTGCCTTCATGGAGGCCTTATGGGACTACAAATTCTGGCTGGAGAGCGAAAATTTCGCAATCGCTGAGGACTTCATTTTGGAATACTTTCAACTGAACTCAAGCCGTGTGATGTTTTATGCCGTGGCTCAGCAATTCTGCAAACGAGACGACGCCACCTACAGCACTGCAATAAATCGCAGTTACATGAATATGCCGCAGTTTCAAAAGGCCTTTGAATGTGGGCCCGAAGATGACATGAATCCGATGACAAAGTGTATGATTAATAAATGCCTGTCGAATTGATTTACTGCTGCTACGAATATAGTAGGCGGGCAAAGAGTCGATAAAGCTCAGGCGCAGGCACGGCTTTGTTTTTTTTGAAGAAAGTTGGTTTCTTAATTTAGATTAGACTCTGATGTGACTTTTTACCGCAGGCGATTGCAATGGCATGGGCGTGGTGGTCAGTTACCTGGGAAGAGTGGAAGCGGGAATTCCAGTAATTAATCGCACAATTCATTTTAAAGGCCATAAAACGTGCATATCGTTACTTTAATGTAAAAAGTTACTTCTAAGCATTTTTTTTTCTTTTTTCTTTTTTGAAATATGGACTTCAAAACAACAACTTTTTAACACTATAGTCGTCCCCTTCACTCATTTGAAACGGCGCGTAACAGAAACTAAAAATATTTCAATTCGAATTCAAATGAAAAATTTAACAACTTTTTAATCAAATTAAAAAAAAAGCACTAAATGATGGCAAATTTTAGATAAAAAGCCTAAAGTTTTTGTCAAAGTCTGCTTTTTTCACGGTCCACGAAATTACTAACTTTGAGCGGCAACACAACACCCGGATTGATAAGTAAAATATCCTGCGCTGAACTTATTTTTGAAAATTTTATAGTCGACTTAAACTCGTCGAAAACTCTTTTTTATCTGTGGAGGGACAGTTTTTTTGTCATTCTTCTCAACAAAGGATCTAGCGCATTTTTTTCGGCTTTGATCGCAAATTTTTATCAGTTACAAAACTTCGAATTGAAATAGAATTTAGTTTCGGCCTTTCTATATACAGTTCAACCTCCATAACTTGAATCACGATTATCCAAATAAAAAACTTCACGTTAGAGAGACTTGAAGTTATGGAATAAGTTTCGAAGTTTCGAAGTTTCGTTTTTTACTAACTTTTTTTTTCTCCTTTTTACTTGTAATAAAAAAGAATTGAAAATGCGGATATAATTTATTATATATTAAAGTGCTGAGTTATTTTTGGCTGAATTTGTTTATATTTGTTTCGTATAAAAAGTGCCCCTAATTTGTGGTCGTCAGTCGTATTTTCATGTGTGTGTAAATATAAATTCAAATTGTTGTTCCCTGGAGGGCTGTATAACAGTTTCTTCCACTATGTCCTCCTCCCCACTATCTATTGTGATGCCAGTGTGCGACACTGATTCGACAGCATTATCAACAATATCTTCCTTCATCCGTTGGAAAATGTACGCCCACGTGAAGAGTACAACTCGTTGTTATCTAGCCAAGTTTTATAATCGTCTTGTAGGAAACTTAAGTCTTAATAACGATTGAAATTAGAAAAAAAATATATACGCTGACTGTTAGCGGCAGATCTGGAATATTGGTTGACTAAAAATGAATGGCAGCATTCCTTCAATTATTCAATTTATAGAAGCTTTGCCGGGCCTTGTACCATTATTTTGCTTCAAGTTGCGGAAGTTCAGGTAATAGGAAAAAGTCTGAAAGAATTTACCTGTTCGCCGCTATTGCCATGCGATTTGCTTCAACTTATAGAAAATTCAGTTTATAGAAGTTCAACTGCATGTACATATTCAGGTAACGATACAAATTTTAATTATTTGCTTTTAATTCTAGTTCATAGTTCAGTTTAAATAGTTCTATTTCCCCTTAAGCGATTGCGAAGAGCATTTTTTTTTTTGTTTTTTTTGGTGCTGGCGCAAATCTTGCAACGGAACACTTTTTCAATGGCAGGCTTTGCGACAAATGCCTTTTTTACCACAAAATCAATGCGTAAATAATTAGAACAGGGACGTTTAATTTACTTGGCGGAAAATTTTTAGTGTAGGACCGAATAATTGCAATTTGTAGATCCATCGATATTCCTTTGCGTTAAATTTTTTCACTTAACTGCAACTTTTATTGCTCCTCCACTCAATCAATGAATTAAGGCCCAACCAGTTTTGACGTTCTTTTCGGTTATGAATCAGCTGGTTTTGTTTCTGCTCAATGGGAAATGTGTACATGTGGTTTGTTTTCACTTTTTCATTGTGTTCTGTTGCTGACGCATCTCTAGAAAATAGAGGTGCGTCTGTTAAAGGAGTGAAGAATTTGTGTTTGCCAAGGACTTTCAGAAGGCCGTTCATTTTTGTGAAAAAAAAAATCTATAGACGGTAAAAAACCGAACCTAACCCGTTGGGAGAAAGCAATATTTTGTGCAACAAATTTAATAAATTTTACAGATTGTCAGAAAATCAGCGAGACGAGTTTCAACAAAAAATTTACAATAACACACGGAGTGATGGCCAGAAAAAATTACAGAAAAGAACGGTGCGGTATGACAACCGAAAGTAAAAACTGTAGTGCGATTCTCTATCTATTTTAACGCCAAGAAAAGCCGTTAAAAAAGTTAACACTAACATTATCGTTTTTTGGTATTCTTTACGTTTTTTAACACTGTTCGTGTTCGTTTAAAATCAGCTGGTTTTTTCTAAAACACACTTGTTGTCGTTAACTTAAAGCCATTTGTATTTGAGGTGTATTTAAGTTAAAATATATTGAGTTTAATAATTTTTGAAATGGCTTTTCGAGTATTTGGGATACAACTTATCACGGGAGGAGACAACTTTTAACGCTTAAGCAGTTGATCGGCGTATTCTCCGTGATGTCGATAACAGTTTTTACTGCTCCGCCAAAAGAATTCAGTTCATTGGAAAGTTCGCTCCACAGCTTAGATGTTTCAAGCCTTCCATGGAGCTTGTGAAATTTCCCACTTGCCAGACCCGGGTCTTCTTCATCATAAAGTCAGCTATTTGACTTAACTGCTCGTTCGTGGCACGGCTGCTCTTGATAGCAGTATTACTTGACATTCTAGAATAAAAAAATATACATATACAGTAGTTTCCGCTTAATTGATTTTCCCGCTTATTTGATCCAAAAAAAATTACACTGAAAATATTCAATATAAGTTTTATAGAAAAATTCCCGTTTAAATGAGTCCCGCTTTATTGCATTACCCGCTTAATTGAATCATAAAATAAAAACTATTTATGTAAATAGCATACAAATATGCCGCTTAATTGACATTTAAATATTCTCTTTTTGTTGAAAAAGTCAAATAGTCGACTTTTGGTTTTCGTGATGGCATATATTTACAAAATTGTGTGGCAAGTAAAGAAGTATTGAACTGTCTTAACATCCTTCGGGATTTTTTTTTTTACCAAACAATCTATTTTCACACGAACTTGATAACATGGAAAAGAATAGAGTCGAAAGCTGTTTGAAGCCACAAATTCAGACTGCCATGACTGACTTTTTTAAACCTATTTAGTCATGTTTTGAAATAAATACAAACGTATTCAAATTTACATCAATACATACATATATTCTTATATATATTCCCGTCAATAAACATATTGAACTCTTTTTTAATGCAATGAATTAAATTTTAGTTATTTTTATTTACTTATTTTTATTTTCTGTTTTTAAGTGCTTTCACATATTTAGTGTAAATACATTTGTTTTGTTCTTTATAAATGAATTAAAATATTTGAACAAAAACAATGCAAACAAAACGTTTTATTTATTATAAGTATATAAATATTTTACTGCTTTATTGATCCCACTGCGCAATTATGCGGAGTTCTTTTAATTGAGCCAGTGAATCAATTGAAAGAGTATCGGTTTAATGATATGCCCGGTTAATTGCAACAAAACCTGTGCATTTTTAGAAAATCAATTAAGCGGAAATCACTGTAGTATGTATTAACAAATATTTATATATTAAAATTTTAAAAACATTTTACTTACCCGCACAAAATAAAAGCACGAAAATTTGTTTTGTTTTTTTTGTATTCTTCTTTGCACTCTTGCACGTAAATTCGAATTTTTTTTAATACACTAAAAAAGTGCCTAAAAAAAAAGTTAGCGAATCACACAATCGTTAGTGCAAACCACAACAACTGGTGTTAACTTGAACAATTTTAAAATCGCTAAAAGTTAGAGAATCGCACTACTGAAGTGGATAATACGGCCAGCTCTTTTGGAAGCATTCATGTTTTAATATTGTACATAGAATGTACTGCAACAGAATGCAATCCAACAAATTTGTGCTAAACGTCTCTGGCAACACATTCGTTAAGAAAGTTGTATATGCAAGACATACAAAAATATAGTATGGCCACACTTCATGTTGACGGTAAAAGAGGATTTAGACGGTAATAGCGTGTAGACAGACGACAGCGTTAATTTGCATTAGCAGTCTTAATTCAAATTAACTTGTGAATTATCCCCATTCCAATGTGTATCGTCTGCAAATGCACGAAATCAGAGTGAATTTATACTGCATTTAGGTATTTCGATATGGCAACACAGTCGACAATCAGTCAGCTGTTGGCAAATTGCTTATTATTGTAAAATTAAAATGGTTTCAAATTCAGCAAAAGTAAGTTATTTTAATTGTTTTTAGCGATAAAAAAAAAGAAATTTTACAATCGAAACGCATTTTTTTCCATTTTAAGATTTGGAAAGCACAACTGTTGAGGTGAAAGTTTTCTTCAAATCTGTTATCGTCCATCGTCAGCACGTCACACTCCCAAAAAGTGCTGTTGCGGTCCTTTAACAAATCCCATATATGAATTATATCCTTTATGAAAAGATACAGTCTGTCAATAATGAGTTTGCACATTGAAAACACACACGGTTTAGTTAAAATTATTCGTGAATTCATGACATTTTTGTTCTACAAAACAATTTTTTTGTACATATTTCATACATTTATATGTATTTACGGAGATCATGTCGAAAAAAACTTTGAATATGTTCAGAACAAATAAAAAATACAACAAAAACAAATTTTTACTTCATTTCACACTGTCAATAAACTCTGCACAAAAATGTTTTGTTTCTCTTTATGTCAATAAACTGTTTGCTCAGTTTGTAGTTTTGATTTTTTTTGAAGCTAACGGTGCTTTGCCGTTATAATTTGCACACATTGTTCATGACAGTGCCTTTTGAAATTAATTTGCCTTGCATATGTCATAAAATTAGTAATACATTTGAAGTTTTAAAAATGCGAGGAAAAAGATTGTCGTATAATATCATTCAATTGATTTATTATAACCACCAACTAGACAGGAGTGTGGAAGAGTTGTCGGAAATGTTTTCAGTTTCATGGAGAATAGTTTACAACGACATAAATCGAGCTGAAAAAGAAAATACCCTGGATTTAAAGCAAGGAGGCGGGCGCAAAAATAAGATAAGTCGACGTGCTGAGCGGTTAATTTAAAGAAAACTGGCTCAAAACCCAAAATTTCTACACGGAACCTAGCGGCAGAGCTTAAAGAAGAGCTTGGTGTTATTGTTTTCCACGAGACAGTGCGTCAGACCATAATTAAAAATAAATACTCATCAAGATCAGCAAGAAAAAAACCACTCCTTTCAGTAGCAAATATAGAACAACGCTTTTCCTTCGATATTCGGAACTTTCACAGCCGAATGAATATTGGGATGATGTAATATTTAAACGAACATGGTGTACTACATCATGTACTACAACGACGGACCATCTAAGGAGTGGCATAAGCCTTTAACATCTCTGAAGCAACAAAAAATCATGCCAACCGCAAAATTTGGAAAAATGTCTATAATATTTGGGGCTGCATTTCAAGTCAAGAAGTGGGTGACATTGCTTTTATAGACTCTACGGTGGACACGCATCAATTTTTGGGCACTGCGGACCCATTTAACTAGTAGTGCGAAGAAATTCAGCTTTATAAAAGACAACAAACCAAATTTAAAATTTTATCAAGTCAATGACAATAAACATAAATCACACATGGGAAGAATTTGGCTGTTATATAACTGTCGTCACGTCATCGATACACCCGCCCAAAGACACAATCTCAGTCCTATAGAGAATTTACGGGTGTTTTAAAAAAATGGGTCGCTAAACGCTTGCAAAAAAATTATGGCAGCGCTCAAAACAGCGATATCAGAAGAATGACAGAAAATTCCAACGAATTATGACCTAAAAAGTTAATAGGATCAATGGAAAATCGTTTACAATGTTTGGTAGATGCTAAAGTTTTCCATACTAAATATTAAGTTTTCTCAAACTAAATTTAAAACTTGCCCACTGACACCAAAACTGCAAGGAAATGTTTGTGCAAAGAATTCATTGACAGTGTGAAATGAACTAAAAATTTGTTTTTGTTGTATTTTTTGTTTGTATTGAACATATTCAAAGTTTTTTTTCGACATGATCTCCGTAAATACATATAAATTTATGAAATATGTAAAAAAAAATTTTTTTCTAGAACAAAAATGTCATGAATTCACTAATAATTTTCACTAAACCGTGTCTGTTTTCAATGTGCAAACTCATTATTGACAGACTGTACATACATACATACGTATATTAAACCAACAAATTTCCACAATTGCCTTTCCCTTATATCAGAGTATCCTATTGCGATCCCAACTTGTAGCAACACGTTCAGATTTATGGTTGCTAGTGCATGTACAATTTTTACCTTCTGGAGCAGTTTCACCAAAAGTAGTTTCAGCTTTCTTTCAAATAAACAGTGATTTTTCGCTGCTAGTCGTATTTTCTGCCTTCTGTTCATTTGATCTCGATCTACATAAATGCAAAAAAAATTTGTATAAGTTAAGAACAAATAATATGCGCCTCCCTATTCTTTTTATTCTTCACTTAATTTTGATAAAAATGAAATCAGCACTTTTGAAAAAAACAAAAGTGCCAGATTTCATCATTTAAATTTTATTTAAATTTTTTGTGTTTGGAAATATGCTAGAATCTGCACTTTCGATCAAAACAAAAGTGTCAGATTCCTCAACACGCGCAAGCATTTTCGCTTGCATGGGAATGGTCGGGCAAATCGAAATAAAAAATAAAGTTTTTTTTGTAATAAAAAGAAAAGCACATAGTGCTGTTTTAAAAAAAAGAACTCAGAAGAGTTAAGCAGTTTTAAACTAAACTTGAAAGCACATAGTGCTGTAAAAATAAAACTCCCATAATATTAAAATAAAAATCAATTTGTTTTAATAAAACTCTTAGAATATTAAAATAAAAATCTATTTGTAAAAATAAAAACTCCCATAATATTAAAATAAAAATCTATTTGTAAAAACTCTAATAATATTAAAAATAAAAATCTATTTGTAAAAATAAAACTTTCACAATTTTAAATAAAATTTTATTGGATAAATAAAATCAAACATTATAATAAAAATCTATTTGTAAAAATAAACTTTCGCAATTTTGAATTTATTGGGAAAAATAAAACCAAACAATATTTAATAATAAAATATAATAACAAACAAAATTTCAAGTTATACAAACAAACAGCTGCTTGATAAATGCACACACTGTCTGTCGTCTGTCAGGGTAAAATTTTAATTCACACTAGTACACTTTTAATGCAAATTAACGCTGTCGTCTGTCTACGCTATAACACAAGTAGTACGTAAAACCAAAGAGAAAATCATATGAAATTATCTCCGTATTTTACAAATGAGAGTAAAAATCTTACGACAGATATTTTTACAGTTTTTTTTTTTTTTGTCCTCCTATTTAAAAAATTAATTTTTAAGAAAGTACCTTCTAAAAAAAGTGCTTTTAAAATTTTCTCTTTTTAAAAATAAAAAATACCTTTTAAAAAAAATGTCTACAAAAAAAAAAAGGCACAACAATTTATAATTCTATTTTAAGGCTGAACCATTTTCCGTCGCAGTGGAAATATGCAAAAATAATAATGGTACTAAAACCAAATAAGCCCGAAAATAACGTTGCTTCCTATAGACCAATCAGTTTGTTGTCAAGTTTTTCAAAAATTTTTGAAAGGCTATTTTTAAAGAGATTAACGCAAATCTTAGAAGAGCAAAATATTATACCAGAGGCATAAAGATGGCACACCAGAACAATGTCATAGGATTGTCAATAATATCTCATACGCCTTAGAAAGAAAATTGTATTGTTCTGCGGTGTTTTTAGATGTGCAACAAGCTTTTGACAGAGTCTGGCACAATGGACTTTTATATAAATTGAAAACCCTTATCCCAGCGCCATTTTATTTGCTTCTTAAAGCATATATACAGGGAAGATCCTTTTTTGTGAGCATACATGAAAATTATTCAAGTTTCGGCTGAATTAATGCAGGTATTCCACAAGGCAGTGTTCTGGGTCCAGTATTGTACACAATTTTTACAGCAGATATGCCTACAATTGAAAATATAACTACTGCTACATACGCAGATGATACTGCTTTATTAGCCGCCAATGAATCACCGGTAATAGCTTCCGAGTTGCTGCAAAATCAATTGAATCTTCTTCAAGATTGGCTTCAAAAATGGAACATTAAAGTTAATAATTCAAAGTCTGTCCATGTTACATTCACCCTCAGAAAAAATGATTGCTCGCCTGTTTACCTAAATGGTACAATTATACCAAGTTGCATAACTGTAAAATATTTAGGGCTTCATCTCGATCGAAGACTAACTTGGAAAGAACATGTCAAAAAGAAACGTGAGCAACTTAATTTAAAAACAAGAAAAATGTTTTGGTTATTGGGCGCAAGATCAAGCTTAAGCTTAGAAAACAAGATTCTGCTTTACAAAACAATACTTAAGCCGATATGGACATATGGCATCCAGCTGTGGGGAACTACAAGTAATTCTAACGTTGAGATACTACAGAGGTACCAGTCAAAAACCCTAAGACTTTTAACAAATGCGCCTTGGTTTATGACCAACAAAAATATACACAAAGATCTTCGAATTTTGTTGGTCAAAGACGAAATAAATAACTTCAGTGAGAGATACCTAAATAGACTAAGCAATCATTCCAACGTGTTAGCAATCAGTCTTTTAGATGATAGCAATGAAATCCAAAGACTTAAAAGGCTTCATGTACTTGACCTTCCCTTCCGAAAATAGAAAAAGTTAAAATTCGTTACTCTGTATTTTAATTAAAAAGTAAATTCTTCTTGTATATATTTTGTTTTTGGGTTTTAGGAAACTCAATATATGTTATATTGTTATTTAAGAGTCATGAAATTTGCTTATTATTTTAATTGTAAAATAGATCGTAAATAAAACAATATTAAAAAAAAAAAAAAAAAAAAAAAAAAAAAAAAAAAGTCATGTCCTTTTTTAAAGTTACTTTATTAAAATGCGGTTAAAAAAAATGTTTTTAAAACTACATTGATGTGAAAAGCATTTAAACTACATTTAAAATTATCCTTATGAACAGCAACCAACCCAGAACAGAACAAATTACAAAACATTAAGGAAATGATTTTTTTACTAAAAGTTTTATTCAAAGAATAAAGTAATATTCTTAGTAATTTAATTAATTCACAATTAATTTAGAATTAACTGGCAGACTATCTAAGCTTAATAATACATATAATAAAATTATAATAATTACAATAAAAATACAATCTTCACACTAAATGACGGAAATCGTAAGAAACATTTTTTTTTTTTTTGTTGCAATTTATAAAACAACGTTTTTGAAGAAATAATTTGGCCACCAGTTTAAGCAACAGAAATCAACTGATTTTACAAATTATACTCTTAAAAATAGTAATAATATTAAACTTAGATTATTTGACTTTATATATGTATGTAAATCTGCTTGGAACTTGATCATCTCACGTTCAGCAAAACTGAATGCAATTGTTAGAGATTTTATATCATATGAAAAAAAAAATAAATAAAAATTCTAATTTGAGTTTTAGTAAAAAAAAAAAATAAAGTTATGAATTGGCATTCAAAATCTTAATGCTAAAATTTATAACATAAGAAATAAAAAAAAAATAATAATATAATTATGAAGGAAATATAAACTAAGTTTAATTGTCAATGCAAGTAACTCCTAAAACTAAATCTTAGCACTTGTTAAGCAGTTTCTTAAGAGACAGTCAAATGCTGGTGTTGATTTAACAAGTGTGGAATTAAAAGCGCTTTTAAACAGGATAATACAATCGCATTTTTATTAATAAATTAAATTTAAGATTTAGGAATAGAAAAAACTTCAGCCAATTTCTTAAGTGCTATTCAGTAATTTAACAAACACTGACATCAATCATAATCAAAAAGTAGATATTGGAAAGGAAATTTTATGTTTATGTTTAAGTTTATGGATGTTAAGCGCTTTTTGTTAAACTAAAAATAATACAATAAAAAAATTAAAGCAGAAAAAAAAAGCTGAAAATAATTTCGAATTCAATTAAATAGAATATCTTATTTGTGCGTATTTTCAGCACGAAACGAAAGGATGTGCTGAAGTGCGGGGGTAAATCATTACATATTATTTTTTTTTTTTTTTTTTGAAAAGTTTGAAAAATCACTTTTATTTTTGTTCCCAATATTTACATTTTCTTTACACAAGCCAAAGACATCGTTTGCTAAAACTATTTGAAGTAAATTTTAGGGCTTGTGAACAAATACAAAATACAGTGAGACTTCGATTATCCGTAATGGTCGCTACCCAGAGCATTCAATAAATTCGTTGGCAGTCCCGATTAATGCAGACAATCACACCATTAAGCGACACAAAAAAGAAATATATATAAAAGCGCGATGCAATGAAAAAGTATTTACATATATTTCTTGCGCTGTTAATCGAATCACGGATAATCAAATTAAACACGAATTCGAAATGAGTTTAATTGATATTTTCCACACAACATGTTATTAAAATTTATTTCAAATACATAAATATGTATAAGATTTTTATGACTCGGTGCGCACAGAATTTCGAATTTCTAGTCAATGTTGTTTACCAAGAAATTCTGCTTCACAGGGATGTATAAAGCAGTCTAATAAACCGATTCGAATTCGAAAACCAGCAGAGCGCTGCAAGTGTTCTCTAGTAAAACTCGTAACAACAATTGGAAAGCGTGTTTGTGTGTTGGAATTTGTGTTAGTATCGTTAAAATTAAAAATTATAAAAAAGGTTTGGTTTTCCTTTTAATTAAATGAGTTTTAAATGAGTTTTTTTTTTTTGCTATTCACAGCTACTAAATGTACGCGAACGACTGAAGTGTCTTGCTGCCGCCGCTAGGGCTGCAGCTTCACTGTCACCCACTAAATCCGGCAGTTGTAGGATTTCGCTTAGGCGAACTTTAAGTTCAGTTGTGGTGGGACGTTCTTCAGGCTTTGAGGAGAGCATTTGTTTCAGCAACTCGTACTCCTGAGGATGTTGGTGGGGAAAATCTTTGGGATATTTGCCGTCACGCAACGCTCTCAAAGTCATAATGCGCTCCATTTCGGTAGCAAAATAAACCAACAGCTCAAAGAATATCAAACCTAATGAATAAATATCAACTTTGTAGTCATATGGCAGACCACGTAACTGTTCGGGCGACATGTACAGATGTGTGCCCACTTGTTGGGTGTGGCGGGCACATGAGGGCATACCCGTTTTATCACCACATTTGGTTATTATATTTGGTATGTCCGCCATATCGGTGACCAAGCCAAAGTCACCAATTTTTATTTGGCCATCTTGTGAAAAGAATATATTACTGGGTTTGAGATCACGATGTATAAGACCCTTGAAGTGGACGTAATCAACGGCATCTACAATTTGATGAAAAATACTGGCTATGAAGTCCAAACGATCTTCACGCTTATTATCTCGTAGCCAGTCTCTTAAGCACTCTTTGCGGCACAACTGCATTTGTATGTACAAGTAGACTTTGTTCTGCTTGGCGGCTGTCGTCGTATTGCGCAAATTATTGCCGCTTTCGCCGCCCCTTACAATCAAAGCTAAATCTTGAGGTCTGCCTTTTCTATTCAGGATTTCGTTTGTTCTACTGGGGGCGGCCGACGTACGATGTTCAATTTCTTCGGAAAGCGTGCCATCATCACCGTTTGCGGAGCCAACAAATTCTATTTGGAAAGAGTCCGAAAGTTGACTGTAATCGAAACTATGACGTCCCAAACTCTTAGGCAAACTCAGTTCCGAACTGTTCGATTGTATATCAATTGAAACAGTTTCATGCATCTTTTCATTTCTATTTCCATATTTAGCCAATTTAGATGTGCACCTGGTCGCACAACTGTCTGCCCTAGAAGAATCTTCAACGTCGTTTGCGTGCCATGCTCTTGATTGCGATTCGCTGCGAAATACAACACAAGAATCGCTATCCTCATCATCGTAATTGTTGTTGGCGCCCATGGCCAAAGAAGTCGATTCGGAACGAAATATTATACATGAATCATCATCGTCGTTACAATAGCCATTATTGATCTCACATTTATGATCCGAACTGCATGCTGTAGTTGCCATGCTGTCCATCCAACATTTAAGTTCTTTCGTCTTATCAATTTCATGCGCTGCAAAAGCTTGTGATGTCGGAAATGTGGCATGGCTTTCAGATGGCGTGTCGATTTGTATGGAGGTTGACATTTCGTTAGCCAGCCATTTGTTATCCTCAATTTCTTGCCAGCCCGGCGGCGGTTTCTCAACCCATGACTGTAATTCAAAATAGAATACTTTTAATATAAGAGAAACTTGATAATTTTTCAATAATTCACGTTCAGGTGAACTTTCGGGTGTGTTTTTCTCTGGGAAAGTGAATGTTATGCGAACTTTTCAATTTATTTAATTTGTGCTTTTGTTGACACAAAAGAATACTATGAAATAAATTATGAAAAATCGTTTCATAAAGAGTTTGGCCAATTAAGGCGCACTTTTCTATTTACACATACATATATTTATTAGTGCTTAGAAGCCGAAACTGTTAGTTGGCCCTTAAGGTCCCATGGACTATTAATTTTACGTGCAGGACTTTGCTAGAAGGCCACAAGGAGCTGAAGGGCCCAGCGACTCGGCATCATATTTGTTTGATTTGGTTTCCAGAACATGAGCGACATGAGGGACCCAATCCATCCTTTGGCTTTAACAAGCGTCTACTTAATGGAGAGATTATTAAATGGACAACAAGTAAACACTGAATAATACTAATAGTTTTGAATATTCAAAGAAGTTTGTGGGCTTCAATGTTGAGAGCGAAATTCGATCTAATATTGGATAGAAAAAGCCTCAGAACACTGTCGCGTTCAGTGTCACAGACGACAGGCGGTAAAGATGAAGAGTCACACTATATTCCTAATCTATGACACTGGGGCGCATGATATACAGGCTATTACATACCTACATACTGGGCCAACTGGACTTGCTACAACTCCCAATGAAGGAGCCGGTCCTGATGCTTGAGGGTAAAAGAGAGCAGCACAATAGTTAAACAACGAAAATCAAAATTTCATTTTCTATATTCTTTTCGATGTATTGACGTACAATAAATTGCAAAAAACTTTTACAAACAATGAAAACTTAAAATTTACTGCAATAAAAAGCTCTCCTATAGTGAAAATCCAAATCCAACAATTCTTTATTACAACGACGATGCTGGCGACTGGCCACATTCACTTAACAATTGTATCCTTTATACTTCTTGTTAAATAAAGCTGAATGGGATTAGATACTATTACGATCTACAATTCTTTATAGATTTTTTTTATAAAGCTGAGATCTGTGAGTTAAATAAACCATTTCGAGACGCGCATCCATTTGCATCGCAACAAGTCTTTTATAATCCTAAAGTTGCGTTTTGAATCACTGTTGGGCTGAAATCTCCAAACAATTGACATTATGTCGTTTAAAATGCTTCTTAAGCCGCTATCAGTCATTGTTGGCTCTATAATGTGACATGTGGTCATCGCTTGGACAGAAAAGTAACCGCACAGCAGAATAGTGCCATCGTCAAATTGCTTGTCTTACATGCGTGCTTTCCGTCTAATCCCCTGGCATTTTTTAAAAGTATTTATTCTTCTATTCAGTACGACAACGTTGCCCAACAAATCACAGACAATTGAAGTCGGACTAGCCGTTCTTGAGAATATAGATTACAAACTTATTGATGAACTTATTTTGGGATCTCGACATGAACATAATTGAGAAATATATTATTAATGTCAAGCATGATTGACGAATTGTGAAAATACGCAACTTTTGATGCCAAAGGTACTGGTCAAAATTGATTTGTTTCCTCTAACGGATCAGCAAAACAGAAATGTTGGAAGTTGATTTTGTTTTATATTTATGTTTGCTTTAGTAGCGGTTTTCACCCTTAACGTTGCATTTACACGTCTGTTATATTTACTACGATTTTTACCACAAAGACTCGCAATTTCTTTTATGTAAAATCCATTCAATCTCGTTTAACTCTTGTCAACTCAAATTTCTTTGTCTTTGTCAAACTTAACGTTGCATTTACAAGTCTGTTATATTTACTACGATTTTTACCACAAAGACTCGCAATTTCTTTTATGTAAAATCCATTCAATCTCGTTTAACTCTTGTCAACTCAAATTTCTTTGTCTTTGTCACCATTAACGTTGCATTTACACGTCTGTTATATTTACTACGATTTTTACCACAAATACTCGCCATTTCTTTTATGTAAAATCCATTCAATCTCGTTTAACTCTTGTCAACTCAAATTTCTTTGTCTTTGTCAAACTTAACATTGCATTTACAAGTCTGTTATATTTACCACGATTTTTACCACAAAGACTCGCAATTTCTTTAATGTAAAATCCATTCAATCTCGTTTAACTCTTGTCAACTCAAATTTCTTTGTCTTTGTCAAACTTAACGTTGCATTTACAAGTCTGTTATATTTACTACGATTTTTACCACAAAGACTCGCAATTTCTTTTATGTAAAATCCATTCAATCTCGTTTAACTCTTGTCAACTCAAATTTCTTTGTCTTTGTCACCATTAACGTTGCATTTACACGTCTGTTATATTTACTACGATTTTTACCACAAATACTCGCCATTTCTTTTATGTAAAATCCATTCAATCTCGTTTAACTCTTGTCAACTCAAATTTCTTTGTCTTTGTCAAACTTAACATTGCATTTACAAGTCTGTTATATTTACCACGATTTTTACCACAAATACTCGCAATTTTTTCAATGTAAAATCCATTCAATCTCGTTTAACTCTTGTCAACTCAAATTTCTTTGTCTTTGTCAAACTTAACGTTGCATTTACAAGTCTGTTATATTTACTACGATTTTTACCACAAATACTCGCCATTTCATTAATGTAAAATCAATTCAATCTCGTTTAACTCTTGTCAACTCAAATTTCTTTGTCTTTGTCACCCTTAACGTTGCATTTACAAGTCTGTTATATTTACTACGATTTTTACCACAAATACTCGCCATTTCTTTTATGTAAAATCCAATCAATTTAGTTTAACTCTTGTCAACTCAAATTTCTTTGTCTTTGTCAAACTTAACGTTGCATTTACAAGTCTGTTATATTTACTACGATTTTTACCACAAATACTCGCAATTTCTTTAATGTAAAATCCATTCAATTTAGTTTAACTCTTGTCAACTCAAATTTCTTTGTCTTTGTCAAACTTAACGTTGCATTTACAAGTCTGTTATGTTTACTACGATTTTTACCACAAATACTCGCAATTTCTTTAATGTAAAATCCATTCAATCTCGTTTAACTCTTGTCAACTCAAATTTCTTTGTCTTTGTCAAACTTAACGTTGCATTTACACGTCTGTTACATTTACTACGATTTTTACCACAAATACTCGCCATTTCTTTTATGTAAAATCCAATCAATTTAGTTTAACTCTTGTCAACTCAAATTTCTTTGTCTTTGTCACCCTTAACGTTGCACTTACAAGTCTGTTATATTTACTATGATTTTTACCACAAATACTCGCCATTTCTTTAATGTAAAATCAATTCAATCTCGTTTAACTCTTGTCAACTCAAATTTCTTTGTCTTTGTCAAACTTAACGTTGCACTTACAAGTCTGTTATATTTACTACGATTTTTACCACAAATACTCGCCATTTCTTTTATGTAAAATCCATTCAATCTCGTTTAACTCTTGTCAACTCAAATTTCTTTGTCTTTGTCAAACTTAACGTTGCATTTACAAGTCTGTTATATTTACTACGATTTTTACCACAAATACTCGCCATTTCTTTAATGTAAAATCAATTCAATTTAGTTTAACTCTTGTCAACTCAAATTTCTTTGTCTTTGTCAAACTTAACGTTGCATTTACAAGTCTGTTATATTTACTACGATTTTTACCACAAATACTCGCAATTTTTTCAATGTAAAATCCATTCAATTTAGTTTAACTCTTGTCAACTCAAATTTCTTTGTCTTTGTCACCCTTAACGTTGCACTTACAAGTCTGTTATATTTACTATGATTTTTACCACAAATACTCGCCATTTCTTTAATGTAAAATCAATTCAATCTCGTTTAACTCTTGTCAACTCAAATTTCTTTGTCTTTGTCAAACTTAACGTTGCACTTACAAGTCTGTTATATTTACTACGATTTTTACCACAAATACTCGCCATTTCTTTTATGTAAAATCCATTCAATTTAGTTTAACTCTTGTCAACTCAAATTTCTTTGTCTTTGTCAAACTTAACGTTGCATTTACAAGTCTGTTATATTTACTATGATTTTTACCACAAATACTCGCCATTTCTTTAATGTAAAATCAATTCAATCTCGTTTAACTCTTGTCAACTCAAATTTCTTTGTCTTTGTCAAACTTAACGTTGCATTTACACGTCTGTTACATTTACTACGATTTTTACCAAAAATACTCGCCATTTCTTTAATGTAAAATCCATTCAATTTAGTTTAAGTCTTGTCAACTCAAATTTCTTTGTCTTTGTCCACTTTTTGTTGCAAATGTTTCCCTTCTATAGTGTTTTTCTTTTATTAAACCAAAATTAAATCAAATAGTTGTGGCGGCCAAATAATTAATAAATAAATTGTTGGCACGTGTTTACATCAGGCTTTTGTCTTTTGGTTTTTAATCACAGGGCAGCAAACAACAGTTCTTCGTATTATGTTACTGCAGTATTGTGATTAGTAGTACCCTAAACAGTTCTTTTATATTGGCGGTTCTATAAATATGTGTAAAAAAAAACATCAAAAACTGGAAACAACTAAACAAGTAATTAAAAGAAAACGTGAAAAAGTTGCGATAAAAGATGGGCTGATGAGGAAGTGAAAAGATTAATCGAATTGTTTTTAACGATTAACAAATAAATATGTACCTTCACACTTTATCATTTCAACAACCTCGATTTGATCAATTGCATTTTGAACCGAGTGGTTAATAAATTTGTCTTTTGCGGTTTCTTTGGGCATTCTTTTGGGATTTTATTTCTTTTCACGAAACATCAACTGACAAATTCTTTTGTTTGTTTTGCGGCGCTAAAAATATCTAAACAAAAGTCAGCTGTTCCGGTTTGTTGACAATACCAAAGAAGCTTAAAATAGTATCATACATATTTAAAAGTATTTTGAATATAATACAAGGAGTGAGCACCGATACAAGGGTACTTTAATAGCCAGTTTGAAAAGTGAGTGCTACTAAACTGCATATATGTATGTATGTAATTAGATATATATGTATGTACATATAAAGCATTTATATATGTTTGTATGTACATACATACATATATGTTTCTTTAACCTACCTGAAAATATCTAACGATATTTTGATGTTCACAATTGGCCAAGGTCTTCACTTCGCGCATAACTCGCATGCGGGATTCCTCCTTGTTGGGCAATGTTATACGTTTTATGGCATAACTACAATCGTCTAGTTTATTTTTAGCTTCAAATACGACACCGAAGCCGCCACGACCCAAACAACGTTGCAAATCAAAGTCACTTTGAAAGCGAGAATTAAAATGTTCACCAGAATTCGAAGTCGATTCCGATGAGGAGCGATTGGCATTGTGAGAGCTTTTGGTATTTGTGTTAGTGTGTGTGCTGGTGGTTGTGGGACCCAAAATTGCCACCGTTGAAGATTCAGTTGCCTCAATACCCGTTGGCACCGGTATATGGCGTTCAATGACAACAATTTGCCGTTCGCTGCGGTTTCGTTGACTTATCAAAATGTTGAGCAGTAGGGCAGAAGTAAAAGCAACAATCGCCAGTTCTTTCCACCAAAACCATATGGATAGAATAACCACCTTAATAGGGGCATCAATGTCGTCCAGGTTGAAACCGAAATCGTCATCCAGACTGCGACTGTTTGAAGTGACATTGTCGACTTTATTGTCTTCTATGGCAGGCAGAGCTTGGCTGTTAGAAGCATCACAAATCTCATCTCGTTCTGCAGATTCCAATTCGTTGTCAGTGTACAAATAAAAACCATTACCATTTACGTATTCCGAAGCATTTAGAACTGATTGAGCCGACAAGGCAAACTTGTCATCATCATAGGGCACCAATTCATTACCAGCTGGTATGTCTTTGGGATCGAACGAGCCCTCGCCTACACGTTCGTTGTCAATCTGCTGATATATAATCAGGGAATTGCTACTGGCCACTATAGGCCGCCAAGGTATTTTCGGCAATGTGGATTCGTTGGTAAGTTGTGAGTAAAAGTTTGTTTGGTCCAGAATTTCTTTGCGCAACTTTACAGATTCCTGTAGATAAATAATAAAAACAAACTAATTGGTGCAAAATCAGTTTTAGCATAAAAATACTCCTGCATCTACCTGTATATACAACTGCTTGTCATACATTCCCACATAAATGGAGGGACTCATAGTGGGGAAAGGCATTTCAAAAATCTTATTGTCATGATTCCATAGCCACTGGGCTGAGCCAAACATGTCTATCGATTCCAGTTCATCGGCCGAACTTATTTTCCAGGCGCTAACAATGGGATGATCAAACTAGAATGTTTAAAAAAATTGGAAAATAATGCTGCACTTCGAGTGGCTTTCTTTCTCCTGTGTGTCTCACCTGGTATTTCCATAGCATGACTGTGGGATCCATTTTACTGAAGGCGCAAATAATACCTTCGGGAACAACAACCTTTACTACTAAATCAACTATTGCCATTTCGATATTACTAAACTTGTTATCACGACATTCAGCTGGTCGTATCAAATCTAATTCATGTTGGCCAACACTGAAATTCCAACGTTCCACTCCGGTACGTGTCTCTACAGCTCGAACAGTTTGAGTTTGCCGTCTTACAACAATTACATCATCGACTAAAGGATCGTGTTCTCTTACATAGAAATTACCCGTATTTCCATCATCTTCCTGATCTACTTCATCACTGATCATTTCACCGTCACCGTCGTCCACAGTCGTTGTTGTAACATTTTTCTCAAATTCGGCATCAGTTGAATTAACGCAGCCATTCATTGAACACTCGTACAACATCTGACCAGTGCGAGCCGAAATACCATAAGTTCGTGTTTCTTTGCCTCCAGATATCACCAAATCGTCCGAAAACTTTGCCGACGAACTGAGCAAATTGTCAGTTGTTATGGGTATGGGATCTATGGATTCGCCATCGAATTTATAAATGCCTCCACTCAAGGAAGGTATCATACGTACAAATTGTCCATTGTTGGTCAGTTCCAAGCGATGTATACTCGAAGAAATCAGGGGCCCCGGACCGGTCGGTATACTCCAATGCAATTTACCACCTTTCGAAATGTCCAAAGCTGTAATACGGCCATCCAAAGTCGTCACATAAAGAAGTCTGTAGGAAAATTAAGAAAATTCGTGTAATTTTTTTTTTTTTTTTAATGTTATTGATATGAAATCAAAATTCGGTACCCGAAGGCTTTACCGATACATACAGATGGGTTAATAGGATCAATGATGTTTGGTAGATGCTAAAGTTTTCCATACTAAATATTAAGTTTTCTCAAACTAAATTTAAAACTTGCCCACTGACACCAAAACTGCAAGGAAATGTTTGTGCAAAGAATTTATTGACAGTGTGAAATGAAATAAAAATTTGTTTTTGTTGTATTTTTTGTTTGTCTTGAACATATTCAAAGTTTTTTTCGGCATGATCTCCGTAAATACATATAAATGTATGAAATATGTACAAAAAAAATTGTTTTGTAGAACAAAAATGTCATGAATTTAATGAACAATTTTAACTAAACCGGGTCTGTTTTCAATGTGCAAACTCATTACTGACAAACTGTATGTACATATATCGGTTTTTATAGTATCATGAGAACTATTGATGTCGCTGGTCATCACGAACCATTTAACACTAAATCGTGATAAATCTGTTGGCGAAGATCATGCAGCAGTTCGTCCATTTTACGGTCAAAGTAATCGACCCAATGAGCAAGTAATTCTGCCAGTTATTACACGCTTTCCTACTAATTTTACTCCTATCACTTCAAAACCATCAACAAAAATTAAAAGAATTTAACAATTCGAGCAGAAATGGCAATTCGTCATCGTTTTCAAATTGTTGGCTTTTGTTCCTCAACTGAAGGGAAAATTTGTCGTAAGAATGTTGACTTGCATGCCTATAAAATGCAGCAGATGCAATAATTGAAGCCATACCGACCATCGTTTGGCCTTACATTTCTGCTGATTAGGCTAATTTGAAGCTGGCCGAAGCAGTGATCCAGTTAAATGGCATCTTCGTTCGTGCCACTTAACGCCACTGGATTACTTTTTTTAAGGCGCTTTGTAAGTTATTCAAGTCACCATTGACGCCTTCGGCCACAATTATTGGCAAAGGTAATCAAACTTGGCACCTGTAACTCATAGCGGGGTAGGATATATGCGGGAAATCACGTTTACAAAATATGGCCATGTTATGAAATTATCTATCAGATAATAACAATAAAAATCAGTTCATTCCAAGAAATGTTGTCCTGTAGCATCATTTTAAGCTTCTTAAGCTCTTAAAAACATGTTATATAACGAGATATTTTTTATACTTTTTTGCACGTGGCAAGAAAGTCCTTGTAAAACACAGTATGTCTACCTTTTAATATACTCACTTTTATGACGCCTCAAAATTAAGCCCTAACAACACTGCGCGAGGTGAATGAAGTAGATAATAATAATTCTGTGATACTGATGGAACAAATTACCATCAATAACAATTTAGACAGCAGTTGTCCGTGTTCATTGAACGATAATGTCTCAGCGAAGTAGAATTTCTTTTGAAATTCTTTTCCATAAGAGTCATTGGTTGAGGAGCCTGTCCTTGGCTGAAACGTTCTGGTTGTGGTTTAAACCTAAAGACGCAGTAAGAAGAAAATCTAGGAGTTGCTGTTGCCTTGCGACAGGTCTGTTTTTATGCAGTTAGAGGAATGGCAGGCGAGCTGATTTAAGGCCCGATATTCCCTGTACATTTCGGGCTGCCAACTCAGGTGACTGGTCATTTGTCTCCTTCTGGGGAAATGTGTGAACCAGAAGGGATTAGATAGTCCGAGCTCTACAACGAGAGGTTTATGATTTGTGCCGTGCAGCAAATTATTTGTGCCGTCCACCATATTATATATACAGTACAAGCTCGATTTACGCGACTAATTGAAAACCAGACCCGTCGCGAAAATCGAATTTTCGCGATAACAGAACCCGAAATTTTATTGGTAAAATTTGTGTAATTTTTCATATTACATTTATTTTTATTGATATATTTACATTTTAAACGTTTTTACCGAAATTTTAGATTTTGAGTTGCTTTTTTGTTAAATTATTTTTTAAAACAACAGCTGAATTGCGTAGTCCATATAGTGCTGTTGTCGGCTTATCATTTTCAAAGCAAATTGTATGCATACGTTTATCGATGTTATAGCATCGTCCACTTTAATATTGTTTTCTTCATGGCCACTATCGCATAAATCCTCCGATTCCTTGTCTGATAATTCCATTTGCTCCTCATTGCTTTCCACAAGAAACTCTCTCTCTTGAATCCAGTTGTTTATGTCAGCATTTGTGAAAAGTTTGACCCACAAGTGTACCAATAGTTGAAAGATCTTCGTTTCCTTGCTTCTTCCTTACTCCATTCACTACCAAATTCGAGCAAGACGTTCCAGGATTTGCGGATATTGGTCTTTGATATTTTCGTTCTGTGGGGCGTACGAACTTTTTTAATGAATCTTCTTGCTTTATAATGCGATAAACCGAAGACTTCTGCAACTTGTAGTTCACGCAAATGGAATTTATGGAATCTCCACTTTTAATTTTTTTTAAATCTCAATTTTTTGAGAAATTGTTGGTTTTAAAATACGTTGAACTGTTCCCATAGTAAGAGATGTGTATGTTTACACAACAAATGACCCGAATAAACTAACAAAATTGAATACACAAATCATCTGAAAAGACGGAGATTTCCCCTTTTTGGATGTAGACTGTCGCGATTAAGGAACCTACAATGTTAAAAATTAAGCTGTCGCGATAACCGGACCGTCGCGATAATGGGTAGTCGCGAATACCGAGCTTGCACTGTACACACATACACATGTATGTATGTATGTATGTATTGACACCTGTGTAAGCCTTAGAAGTCACATGGAGGCGCTAGTGAATCGTCACCCTGTACACTCATCAAGTGGATTTCGCCCACTGTCAGACGTAGCCGTCAAACATACATACAGTATGCAAAACCCATATTCCTACACCTGATAAAAAGAAGAAAATTTTCAAAATACATATTCAACGCATAAGCAAATTTTTGAAAACTTCGGATCAATTTAAAGTTTTTATGAAAAAATACAAGTAATATGCAATTATCTTAGAATTTGATACTAGATATGTATGTAGATGGCGGAGCATTCACATAATGGATAGCAAAAACCGTATTCGTACAGGTGGCAACGCAATATTTTTCTTGTTGTTAACGGAAGTTTTAAACTCTGATTTATTTGAGTTGTTCTCCATTTGTTTTTATTGCGGTCTGTTCTTTCATAAAATATAATAGTCAGTTGAATAATTATAAGAAGTTGGGAAAATTCAACATGGGCAGAAAATCAAGTGAACTTTAAGATGAACAGCGAAAAATAGTCATAGATCTGCACAATGATGGAAAATCCTTACGGGAAATTGGTGAAATAATGAAGCGCAGTAGAAGTACTATTCAATACGTGTGGTAAAAAGAGCGGACAATTAAAAAAAAAAACGAAAAGAAATGTTAAATCGATGCAAGTCAACAAGAAGACACTGCTCATTCCTACGTCGCCAAATTCGCGTCGATCCTTCAATAAGTGGCGCAACTCAAGCTGCAAGTTTAGCAAATAACTTTGGAATTCACGTTACAGCTCAAACAGTACGGAATTACATAAAAAAAAGGTGGATTCAAAAGTCAAGATCAATAAGCAAAAGCGGATTAAGTTTGCTAGAAAGTATCGAAATAAGGATTTCAGCTTCTGGAAAAGAGTTATTTTTACGGATGAGTCCAAATTCAATATAAAATTATCGGATGGACGAGTTAAAATTTGGCGAGAGACGAACACGAGCTTATTTCGCCATAACCTCATTCCCACATTCAAACATGGTGGAGGCTCGGTAATGGTTTGGGGCTGTTATTCAGCATCTGGAGTTGGAACACTACATTTCATTGATGGAATTATGACAGCAAGGGACTACATATATCAATATTAAAAAAAAAAAAAATTGAAGCAAAGTGCGGAAAAAATGGGCATTTCCAGCGATTTTATCTTTCAACAAGATAATGATCCAAAACATACGGCGCTAGATTCCCGACTTTGGATCCTGTACAACTGCCCCAAATACCTCAAAACGCCACCACAAAGTCCAGATCTCAGGCCTATTGAGAATTTATGGTCGATTTTCAAGAAAAAATTGAAACATTACGACATTAGAAACGTAAACGACCTGAAAGTATCATTGAGGACAGAATGGGATAAAATATCACCACAATTAACTTCCAAACTAGTGGAATCGATGCCAAGACGTCTTAATGCTGTTATAAAACAAAAAGGATATCCAACAAAGTATTAGTTTTAATCTTAATGTATAATATTATTAATTTTATTGAAGTTGTTACACTGTACGAATACGGTTTTTGTTAGCCACGATACGAATACTTCGCTATTTAGCGCGTAATTTATAAAATACCTGCATATATGTAGTATGTACATATCGTTACCTGAAATGCAAAAGGGCGTAACAACCAAAAAATTCAAAATGGGTTTTTTTCATTTATTATTGTAGAGCAAATCGAATTACATGTCCTCCTACATTTTTACAGCCCTACTGTCAATAACAACCATTTTATTAAAGAAAATCAAAAGGTCGTAACAACAAAGTTGGTTTTTTCTTAAACCAAAAGGGCGCAACCCACATCTAATAAAAATGACGATTAAAGAATTTTTTTTTTCTACGAAATAAATGCATCATCGCAATTTAATGCTGTACTGAAGAAATTGCAACACCAGCTTCGTAATCTTTGATTTTTTGGAGTTTTTTGTCTCTCCTGTAAAATTTTGAAATATGTTGTTACGCCCTTTTGCATTTCAGGTAACGATATATTAGTTGCCTTTTTCCATAAAAATAATAAATCGATGTGAAAATAAAAAAAAAATTGTTTTATTGAATATTTTAAAAATTTTCTTATTTTTATCAGGTGTACGAATATGGCTTTTGCATACTGTACATACATTCATACATACATACATGCATACATACATTAAAGATTTCAAATTCAAGTTTAGTTTCCATTTCGATTAGAGCCCTAAACAAACTTTTTAAACTAGATTCGCAAAAAATGTGCCCAGATACATTCATATGTATGTGTGTATGTATGTATGTATGTATGTTATTTGCTTTTATATTATTTATTTTCTTTTTATCAATTTTATCAAATAAGATCGCACCTTTTTTTTTTTTTGTGCAAAAATCATGACTCATTTGAATTGTCTACGTATGAATGCGAACAACTTGTCTGCACATTAATTTCATGTTTGTTACAAGACTTTTTTCAAATCAAATAAGAAAAGTACAAAATTATGTAGTTAGTAGGCATTTACATTAGGCAATTCGTTCAGCTAAGCTGAGGAAAAACTAAGATGAGTACAAACTTGGTGGGCATTCACACCAAGCTATTCTTTCAGCTAAGCTGATTAGCTTGCCGGCATCGGGGTAAGGGGAAGGAAGATAAGATGCGTACAGACTTGATTGTACTTTCAATTCGTTTTACCTTTTTAGTTGTACTCGGCAATAAACATACGCTCGTGCTAAATGTAGGCATACGATACAAGCAATAAGAATTGCTGTGTGTGAACAACAAAGCAATTTCAATGAGAAATGTGTATCTTTCTTATCAATAAGAATTGCAGAGTGTAAATTGTGACTTGCTGGTACTTAAAATTCCTTTTAATTTCTTATCCGAACTCGGCAAAAAGCAGGAATGTGTATAAATGTGTGTACTTATACGATCAAACAAAAATAACAGCAAAGCAATTTGAATAAAAAAAATGTATCAATAAGGATCGCCTAAAGTAAATTCCCTACATAAAGTGTGTGTGTGTGTTTTTTTTAGAGTGTCACAACTTTGAGTTGGCATCACATCTTAACTGCTTAACAGCTGATTGATTGGTTTTTGTTTAGTTTGTTTTGACATTTCATTATGGATCGACTTACGCCAGAACAACGCGTGCAAATTGTTGAAGTTTGTAATCAAAATAATTGTTTTATGCTTCAAATTCGGCCATCTACCATTGATTTACTCAAAGAAACTTTTGATGAACAAATAATTTCATGTAATGGCCCAATTAATGGGCCACCAAGATCATGCGATTTAACCCTATTGGATTATTTTCTTTGGGGTTGTGTTGTCACTTGGTGTTCCAGATGGCGCCTTCAACGCGCCAGCCGTGCCGGCCACACGGCAGAAATCATATTCAAACATTAATTTCATAAAATGTTCTTTCCAATAAAGCCCCTTTCATTGATATTAAAAATACATACATACATATATTTCCTTGTTTTATTATGACTTAAACTTGTGTCACTCTATAAGAAAAAAAAAACACCCTTTGCAATTAAATAACCCAACATCAGCAGGTAAAATATGGCTTGATCAAATTTTAAAGATCACACTCGTGCATAAATAATTGTGCAAATGTGTTTGTTTTGATATCCAATGGAAAAAGAACACAGCCGGTACTTTCTTGAAAACAAAACAAACAAGATATGTACATATGTGCATATGTATGTATGTAGATAGATATGCACTAACACATCCATACATATATCTGAATACACGTGTGTGTAAGTATGTATGAATGTATGTATGTATATCAGGGATGGCGCTCAAAATGTTGCTATTGTACCAAACAGCTTGAAAGATTGTACTTTTCTGACCTGAATTGTACTGGCCCAATATTTTATTTTTTTATTTTTATTACTCTTGTTACACAGATTTAATAAGAATATGAAAAAAAAAAAGGGTGGATTAGTTTCATTTATAGGGAATATGTATAAAGTGTTTACCAAGAAAATTTATTTGCTTTCTTCTCTTTCTTGTGCAAAAAAAAAAGACGAACAAATCCCACGTGAACGTTAGAGCAGATTGAAATGCATTATGTGGAGTGAGTTGTATACATTTGCCAAACTAGTAACTAAATGCTAAAACGCAACAAACAATGACAGCCCATTATAGCGTCTTCCTTACAAACAAAAAAGGGTCGTATGTACGTACATATGTATATATTTGTACATATGTATATACTTATATGCATGTATTCACAGCAAAATGACTGCAATGATGAACTGCACAGAGGAGACCCTAAGGCCGTGTTTCACTATCCCTATTTCACTATCGTACGATGTGTCAAAAAAAAAAAAAAAAAAAAAAAAAAAAAAAAAAAAAAAAAAAAAAAAAAAAAAAAAAAAAAAAAAAAAAAAAAAAAAAAACTTGTGTATTCAAAAATTATGATAATCAGAATTAAAAAAACGCCCGCGACAGATATTTTTCACAAGTCTGTCCGATTTGCAAACTTTTATGAAAACTTTCATAAAATGATACATTAAGTGCGATCAGGGTTATAAGAGAAAAACAAAATTCAAGCACTCGAACCAATCCCCACACCAACAGCTTTTCTTTTTTCAATTTTGATAATGATAACTAATTATGTTAAAATTTAAATTTTCTCCTACTTTGAGAGCTACATTAATTGTATGTACTTATGTAAATATGTGTTATTTTGCAACACGAATGAAATATGGCTGGCACATTTTTTTTTTGTTGGCAAAGTAAAAAACACACATTTGCCAAAGTCCGAAATACATACATATTTCTAACGATTTTCATGTTAATGAACAATGTCGCACGAATTGTATGATAGTGTAATATGGCCTTTAATTGCACTAATGTGCCATTGGTGTGCCAGTGTACTTTTTGTGTTTGAATGGTTTAAAAAAAAAGTACAATTGTACCAGTGTTGTCATCCCAGACGTTTCTCGTATTTTTTAGAGAAAAGTAAAATGAGTGGAAGGTACAAAATAAACACCGGCCAAATTTGCGCATGAAATTGTGTTTCTTTCTCATCGTCAGCTGTTTATGTATGTGAATATGTATGTATGTATGTAGTAGGTAAGATAAAAAAATAAGTAAAACATGAAAAACCTTGTTTGTGGTACCATTTTTTTGTACTAGTTACTATAAGTTCAACTGTATAAGCGAATAAGTACATACATACATACATACATATGTATGTATGTATGTATGTATGTATGTATGTATGTATGTATGTATGTATGTATGTATGTATGTATGTATGGATGTATGTATGTATATTCCTGTATATGGATGTATATGGATTCCTGTATATGTATGTACATATGTACACAAGTATTTACATATCGTTACCTGAAATGCAAAAGGGCGTAACAACCAAAAAATTCAAAATGGGTTTTTTCATTTATTATTGTAGAGCAAATCGAATTACATGTCCTCCTACATTTTTACCATCCCTACTGTCAATAACAACCATTTTATTAAAGAAAATCAAAAGGTCGTAACAACAAAGTTGGTTTTTTCTTAAACCAAAAGGGTGCAACCCACATCTAATAAAAATTACGATTAAAGAAATTTTTTTTTCTACGAAATAAATGCATCATCGCAATTTAATGCTGTACTGAAGAAATTGCAACACCAGCTTCGTAATCTTTGATTTTTTGGAGTTTTTTGTCTCTCCTGTAAAATTTTGAAATATGTTGTTACGCCCTTTTGCATTTCAGGTAACGATATAGCTCTTCTTTTTTGGTTTTCAATGTACATATGTATGTACATACATACAGTTTGTAAAAAAAATGTTTTCAATACTAAAGAAAATTAAAAACTTTAAATTAAACTTTAATTTTTAAGTAAAACTTATAAATATATTATATTTTTTTTTTTTGGTTCACAGGATTTTAGACGTTTCTAAGCATATTTCAATAAACAAATAACAAAACAATAATCGCATTTAAAAAAAAATATATCAGTTTGTAATCTGTAAAATAAATGTTTTCAAAATTGTACTGAGTGCGGTAAAATGTTTTCTAAATTGTTAAAAATAACATTTTGCCTGCTAGAACTTTGCGTGCCCACCTTGGACACAACTACAGCTTCCAGGCGTCTACCCATGGAGTTATGTAATAAGTTTTCGTATATCGTATTCTGTATTTAAGTCTGGACTTTGTGCCGGGGTATCAATTACTTTTCTGCAACTATATAATAGCCAGGATGTAGATATATGCAGATGATTTATGTTTCGGGTCGTTATTTTGGTAAAATTTATATTTTAACTTTTCGGGATTTTCATGATCAACAAATCCGAATTTTCCGCCACTACTACGTAATTCGTTTTTTAAAATATTCAGATAGACTTCCTTAGTCATTATATCATCCAAGATCCTTATATCTCTAACACCCTTGCTTGATATACAAAACACCACATCTTAACCGACAATTTTCCGAACTTTACTGTTGGTATTATATTTACATTTTCTAAAGCCGTCAGAGGCTTGCGCCAAACTTTTTGATATCCATTATGGTAGTAAAGCATTACCTTCGTTTTATCACAGAAAATTATGTCATTCCAGAGGAAATGAAATGTGGCCAGTTGCCAAATTATATATCTTCTCAATGCTTTGCGTGGAAAGCTGAGGTTTTTTCCTGGCCACTCTTGTAGATTATTTACGGTTTTGCAGCACGTTTCGAACCGTCTGATGAGAGATATCTACTCCACATTCATTCCTCGATGTCAAGTGCTATTCTTCTGGTACTTAAATGAGGATTTTCGAGAATATTTTTTAAAATTTTCGTTTCAATGCGCCGCATTACTTTTTTGGTCTGCCTGGTGTTTGTTTAGGTTCAAGTCTACCTTCTTTTTCACCACCGTTAATAACGTTGTATACCATCCTTAGGTTAAGGGAAATCATTTCATCAATTTATTTGTGAGATTTGCTTTTTTAATAGTTAAAATACACCACCTGGGCAAAAATATTGCCAGAGTCGCTTTCCTGGCTTTGCTTAGACTTAATTGCGTGATCACTTGTTGCGCGTACTGTATTCAATTGATCAGTAAATAAACGCTACCACCTACTATTATTCATTTGCAATGTCATCAGTAAAAACAAACATACTTGTAATAAGTGTGAAAATATAAAGATTTTTTGTAGCATTTGCCTTTTTGAAAACATTTTTTTACACGATTCAAAATAGGTAAAAATTTTTTTGGAGTGTTGTTGTTGTAATGTATGCGTTTATTACTCAAAATTCCGCCTCCATACGGTCGACAAGATGCAAAATAACAGTCACATGCACAAGCAGAATACAAATAAACGAAATTTGTTGTTGTTATTCTTCATTTAAAGTGTAATTCCTAAAAATGTTTAGCTTTGCAAACATTTTTTTTACAAACTGTACATATCTTCATATGTATGCAGCTGTCTACATGCCCACATTACGTACATATGTATGTATGTATGAGCGTGTGTCCTATACATGATTTTTGTTAAATTTTGCACCAATTCATATCTTTTATTCCTTGAATTAAGTCATTAAAATTTTCTCATTTAATTTAAATGATGCCTTTCAGAGCGTCCAGTGTACATAAACATGTACCTTCGACACTGCACAGTCAAACATCTCTAACATTGCGTTCTATGTTGTATTTATGTATGTATGTGTGTATGTAAATACATACTTATGTATGCATATAGATTTGATTGTTGGGTTATTGAGTGTTTGTACATATGTATATATGTATGTATCACAATGTACTATTGTGTGCTTTTTGTTATTGTTCTTAGTTGAATGTAGAGAATCTTGGCAATTGTTTTTCAGCACAGCGTTTGGTAGGAATCGAACATGCAACCTCTGAGCTGGCGGTCGAATACTCTACCAACTAATTTATCGAGACACTCAAATTTATATATACATACATACATACATACGTATCTTTTTATTATCTCCCGAGATTTTAGGTATTTGCATGTACTACATACTAAATACATTATCAAGCATGTCTTGCCGCGTTAGATTGTTATTTTCACGCTGGCTGACTTGTATTGCATTTGGTTTTGCATATGACAATAAAATCAATGTCAGCTCTCATCTCTTTTGCCAAAAAAAAACAGAAATTAAAATAAATTTATTACAACAAATTATTTCAACGAAAACATAAAACAAAACAAAAGTACAAAAACAAACTAAAGCAAATGTATAAAAGATAATAGCACATACACACACACACACGCACCGAACAAACACGAAAAATGGAATTGGCAAAAAACTACGAGAACTTTCCACAAAATGTTTAAAAGAAAATTCGTAAAAAAAAAAAAAGAAAAACGAACAAACATGCAAATTTAAATACCTTCTTCCAATTGTACGATCATTAGTTTCATCACAAAACGGTATAGCAGGCCGATTCTTTTCCACAATTTGGTATTCATTGGTAGGCTCTAAATTTGGGGAAGGTTTAACCACTGATACGTCTTCTTCCAGTGATGATGATGAAGTTATTACGTTTGCCAATGGAGGCTCGACGGTGGCAGACGCCGCTGCCGCAGCGATAATCGATGTCAACATGGTGAAATGTAGAAGTGACTTTTGATAGTTAGGTTTGACATTCAAATCATTTTGAATGCCCATTATTATTCTTTCGTTGGAAGGAACAAATTTTTGGCACCAGCGCTACAGCCACGAAAGAATTACACATTCAAAAATCTTTTTCTTCGTTTGAGTTACTTATTCATAAGAAACTGCAAAATATATAATAACAATAACAATACGCGCGTTTAATTGCAATAAAAAGTAAAGAAAATACGTCGACCAAAATGGAGAAAGAAATTCAAACACTATTTGAAGAAATACAAAGTATTTTGACTTTTTCAATTTCTTTTTTATCAATTTTCAAATAATTTTGTTAGTATTTTATCTAACTACGTGTATTTGGGAAAGATTAAAGAAGCACGTAGACGGAATATTGAAAACGAATGGTATTTGTACTGTGGAGCACCCATCAAAAACCGAGTCAACAAATAACAAGTTGATTTTGTTAGTGCTCTCATCTGCATAACTTTTTTTTTAACTATTGAACTTTTTTTACAGTAAGTAAATTTTTAATAATTATAAACTCGGCTCGATTATAAGTAGCTTTTTTCAATAAAATCCTCCAAAGAGTAAGTGTTTTGGACAAGAGTTTCGCAACTTATGAAGTATGTCAAGTTGACAGCTGGAACAAGAGTTATAGGAAGTGTTTGGTAGTAATCAATTTCAACTCTAGTGGTGAACATTTTTAAATAAAAATAAAGTGGTTTACGTTGCCATAGACTACAGGCTCCTCAAAATAAATTGAATATAAAGTGGGAAAATTTTCTTTGAAAAACAACTATTTTAATGGCATATAAAGTATTTCAAAAAATTAGCAGTCACCCTTTGGTCTTTTAATGCCCTGAAGTTATTGAAGAGTGACCTCTATGGTTATATAATTTAGAAGTTGGACAACGGTTTTCTAGAATGTGCTAAGCAGCGTATGCACTTATGCATATGTCCATATATCGTTAGCTGAAATACAAAACCATGTAAATATCAAAGACATTTTATATATAATTATCAAAATTGCTGGTGTTATTCAATACATAATATAATCAGCTCAATTATCAACGTCCATTCCACGATAATTGTCTCACTCTTTCTATTATGAATAAAAAATTTCTTGTGAACAAATTTTCGGGAGAAAAAGTATATATGTATTATGAATTCCAAAAAAAAATTAAATTTGTCTCTTATTGGAATTTTTCTCTAGTTTTTCTTGCGGGAGATGAAAAAAAGAGCAATTGTACTCGTAACATTGAAAAACATGAAAACTTGTTAAAAAGAATTATTTGTTGACAAGAAAATGCTTGAATCTAACTGTTTAATGTTACCAATGTTATGAAAGCCAATAGGATTCTATGTACATACATACATATGTACACATTTAATTAGTAGATGGTGCTCTTTTCGGCAATACAGCAAACTTCGTTTCCTAAAACTACAACCTTGTGGTTGTGGTTTTCGCTTTTTTCACATATTTGTTCACAGCGATGCCACTTGACTGAAATTTATATCAATGTTGTTATTTGTTAGTTACAGAATAGCAAAATCGTTACTGCAAACAACATTATAAGTTGTTATTATAACAATAACAATTATTGTTAAAAGTTACAGAATCGCACTACTGGTGGAGTCACCTGCATACAACAAAGTGAGAAGTCATCTACGTTAGCCGCCTGTGGGCACCGGAAAACCGGCGACAGTATTGTTCGAGCAGAACTCCAAGTTTACGATTTGGACGTGTTCATGAACGCATTTTCACATCAGACTGAATAAATTGTCCAATACAGGTGCGACAATATGGCCGCCATAAAATTTCGGAAGCCTCGAGGCATAAACCATTACTTAGGTTTAGCTTTTTTAACTTCACATTATTTACAAAGGCACAACTTACCTAACTTCAGTCAATCCAAAAATATTGCTTTTGTTAGGAATATTTCTTCGATTTATCCTCCGATTCCGAAGATGAGGAATACAAAATTATTTTAACTAAAAGTTTTATGAATTTCTTTTTACAATTTATTCCCAATTAATTTTTCTTGTTGCCATATTCATACACCAATGTAAAAATAGTATTACATAAGTAATAACAATTCCGATCGAAACCACTGCCGTCGTTGCCAAAAAGGTATTACAGATAGCAACTGGCTACTACAGCTGGCAGCCGAGCATTTTTAGTTGCCAAATGTTTTAAGGCAAATTTGGTGCTAGACTTAAAAGTACATACATAAATAAAGTTAATTTACTTTTAAAATAACAACCAGACAGCAATTTGAGACTGTAATTCAGGAAAAATTGGAATCGTCTCCTAACTGCTTTCTAACCGATGCAACATTTTGCATATCTTTACCTGAAATGCAAAAGGGCGTAACAACATATTTCAAAATTTTACAGGAGAGACAAAAAACTCCAAAAAATCAAAGATTACGAAGCTGGTGTTGCAATTTCTTCAGTACAGCATTAAATTGCGATGATGCATTTATTTCGTAGAAAAAAAATTTCTTTAATCGTCATTTTTATTAGATGTGGGTTGCGCCCTTTTGGTTTAAGAAAAAACCAACTTTGTTGTTACGACCTTTTGATTTTCTTTAATAAAATGGTTGTTATTGACAGTAGGGCTGTAAAAATGTAGGAGGACATGTAATTCGATTTGCTCTACAATAATAAATGAAAAAACCCATTTTGTATTTTTTGGTTGTTACGCCCTTTTGCATTTCAGGTAACGATATGTATTTTCTTCTTCGTAATAAAAAAAAATAGTTCATTTGTTGAAAGCATTTTAATTTTCTGTTTTCCATAGAAGAAATGTTATTATTCACATTATTTATTGTTGTTAATGTGTCAATTATGTATGTGTTAATTTTCGACAACTGACAAAAGTTGCCGTTCATAATAGAATTTTTTGTAGTTCAGTTGCTCTCCATAATCGAGCCATAGGTGTGTTTGCCCCTATTATACGGGATTCTGAACAATCAAAATACAGTTTGAATAAAATTACAAAAAAGGAATTCACTCGTTTGAACAACATGAGTCAAAAGCACGCCTGCACACGAGTGTTTAGTGTTGATAAATACGAATCGTACTCATAGAAATCCGGACAATAAAGAATAAATTCTAAAAGAAGAAACACACAAATTACATGTTCTTTTAAGAAACTACATAAAATAAAATCCTTCATCACTGTTTTATAACAAAATCTTTATAATTTTTCTTATATTATTTAAGTTAACTCCTTGAATAATTGATTGATATTAACACAGAATGTTCAAAAATACTACGCAAATTATTAGCCCATTAAACGAGAAAGTTGACTATCCACCAGAATGCTTCTGGTCCCTAGCCATACGGATAATAGAGGTCTCAGTATATCAACTTGTATCAACTGATACGTTTCCAAATATTCCGCACATTTTCAAATGTTTGTGAAATGAAAAATAAGTAATAAATAGTTTTCTCTTTATTTAAATATTATTAATAATTATGAAAACAATAAAAGATAAACAAAAATTAATTTTTTTTTGCTAAAATTAGGAAAATGTTTATTTTAATACATATGTATGTTTTTTAAACATGGTAAAGAAAAGTACATATATTAAAAATACCAACAAAATTTCTAGAATTGATACATTTATTGAAGTTGAAATGAAATGAACTCTCGGCACCCACAGCAAGAGTGAGTGCAAGAATGTTAGTATGAATATAGTGTAAACAAAAATCTTAAGCTATTGTACTATTTATTTAAAAAATACATCTATTTAGTAAATACAAATTTAAAAAACAAAGTGCCGAAAAGCTGCTTAAGTCTTATAAGAAATATATTAAATAATAACTTCAGTGTGTTTTTGCCATTTTTCAGTTAACATTAAATATAGATGTTTATTTGCTTTCAAATTTTTTATCATTTAAAGTTCAAATTTTGTTTTTTTTTTGTTTTTTTGGCTTACGACAATTTTTGTTTGGGAAATAAGCAAACAGACATAATATTTGTTAAAAATAATTGTGGCTTGCTATTGACTTTCCTTTCTAATAAATCCACCAGCAGTTCATGTTTAACCAGTTTCACGTTGCTTGCAGATGGCAATATATTCTGTAACATGCGCGAGAAAAGCTTTTGCCAATTCGATCTTTTTGAAACGTATCGCCAACTTCTCCAATTCACCTTCGTTCGATTCGGCATAATTTAAACAAGCCCAAACAAAACTCTTCGGATTATTTTTCATGTTGGTGAAAACCAAATCAGCATTGATGCCGTGATTTAGAACCAATTTGTGTATTTGCTCACGACGCATAATCAAACGATAACTTTGTTTGCCGGGGTGCAACAAAATCTTCAATTCACCAACACCTTTAAGAAAATTTCAATTAAGCAAATGCGCATTCACACATTCATACATACAAAGGAGAAATCTGACATACCTCTTTCCTTCCATTCTTTATTAGTGTCATCCCAACGATAGAGTACAGCGCGCTCGCCAAATAATTTTGTTTCTTCCTCCTCACCCGTGCTGACAACAATCTCGTCTGGCAATTCAATGACGGGTTCGTAGTGCGGATCGTAGTTGTCATCGTGACCGTCACGGCCTCCATCTTCACCCTCAGCTTTTGAGATGGAAGAGTTTGCATTTTTTTGTGGCTTCTGAAAACTGGAAAAGTCTTTATGTGTGAGACCAACAAAACCACCCGCACCAGGCTTCTCACTGGCCTTTGCAGTCGCCGTATTTGGACTAGCTTTAGCCAAATCGGCGAAATCAATTGAGGCTGTTGCCGTTTTTGACAGATCAAAGTCAGCGATGGATTTATCAGTGCTGGCGTTGGCGTTGGCGTTCGCTAAACTAGCGAAGTCGACAGCAGAGTTTGCTGATTTGAAGAAATCAGCAAAAGAGCCATTGGCCGGGCCAGTTGTAGTTGCATCACCATATTTTCCCAGACTACCGCCGAATAAAGAGCCTGAAGCTGACATGCCACTGCCAAAAACAGGTTTTCCGTCAAATATTGGGCCGGACCTGGTAGTCGTACTGTCACCAGACGTACTGTCAGCGATGGATTTATCAGTGCTGGCGTTGGCGTTCGCTAAACTAGCGAAGTCGACAGCAGAGTTTGTTGATTTGAATAAATCAGCAAAAGATCCATTGGCCGGGCCAGTTTTAGTTGCGTCACCATATTTTACCAGACTACCACCGCCGAATAAAGAGCCTGAAGCTGGCATGCCACTGCCAAAAACAGGTTTTCCGTCAAATATTGGGCCGGACCTGGTATTCGTACTATCACCACTAAATATAGATTTTTGTGTCGCTTTATTCACTGCATCGGTTGATTCAGTAGGTTGGGTTGCGGCATTGTCACCATCTGTAGCAGTTCCTCCAAATAAAATTGGCTTTTGGTCAGATATCGATTTAGTTTGATTGGCTCCTCCAAAAATATATTTGCCCATAAAGGATTTGCCAGTTATTCCTGGAGTACCAAAACCAAATAAGAAACCACCCGAACCTGCTGAGCTAAATGGTTTAGCGTCTGCAGGTGGTATTGTAGTGCTGTTGAGAGCTCCGGTAAACGAGGTAAAAGACGTAGAATTGGCTCCTCCAAAATTGGAAAATATGTTGTCAGTTGTTTTTGTTGTTTCATCAGTCTTGAGATTTGCTGGCGATAATGTACTTTGTTTAAGCAAAGAACGATTTGCGCTTGACTTTTTCAACGTTAAAGCGGGCAATTCCATTGTAATTAATTGATTATTTGTATCCTCCTGGTTAACAAATGACTCAATGTTCCTGTTGTCGGTGAATTCAAATTTATCGGTATCGCAGCCGCGACAACCTGGACAAGTTGGTTTGGCTGTAAAGAACTCATATGGCAATTTTAATTTATCCGCTGTTTTTTTATCCTCATCACTAATGGTTAAATCATTGGCGGATGCTGATGCTTCTTGAGCGCAAATAGTCGTTTGAACAGAAGTATTAGTTTCGCCTTCAATAACATCAGCAGTTCCAGCAAGTGCCTTTCGGACAGTTTCCATAAATTCTTCAGCCATTTCTTTGGTCTTAAAGCGTAAAGAGAATTTTTCTAGCTCAACAGCTCCTTCACTGAAATCATTAACCACAAACAGCCACGATTTGTCATCTTTGCATTTGTATTCAACGTCTGCGTTGAGTACATGATTCAAACAGATTTTCAAAATTTGTTCACGTCTCATGACCACTCTCAGTTTCTTGGTGTTCTTATGGCGTAAAATCTTGACATTACCCAAGCCCCTTTCTTTCCATTCGCCATCAGTGAAACGATATAATTTAGCCCGATGAACATAGAGCAGATCTTCATCTTCTTCGCCAGTTTTAACTTCAATCTGTTGACAATATAAAATATAAAAGAAACGTAAATTTCGAGTTTAAAAACGTCGCGACGTGAACATGCATTCTTATAATCAGTTTTAAATGCACGCAAGCGGACGTTACCGCGCGACAATTGGAGAATTGAAAAACAGCCGACTTGGATCTTAAGAGCCGAAATAAACCTGTAACTACTATCGTATAATAAATAATAGTCGTTTTAGGATTTCTATTAATTTTTTTTTTGTTTCGTTTTATTTACAATCTATCCAAGGATAATAAGTAAATTTTATCAAATAAATAACAAGAAAATAACATTCATTGTTGAACTCCAATAAGAACAACAATATACAAACAAAAATTGTTAAAGTTATTTCAAGAATTTATAATATATACATTATAATCTTTTAATTTAACAAAAGTTTCTATATATTTATTTAATTTTGCGCTATTAATATAATATATAATTAAAAGCCAAACTTATATACTTTAAATAAAAAGGGCGTCATGAATGCATGCGATTAACATGTGTCACTAGTCACTGGTCACGGCACTGATCAAATTCTTATAAGTGCATTGGCCCATATGACGAGTAATTTACTTATCAAGTGTCAACATAAATAATGCACGTTTGGTGGCAGTGGCCTAAATATTCGGCCTTCTTTAAGGACACATGCATTCATAACACCCTCCCCCCTTTTGAATGAATGGTTTTATAATTGTTTGGACAATTTGAAGACCATTCTTAAGAATATTATTGTCATTTTACATATAATTTTTTTGTTTGTTTTATATGAATATATATATATATAATTTTTAATGCATAATTATTGTAAAACTTAAAATATACACATGTGTTAGTTGGTAAAAAGTAGTTAATCTTTATGAAATAATTTTACTCTATTTTTGTGAATCGTAGAGGTCTTATTGTTTTTTTTTTTTATTCTAAAGAGTGGTTAAATTTCAAGGGCCGATGTTGATTTTGAATAAAACACAAACTATTTAGGAAATTATTGTAATTTTATTTTATTATGATGTATTGGTATTACTCAATTATGTATGGAACAAAATATTGGCCAAATGGGCGCCGCGACCTCGGCGGCACACCTCCATCCGATGGTCCAAATTTTCGATGACGCTGAGGCATAATGGAGGTTCTATGCCGTTAATGTGCCGAATTATCTGATCCTTTGGGTCTTGAATTGTTGCTGGCTTATCGACGTACACCTTTTCTTTCAAATAACCCCAAAGAAAAAAGTCCAACGGTGTCAAATCACATGATCTTGGCGGCCAATTGACATCGCCATTACGTGAGATAACACAAAAGAGCCATTGTTTCGTTAGCTGTGTGGCAAGTGGCACCGTCCTGCTGAAACCACATATCGTCCACATCCATATCTTCCAATTCGGGCCATAAAAAGTTCGTTATCATCACACGATAGCGAACACCATTCACAGTAACTGCCTGACCGGCCTCATTTTGGAAAAAATACGGCCCGACGATGCCGCCAGCCCATAAACCGCACCAAACAGTCACTCTTTGTGGGTGCATTGGTTTTTCGACAATCACTCTTGGATTCTCATTCGCCCAAATGCGGCAATTCTGTTTATTGACGAATCCACTGAGGTGAAAATGTGCCTCATCACTGAAGATGATTTTCTTCGAAAATTGATCATCCACTGTTGCCATTTCTTGTCACCATTCTGCCCATTCACGACGTTTGGAATGGTCAAGAGGCTTTAGTTCTTGAGCCAATTGCACCTTGTAAGCGTGTAAATGCAAGTCTTTATGCATAATGTTCATCAACGACGAGCGTGAGAGGTGCAATTGTTGGGAACGACGACGAGTTGAGGTGGACGGCTCTTCAGCCACACTATCGCGAACAGCAGCAATATTTTCTGCAGTACGAGCTGTACGAGCATGCACTGGTGTTCTCACATCTTCTACAGACCCGGTTTGCTCGAATTTTTCCACGATTTTTGCGATTGTACGCACATTTGGACGATGAAATTGACCAACAAAATTACGAAGTGCACGATATGCATTTTGATTTGAACTCCCATTTTCATAATAAGTCTGGATAACTTTAACACGTTGTTGGATTGTGTATCTCTCCATGGTTCAAATTGAGTAAGTCTGAAATAGAGAAATGTCAAATAAAATTCGGAAAAAAACTTGGCGTTTAGGTGTGGTTCACATTCACAACATCGGCCCATACAATTTAACCACCCTTTAATTACAATATTCTTATCTTCTGGTGCAATGACCTTATAAGGAAGGCCCTGTGTATAATTGATCTAATTTTCGTCCAGGTGCATTCTCTACTATTAGGACCATGTCATTTATTTGAATGTCTTGTGGACACGACATTTTGTCATAAATTTCCTTTTGCTTAAGTTTTTTCTTTTCAATTAACAATTTGGCTCTTTGGTGTGTCAATTGTTGTAGTCTATATTTAAGCTCCTTATCGTAGGCTTCAATATTATATATTGGATCTACCACCCCTCCTTTCAAAAGAAAGTTGAGCGGTGTGGGAGGTTTCCCGAACACCAGCTCAAATAGACAATACCCATGTACTGATGAAGGGGTTGTGGTGTTATAGCAGAATTCAAAGTACCACTACCCACTCGTCCCCGTCAGTTTTGCTGGGTGACAAATAAGTTCTTAAGTACTCGTTGAGAGTTCTATGAGTCTATGAGAACGTTCAACGGGGCACCTAAAGTTTTATGGTGGTATGCTGTGGAGTGTAATTGCTTTATGCCAAGTAATTTGCAGAGTTCTGAAAGTATTTGCTTTTTGTATACCGTGCCCATGTCTGTAAGTAGTATTTTCATGGGTCCGAATTTTAATATGCAATTCATGAAAATTACTTTTGCCACATATTTGGCTAATTTATTAGGTATGGGGACGGCTATTAGATATTTAGATAGGCCACATAAGATTGTAACTGCGTACTCATTTCCTGCGTTTGATTTTATAAACGGACCTATTGCATCTATAATGACGATGTCAACAAAGGGCTTAGCTGGGGTTGGTGTAATTGTTAAATTTTCTTTTTGTTTTGAACGTACTTTGTTCAACTGGCATTGCACACAGTTTTTTACATACTTGGTGACTTGTTTAGTCATGTTTTTCCAGAAATAGTTCCTTCTGAGCTTATTTAATAATCTTGTGTCCCCTGGGTGGCCACCGAGCAGTGGATCATCATGATTTTTCTTTATTATTTCAAGCTTTTCTCTTTCATTAGCTATTATTTTTATTTTCGGTGTTAACGCAATTGTTTCTAGATTGTTTACTTTGTTGTTCGCGATTTCCTTAAAGTCATTAACTCGAGTATTTTCAAATATTATATCATATCAGAGCGGTAGTTGCAACTTTTTTGTGAATCGTGCTGTTTGTTGGTGACGATATCTCTATAATATTGAGGATTGATAACTATGATTTCACAACTAAAGATGTCGAGGATTTCATCCAACACATTAAGGTTCGATTAGAGGTGTATGGTTTTGATTTGCCTATATTATTAGCCATATTTTCTAGCTTTGGTAAGAATTGACCTAAATCAATCTTTCCATTAATAATAAACTCATCCATCGCGATTTCAATCAATATATGTTTTCCTCTTATTAGTGAACACCTAAATGTATCCACTATTTGAGTAAACTTCAACCGAACCTGTTTCCTAACATTCACAAATTGTTTTATCATCATGACTTCCAAGAAGCTGTGTTACATCACTAAGAGCTATCAGGAGTCCAAGATCGCCACACCTGAATTCGATAGGCCTTGTGAATATCCAAAGGCGTTTTTTGATTCTCCCAATAAAAAACCAGAAGTGACCTCCTTGTCGATAAAATCAGATGGAAATCTAGAAACCGCTAGGAGCTGGGTGTACGAGTTTCTCACAGGCTAAAACACGGGCCCTGGAACTGTATGTGAGTACTCGTATAGATTATTTGAAGGCATTTCAGAGCCCATTGATGAACCGTGGGTGTCCTACGGTACCACTATATCTATCGGGACGTCTGGCCCTCTTGATGTTTTGAAAGTGGCGACGGATCTATCTCAGAACTCTACAAACGGATCATACTTGGTGGATGATGCAAATTTTTAAAAATTGGCATGTGCTCTGGTATGTTCTTGGAAAAATTCCCCTCTAACAAGTACTCGAAGGCCCGAATAGGAACCATCATCCTCAGATACCAGGTATGCTCAGGGTATATTCAAACCTCGTTTATCTGTCGAAGATCCTTGGGACGGACCACCCTACACACACACTGTAGAGTGGTTCTTTTCACCTGTCCTGGGGAGAGAAGTAGAACAACTAGTCATGCTATCCAACGAAGAATTCGATGTGAAACACTCATATCTACCCTATATGATAGGGCTGAGAGATTATCTGAAAAAAGCCCGTTCTCATCCGCCAGCAACCCTGCATTACATCTCCTGACCCACACGGTCGGGTCTCTCTTCAAATGCCCCCGGTCGTTAAACGCGATCATGCTACATCACTCTACTTTAGTTCTGATAGCTGTAAACACAGCTCTGATCTATTAAGCTTTCAAGAGTAATGTTAACTTGGAAGCCGTCTTCGTCGATATAACGCAAAAAGCCAAACATCAGGCATATGTAGATAGAGAAAAGAGAAGACGACGAGAATACAGGGGAATCGGGGGTAATCGCCAACTTACCGATGAAAACACTAATGAGTTGGTTCATATGGCTCCAGGAGAGAGAATTTAACATCAACAGGGAAGAATACAACCAAATTAAAGCGGCGGTTGATAGCATAGAAGAAACAAGAGAATCCACTGTAGGACAATGGGTCAGAGAATCCTTGACGACCTCACTACCAAAATCATTTTGACGCGGCGTAGCAGATCTTCTAATGACTTTGCTTCGTGCCGGTATTGATAATTGATAACACATTTTGTGATGTAGGTTGACTTCTTAATTTGAAACTTATTTCACTTGGAAAGTCGTCTGGTCTAAGTATTAAAAGTTGATTATTTTTGCCAAAATCAAGGATGCAATTATATTTTGTAATGAAATCAAGGCCTAGAAAACCATCAGTAGGTATTGGAAAATTATCATTAACCCATTTCTTACCGCCGTGTGTTTGAACACACGTTTATCATATCTCAACTTTGGGTATATATAAAACACACATAAATATAAATAATTAAATGTTTTTGTCGTTTATATTAAGGTTTGGTCTCTTACCAACAAAAAAAAAAAAAAAAAAATAATTGGCAAACTTTTGTAAGCCTCCCCCCTTTCACAAGAGGTGGTTCAAAAAGTGTCCAAAAATAGACCATTTTTAAATCAATTATATAATACAGTGCGAGCTCGATGATCGCAACCACCTATTATCGCAGCTGCTCGTTGTTTGCAACCACCAAAATTTTTGCATTGAAGTCTCTATAAGCGCAACTATCAGTCTCGGTTATCGCAACTTTAATACAGAAATGTGATTGTTCGATTGTTTGCTTTTCTACGTCGCCTTTGGACATAGAAAAGATGCAAAAACTACAAAGTACATACATACATACGTTTGTTTACTATTTTTTTTTTTTCGTGTGTACAGCGGCACGGCAAGTTATTCGTTATTTTACAGTTAGTTTTTTATTCTGCTTTGGGTTCTTTTATGCATAGTTAGTATGAACTATTTTTGCGTGCACTACAGATCACTCAATAGTAATGGGTTTAATAAAGAAAGTTGTGAAGTTATCAATAAAACAAAAGATTGACATTTTGGAAAAGCTTAAAAATGGAGAGACTGTGAAATCAATTTGTTTGCATTATAATGTTAATAAATCAACCGTTTGCAGAATAAAACAAAATGAAAAGAATATAAAAAAATTCATAAGTGCAACTGAGTCTGGTCCTGGTAAACGCACGAATCTAAGGTGTGCTGAATTTCCCAAACTGGAGAAGGCTTTGTTCCAATGGTTTTTAAAACAAAGAGCCCGTAATGTTCCAATATCGGAAGAAATGTTAAAATCAAAAGCACTTTATTTTCATAGAAAGCACCCAGAAAAGGCAGGTGTGGTTTTAACGCCAGCTTGGGGTGGATTAAGAAGTTTAAAGCTCGTCATGGAATACGAAGACTAAAAATTTGTGGCGAAAAACTTTCAAATAAACCACAGTATGTAGACGCTTTTTTGGATAAGTTCAAAAGCAAAGTTAACGAAATGGGATTAAGTCCCGATCAAATGTACAATTGTGATGAATCCGGGTTATTCTACAGATTACTGCCTAATCGAACTCTTGTCAGCTTAAAAGAAACATCAGCTCCAGGACGAAAAGTTAGTAAGGAAAGAATAACATTTCTTCCATGTACGAATGCAAGTGGTACGCACAAATTGAAAATGCTGGTTATTGGAAAATCTGCAAACCCAAGAGCTTTCAGAAACTTTAAAAACAATCCCGTCCACTACATGAGTAGTAAAAATGCTTGGATGACATCAATTCTTTTCGATCCATGGTTTAAACGCAGTTTTGTCCCAGAGGTTTGTTTTATAGGATTACACTAATTTGAAGCATTTATACTTATGAAACGAACTCTTTCTTTTCAGGTCACAAAATTTGTAAAAATTAAAGATCTTCCAAATAAGGCACTGCTGCTCATTGACAATGCACCATGTCACCCAAAGGACAATGTGTTTCAAAATGATGACATTGAGGTTGTAACCATGTGCTTGCCTCCAAATTGCACGGCCATTCTTCAACCGCTTGATCAAAATGTTATTAATCTTACAAAACAGTATTATAAAAAGAACTTATTAACACATTTGGTCGCGTTAAGAGGAGAAGATTTGGACGAGAAAATAAGGAATTTTAATTTAAGGAAAGCTGTAAATATTTTGGCAATCGCTTGGGAAAGGGTATCTGCGACGTCTATTAAAAACTGTTGGAATGTTCGAATGGAAAACGATGTTCATTGGTCGAACGAGGATGACATCCCATTATCTATCATAAGAGCCCAAATTCTTGACGAACAGTCAGTAGTCACAACTATTGAGGACTTACTTCTGAACATATCTCCTAACATTAATGTTTCCGAAGGAGAAATCAATGAGTGGCTTAATGAAACACAGAGACCAGACATTTGCGAAGAGGCTGAAGAAATCAGTGATGTCGAAATCTCTGGTGTCGAAGGATCTTCCGAAGAAGAAGATGTTGAGTTATCAACAATAACAACAGATCAAGTACTCAAAGCTCTTGATATTGGCATTCAATGGGCAACTGAAAATGACATACCATTCCAAAAAATTGCAGCTTTGGGTGAAGTAAAAGAGATCGCTGTATTAAAAAAGTTGCAGAGCACAAAGAAACAGACAAGTATAACAAGATTTTTTACAACAAATTCGAATACATAAACAATACCAATCTCTACAAAACCCATTGAACCCAATTCATTCCATCTCTCTAAAGCCAGTAATAAACTGTTTCTTTTCATGAATTTTATTTTTAAGTTTTTTTTTTAAGGATTCACAAAAAACTTTTGTAGAAGGCGGACGTGTTTTAATCAATAAAATAAAAAAGAATTTAAAAAGTTAAAATAATAAAATATTTTCGTGTATATCAATATAAATACATGCATATGTGCACAAAAAGTGCATTTTTAAGTACATCAACATTTTAACTTTCGCCGCGAACGCACAAATTACGGGACAAGACAAATAATTGTCTTGTTAAAAAACAATACTTAAAATATTTTTAAACACTAACAAAATACGCTGCCTTCGTCATGGATGATGGTAGTGAATCAATTGAAGATGATATTAGCTGGCAGGTAGTTACTTTGCCAATAACAAAAAAACGACGACAAAGTGTATCACCAAAAATATTCGAGAACAAAAGACAAAATATCGACAGCAACAACTTAACTTCAATAAGAAATGTTAACAACAACAATGCAGGCTCCCAAAATAATAATCGTTTTGCTAGTCTTGATCATGACGAAATTGATACTGAGGATGAAGAATGTAATGAAAACAGCAATAACAATGAACCAAAGCCACCACCTATATACATACCATTTGTTGCTGATATTAGCGCAATGATGAAATCTTTTTCTAAAATTATTCCTTCCACTGAATTTCAATACAAGTCACTTAAAGATGGACAAATAAGATTGCTAATAAAGAATGTAAAATCGTACAGAACTATTGTTACTCATTTAAATGACAGGAAAATTAAGTTCCATACCTACCAATTGAAGCAAGACCGATCGTATAGAGTTGTTATAAAAAACTTACATCATTCTACGTCAACTACTGATATTAAATACGGAATTGAAAAAAATGGTCATAAAGTTCGGAACATTGTCAATGTTCGCAGTAGAATAACGAAAAATCCCCTTCCAATGTTCTTCGTTGATTTAGAACCTGCCCTAAGCAACAAAAACGTATACGATATTAGGCACATAAATAGCGCAATTGTCACCATTGAACCCTTAAGAAAAACTAACGATCTTGTGCAATGTCATAGATGTCAAGAATTCGGTCATACCAAAACTTACTGCCGAAAAGAAGAAAGATGTGTTAAATGTGGCTTAGGGCATCTTACAATTGACTGCAGTAAAGATATTGAAACTCCTCCACGCTGTGTGAACTGTCTACAAAACCATCCAGCAAACTATAAAGGCTGCATAGTATATAAACAAATACTTAAAAGAAAATTGCAAAATAATAATCTCTACAGAAGAGATAAAACCAGCCAATATATATTTAATAGTGAAGATTACCCAAATCAACTTAACCAAAATGCAAACGCCAACGCTAGTCGAAATGAAAGATTTTCATATTCTGATACTTTACGGAATCCACAGCAACTAAATCCATTAAACAATTCTTTTGAAAAACTCGAAAAATTAATTGAAAACCAAATAGAACAGACCAATAAGTTGATAAATATGATGTCTCTTTTAATATTAAAACTATGCAAATGAATTTAAGAATTGCAATATGGAATGCCAATGGGCTTTCCAATCATACTCAACAGGTAGAAATATTTCTAAAAACTAATTTCATTGATATCCTCCTAGTCTCGGAGACACACTTCACAGACAGATCATTTTTCAAAATAAAAAATTTTTGACGTAATAAAAGCTAACCACCCGGACAATAGTAGAGCACATGGTGGAGCAGCAATACTTATAAAATCATCAATAATTTAGAATTCGCCGACGAAATAAGACAGCAAAGTCTACAAGCTAATCAATTATACATAAATAAAATTCTGTGTACATACATATATGTATGTATGTATGTAAATATTAGTATAGATAAAACTTTAAGTTTTTGTATATAATGTATATATTATGAATTCTTGAAATAACTTTAACAATTTTTGTTTGTATATTGTTGTTCTTATTGGAGTTCAACAATGAATGTTATTTTCTTATTACTTATTTTATAAAATTTACTTATTATCCTTGGATAGATTGTAAATAAAACGAAAAAAAAAAAAAAAAAAAAAAAAAGTTTTTTTTAAGGCGAATTTTTGAAGTTTCTATTTAATTTTCATATCAATAAATAATTACATACATTATGTATTAAAAATTGAAAATTTTGAGCTTTTACTTTATATGTAAAATTGGGGGTCGGTTATCGCAACCGGCTGTGGCAGAATTAGTTGCGATCATCGAGCTCGCACTGTATTTTGTTTATAAAAAAAAAAAAATTGTTTGTATACAAACCTTAAATTATAGAAAGCAGATGTTTCAGTATGGGGAAACTGAAATTGGAAACATCAGTCCACCCATTCAGAAACATCATATACAGAACGCTTCCTTTAAAATGAATGCTAAACAGATGAAAACATTTTTCCACCTAATTCTTTTAATGATAGGGGATTTAGTAGATCCAAATGATATGGTAAATAAATTCCTAATTTTTTTTTGTTAAATTGCTTGATTTTTTACTACTACCAAATTACAATAATACAACATTAAATAACTTGGAATTGTTGATTAAACAACATAATGAAATGTATCAAGCATTATTTAAAGAACATTTAAAACCAAAATACCATAACCTTGTCCACTATCCTACAATAATAAAAAAATTAGGTCCTCTTAAATATTTATGGTCATTTAGGTTCGAGGCTGAACATCAATTACACAAGCAATATGCTCGAAACATTACTTCTAGAATAAATATCCCACTGACTTAAGCCATAAAGTCCTCTCTAAAATTCCTCCTCTGCAAATTCTGTTTTAAATAACGAATTCTTTCAACAGGAATTCTATTTTGAAGAAGTACAGAAAATTGAACCAATTAAATATTCGATAAATTTTACCGATTTTCATTTGTATAAGAGAACGAATAAAATAATTTTTCGAGGAATAACGTTCAAAGTTAAATATATAGTCACTGTAACTAAAGATGACGCTGTAAATATTTATGAAATAGTCGATTTTTTATGCAAAGAAAACAATATAAAAATTGTTGGTAAGAAATTTATAAACCTGCACTTTTCAGAAAGATTTCAATCTTATTTGATCGGCAATGAAACTGAAACATGTACCGTGATCAGTCTGTGTCGGGCATCTGCCGTGAGCGAACGTGTTTTTTCTCTCTTGACTGCGCGGATATTTGGTTATTGTTTTTGTGTAAAAGCAAACGGTTTTGCTTGTTTCCTTTGTAGTGCATTCTTGGTTTATTTTTGATTGAATTTCAAGACTTTGAGTGTTCGATAAATCTTTATTGAAAGTTTCTGGTCCCTTTTCACTATGAACGGGGTTCATCCCCCGGACTACAACCGGTTTCGGGAATTGGATTCTTCGTCCGGAAAACCCAGAGCGAATAAATATAAACGACCACGAGCTGAAGAATTTGTTCCTCTGCCTCAAACATCATCGAATCAACAAAACCTACCACGCTATTTAGTAGCGGCCGCAGTATCACTTAAGGAAGGTTTGGAAATTCCTCCGCTAGCATCTCATAATGTTTTTCAGGTAGAAAGAGGCCTGGATTTCATATCGAAAGATCGACTTGAAGTCAAAGAAATGAAAAGTGGAGATTTGCTGATAAAGGTACCCGATAGTAAGTCTGCTGACAAGTTCCTTAAATCAAACTACATCGACTGTATACCTGTCAAAATTTCGTTGCATAAAACCCTGAATTCAATTCAAGGCCGTATTTTTTCCAGGAAAATAGTAGAGATCTCTCAAGAAGATCTTCTATCATCTCTCAAGGATCAAAGGGTCATCGAAGTAAGAAAAATTACCAAAAAAAAAAAAATGACAAAATAATAGCTACAGGAGCGGCAATAATTACATTCGACCTAATCTACCGCCCAGACATATTGAAATTAGGATGGGAAAGGGTTACAGTGGAGGAATATATTCCGAATCCCACGAGGTGCATAAACTGCCAAAGATTGGGACACACAAGAAAGTGGTGCAAAAGCGTAGAACAATGTAGAGAATGTGGCCATTCCGAAAAACATGAGGCATGTAATCGTAAATACTGTGTTAACTGCCAAACCGAAACTCATACATCATATGACACACAATGTCCCACATACTGGAAACACAAATCGGTGAACTTCATCCGAATTTCCAGAAGATGTACAACACGCGAAGCTTGGAAAGTATTTAATGATAACCCATCTTTAAATACGCTTCAACCTCGCGTCCCTAATGCAAAGAAAAAACCTACATATCGTTACCTGAAATGCAAAAGGGCGTAACAACATATTTCAAAATTTTACAGGAGAGACAAAAAACTCCAAAAAATCAAAGATTACGAAGCTGGTGTTGCAATTTCTTCAGTACAGCATTAAATTGCGATGATGGATTTATTTCGTAGAAAAAAAAATTTCTTTAATCGTCATTTTTATTAGATGTGGGTTGCGCCCTTTTGGTTTAAGAAAAAACCAACTTTGTTGTTACGACCTTTTGATTTTCTTTAATAAAATGGTTGTTATTGACAGTAGGGCTGTAAAAATGTAGGAGGACATGTAATTCGATTTGCTCTACAATAATAAATGAAAAAACCCATTTTGAATTTTTTGGTTGTTACGCCCTTTTGCATTTCAGGTAACGATATGCACAAATTACAGTTTCTTCGTTGACAACAAACAATAGCAATAACAAAAAGAACGATCTGGAAGACAAATTTAAACAAACAGAAAACCAAAGCAACTTGAAAGTGAATACCAAAAAACAAAAACAAAACTCTCCCGCAAAACCTAATGACTCTTCCCCATATGTTAATAACATCAACTCATCAACAATAAACAAATGTGTAACAAAGAACAACTACAGCAACAACAACAATAAGAACGCCAATGTTCATGTACCTGTACAATCTCTGAACAAATAGATCAAAATTCACTCACATCAATTCAAACCTCTTATTCCCAAATAATCTCACTTAATAAGCAGCAAAAAACCACAACAACTGAAGCTGTTAATTCATTATTGGAAGATATTGAAGATGAAACTTTATTTAGTAATGACAAATCATTATCATTGGATGACTCTATTGATGATTGTTTTACAGCAAATGTAGATGAAAACTTAACAGAGGAAATGATTATGCAAGACATTACAGAAGGCTTAGGCTTGAACACCACCCCAAGAACATCAACCAACAGCTCAGATAAAAACAACACTCCAGTAACACAACTATATAACAACTTTCCGCAATTGAACGTATTAATTACACCCAATACTCTAAAGAACACACAACCGTTGGCCCAAAGGGGCAAATTAAAAAAGTAAAGCTATAATGTCTTTTCATCAACACATTAAGCTTCTCCAGTGGAACATACAAGGATTTATCAACAACAAATATGCCTTGGAACTCTTAGTAGCAAGGCATAAACCCAACATTATAGCATTGCAGGAGACGCATATAGTCCAGAAGAACTTACACCTACTACATTTACCAGGTTTCAAAATATTCCACCACAACAACAACTATGACTATGCCAAATCGGGGATTGCATTGCTGGTTAAAACCAACTTGAACGTTATAGATCATTCTACCTCAAGTAGTGATCTACTATTTCAGACAATAGTGATCCGTTGTGATACGGAACCTCACATTACGAATATCTATAGAGAAAATGACATCAACTTATCACCAATAATGATGAATAATATTACGATTACTAGAAATGCCCACCACATTTGTCTGGGTGATCTAAATTCTCAAAATGTATTGTGGGGCTCTGCCTCCAATTCCCCAAACGGAAAAATACTGGAAGATTTTGCAAATGATCAGGACCTAGTTGTTCTAAACGATGGTTCCCCTACCTTACTTAGTACAAAAAATACACTAACTGCTGTTGATGTTTCCATGTGCAGCGTGGATATTGCTTCCACATTGAGCTGGATTTGTTTACCTTTGCCGGAAGTGGGAGACCATTTTCCCATTAAAATTACTAATTGCATAGACACAGTAAAGAGAAAATTTTCACCTCGATTTTTGGAAAGGAAGGCTAATTGGAAATTGTTTGAAAAGAAGGTTGCTGAAGTAATTACCGAATTTGATGAATCATGTAACATTAACAAAGAAGCTGTACAAATAAAACGGATTATACGCAAAACGGCAAATGAGTCGTATTCCTTTAAGTCGTCTATGTGAAGATAAACACAGTCCTGTCTGGTACAATTCAGATATATCTGGATTGATACGACAAAAGCAGGAAGCATGGAAAACCTTTAAAAGATGCCGCGACAAGTCAAATATCATTAACTATAAAAGGCTTTGTGCAAGGGTTAAAAAAGAATGCAAAATCGCAAAAAGAACAACATGGGAAAATTTCGTAAATTCTTTGAACCCCACATTGGATGTGCGAGTTCTGTGGCAGAGGGTCAATAATTTAAGGTCGCAAAAATCCAACAACTTTCCCACCATCTGCACGAACAACAATAATTTTTCACATCGCTTGGATATTGCTGACAATTTTGCCAAATTTTGGTGCTCGCTCGGCTCAGATGATGCTTTTGATCCTAGAATTATTTCTGATAAGAGACAACACAAAATTGAAAATCTGCCTCAGATAACGTGCCAATTCGAAGAGCTGATCGGTAAGATAACGGTTGATGAACTACAAGAGGTGTTAAGATCCGTAAAGGGTTCAACCCCAGTCAGAGACAAAATCACATACTCAATGATTAAATTTGCACCTGATGTCCTTAAATCTAGACTATGTGAGTTGTACAATAATATATTGGGGGCCGGCGTTTTCCCACATGACTGGAAAATGGCCATACTTTCTCCTATTCCCAAACCTGGGAAAAATCATAGTCAACTGGAGGGCTATCGACCCATTTCCTTGCTACCCGTACTTTCCAAAATACTGGAAAAAATAATAGCCAAGCGCTTTTGGAAATTTGCAATTAAGCAAATATCCAAAATGCAACATGCGTTCATTCCCAGAAACGGGGTCCATAGCATATGTCACCAGCTAGAAGAGGTACTACGTCGCAACATTAAAAATGGGAAACATTGTTTAGTGCTCTCTGAGGACATTGAAAAAGCATTCGATCGTGTAACATCATTATCTGTTATAACGGAGCTGAATAAATGGGGAGTTCCCAAACAAATATTGAATTTATTAAAATCGTTTCTGGACAATCGTAGAGTGGCTGTTAAGGTTGACGGGTTCTTTTCCGCAACTTACGCTTTGGACAATGGGGTACCACAGGGATCCCCACTTTCCGTAGTACTATACACCATCTATGCCAATTCCTTGGCATCAGCGGTAACAGATTTACCTGGGATTGACTATATCGGAATATACGGAGACAACATCTTTGCGGTAGCCTCTGGGAGTCCAAATTGCGTTAGTCATAGTCTCAATCAATTGGATCGTGCAGTGGATGGCTGGGCTAGAGAGAAAGGAGCTGTTATCCCCGCAAGTAAGGCGGAAGTTCTTCACGTTTGCAGAAAACGATGCTGTAGTGTAGGGAAGAGATTATTCAACTTTCTGACCAAATGAGGATTTTGGGAATAATATTTTCCAAAAATCTCCTCTGGAATAGCCACATCAAGAATATGACAAACAAATTGGCAAAAATCAACAATTTATTGAAACTAATATGCTCCCGAAACAAAGGACCACATATTGAGACAGCGCTCAACATCTGCAAATCTCTGACAGCTGGTACCATAATGCATGGCTTGACAATCTACGGCTGGACCTCCAAGAAGAATATGAACAAAATTAATACTGCAATGAACATGTGCTTCAGAACAGCATCCGGTCTTCTATGCACAACACCCATTGCAAATTTAAGGTCCGAGGCAAATTTTTCAGACTTTCAAACTTTATTGGAAAAATGTTCTGTTAGCCTTGCATCACGAGCAATCACAATAACAGCTGATAGTTTGCATGACACATTCTGGAATCAACTAGCGTCATCGAATAGTTCCACCCCATCGGCTATCAGAAATATTATAGCGCTCGTGAAAAAATGGAATATTCCCATTCCACATAAACCAAGTGCACCGGTCTACACCAGGGCTTTTGTTAGAGTAGATGACAGCCTAAGTTTCCTCAACAAAAGGTCTTCGAATCCCTTGTGTTTTAAAAAAAATGCTTTTGGAGAAAATCTCACGCATCTCCCCAGACGTCATTTACTATACGGATGGATCATTCCGCAACAATATAACATCATATTCCATCGTTAAACAAATGACAGCAACTCAGTATGAAATCGTAGTGGAAGTTCGATTGCCAGATCATACTGGTATCTTTACGGCAGAGATTTCAGCTATTAAAACTGCAGTAATATATTCTGCTGAACATGCAAAAAATACTTTAATCTGTACTGATAGCTTGAGTGCAACAAAAGCCTTGATTAAAAATCAAAACGGTGAATATGATGATATGCTACGCTTGAAAAATGCGCAGGGGGAAATTACTGTTATATGGATTCCATCGCACATTGGAATTCTGGGCAATGAACATGCAGATAGTGCTGCTAAGGGAGCATTGAACCTACCACGAATTACGGAAATTCCGTGCTTTCCCAGAACAATAAGAAAATTGTTCTCGGTTGAACATCCTGTATCAAGAAGACCAAAATATAACACAAACTTTTCCAGGAAACATTGTATAATGCTTGCCCGCCTGAGAGTTGGTAAAGCTGTATTCAATTCCAGGCATTACTATGAAAAAACCGAACCGCCCAAATGCACTTCCTGCGATGTATTTCTCACGATACCGCATATACTGACTAAATGTCAACTATCTAAGATAAACCAACCACTGGAGAAGCTACTTGACTGCGCCACTGAAGACAACTTGACGCTTATTAGAAGGAGCTTTGAAAGACACAACATTACTGATATTTAATATATAAATACCTCTAATATTAAATGCATCAGGCTAAGCGGGATAGTTGGTCGTTATGCTGACGGAGGGGTGGGCGTGGGCAGTAAATTCAAGCGTATACATGTACATGTATGGACTTGCGTGTGCTGCGGTTGCCTGTCCTGTAGTTGGCGTAGTGCTCGGCGGTCTCGTTTAGGCTGGGCTGTGAAGTAAAGCTTTTTTACAACAGAGAATTATTTTTCTCTTTACTTTAAAACAAGAATTCGATGACTGAATTTTGCGCATTATGTTACTTTTACACATTGTCTTCATTTGAATTTTCTTTTAATACAAGACTGAGATTCTTGATTTTTGTTTTTATTATATAGTTATATTATGCAATACGTGCGCATATGGTCTAGTTACCCGGCGCCTATTTTGTTACACTTTTAAAATTTATTTTATAAGGTATATTAATAATAAATAAATAAATAAATGTACCGTGATCAACTTAATCGATTTAGACGGACAGCCTCTCCATTTTTACTTACTGAACAATGGACTTAAAGTTATTCGAATAAAAAAATACTGGTAATAGTACTTATTTATATCAAATGTACATATGAAAATTGAAGTAAATATATAAATAAAAAAATCAATAAAATTTTAAAATAAGATCAAGAAGTATTATTTTTTTTTAAGAAATCAATAAGATCGCCTAATAAGATCAATCAAGAAGAAACCCGTCAAATCAAGAAGAAACCCGTTTTAAATAAATCAATAAGATCGCCGAATAAAATCAAGAAGAAAACCCTTTTAAAAAAATCAATAAGATCGCCAATAAAATCAAGAAGAAACCCGTTTTAAATAAATCAATAAGATCGCCGAATAAGATCAAGAAGAAACCCGTTTTAAAAAAATCAATAAGATCGCCTAATAAAATCAAGAAGAAAACCCTTTTAAAAAAATCAATAAGATCGCCTAATAAGATCAAGAAGAAACCCGTTTTGAAAAAAAACAAGAAGAATACCCTATAAAAACTCTAAGTTTCCTTCTTCATTTTTTCAAAAAGGTTTTCCTTATTAAAATAATAAGATTTCCTTCTTGAAAAAAAACCATAGAGATATCTTATTAATTTTGTTCTATTTTAGTAGGTATTTATTAGGCACTGTTTTTTCTGTGAAGAAGCTTTGTTACATCACTAAGAGCTATCAGGAGTTCCAGATCGCCACACCTGAATTCGATAGGCCTTGTGAATATCCAAAGGCGTTTTTTGATTCTCCCAATAAAAAACCAGAAGTGACCTCCTTGTCGATAAAATCAGATGGAAATCTAGAAACCGCTAGGAGCTGGGTGTACGAGTTTCTCACAGGCTAAAACACGGGCCCTGGAACTGTATGTGAGTACTCGTATAGATTATTTGAAGGCATTTCAGAGCCCATTGATGAACCGTGGGTGTCCTACGGTACCACTATATCTATCGGGACGTCTGGCCCTCTTGATGTTTTGAAAGTGGCGACGGATCTATCCAGAACTCTACAAACGGATCATACTTGGTGGATGATGCAAATTTCGAAAAATTGGCATGTGCTCTGGTATGTTCTTGGAAAAATTCCCCTCTAACAAGTACTCGAAGGCCCGAATAGGAACCATCATCCTCAGATACCAGGTATGCTGAGGGTATATTCAAACCTCGTTTATCTGTCGAAGATCCTTGGGACGGACCACCCTACACACACACTGTAGAGTGGTTCTTTTCACCTGTCCTGGGGAGAGAAGTAGAACAACTAGTCATGCTATCCAACGAAGAATTCGATGTGAAACACTCATATCTACCCTATATGATAGGGCTGAGAGATTATCTGAAAAAAGCCCGTTCTCATCCGCCAGCAACCCTGCATTACATCTCCTGACCCACACGGTCGGGTCTCTCTTCAAATCCCCCCCGGTCGTTAAACGCGATCATGCTACATCACTCTACTTTAGTTCTGATAGCTGTAAACACAGCTCTGATCTATTAAGCTTTCAAGAGAAATGTTAACTTGGAAGCCGTCTTCGTCGATATAACGCAAAAAGCCAAACATCAGGCATATGTAGATAGAGAAAAGAGAAGACGACGAGAATACAGGGGAATCGGGGGTAATCGTCAACTTACCGATGAAAACACCAATGAGTTGGTTCATATGGCTCCAGGAGAGAGAATTTAACATCAACAGGGAAGAATACAACCAAATTAAAGCGGCGGTTGATAGCATAGAAGAAACAAGAGAATCCACTGTAGGACAATGGGTCAGAGAATCCTTGACGACCTTACACCCAAAATCATTTTGACGCGGCGTAGCAGATCTTCTAATGACTTTGCTTCGTGCCGGTATTGATAATTGATAACACATTTTGTGATGTGGTTGACTTCTTAATTTGAAACTTATTTCACTTGGAAAGTCGTCTGGTCTAAGTATTAAAAGTTGATTATTTTTGCCAAAATCAAGGATGCAATTATATTTTGTAATGAAATCAAGGCCTAGAATACCATCAGTAGGTATTGGAAAATTATCATTAACGACAAGAAAGTCATGTTTAATAAAAGTATTTTTGTTAATTAAATCGCCCGTGATTTTCCCTGTTGTATATACTGGGTTACTATCTATACCCGTAAGTTTACATTTGTATGCTAGATTGAGATTTTCCTGAGTTTTAATGCAAACGTTTTTTTAAAACTGAGACACTAGCACCAGTATCTATTAAGAAAGTATTGACGTTTTTGCTTAGTGTGTTCTTAATAGAGCAGTAGCTGGATAAATTTAGATTGAAGTGGTAAATAACGTTGTTAAAAGTTGCGGAGTTGACGCTATTATCATTTGTGTTTAGTTTTCCCCCCCCAGATGGGTGATCAGGGTGTCCTCGCCGTTTACCTTATGAATTTGCTGAACTCAATTATACAGATTGAACATGGAAATATTCGGATATATTTTAGACTGCAGCGTGTTTCAGAACGAGCCAGTGGCAATTCTAAGTGCCACGAACATTCTTAAAACTAAAGCGATTACTCTTAGTACAAAAGGGCTTTCAGCATTATGATCTACGCAAGAATTCAGTGATAGAGGGATCAGAAGGACCACTGATAGTTTCAACATATTCCAGAGAAATACTAAGAAAGAATTTTATCCAAATTTAGACAAGTAAAGAACCGGGTATGTGGTATAGACCGAAGAAAGTTCGGACCCATATTAATTGGCGTAGTTACCGTTCATTGCCCTATCACGGCACGGCAACATATACTGATTTCCGTAGATTATGTCAAAATATGAGTTGGGGTACTGTAGAGCAGTGTTCGGGACATTGTCCGAGCCTACACCGAAGTAGACTCAAGTGATTGGACGGTTGCAGTCTCGATGCATTCTGCTACCTTTTGGACTTTTGTAATCAAAATCGTATGTGTTTTCATCATACAGAAATTATAGGCTTAGAACTAGAATAAGCATGAACAATTAAATAGTAGTTTAAAGCTTTATAGCTCAAACAGATTAACAATAACATGAGAAACTTACCTTGTTGGGTAGGGGAATAACTGGTGTAAAGTAGGTATTATTTTCTTCTTCTTCATGTAAGTCGGCTTCGACGTCATCAGCATCGCCAACAGCATCAGTATCAGCATCACCACCTCCGAATCGCATAGGACTTTTGCTGGCCTTACCAGGACTCTTTGGCTTTAAGGTAAAACTGAATTCTTTTTTATCCAGTGGGAAAGCGTTCGCAGTTGATTCTCCGTCAGCAACGGGCAACGTAGGTGCTTCTAAAGCTTTCGAAGATAAACTAAAGGTGAAAGAAGATTTACCTATAGCAGTGCTGGATATGACTGTGGTTGCAGCTGGCGCGATTGTGCTAACGTTGGTCGAATTAGATGAACTTAATGTTGTTGATGTGGCCGAAGGTGGTGGAAATGAATATGATTTTGCGCTGTCTGAAGCGACCAGGGGGGCCGCGTTGAAACTAAATCCAGGGGCAGCAGTTTTGCTAGATTCATCAGAAGCTGCAGCAGCAGCATTGGAGCCAAAACCAAAGCTGAATTTTTGAGAGGGATTGGAGAGCGCAAGTATATTTGCATTGTCCTCTTTCTTAGGCACGGTATTATCTTTGGGAGCATCACAGGCTGTACAATAAACCAACTCACTGGCGTTGGACAAATAACAGCCTTGACAAGTCCATGAACCGGCTTTGGGTTTGAAAGCATCACCAAATCCAGTGGCAGCAGGAGTTTGAGCTACAGGTTTGATCTCGTTGGATTTTGTTGTTGCTGCGTTTGCAGCGGGAGCACCAAAGCCGAAATTGAATGTCTGTCCAGGATTTGAGGGAGCTAATATATTGGTGTTAGCTTCTTTTTTGGGAACAGTGCCATCTTTTGGAGCATCGCAAGCCTTGCAATAGACCATCTCACCAATGTTGGACAAATAACAGCTTTGGCACGTCCAAGAACCAGCTTTCGGCTTGAAAGCATCACCGAACCCACCCGCAGTTACAGCAGCTGTATCTGTTTTGCTGACTACAAGTGAACTTTGTTGTGTGGTTGTTGTGGCGGGGGCTGTTGAAGGACTAAAGCCAATGGTAAATTTATTTGCTGAGCTGGTAGCTAACAGATTCGAAATGTTTTCTTTTTTGGGCACGGTATTATCTTTGGGAGCATTGCAGGCTTGACAGTACAATTGTTGAGCATCATTCGATATGTAACAAGCATCACACGACCACGAACCAGCTTTGGGCTTGAATGCCGCGCCAAAACCTTTTGCCGTGTCAAGCTTAGCTGATTCCGCCGCCTTCTTTTCATTTTCTTTTGAATTGATCTCCTTACCATCAATAGTCATTTGGCTTTGGGCTTTCTGTATGGCTTCCAAGAATTCCTTGCAAGTTTCGGGGCATTTAAAACGCACTGTCAACATCTCGGTAACCAGTTCATTTTCGGAGAAGTCCTGACCGGCCCAGGACAAGGCAGTTTTTGAATTTTTGGCATATTTGAATGAGGTGTCTTTGTAGACGCGTTGATTACAGCACAGTTTATGGATCTGTTCTCTTCTCATGACTAATCTTACTTTGTTGATGTCGCCGTTGTCTTGCAACAGTTTGATGTTGCCCAAACCGCGTTCCTTCCATTCGCCAGCCTCCTTGTCGAAACGTAAAAGTTTAGCACGATGTTCAAAGAGCACCAATTCATTTTCTTCGCCTGTATTGACTTCTACCAGATCGGGTAAAGGTATAACCGGATTGAATTGGGCGGTGGGCACATATTCGTCTTCGGTATCAGAAGCGACTGACTTGTTAAGGGTGCTTAAATTAGCGGTTTCTTGAACTGTAGTCGGAATGAAAGCTGTTGTGGCAGAAGCATTTGCAGTATTGGCAAAAGGCGAGCTGGATAAGTTGCTGAAGATACTGGCGAATGGAGAAGCAGTATTTGTGGTGACTGCGGTGGTTTTTGCTACACTTAGAGCTGGAGCAACTGTGGTGGATGGTGAAATGGTGGAGGCAGCTTGTTCTGATTTGCCAAAGGTAAAGTTGGCAAAGGGTGAGGGAGCAGCTGTATTCGCTGATGGAATAGGTTTGTTGGATGTTTCAATTATATTTGCCGTTTTTGTGGACAAATTTAAGCCGCTGAACAAAGATTTGGAAGCTAATGTGTTAGTGTTGGCAGCAGGAACATTATTAGAATTGGGCTGGCCAAAGATGAGTTTTGCGTTTGCGTTCAGTGATGGCTCGTTCTTTTGAGCTGGAGTGCTGGTAGCAAAATTTGTTATATTCGATTTGGCCAGAGAAAATGGAACTGTGCTGGTTGCAGTTTCTGGTTTTTGTTCTTCCATCTTTTTATTATTGTCCACAGCAGTGGTACTGGATTTGTTTTTCACCTCCTTTTGAGCATTTTGAAAGGCCTCTTGGAATTGTTTGGCTGTTTCGGGCAATTTAAATCGTACAAAGAACTTTTCCAAGTGCAGAGCTTCGTCAGCAAAGTCATTGGCGGCCCAAATGAAGCCCTTGGTTTCATTCTTTGGCACGGTCAAGATCAGTTCAGGAGTTACGGCATGATTAGCACATATTTTGTGAGTTTGATCGCGTCGCATTAAAATACGATAGCAGTGGTCTTTATTTTTAAGGATTTTTATATCGCCAATACCGCGCTCCTTCCATTCCTTATCAATATGACGGAAAAGTTTGGCTCTATGGCAAAACATGACTTCCTCATCTTCCTCGCCTGTACGTACCTCAATTTCATCGGGCAGAGGTATGATGGCTTTAAAATCAGGTCGTGGATCGTAGTCTACATCTTCTATTGCAGACCTATTGAAATCACTACCCAAACTTTCGGATGTTTTGTTCAAGCCTTCACCGGCTAAAGAGTTGGGGCCGCTAAGAGAAGCGTTGTTGGCCTGAGCTGCAGCAGCTGCAATTGTAGGCTTGAAACTGAATGTTGAAGTGGCGAAAGAAGAAAATGTTGCTGCAGTCGAGGTAAAAGTTTTGTTTTCGACTGGTGGCTGCAACGGTGCTTGGCTAACGAGACTTGGCTTAATATGATGAGATGGTATCGTTACACTTAAAGGAGTTTGATGCTGAGCCTGCGCAGCAATAGTGTTGGGATTGGGTAGAGGATCCGAGTTCGTGATGACCACATTTGCAGGCGGTAACTTTTCCACTGGTTGTGTGTTCTGAGGCTTCGGAATTTGCATGTTTGCAGTAGAAGTGATGTTAATGGGAGTCGTGTTTGCAACTGGTACTGACATGTTGATGGAAGTGTGAGTCAAAGGAGTGCTGGCAAAGTTTGGTGGTTGTATTTGCTGATTGTTGATGTTGGGTGTTATTTGTTGCAACAAGTTGTATAGATTGCCAGGCTTATGGGTTTCTACAGGTAAAACTGGTTGAGGTGGCTGATGTTGTGCAGCTGGCGGTGGTAATAGAGGCGCAGATGTGACTGACATATTGAAGTTAAGACCGGCAGGGGGTACTGGTACCGTAGGGTCTAAATACGGTAGAGCAGGTAAGCCTGCTGCACGTTGATTCATTGTAGGAACAGGGGCTTGTGGTGCCATAATGTAGGGATTTGGTTGATTAGGATGGCCATAGAAATTCATGGGAAAATTGTGTGTTGGTGGGAACATGGGAGTGTTAAAAGCGGCTGCTTGCATGCGTTGTTGTTGGGTTAGGAATGGTGAATTTGCATTGTTGCTATATTGTTGGGCTGCCATATGGGGCGCAGTGTTGGGCTGTTGTGGCTGCTGGTACATTTGTTGTTGCAAAGTGTCCTCAATTAGGTATAAATCATCTAAAACATTCGAGGCATCATCTCTGGAGGGAGGATTTGACGAAACCCTTATTTTCTTGATCGTATCTTCGAAGCTGGAGATTTTTTCTTTTAAGGCAGTCATTTCTTTTGTTACATTGCTCAGCTCCTGTTTGAGAGTATCAAAGTTTGAACATTTGTCCTTAACAGCAGACATTTCTTTTGTTACATTACTTAGCTCCAGCTTGAGTGTTTCCGTTAATTGTTTTGTTAAGAATTCCATTTCTTGGTTGTGTGTTATTAAAGCATTTGCAGTAGTTAAAGTTTCACGTCTGTTTCTCGAGGAATTTAAAAAGGAGGCTGCATTGTCAGCGTAAATATCAGCTTCAGCATCTTCGTAAGTACTGGAGTTGTTGTGGCCCATTAAGGGACTAAAATTAGGGTTTGAATCATTTAAATAGCGTGCCGAAGTTTGTTGCAGTCTTTTAATTTCACTGTGAATTACCGAGTTGAGAGGATGATTGGGATCGGCATGAGCACTGCTTTTGAGTAGAGCCAAAGTTTGATCGAGGCATTCGCTAGCGCGATCCAAATACATTCGTTTGGTTTTCTTAGGTGTCTTGCTGGCCTCATCCAATTTACGATAGGCCTCAGCTTGCAAATATGTAGCAAAAGGCAACTGAATGCCAGATAATTCTTCAATTAAATCTTCATATTCTGATTTTTTGAAATAACGCGTGGCCAGGTATGAAACAGCATCTTCCGCGGCAGAAGATAATTCGCGTTCAGCTGCTGATGATTGTGATTTATAATATTTGAAATATTTTCGAAACGGTTCCAAAACACCCTTGTTGTGCATCTTCAGCATGTTTAAACCGTATTTATAAATCGATTCAGCTCTGGCTTCAAGGAATGCCTTTTCAATCGGCTTAACAATGTCCTGAGCACGAGCAACAAACAATTGTCCCAATTTAAAAACGATGGCCATATCTATTTTAGGCCCATTAATTCCTCTCACAGCTTCAATGCCATACTGTAGAGTTGCCCGTAATTCTGCCAGATTGCTGCCGCTGCTGAGATTTTTATACACAAGGTAGGCGGCATACCACCACTGAGACTGCTCTTCGGTGCACAAAATATTAATTACATTAACAAATGGTAAAATTTTAGGCTTTCCAGCCGCTGAACTATTGCCCGACTGATAACTATCGAAGGCTTCGCGATCTACTTCTGACGCTCTTTTTGCTTGGATCGCTGCAGCGTAAAGGAAACTGTCTACATCCAATTGATTCAATGATTCGGCACTACAAAAAGACAAATTATGGGTGGAGATGTTTAAGCCACTAAAATATTTGGCTTTAACATATGCCAAGTTGTCATTGCCCAGGCACAAGTACACCATGTGCTGTAACGATTGAGGTCTTAGATATTGGGCAGCATCTTCATATTGTTCTACATCTGCATACGCTGGTAGGTCATAAACAGGTTCGCTTAGTTTGGAACTCTTCGCAAATAGCGAAGATTGTTCTTTTACTTTCTGGTCACTGTTGCAAAAAAGTAGACCAAAGATGTTGTGTCGCCATTGGCGATCACTGCAGATTTGACGAACTTGAGCCAAAAGTTCGTCATTGCTCTGCCACAGACTGTTGGGCTGGGAGCCCATGAGATAATTAATGTTGTGGGCGTTTTCTTTGTCAACACTGGGATCATCATTAATGCAAGAAAGTAAAATTCTGCCCGCCTTAACAAAAAGTAAACAATTCATAAATTTTATACTAAAAAAAATAAAAAAAAGAATTAAACTTACTTGAGCACAACGGAATGAACCTTCTCTTTGCCAAAAACCGATTAGCTGTTTACTTTGTTCATCGCAGTGTTTCATCCAGGGCTCTTTGTTTTCCGGTGCTTTGATCTGGTAGGCCAGCAGCAGCAAAGGCAAAACTGTCCGTGTAGTTTCTTTCCATTTATTCTTATTTTGTAACAGTTCTCGTTTAAATAAAAGTGCAGAGGCGTGCAGCAAAAGCTGGCCGCGATAATGTTCCAAGAGTAATTCAACTAGTTCTTTTTGGACACAGAATTTATCCGACAATTGCGTGATTTTAAAAAGATATTGATCCAAGCTGAAAAGTAAATTTGCAATTTCCGTAACACCTCCACCTACAACGGACGTGACTGTGGTAGTGAAGGCTATCTGCACTTGACGTTCTAAGCACATGGCTACCAAGAGCCAAAAGTCCCACTCCTTTTTTGTATTTGGCATTTTTTCATATTTGTTCAAGACGAACCAAACAATGTTGTACCATTCGCTACTTGTCACAAATTCATCCTTTTGGCTCATCTCCAATTGGTGGACATACTTGAACGCATCTAATATTTGATTTTTCTCAATATAATTGCGCACCAATCTGACTCTCAACTGCACGTCATTTGGTCGGGCAGAAATTTCCTTTTGTAGCAAGTCTTCAACTTGATTAATATCCATATAATCTTTGTTCATGAGTTTAAGACGCAATGAGAAGACTGCTTCGTGTTGCACCGTTTCCGATTCGGCTAGTTCACACCAATATTTTGCGTTGTGAGTATTCAGATTTTTATCGTCCAGTAACAACTGGCAGACTTCACCTAGAACGTCAGTTTGTTTGGGATTTAGTTGTAATGATAGCTGAAATGCTTGCAAAGCTTTGTCAGGTTTTTTTAAGCGTTGATAGCATTGGCCAAGCAACTTGTGAGCCTGATCATTGTCTTGTTTAACGCTCAGGTAAGAGGTCAAGTACTGTTCAGCCGAGGCGTATTCATTGATTTTAAAGTACAGCTTTGCAATAGTCAAACTCCGTAAATGGCGCTAAAATAAAAATTAATTCCTTTTATTGTAATGTGCATTCACAGTTATTTAAACAATTATTCGAACGTATTACAAAATTTATAACTCTTGAGTTTGCGTTCCATTCAATTGTAATACATAATCCTTAACTATTTTACTCATATTATTAGTATGACTTGATCCGTTTAATAGGAAGTACAAGTTGTTTGACTTGACACACAGTCTTGTTGACTGCTTTTAGAATTCTACTTCTCTTCCCTGGAAACTGCGACCAATTCAACTATTAAAGTATTGCAGCGACACCAATTTAAGACATTCATAATGATAAAAAATTGTTTCTTGATAATAATACAAATCGAGACTTAAAATACGCTCTATCAAGGACGAAATTAATAGGTTCGGTAAAAGATATGTACGTCGATAGGCTCAGTAATCATACTAATGTCTGGGCTATTGCCTTATTAGATGACAGTGAGAATATGGTAAGGTTGAGAAAGGTTTCATATTTTAGACTTCCCTTTTAGACAAAAATTACTTGTTGTTTTTAAGTATCATTAAATATTATATTATTTATTTTCACATGTATATTTTTCTATATGTATGTACATATATTTTGGTGTCACTGGAGATAATGAAATTTTCTTCACATTGCAAACATTTATAGGTGGATTACAAATAAATAAATTAGAAAAAAAATATTAGTTTCATATTTTATTTAATTCGGTTATGTAATTGGTAACTGGGTCACTTTTGATTTGCCTTACGTGGTGTGACTCCTTTGTGCAAAACGTTGGCCAATTATTGTTAGTAATAACATACTTATCCATTAAAGTACGTAGTAGACACAGTCTCTGGTGACAGTGAGCTTGTGTTTGCGGCCATGCAAAACAATACCAGATACCTGAGTAAGATTGCCCAGTATGAAGAGTAGAGAAGGATTTATTTCCACGTCGTAAAAGTCTACTTCATTCCACAAACCAACTAATGGCGTACCAACTATAACAAAATTAATTTTTCTGTTGGCCTTCAACATTTTAACTAATTTCCTTAGACTACCCAAAGTCATTACTATCTGGACCAAGGGAGTGAAGGAATGCAATCATTTGAAATTTAGTTTTTTAGGCTAAGAATATTTTTTTAATCCTTAAGGGTGGGTTTCCAATTCAAAAATGGTTAATTTGAGTCTGAATATTTTTTATATTTTCTATAAAGGATACGCCACTTAATATTCTTCTACTTCATTCAAATCGCCCTTTATTACAAATCGCTTCGCCAGGATCTGTAGTTGTGCAATTTGAATTTGTATAGATACTCTTTAGTTGCAAAACGATGAAAATAAATTAGTTTGCCGATCATAGGCTACGGCGGCTGCCATGTCTTTCTGAGATTTGTCCTGTTTTTAGAAACATTGTCGTTATATCCTAAGCAAAACGTTTCAGCCAACTTTTGATACACTTCAATGCAGGCAGAGAGTTTTGCCATTTTCTCTGCTATAAAAGAAGCTGTTTATATGAAATGTATCAAATGTGATTCAACTATTCGATTCCCCTGATTTCATTCCATGTAAGAAATCGAAAACAATTTGCAATTCTTTTTTTTACTTGTTAAAAACAATTATTTTCATCTTGTTGCAGAATACGTCATATGGATTTAGAAAAGCATAGCCATACAAAAAATTCCAAATCGATTTTTGCAAGCTGTCATCAAAAACATTGGTAAACATACTCCATACTAAAATAGTTTTAGCCCTTTAATTGATGAAGTAATTTATTAAATGACGGTGACTTTTGTCCACCAAAAATGCACACAGCAATCGTTATATGCCATTTTTTTTAAATAACTCTTGAATTAGCCTTATTTTTAAACTGAAATAGAATTTATATAAATAATAGTTTTTGTTAAATATACTACTTTCTCCGATTCCATTATTTTCTGGGCATGGGAGCTGTTATAATCTTCTAGATACCAAATGACGGTGACTTTTGTCCATCTGTGTATATCTAAGTTGCTCATTATTGCATATTTGTATCTAGTACGTAAAATGCCTTTGTCTTTTTTTATACAAATGAAAAATTTTCTACTAAAAATGCTTTCGTTTCCATTTCAATTAAGGCATTTTTTAGACTCACCTCTGTCTCCGTTCGTATTTTTGACAATGCGGTGCGTACATGGGCATCCACTTCCTTTTTAGTCTTAAACATCTTTAAACTTTCGAATATCCCTTTATCTTCTTGCCAAATTATTGATTAATACAATACCAATTAAATATAAAAATATGCAACAATATCCGTCTTTTTCATGCGCTTTTTGTGGTCAGTTTTTATGCAATAAACCAATGTTGTGAAATTTTCCAATGAGTATTCTATTATTTCACGGTCAACATGTGTGACATTTTATATTGAATAATGTTGATATTCACTATTTAACAATATGCAATTTTTGTGATTTCTAGAAATTGTTCAACACAATGTAATAATTTTAATTTTCACTTTGTAAATTGCTACTCATCGGTTCAGCACATTTAATGTGTTCGTTCGCGCCGCTTCGTTGTTTATCCTAGTGTTGCTGTGATATGAAAATTTTTGTAACGTAGCCTTTTAATTGAATATTGTGTAAAAACGCCCGAACGCATAGTTGCTTTATATAGTGTGTAAAGTGTTGGAAGGTAGTTTTTCATTTGCTAAACGTTGTAAGACAGTTAATTTTAAAAGCGGAATGTGCTGAGTATAGAACTTGAAAATAATTCAATGGAGCCTGTTCGACCAAGCGTCTAGAGGTTTGTGGGCTTGGCGCTTACCTACCAAGAAATCCAGGCGTTTGTGCAGACAAGCAAGTAGCTTTTTGTTGGCTTGTATTCGTTGTTTAAAGGCAATGACAAATGCCAGTAAAATAAGAGGTTGTTACATTCAAAGTATACACGATTATCAATCATATTGAAATAAACAGAGGAAATAATTCCGAAACTTGAGCGTCTGCTGCAAGATGAATAACATTTGACCAATGCCATAGCGATGAAATATTAAGTACCATAAAGATAGTTAGCCTACAGAACACACTTGCTAAGCTGAATATCAAAAATTGAACAAAGAAATTAACTAGCGATTAAAACGATTGTCAAAGGGAAAAGTAAAGTAAAAGTCCATGTGTCCCATATGATATTAATAGTATTTCTTTAGTTTGCCCTGTGACTAACTCTACGAAACCTATGTTGCGTTGTTAATACTAAGTTCTACCAAAGTGCAAAACAGTACAGTTCTCTAAGTCAAATCACTCAAATAGTACGAGAGAAGCGCACAACTCTCGAGGACCACACAACAATTACAAGACTGATCTCACTTAATATATAATTACGATGACGCGCCAAGTGTTCTGTAGACCAGAGCCTCTTTATGCCTGCTAAAAGTAAATTGATTTTTTTAATTTTATAGAGAAGAAACACCAGGAGAAGCCTGGTATTATTTGGATGGTTGCCTCTCCCATTATGTCTTCATCAATAAAAATATTTTACGAAATAATTGATCCTTTGACCGAGATTTTAATGTTCTCTTAGTGTTAGTATATCTGGGTGTGAAGTGACCATGGCCCTGTTTGGCTAAATCATTTATTCAAATAAAAATTTCCTATTTTACAGTGAGTACCCGATTATCTGGAATGATCGAGACAGTATAATCGATTTTTCCGGCTAACAAAGCAAAAAAAAATTGTATATTTTTAATATGTTTCTGAAGATATATTCACTTCTGGAGCCTCTGAATGAAGCTAAATCTAACACATGTATGTATGTTTGTATGTATGTGCGAATCATGTGTTCATACAAAGGAATTACCCTTTTTCATTTTACGCATTGCATTTAATTGTAATAGAAATAATACGTCTATACTCTCGAATAATAGAGATAATGCCGGATAATTGATGCCAAAATGAAGCGAAAATCGATGCCAAGTGGGAATAAAAAAATATTTTTTCTCTTCTGATAATAAAGCTAATCATGGTTAAAGCATGGAAACAAAAAATTAAATAATCGTATATATTTTTCAAATATTTTTGCAACTTTTGGGAATCGAAATATATTAAAAGGATAAAAAAAATACATTGACCATGTAAAAGTTAGAAGTACAATATCATTAATGCCAAAACTGTTACGAAGTGAAAATAAAAATACTGTTTGACAAGTTTTGCTTTTAAAGTTTTAATGCACTTACACTCTTTTTTTTACTAACTAATCAGTTGTTTTAATTTGAAGTCAAGATAACAGCTGGATGTAATTTTAATGCTTGTTTATTTTACAAATATTTTTTTATAACCTTGTTTCTTTAAAAAGTATTAAATAAAATAAACATGTTTGTGCAAAAAGAAATTAATGTAAGTTTTCTTGACCACATCTCGAAATTAATTGCTATAAAAGTGCATGCAGCCTACTTCACGGTGTTCAATTTTTGAGAATTTTAGGTAGAAGTACATATATATGTACATATCACGCCTTAGCTGTAGACTTCTGCCAAAAAAATTTAAACTAGTATATTTGTTTAATTTTGAACTTTTTAACGCGTTGTATAGTTTTTACAAATTGTCAGCTAACAGTAAAAAATAATAAATTAAACTGATTTCAATCAAAAAGGAAAAACTTATTGAAGGGCTTAAAAAACATGTTGTGTTGTATAAAAAAGAAAGCTGACGGAAAATGCGTTTTATACGCGTATTCTGTTACTTGCGATTTTTCATGAGCAACAATTTTTAAACGGACCATAGTTATCGACGAATTACGGGCAACGATGGACTAGCTTGGCACAATGAGCGCATATAAAAACCTTATTTTCGAACGAAGAAAAATTCAACTCAAAGTACTCAGCGTGCGTTAAAAATGTCCAACTTTAATGTGACAAACCTCACAACAAAAGCCGAATCTTCACTTAGTTGTCAGTTGAAAAAGCCGACGGATAATGTATGACGGCTTCTATGTGCCCCGGGCCTTGAAGCATGTTACGTACTTCTACCTTCCGACAAACAGTATTTATGAAATTCTTGAGAGAAAAACTTGATTCTGTAACCTCAGCGCAATTGTGAGCAAGAGAATGTCAACATTCCTTGACATTTACTTGGTTCGGGTCGTTCATAAACACTGCAATACTTTTCCAAATCAACGATATTTCCTTAGGATAATTTATATCTAATTTATCCTATTGTCAGGTAAGCACCCATAAGTTCAAAACATTGCATTTTAAGAGTATATACAAATTTTGTTAATTATTTACAATTAATGTAAGGGTTTCTGGCTTTAAGTATCAACATTTTTTCTACAATTGAATGAATGACTGCCTTGTGTGGCATCTCCATGTACCACGTCTTGTGCCAAAGTAAAAAGTATGTAGTTGTGCAATTAAAATGGAGCATACAAAAGTCCAGGAAAAAAAACAACAACAAGAAAGAAATGATATGTTGACCCACATATGTATTTCCATTGAAAACTTCATGCTCAAATTTTGTGCCGAGAAGTAAAGTTTCCTAGTTAAGTAGTCATCATCCGTTCAGTGCACAAAGTTTAATGCTGAAAACAACAACTGTAATGTGACACCATCAAAGGAAGCAACATTTTTGCTATCCTTTGTACTTAAGAAAAAACCAACAAATAAAAAATATTTTTTCCATTTCAATGAAATCCTTTTTTTTCTTTTTGCTACAACAACTTCTTGTACTTCAGGAACAAGAAATCAAGGGTGGCTGGCTGGTGGATATACTGGTGTACATATACAATACAAACATATCTACTGGTTTTTAAAAACATAGATTTCTATGTATTCATACATATGTATGTACAAAAAAGTTTTTTAAACGAAAAATTTCGCATTCGAAACAGGGAGCTAAAGCTTCACTGCACAACTCCTTCAGAAACCCAGAAATGCACAATGGAACATATTAAACAAAACTGAGACAAACTTTGAAACATACCTACTTCACATCACTTTTAAGAGACAAATAATAAAATACGAAAATATGACATCAAAGGCGAATTAAATGATTAAATGAATTCGCCTTTGATAAAATAAGTTTTGTAAGGCAATTATAGGCTACGCAAACTTTTACACCCTATTTTTTAAATTATGTTACTCCTTCCATACAGATTTTATAATATACACTAGTATAGCTTCGCATTATTGTGGACCAATTTTCAAAATTCTTTTTGCACATGGAAGAGAGGGCTTGACTAAAATTTTGTGGAGTAGCAAAGCGCACCGATTTAAGCTAGTTTGGTGTAGATAAGTTTTTTTAATACCAAAATAACCTCCGCCATTTCAATATATGTACATATATGAAAAAATGCGCACTTTCACAACCGGCGCTAACAAAAATTTTTTTTTGACGATATAATATGACTGCAATGACGACTCTTGGAATAGAGTGAAGTCGTTAAAAAATAATTATTATCAACATATAAATCTCCGTAAAAATACAAATCCAAGGGCTTTGTGGACATGATGCTCCACAGTGCACAAACCATACATAAATAGGGATACCCCATGTTACCGCCGTCAACAAGGTGTTAAACAACCAGCCCTCATTGGCATACCCTGTATGATTTGTTTTCGTTCCGTTATAATCTCTTTAAGATATAGAAAGTTTAATCATTTTTCTTTATTTCTTATTATTCTCTTTTGCTTGATGTTCCTTTTATTTTAACTAACGGCTCAAAATGTCCTGTAATAAAAACACATCATTTTGTGTATATACATATATTAATGAAAAGAAGTTTTACAGAAAGAGTTGAGATTTGATTGCTACAACGCGGTTTAAATACATTAAATTTTAAAGTTCTTTATTTCTTCCCATAATTATATAAATATAATTAATAAATGAGTTGATTGAAAAGAACTCTTAAAAAGTGTTATTATTTCACATTGCCAAAACAACACCCCATGTCATCAATAATATTAACAATAAAAAAGAAAATATTGCTGTTATCATCACAGCGCTATTGCTTAGCTAAAAAAAGCGGCAGAATTTTATTATTTATTATGGTCGTGTTTGTTAATGTAACGTAACGCAAAGTATTTTTTTCTCTTTTTAAAGAAAAAATAAATTAGTTTGCCGATTATAGGCTACGGCGGCTGCCATGTCTTTCTGAGATTTGTCCTGTTTTTAGAAACATTGTCGTTATATCCCAAGCAAAACGTTTCAGCCAACTTTTGATACACTTCAATGCAGGCAGAGAGTTTTGCCATTTTCTCTGCTATAAAAGAAGCTGTTTATATGAAATGTATCAAATGTGATTCAACTATTCGATTCCCCTGATTTCATCATGAAATATGTAAGAAATCGAAAACAATTTGCAATCCTTTTTTTTACTTGTTAAAAACAATTATTTTCATCTTGTTGCAGCAGAATACGTCATATGGATTTAGAAAAGCATAGCCATACAAAAAATTCCAAATCGATTTTTCAGGTAATTATGATGCACCGTTTCCATCTTACTGGAAAAATTGACACTTCTACCTTCTTGTCAACAAAATTCTAAAACTCCTGAAAGACCACAAAAAACAACTTTTAGTTAGACTGAGGCTCTGTTTCGTTCATACTTCTGCAAATAATACAAGAAACTATGTAGATATTTACCTTCAAATATTAATTCTTTAGTAAAAATTATCTTAAATTTAAAAAAATTCTGATTTACACTGTTCCTTGTGTTAGTTTTTTGCTTCTCCCGAAAATGTTGCCTGTAAAACTTTGGGCTTTTATAAAATCCTACGACGATTTAAATATTGTATATTAATCCGTGTCCTGATCTACTATGTAGTTCAGAGATCTGGTAGCCTTAAAATTGGCGCATATCTTCGACAACATGGTACATAAACTCTTTCGTGTGCCCCGAGTACGCCAAATGTGATTCTTCTACTTCATTCAAATCGCCCTTTATTACAAATCGCTTCGCCAGGATCTGTAGTTGTGCAATTTGAATTTGTATAGATACTCTTTAGTTGCAAAAGGAAGCGTTTGTTTGCTTTGTTGTAAACAAAATTTACTTTTTTGTCTTTATTTCTTTTCGTGTTTTTTTTACTGATCAGAAAGTGCATTAAAATGTATTTAATCTACATATGTGTGTATTTAAAAATCGATAGAAAAGCATTGCTTACAGAAGATTACAATAAAAAAAAAACAACAAAATACTCAATAAGAAAAATGCCGGTACACGCCACTCATGAAACAGCGACGTCGTGTACGAGTACGTTTGTGTGCACATACATATGCATAAACGAATGCAAAACCTAACCTTAAACATACATACATTTCTCAAATAATCTTTTTTCTAAATTTTTTTTTATACTAAAAGTCTTTGAAGAAATTTAAACTACTATGTACTCACGGCATATTGAAAATATTACGAATGTGTTAGCGTCTAGCGATAAATAATGCACTTTTAAGAAAACTACTGAACACGACGTATCATTTTGTATACTATATCTATGTAAGTTGCTCATTATTGCATATTTGTATCTAGTACGTAAAATGCCTTCGTCTTTTTTTATACAAATGAAAAATTTTCTACTAAAAATGCTTTCGTTTCCATTTCAATTAAGGCATTTTTTAGACTCACCTCTGTCTCCGTTCGTATTTTTGACAATGCGGTGCGTACATGGGCATCCACTTCCTTTTTAGTCTTAAACATCTTTAAACTTTCGAATATCCCTTTATCTTCTTGCCAAATTATTGATTAATACAATACCAATTAAATATAAAAATATGCAACAATATCCGTCTTTTTCATGCGCTTTTTGTGGTCAGTTTTTATGCAATAAACCAATGTTGTGAAATTTTCCAATGAGTATTCTATTATTTCACGGTCAACATGTGTGACATTTTATTTTGAATAATGTTGATATTCACTATTTAACAATATGCAATTTTTGTGATTTCTAGAAATTGTTCAGCACAATGTAATAATTTTAATTTTCACTTTGTAAATTGCTACTCATCAGTTCAGCACATTTAATGTATTCGTTCGCGCCGCTTCGTTGTTTGGCCTAGTGTTGCTGTGATATGAAACTTTTTGTAACGTAGCGTTTTGATTGAATATTGTGTAAAAACGCCCGAACGCATAGTTGCTTTATATAGTATGTAAAGTGTTGGAAGGTAGTTTTTCATTTGCTGAACGTTGTAAAAGACAGTTAATTTTAAAAGCGGAATGTGCTGAGTATAGAACTTGAAAATAATTCAATGGAGCCTGTTCGACCAAGCGTCTAGAGGTTTGTGGGCTTGGCGCTTACCTACCAAGAAATCCAGGCGTTTGTGCAGACAAGCAAGTAGCTTTTTGTTGTCTTGTATTCGTTGTTTAAAGGCAAAGCGTTTGCAGATTTGGCTAGACTGGCAGTGACAAATGCCAGGAAAATAAGAGGTTGTTACATTCAAAGTATACACGATTATCAATCATATTGAAATAAACAGAGGAAATAATTCCGAAACTTGAGCGTCTGCTGCAAGATGAATAACATTTGACCAATGCCATAGCGATGAAATATTAAGTACCATAAAGATAGTTAGCCTACAGAACACACTTGCTAAGCTGAATATCAAAAATTGAACAAAGAAATTAACTAGCGATTAAAACGATTGTCAAAGGGAAAAGTAAAGTAAAAGTCCATGTGTCCCATATGATATTAATAGCATTTCTTTAGTTTGCCCTGTGACTAACTCTACGAAACCTATGTTGCGTTGTTAATACTAAGTTCTACCAAAGAAGTGCAAAACAGTACAGTTATCTAAGTCAAATCACTCAAATAGTACGAGAGAAGCGCACAACTCTCGAGGACCACACAACAATTACAAGACTGATCTCACTTAATATATAATTACGATGACGCGCCAAGTGTTCTGTAGACCAGAGCCTCTTTATGCCTGCTAAAAGTAAATTGATTTTTTTTAATTTTATAGAGAAGAAACACCAGGAGAAGCCTGGTATTATTTGGATGGTTGCCTCTCCCATTATGTCTTCATCAATAAAAATATTTTACGAAATAATTGATCCTTTGACCGAGATTTTAATGTTCTCTTAGTGTTATTATATCTGGGTGTGAAGTGACAGCATGGCCCTGTTTGGCTAAATCATTTATTCAAATAAAAATTTCCTATTTTACAGTGAGTACCCGATTATCTGGAATGATCGAGACAGTATAATCGATTTTTCTGGCTAACAAAGCAAAAAAAAAATTTTAATATTTTTAATATGTTTCTGAAGATATATTCACTTCTGGAGCCTCTGAATGAAGCTAAATTTAACACATGTATGTATGTTTGTATGCATGTGCGAATCATGTGTTCATACAAAGGAATTACCCTTTTTCATTTCACGCATTGCATTTAATTGTAATAGAAATAATACGTCTATACTCTCGAATAATACAGATAATGCCGGATAATTGATGCCAAAATGAAGCGAATATCGATGCCAAGTGGGAATAAAAAAATATTTTTTCTCTTCTGATAATAAAGCTAATCATGGAAACAAAAAATTAAATAATCGTATATATTTTTCAAATATTTTTGCAACTTTTGGGAATCGAAATATATTAAAAGGATAAAAAAAATACATTGACCATGTAAAAGTTAGAAGTACAATATCATTAATGCCAAAACTGTTACGAAGTGAAAATAAAAATACTGTTTGACAAGTTTTGCTTTTAAAGTTTTAATGCACTTACACTCTTTTTTTTACTAACTAATCAGTTGTTTTAATTTGAAGTCAAGATAACAGCTGGATGTAATTTTAATGCTTGTTTATTTTACAAATATTTTTTTATAACCTTGTTTCTTTAAAAAGTATTAAATAAAATAAACATGTTTGTGCAAAAAGAAATTAATGTAAGTTTTCTTGACCACATCTCGAAATTAATTGCTATAAAAGTGCATGCAGCCTACTTCACGGTGTTCAATTTTTGAGAATTTTAGGTAGAAGTACATATATATGTACATATCACGCCTTAGCTGTAGACTTCTGCCAAAAAAATTTAAACTAGTATATTTGTTTAATTTTGAACTTTTTAACGCGTTGTATAGTTTTTACAAATTGTCAGCTAACAGTAAAAAATAATAAATTAAACTGATTTCAATCAAAAAGGAAAAACTTATTGAAGGGCTTAAAAAACATGTTGTGTTGTATAAAAAAGAAAGCTGACGGAAAATGCGTTTTATACGCGTATTCTGTTACTTGCGATTTTTCATGAGCAACAATTTTTAAACGGACCATAGTTATCGACGAATTACGGGCAACGATGGACTAGCTTGGCACAATGAGCGCATATAAAAACCTTATTTTCGAACGAAGAAAAATTCAACTCAAAGTACTCAGCGTGCGTTAAAAATGTCCAACTTTAATGTGACAAACCTCACAACAAAAGCCGAATCTTCACTTAGTTGTCAGTTGAAAAAGCCGACGGATAATGTATGACGGCTTCTATGTGCCCCGGGCCTTGAAGCATGTTACGTACTTCTACCTTCCGACAAACAGTATTTATGAAATTCTTGAGAGAAAAACTTGATTCTGTAACCTCAGCGCAATTGTGAGCAAGAGAATGTCAACATTCCTTGACATTTACTTGGTTCGGGTCGTTCATAAACACTGCAATACTTTTCCAAATCAACGATATTTCCTTAGGATAATTTATATCTAATTTATCCTATTGTCAGGTAAGCACCCATAAGTTCAAAACATTGCATTTTAAGAGTATATACAAATTTTGTTAATTATTTACAATTAATGTAAGGGTTTCTGGCTTTAAGTATCAACATTTTTTCTACAATTGAATGAATGACTGCCTTGTGTGGCATCTCCATGTACCACGTCTTGTGCCAAAGTAAAAAGTATGTAGTTGTGCAATTAAAATGGAGCATACAAAAGTCCAGGAAAAAAAACAACAACAAGAAAGAAATGATATGTTGACCTACATATGTATTTCCATTGAAATCTTCATGCTCAAACATTGTGCCGAGAAGTAAAGTTTCCTAATTAAGTAGTCATCATCCGTTCAGTGCACAAAGTTTAATGCTGAAAGCAACAACTGTAATGTGACACCATCAAAGGAAGCAACATTTTTGCTATCCTTTGTACTTAAGAAAAAACCAACAAATAAAAAATATTTTTTCCATTTCAATGAAATCCTTTTTTTTTTTTCTTTTTGCTACAACAACTTCTTGTACTTCAGGAACAAGAAATCAAGGGTGGCTGGCTGGTGGATACACTGGTGTACATATACAATACAAACATATCTACTGGTTTTTAAAAACATAGATTTCTATGTATTCATACATATGTATGTATGTACAAAAAAGTTTTTTAAACGAAAAATTTCGCATTCGAAACAGGTAGCTAAAGCTACACTGCACAACTCCTTCAGAAACCCAGAAATGCACAGTGGAACATATTAAACAAAACTGAGACAAACTTTGAAACATACCTACTTCAAGTCACTTTTAAGAGACAAATAATAAAATACGAAAATATGACATCAAAGGCGAATTAAATGATTAAATGAATTCGCCTTTGATAAAATAAGTTTTGTATCTCAAGTGATAGTATCAAGGCGAATTCATAGCAAAAACATACCTGTGTATTAAATAATCAGATGCCAAAACATTTTAATGCGACACATCTAATATAAAACCCTGTTATGTCAATATGATAAGGTGTTATATCAACAGGAAAAACTATAACTTTGTTTCTTTGGGTTGTTTCATAAGTGGAGATATTTCATTATTTACAAGCCTACAGGGACACTTCTGTCCAAAGATCTGCCGTTGCCAAATCGAATGTTATTAGAAACAGTCTATATTGTAAGAGAAAACTATTAAGATTAAGCTAAAGCATTAAGATGAACGAGCAGGCCATCAAGTAGCTCAAATGTAATTTCTTATATCTGATCCAAAAACTACACAAATTTTTATGTGAAATATAAATATCATGAATTGCTATTAAGTTCACCGTATTTTCCCATTTTCATAAGACGCCGCTAAAACCCCTTAAATTTTCTGTCACGTTTGAAACACTCCTTTTTTCGACTTTCTTTGATCTGGATTTTCGCCTGCTATCAACTTTCATTTCGAATGCAGTGCTTCCTCTGCTATAATTTAAATTGAAAATGGATCTGAAAATATTTTCTGCTGTTTGTTTATCGTAAATTTAAATGTATACAAACGTCGCGTTCGACACCAAGGAGTTATGCGTTCATTCCTTGAATTAATGGTATTGTTCACATGTTCTTAAATTATGTTAAAATTAATATTTTTAAAATTCTTTTAATCATTAGAACTGGGTATTAAAAATTAAACGATTGTGAAACTTAGTTGAACAATCCATTAAAAAATGTTAACTTAACATGATGCATAGTTAATTTTGTGGGAAATCATGTTTTTATATGTTTGTTTTTAACTCCTTTATTCACTCCATTTAAAAATATAGGGCATTTATAAGACAGTTCAATCTTATAATATTAAAGTTGATTTAAGTTCTTCCCATGATTTATTTAAATGACTTATCTGTAGAGATATGGTTCTGCACCATGTATTTTTAGGACGACCTGGTCTTCTGGTGCCCTGGGGATCCCAGTCTTGGACAGTCTTGGCGCTGCTGTCGGATCCTTTGCGAAGTGTGTGGCCTATCCGTGTCCACTTTCTTCTGGTTGCTTGGCGTTTTATTGGCTACTCGTTTGTTTCATCTCAGAGGTCTAAGTTTGAAATTTCATTTGGCCAAAAAATTCGGCAGATGATGCGTAGACACTTATTTATGACCAGTTGTATGTAGTCTTTGCACTGTTGAGCTTGAAAGGAGCCAAGTTTCACTTCCATAGAGTAGTAATTTCATTTTTGTAACGTGTGTAAGAATTAGACTCTTGGATACCACAAATCTCTTTTTTCACCCAAAACATGCCACTGTGAAACAATAAAAGCGAGCAATCACTAAAGGCAGGATTTTTAAGACGCAGTTAAAATAAAAGTAGAACGTCATTATTAAATGAAATGGAGCCACAACCGCACCAGCAGTAACGAAAAGGGATGCAATTTAATTGAAAGAAAAGTGTAAGAAGTAAATTTTGAAAAAAGGAAAATTTGATAAAAATCAAAGAATGCATGAATTTGCTGGCAAGTTTTCTGTTAAGTCCCTTGTTATCACAAGCGGTTAAATTTGCTGTCATTTCGGTTTCCAAATTTGTTGTTGTTGTTGTTATTTTCATCCCTTTCACCAGTAAATTCTTCTTAATGACAGTAAGTAAGTTCTTTATATTGTTACTGCCACACACACATACATATTTTCACACATGTGTACATACATTCATACTTACCCATCTATAGGGATGGAACTCATATTGTTTTTGTTCTTCTGTTTTTATATATTTTCCCCTATTTACCTGGTCTTAAGTTATGATAAGCTTTAAATTATTTACTGGCAAACGGCATCGTATTTAATGACAAACCCATTAGCAATTCGCCAACTTTATGCTCAAATGGTATTTGGCAACACTATAAGGAAAGCCCAATTTTTTATGTAGTTCGTTAAATTTCACGGCATTCCTGGGCTTCCATGTGCACTTGAAAAAGTTATTATAAACGTTGTTCGCAAAGCAGGAATAGCAACAAGAGTAGGATAGTCTCGCCTATGATCGATAGTTTGAACCGTAAAATAATACAGTTATACGAGGTAGATCAGTCCAGTGAGACGCACTTAAAAATAATTACGATGACGCGAGACTTGGTCTTTGAAAATGTTGGCCATCGTAAACGTTTTACATCATGGGACAGTCCCTAAAATCAGTATTTCTTTTCATTAAGAAAAATTTACATATAAAAATGTTCACTTAAAAAAACAATTTCTATACAAACCAAATCGAATGATCTTGGTGGGCGCATCATATCACCTACTTGTGAGAGACCGAGAGCCATATAATGCACTTCAGGCCAAAAGTAGTTGGAAATTCTCGTTACTAGCAATGAATGACCTTTTCGGTATCAATTGCACGCTTTTGAATCGCATGTTGATTGTGAAAGTTTGACTAATTGGTTTATCGTAATCATTCCCTTCAAAAAAGGACACTTTGCGGAAGCTGGTTTGTTGCTGAAAATTTGGATTAGACTTTGTTTGCTATGCTTTCCCCAGAGTTCACCAGCTGTCCTTGTTAAAGTCGCGTCTTCGACTGCCTCCAATGTCGCTGCACACACTTCACAAGCGACAGTGAACAACCGATACGCTGACCTGCTGAAAAACTTTTCTCATACATACTTCCTTGATACATTATGACAATTTTCTTCACTTTCTCAACATTTTCATTGGTTGTTGATGGGCTGAGGCATCAAGGGTTGGCCTCGTCATTCACATCTTCCCGACCTTCATTCAACAGCTTTTATCACTTGTAAGCATTTTCGTGACTCAAAGTACAATCAGTGTGTGCCACTGTTAACATTTCAATTAATTTTAAACACTTACTAATTCTTTCATTAATGTTCTACACAAAATTTAGTGCAAATTCATTGAACCACTTTTTTCGATAGCGCAAAATTGCCAAACACGCCAAATATGTACTTGTAATTTTTATGCTCCTCACAAAACAGACTGCTAAATAGCTGAAGCTGTGAACTTGTGTTCGAGGCGAGTGTACCAATAGCGCAAAAGATAATACCATGTATGTATGTATGTATGCATGTATGTACATATCTTCAAAAAATACTTCTGGTTTGGTGCAATAACAGACAGCTGTTCACTGGAAAGTTTTCCATAATATTTGAAAATTAAATGATGCTGCCAAACTTTAATTTCAACTAAATAACAACAAAACTCACACTGTATTTAAACAAATATATGGTAAACAATACACAAATGGCAATTAATTGATTACGTACTTAAATGGGAAGTTGACAACAAATGACCAGTTTCTAACTTCCACAACTTGAATTCATAACCTCACAAAGAAACTCTCTTGTACAGTAGTGTTGGCAACTGTACACGATAATGGATCTATTTTTTTTGCTTTGATACTTTTATGCAGCCAACTTCACCTCCTCTGTAGAATTATTGCGTTATAAAAAGCCAAAGCTTGCCTTGCACAATGTTTGTTTGCAGGTGGGTGCAACAATACGCATACAAAGAACTGGAAAAAGGGGCTTGTATCTTAAAAGCTTTTATTCTAATTTGCATCATAATTACAGCGCGCTCACAACATTTAAAGGCACACAAACACACATCCATATACCACTCACTGCATTGAAACGCAAATACTAACATACATAAATATGTACAATAAGTATGTGCTTATGTACATACATATGTACATATGTTTTTGGAAAGGTGATAAAGCTGCTTGCGTCAGAGAACGTAATTAATAAGAGACGATTCAACGAATCTTGTCCACCCTACTAAAGATTGATTGATGTTCGTTGCTAATGTTTGGGTGATAAAATTATGGCAACACGCTGTTAACACGACCAATTTTGTGTTGGCGGCATGGCACAAATCAGAGTTGTAATTGAATGGCTCAAATGCCAAATCCATCAGCTGCAAATGTTTTTTTGCCATTGAATAATAAATAATTTATTTCAGAAGCCAAACCTGATTAACTTCATAATTTTAGTTAAATCAGTTTGACTGCTGCCTCTATATATTCCTTTACTAGCCAAATTGATTAACTCCTTTAAAGAAATTGTAATATCAAAGCGATATATGTACATATTTCATGTTATCCATCTGTTGGTATAAACAGTATGATGTTAGATACAAGATACATCGGCAGTCAACATCATCAATTCGAATTTAGTACTTCATTGGAATTTTCAGTTAAAATATATACTAATTTCTCAGTTTTCTGAACTATTTGTTTTATGGAATTAATCGATTTAGCTTGTGAACTATTCAATTAGAACATTTTGAATCCAAACATTATCCAGAATGCAATAAGAATTATCGGAATATTTTCATCATATCAAATGCATACGATGCCAAAGGTTTGGCTATCAAACTTTGACACATGTATGCTAAATTCTATATCGTTAGCTGAAATGCAATGTGACGTAGCTGGCAAAAAATGCGAAATCCATTTCTTAATTGATTACGAAGCGTATATTTATGTGACAGTTAGGAGCAAAAGTGTAAGAGGATACACTATGTTCTGTGAATAAGCCTCATAGTTATGTATATTTTAATGGTATTGATTAGTATTTAATTAATTGTACTGTACCCTACTTGCGAAATGTATAACAAGCTTGTTCTCTTATAATAAATAAAAATATAATAACTCGTAGTTTTGGAGCGTAATCGGGAGTGGCATAATTGATACAATTATACTTTTATTGGTACTATTCAGTCTCGAAAAGTGAAATGGTAGGTTTGGTACAATTAAGGAATTTTATATGGCAACTCATCATTGCAGTCATTTCACTGTGAATATATGCCCCTTTTTTGTTTGTTTTGTAAAAAAATTATAATTAGCTGTCAAAAAGTACATCGTTTTTGTAGCATTTTAATGTTTAGTTTGACACAGATGTATACAATTTACACCACAGAATTCAATTCAACCTACTGAAACCTTCACGTGTAAAATGTTTTGGTAAATTTAGGCCACAAAACGTAATTAGTTAAAAAGCTATTAGTAAAAATGTCTTCAAACGAATACTAAAATTGTGATAACATAAATTCGCAATTTAGAGCTGAAATATTAAAGTCTTACAAGGGTTCGAATATTAGCGATTTCAGCGCAACAGTTTCTATAATAAAAACTGAGGCAAATGAATTCATTTTTGAAGAACTTGTCAGAGGAATATTATCAGATTCACATACATCAACAAATGTGGAAAGAATCTGTTCTTAACAAAATATAATTAAAATCAAAGAGAGAAGCAGACCACAAACTCCAACTCTTTGCGGCTTTGCGGTACTTTTAGTTATTATATTCAAAGAAGGTAATTTAGTAAAATCTGGCGATTTTCGAAAACACGTCTAGCGATTTTTGCTCAACCAACAACAAGCTGTACTTAGTTGTTGTTTCAGACAAGCACAAATAGTCATTGTAAACCCCCTAAATATTAATTTATGCCTCCTAAATTTTTCCACTAGGTATTTGTACCACTAAACCGGGCCTAAATGAAATAACACCCTATAAAGGGGGCAACGCTACCCTAAAAACTCTTCAAATTTATAAAAATCTTTCTTTACGCAGAAATCTTTATGTACTGGCTCTTTAGCCAGTTTGCTCAAGCGTATGAACATTGGATGGAAACTGATAGGAGCAAGGAGCACATCCATTTAATCTATATACATACATATATTTTTTGTATTTTTATGAAATTTATGTCATATAAAAGTTCGATTTTTTAAATTTATGTGCTCAGATGAGATAAAAATTAAATAGTTTGGCATTTTTTTACGTATCAGCAACTTTTTATGCACAAATTAATGAATCTTCCATTTCTCACTCTCACTCTCTCTCTCTCTCTATCTCTCGTTGTACGAACTAATATTTTGCAAAGGGTCTATAGAGTATCGAAAATACCATTTGAAGTTTGAATGTTCAACTTGTACAGCAGTAACGACGCCATGACCCAGATTACATTGAGGCGATATTATTGTTGCTGTTGTTTGACATGCATTTGATTTGCCACCGCAAAAAGAGAACAAACCAAAAAACCAAATTGTGTTCTCTTTCCTTCAGCAGCGTCGTCCGAAAACAACAAACCAGCTGCAGTGTAGAGCTTTTTTTTGTTGGCGCTTTTGGCAACTGAGAATACAAAATGTAAACAAACAACAAAACACACATGAAACTGGAATTAAAAGTGAACGTTATTTACAGTTATTTCGACATTGTTGCATGGTTTTCTGCATGACGAAAACGGTTTCAAGCATAAAAAAGCTTTTAAAGTTTATACGAGCACTAAAGCATTCTAGAGAACGTATTTTTGTTGTTTACACACACACACACACACACACACACACACACACGCTCGTATATACTTTTGCATGCACATTATGAATGCACAATGCGGCGGTTGAATATGAAACTGGCACATGTTGCAACAACACGTTGCAAATGTGAATTGAACTAAACAAAACTGAGAGCAACAAAGTTTAAGCACGTTTTTGGGTTGAGGACACTAAAAGATTAAAAACACAAAAAATAAAGAAAATGGAAACCATTGGATTTTAAAAATGCATGAAACCAAAATGACAATGAAATTGTAAAACAACAATGATTTAGTATTTCGAAAGGTCTATCTGCTCTATTGTACGAACAACAAACCATAATCGTATAAAATGTGTACTCGTATATGAAGCACATTGCGAAAATGTATACATAAGTTGAAAACCATAATAAAACCATATTGGTTAATGGAAAATTATGAAAAACGTGCCTGATGGTCGGAAATATCACAAACCAATTCAAGCGTATTTTATTTATGTTTGCATACCATTAGGCGTTTGGAAATTGATATTTGAGTGCATACTTTGAGGTGCGGAACGAATGTAAATGAATGAATGGACGCTGAAGATGGTTGAGCGCAGATAAATTATTTTAAAATCTTAAAATAAATCATTGGTGTAGATTTTCATAATTCCTTGCCCAACATTTTGGCAGTTGTAAAGCAAATTTGTATATGACAATAATTATGCTTATGACGGTTCTCGTAAGTTTCGAAAGTCTTTAATAAATTAAAAGCAGTTCCATTATGTTTTCTCCCCGAAATTTTGAGCGCCGTAATTGTTCACATTAGTGTAAATTTTTTTTTTTACATATTTTTGACTTATGGTTATATTCAGTTGACTTAAATCAACTTTATTAAATCTTTTTCTTTAGTCTACTTTGGGAGTCCAATCTGTTCCAAAAGCTTTATCTTACCATAAAATAATATAAATGAAACTGGTTTTGAAAGACCGAAAGAAACTCTTTATTTACCTGCTCAGAGCAAAACCAACTCTTTCTGCGAGTAAGTGCAGATAATTGAAAATCAAACAGCTGTTTAAAGTTTATCAACAGCTGTTTTAAGTTTAAAGAAAAAGAATCGATTTGAAACAATCCTTCCAAAAATCATTTAAATGCCTTTATATTAATATAGAAGCTGTCTCCCGATAGCGAACGTTAACGTTTGCCTAAATTTTAAGCACCAGAAAACCTATTCAAAGCAAACTGACGTGTTTGAAAATCAAAGGAATGGATCAAAGGCCACTTAATATTTTATTGAACACAATAATCATATTAAGTTTAATTGAATTGACCCTCGTAAAAAAATATATTTGAATTTGAATGAAATTTTTATATGGAATTTTTCCTTCTGGTAATTGTCGTGCTTATTCCTTGAGTCCAATGTGGAAACAAGGACTAAATGTATTAAGAATCCTATTTAATAAATTGTAGGTTAGACTCACCTTTTAGTTGTAGTTGGTAATTTTTCTTTATGTCATTTCAATTCATTCTGTTCGTATATATCACCAAACTCTAGGCAAAAACTCTAGAAAGTTCGTGTATGACTTCGATTACTCAGGTTCCTTCCCAAACCCTTTACTAAAGGTTAATTGGCAGAACGGGCATCAATGTTCCCCTCGCATGCCTTGAAAGAGGGATCCTGGTATTGACTGTGATATAAAGCTTTAGTAGATACTGAAATAATTTTCTATGTTTGGTGATCCAAATGCAAATCCAAATCGTTGTTGTCTTTCAACAGATTTCAGTTCTTCGTAGGGAACTAGATGGTGCGGAATGTACAGGTGATGTTCATTGACGTTTTCGGGCCTATTTTTCCTTTTATTATCTGCAAAATTACCTGCAGAACGAATTGGATAGCCTGAGCTGTTAAGAAAGCGATTTCTGTTACGTGAAACTTTCATACATCACAAACAGCTGCCACTTTTGTGGGCCTAATAAGCCACCTGAGAGCGATTATGAGTCGTTGACAATAGAACTGAAACTTCAACTAGTTTAAGTGCTTGTTCTGAAAATAATTTATTTGGAAAGAAAGTTGTTGAACGAAAACCGGTCATCCGTTCGATTTAACCCGGCCGTTCGAAAACGCCATAACTCTCGTTGACAAGCTTTTCAAGTCCATTTTTTCCATTAGAGTAGGCGATATTGCCAGCTGCTGATATACTTAAATCAATTTCACAATCTGTCCGAGTATAGAGATGTATATAAGTATGTATGTATGTATCTACATATCGACACCTTAATATAGAAAGGCTTCGGGCGGTAACGTTTTTCTAATTTTTCAGGAGAGAAAAAACTTAATAAAAATTAAAGTTTTATAGCCGCCAAACTGTTTTCAACTGCTAATATTTTTGTTATTTTTAGTCGGATCACATCAAGTTGTTACCAGTGATGTGTTGGAAGATCATCTTTCGAAATTTACAAAAAACTCGAATTGAGACAAAGACGAGTTATATGGCCTTTCGATATTAATTGACGATTTTATTCACAACAAAATGGAAAATTAATAATTTTTTTTTTTAATTTTTCGCGAGAAAACAATTATTTGAGTTCGCATTATATACGCTAATATGTGTATGTCTTATTGTAACTTTCCAACTTCAAAATTATGAATAATTTCTGTCAAAAGGGCTGTCAAAGGGCTAAAGGGCTATACAAATATTTCCATAGAACTATTTGCCAGCCGATTTATGTACATACATATGTAAGTTAGCAGCCGATCAAACGAGCAAAAATAATACCAGCAATAACGCCGGCATAAAAGCGACCTCAAATCGCTATTGTAGCAGCTTGTGGTCTCTATGTGGTGACAACTTGCATATACATACATATGTATGTAGTTGGAAAATAAATAACATTGGATAGAAATTTTATGATATTATGGTTAAATATGATGTCGGCCATGTGGCAGCCAAGACTGGCGCATACAAGGCCACTCGTTGACTCCATCGTAGTGTTTCAACACAACGCCAGCCCATAAAACTTGACTTGACGTGTTTCGTGTAGCGACAAAATCTTGTGGATTATTCTCACTCCAAGTGCGACAATTTTGTTCATTTGCACATTCATTCAACCAGAAATTGACTTGATTGGACAATAAAATTTTGAATTGAAGTTCAATAACAATTTTAATTTATTGTTTTGATAAAAAAAATTTCAATTTCTGTCTTTCCATAATGAAATGTCAAACCAAACAAAACCAAAAGCAACAAAGCAGTGCTGCCAACTCAAAGGTGGCTTTAAAGTGAAACTCTAAAACAAAAGTATTAAGTTCTCAACAGATTTCACTTCAAAAGTAATTGAGGATATATTGAAATGCGCCTAAAAGTATGCTTTAAATGTTATTTAGTGCTTTGCCGGCTTTTTGTCATATTGCAGCTTCAAGTAGTTTCTGCAGAATTGTTTTTCTTTTATCGTATATAGGAAGCTGCATGGCTTCCGAAAGCTTTTTGACCCAGATTTTCAATGTTTCGTACATACATACATACATACATGTGTACATATATTTATGTACATACATACATTTATGATTCATTTAAACTATTTGTTGCTTCGGCAAAAATAATGTATAAGTGAATTTTTATGTTGCAAGTGACATAAAACAATTTGCTTTTTATTGCCCTTAAATTTGGGCCATCTATGTATTTATGTACATATGTATGTACGCGTGTGTGTGTGTGTGTGTGTGCATGTACATACATATTTGCCCACTTTTAAATGAAAAGTAGTTTTGAACATTCTCTGCTCAAACTCAACGGCTCTCGTTTTCCTTAAATAATTTTTTTCTTGCACAAAAAAAGAGAATTAGAATTAAAGCTTTTTCTGCTCGACCTCAATACCAAAAACAAAAAGAAAAATGCCGCTTTTTAAACGGCAGCGAGCGTTTCGCCATATTGTGCAAAACATTAGTTGTATTAATTTGGGCATGTTCTGCCTGAGCATGTTTGTGTTGTTGTTGACTCACAGGCGCGCATACACACACACACACACAGTATACGAACACATAAGAGAGAATATAGTGAGTGCTGCCCCTTTGATATTGTATTGAAGTGATGGCCTTCTTGCAAAAAGCAGCGCAAACAAATTGAAATCAGCGCTTGACAATGGCGAAAGGATTGGCATTGGTTTAAGTGCTACTGTGTAGTAGTGGTGGCCAATGCAGTTTTTTTTCTGTTATTTTTTAATGCATTTTTTGCTGTTTTACATATAATTTTTTACAGTCGCTTTGTTAATATATGAAATGATTTTGCTCTTTGCAATTTCATTTTTCTTTCAATCGGTTTTTCTTTCACCAGCTCAGGTTGGTTTTTTAATTGTTTTTGTTTTCTTTTGTTGATTTTCATATCCATACATACATACATATATAATTAAAAAAATATATACTATATGTATGTATGTATATAAGTATTTTAGTACAGTTGTGTATAAATTAGTGAAGAAAATTATGTTTATTTCTTGTTGTCCATTAAATGAATTCTTCTTCTTCTTCTGACACCAAGTTTCGAGATGTTCTCCTCCACCTGATCTTTCCATCGGATCTTTGGTCTTCCACTTCTGCGTGTGCCGCCACCTGGTTCATATTCATATGACTTTTTAGCTGGAGCAGTTTCATCCATTCTCACGACATGACCTACCCAACGTAAACGCTGTATTTTAATGCGCTTAACTGTGTCAATGTCGGTATATAGTTCAGGCAGCTCATGATTTAAACGACACCGATATTCTCCGTCCACCCAGACTGGCCCATAGATTTTCCGAAGAATTTTCCTCTCGAACACTCCAAGTACTACTCAAGTTTCGCATGCTTCTGAACCATATAACGGTACGGGTAGTAGCAGTGTCTTGTAAAGCGCGATTTTAGTCTGGCGAGAAGTGGCTTTGTGGTTAGACCAAAGAAGCATCTATTAGCCATTACTATTCGTCTTTCTTCTGAATTTTAATTACTAAGAAGAAATAATGATGAAAAATTCGTCCGGATTAGGGTTGAACATCTCCAAATATTCGTTTCAGGTTGCTCTTATGGTCAAGTATGAGCAATCGCGGCACCCATCTCGCGAATAGGTTTTTCATGCCCCAACATTTTCATTTAAAATGTGGTGTAATCGCTCAGGATGCCTACTGCCTTGTCCACCAGGCGTACTTTCATTCTGCAGTCGTCCAATATTATTCCATGCATTTTATGGCCGATTTCTGGCGTGATAACCTCTTTCAGCCGACCTGAACATACGGCGTCACTTGTGCTGGTACAACCACAACGGAACTCTATAAAACACGTCTTAACCATTTAAAGACAGTGATGGCTCCGATGCCAGGAGGGCAGAGCCGTAGCCAAAGCTGGTGGGGAAAAGCTTAAGAATATTTGTGGTTGCACTTAAAGGACATTATGTCCTTTAGTAATCAATGGAACACGTAATTAGCCACGGCGTGGCACCGGCACACAGACGATACAGGCTACGTTATATCTATATGTTGTGTAAATAGGAGTTGCTAACACTCCCATTGAAGGAACTGGCCCGCAAGGAGAAGTACAATAGAATGTAATGTTCGGAATGGCATTATGCTTAAGGAGCCACTTTAAAACAGCTTAAGAAAACTGTTCAGCTGCAAACTTCAAGGTAAATGAGTTTCAATTGTCAAAGTTTCGTTGTTTGTGAATTACTTCAGTCATTAAGTCATAAAACCCTCTTCAAAAAAAAAAAAAAAAAAAAAAAACTGTCAAATAAATATGTACTTCCAAATACACCTTGAGCTGTTGGCAAGCCGCTGTCACAGAAGCCACTTTTCTTCAAGCAACAACGCCAGATACGACAACAAAATTACCAGCGGCAAACAAATATGCAACAACTGTTAGGACAACAACAGCAACATTCTCAACCAAACAAATGTGTGTTAATAGTCGTACATAATGTTTGAACACAATTTGCGTCACAGTCACAAACTGGCAAAAAGACGAAAAAAGAAAAAGAACGAATAACTCTGTGATGCCAATACGAATTTGCATGTTGCTCCCACGATATTTGTGCTGCACACACAAACACACGCACACACACACACATACACAGGCGGACGCATGTAAAACCATTTGAGCAGGAAAACTCTTGAGGCCTTTGCCACCAAGAACATCTGCTTACTAAAGTCAAGGGCATTGTATGACTCTGAAACGCACGACAATTGAGGCGTTTGTAATCCTTTTGGTCTCCCATTTCTCTAGTAAAATAAATCATTTTGGCAAGAGATCACAAGCGAGATTCGTTAATGCACCCGCTTTATTGGACACAGTGTCACTTAAACCATTGAAACTCCTTGTTATTGACTTCCATTAGAAAAAGGATCACTTAAAAGGACGCCCTCAGGCGTGCGCTTGACCACCAGCAACTACTCATTAAAACTCCGCCACTGCATTCTAGCAAACCTTAACGGAGCCCCATGTAATTGGTGTTTTTTTTTTTTTTTTTTTGCATCCTGCGCAAGAATATGTCGCCTTGCAATTTATTTATTGATCGCGACTTAGAATAACTTTTCATAATTTAAATATTCAATAGAAATTAGAAAAAGAAATTATTCACATTTTTTTTATGCAGTTCTATAGGGAAAACAAAAGCGCGTTTTGAGGGCCTTCTATTGGATTTCTGCTCTCGCCTGAGAAGGCCAAGCCAGGTCCATGGGCCCGGCCATTAACTGCCTTGCCATCCCTCTAATGAGGCGACCAAAGTCGCTTAGAAAAATATGCGCTTAAATATGACAGATTCGTTGAAGAACCCGCTTTATTTGGCACAGTATCAACAAGTCCATTGGATTTTGCTTGTTTTGCTTTGTTGTTGTTGCTCTATATCAAGGTCATTCCTCGACTCGCAATTAAGGCTACAATAGCACAAAAACAAACCTTTTTTTCGGTAGTTGTTAACAAAAGGAAGCACAGAAAAAATATATTAAAAAGAGTGTACAAAGACACCAGTGAAAAACTATAGGGCTTATTGTTCAACATCCTTGATATATTGCCAGTGATGCCATCCATAAGGATCTAGAACTGTTAAACTGTTAAAGATGTAATAAATTGTGTTATTAGACGTTACTGATCAAATTCGAAGACTTAAAGGGCACCATGTGCTGGATCTATCTTTCAAGAGTTTTTTTTTTTTTTTTTTTGTAATGTCTTTATAATTTTTTCTTTTGTTTTCATCTATCTTTTTACTATTATATCATTTCTGTACTGTTTTCTTGTAACTTAATGCCGAAACTTTAAAATGAATTACGGCTAAAACTTAAGTTGTTTTATTGTAAATATAGGAGATACTAAATCTTGATTTTCTTTCAGTTAAATTTGGCGAAAATAGTGAAATTATTGGTTTTATAATACCCATTTGCCTGATTCACCCGTTTCGCAAAATTTATGTATAAAATCAAGGCTGCCATTTGAAATAATTTTACCAGGTGGCAGCACAGCGAGACCGTGATAACATTTTATTGTATTCTTGGTGTCAATCACATACATATTTAATCTAAAGCAGCATCATGATATTTATAAATGAAAATGTAGATAAATTACTTTCAAGTTTCCTGTGATCATAGATCTGAGGGAGGGTCATGTGATAGCGCTGGGCAACATCAAGTCGATGAGAACTGCATATATGTACATATGTAAGTAATTCTGTCAGCCAAAACAGGCCCCCTTGATGGTTGCCTCACAGCAATTAATGAGCCGCTGGAACGCCAGGCAACTTCTTACACATGTGTGTGAATACGTTTTTTTTTTTTTTGTTCCAAGTCGAAACCCAGCCATCAGCTCAGATTCAACGATGGAAAAATATGCATTTTTAATAACGTAACAGGCATTGGCAATCTGAACTCATACGAATAATGCAAAACCTGAAAAGTCTGTGCAGGCACAAGAAGAAAAAAGTTGTTTTTGGCAAACAAAAGAAAAACCGAAACAAAAGTTGTAGGCGTTTAATCCACTGTTCGAATTCGCATTCATCGCTTTAAGAAGTTTTTTTATTTTTGAATGTTTCTGATATGATGTTCATAAAAACAACGTAATAAAATAGTTGCACGCAAAATCTGCACTCAAGGTCTTCAGATGTGAGACTTGCAAACAGAGGTGGCCAATACTTTATTGGTATTGCTGGTTTTTATGTGTATTTTTTAATTTTATACAACATATTAAACAAGTTTTGGTGGGGGAAAAACTACTTTTATCATAGAGTTACTTTTTGTCACATCACACCATCTTCTTTGATTGCTTGTGCTTGGAACGCGTTCAGTTTACTATATGATTCATACAAAAAAAAATATTAAAGTTTGATACAAAATACAACATATAACAAAGTGCTTTAAAAAATGGCGTGATGTGACAAAAACATTAATATTCATACTTGTTCATATGTATTCCACTTGATATATTTACGAACTTTTGGTGAGAAAAAAACTACTTTTATCATAAAATCACTTTTTGTCACATCACGCCAACTTGCTTGTATTTGGAACCGTTCAATTTGATATTTGATTAATGTAAAAACAACTATAGTTCCATACAAAATACAACAGACAACATAGTGCTTTAAAAAATGGCGTGATGTGACAAAAAAAAATTATATTTATAAATTCCTATCAGTATTTTATTTTATATACATATTTAAAAATTTTTTGTGAAAAAAATACTTTTATCACAAAGTTACTTTTTGTCACATAATGCCATTTTTTTATTGTTGGCATTTTCAAAGCGTTTAGTTTGATATTTGAATAAAACGAAAAAAAAAACGAAGTACAATACAAAATACAACAGATGACATTATTTGCTCTTTGGTACTATTAAATATATGGCGTGATGCGACAAAAAAATTAATGTTTATTCTCTAAAAAAACGTAACGAAAAATTTATTTAAATTTAATGCAGATAAAAGTGCAGTTATAATTATAAGTTATAATAAAATTTTAGTGCAGCAGCAACAAGTGTTTGTTAAAAACTCATAACATTTGGACGAATGCGACTGAAACGTATTAATGAACAAATGCCAAACAACAATTGATAACACTTCAAAGCGACGGTTCAATACATAAGATCTTGTCTGCAGAAGAAGTACAAAAAATGTGATATAACAATTTTCGGTGGTTATAAAAATTATGCAATCCACATTCGTGTAGACTCAGCAAACATGCAACAAACAATTAATTTGTATGTACACATGTATGTATGTGAATGACTCGTATAGGAGTATGTTTTGGGCCACAACGGCGATTAGGTAACAACAATGAAAAGCTCAAACATATTTGTAGAAATAGCAAAAAAATTAGCCAAAAGATCAACTGAAGGATTAAATGCCCAAGATACACATACAACAAGTATTAAATGCTTTAATGTTCATGGCAACTGAACTCTTAACTGCTAAACAACTGCAAATATGTGTAAAAGATCGGGCTGCAAGACGACAGCCAGCAAAGAGATGTTATAGTTGGTCTGTTTGCTGCCCGTTCACTACATTCGAAGGTGTTACACTCATGTCCCCCACATGTTAGCGTCTAAATTTTTGTTATCTGTGAGTTTTTATTTATTACTTTTTTTCTCTCTTTTTTTGAATTTGGGAAAATACCTCCGTAGTAAACACATAGTATCCATTTAAGAAACACTTGCAGCACAATGGGACGGAGGAAATCATTGCTTTGGAGCACCACACAGCTAAAGGTCCAGACTTCGAACGCCAGCTGGATCAGCATAAAATTTGACAAATTTTTAAACAAACGAAACTGACTGCTTTCCGATGCTGGGTTAGAAAAACACAAGTGGTATTCACATCGCGGCGAATTCATAACAGCTGAAATTGACAGCACAGCTGTTAATGTGTTTTTGTTCACAGGCACAGTTCAACCGCCGAATTGCAACACATCAGGTTAGACCCTAATGGCAGGCAGCATTTATATAAATCAATTGCATAACCTGCCCCACAATTTCCATAGAAGAAATCAACACGAATAAGTGTGCAGGAAACTGCTGAACGCACTGTCTGACGTTTTTAGGCTTTTCTTGCCTTAGGGAATCTGTTATTACGTGAGCGAAACTGTTTTAGGCATTGGGCAAGGATTACGCCACACTAGAGATTGGCAGAAAAGTTAAAAACTTGATTTTCAATTTTTGAAATTGATACAAATTTCATGAAAAAAAAATTCAAAGATTTTTACGCGCCTGCGAAGGTATAATTCCTTTTGGCTACGGGTGATCAACTTATATATTTATAACGATAAAAAATATTTGCAAAACATCATTTGTTTGCATAATTAATGGAATGAAACAGAAAACTTGCGAACAGAAAAAAAACCACATCAAATTCATTAAATGAATATATTTTTTAAAAGAAAAAACTTAAAAAAATATTTATCAGTATTTTTTTTTTTCATATCATAAATTAAAAAAATGGATGTTAAAACAAGCGCTTTCGGTAAGGCTTGGCAAAAAGAAGTTGTTGATTTATGTGCTCGCTGCTCATCCTGTCTCTTTGCCGCCTTTTCCAGTCCAGGCAACCGTTTTGCTTTCAGTGGAATTTATCTATAAATTTTCGAAGAGTTTTTGATGCGTTTAAGTGCAGGGAATTTTATAGAAGGGCTGAATAATCTTTAAAAATTTGTTTAAGACTCTTTTCCCTGGATCCGCCGGACGGATCTGTCCGTCCGGTAAAACAATTTTCTCGTGTAGAATAATATGAAAATTAAAAGTATTTTTTTTCGTTTTCTTGAAGTACAATCGATTGAGAAGAGATTAAAAATCGATTTTAGCATAAATTCGATCATTTTTTGCTGAAAACTGATTTTCGATTGGAGTTCGAGTGAAGTCGCTATACCAATTTAGCTACTCCACACATTTCCGTCAGATATCAGAGCTTGTCCGGTTTTTGTCAACATTTGCTTTCTCGCATTTGGCGTTCACTGTATACATACATACATCTGTAAATTAGTTTCAACCAATTTCAATGCCGACGAGGCCGGCGTCCCATTGTGCTAAGAAACCGCAGCTGCACTTGCAACAATTTCACACAGACACGCTTAAACATGATCACACATTTAGCCCGGGAGCGGTTTGCAAATTTATTGCCACATTTTAATTTTCAGATTTCTATGTCTCTTTTTATAGTTTTTGTTGTTGAATGTTATTTTCTACAACTTCAAATAAATCGCTTGGCTGCGATTACAATTTAAACGATTTTCTCCTTGTGCCGCTTATATAACTTGTTTTCGTTCGTTTGTCCTCTGTTGCGTCTTGGCTTCGCTGGTTGCACCACCGACACCTGTACCCACCGCTCAACCGCACGTCATATTGCTGCATTGTTTGTGGCCTGATACGAGTGCGGGCAGCCAAACGGTGACTGATTATAAACGAATCACTGCGAACGTGATTGGGCTCAAAAACCCTCTGCCGATGCCGGCGATAGATATTTTCAAATACCAACATGTTTATCCCCTTAATTTTTTCGATCTTCGAATTTTCATTTTTCTTTCAGATAAAATTGCTGCAGAAACACAATAATGATGTTCGGTTTTGTTTTTGTTGTGGCAAGAGTTTTGCAAAATTTCAAATATTTTTTTCGGTTTCGGCGTTAGAAATGTCGGAAAGAAAAACACTCACACCAAATAATTAAATGTGATAAGCCGTTTTAATTGCAGATTGTTGGCTTAAACGAGGTCAGCTGAAGTCGTTGAAATTTTTGGGGCAACAAATTTTTATTTTTGGCAAATTTTTGCAGCCGTATCTTGGCATCGCTTTGGCAGGGAATGAAGTATTTTCTTGTAAAGTCAAGTCAAGCCGACGAGTGAACAAAAACATGATCGGCCGTCCGGTGGGGCAGGCAGCATAAATAATGCATGCGGCAACGAGTACGTACCTGTGGGGACTCACGTAAGCCAAACTGTGCACGTGCGTCAACGCATTTGGATATTTTTAAATGATTTTTAAAGTTCGTGGCCTACTGTTTAAGGCGAACACAAACAAACAAACAAACAAACAAACAAACAGGCAAAAAAATGGAAAATAAAAGTCAACAACAAGTATCAGTTTGTCTGGCTGCCAAAAAAAGTCATGTTAATGTCTATTTAAAATTAAAGGCTGTTTTCATTTCAATTAAAAATTTTTCGACAAAATGGATATCAAGCAGCAGCCAAAGGTAACTGCTAAAGGCCAACGAAAAGAAACTCAAAATAAGCTAAAACGGAATTAGATTTGGGGTCTGTTGCCAGCTGTCGAAAAACTGATTAAAAGCAAAAAAAATTAAGTGACTCAAACGTGACACTAACGCGAACAATAGATAAACATAACAAAATAAAATTCATAATTAATGTCCAACTCTTTTTTTTTTTTTTGCTCTTCTTCAAATTACAAACGAACGTTAACGTTCGATATTGGGGGACAGGCAATTGAAATCGTTACACCAAATATTCCTTAAACTTCAAACGGTGGCACGAAACCGCTTTTGAAGTTTAACTTGTTGAAAGAGGGAAAAAGTTTCTCTTTTTGGCGACTTTTGTAGCGAAGCGAGAGGTCAGTGGACCGTCTAGTCTAGTGCTTGGTACTGGCGGGAGTTAGAGTAGCAGCGATATTTGTAGACGTTTGTCTGGACACAACTGGTGAGTGGTAGGAGGCAGTGTTATGCCAGTCATTCATAAATCCACTACGCCTGGATGGACCCTAGACGAGGAACGTGTATTACGAAGAAAAAAAATGCTGCTTAAGTGTTCAAGAAAATCATTACCAAACGCCTGATGGGAAGCTTTTGGCCATCTGCTGGGGTGGTAGGAAAAATTAAAAAACCTCCAAAAAGAACCGAATTCTTCTATTTTTTAAATTGCGATGGACTGGCTGCTTTTGCAATTGTTGTACATATAGGCCGATCTTAAACTGGACTTTCCAGCGCATCGTTTTTAAATAACTTCTTTGCTGGATTAGGTTCATCCATATACATCCACCTGAAAATCGTATGAGCGCAAAATTGTGCAAATCCAATTGATCAGGCCTGGAGTATTTAAAGTAGTAAGAATTCCAAACAATATATCAACGACTAACTCATAAGCTATCATTTATCACGGCTCTTTTAGGGATATATTAGTGATGTATGTAAGTCAAATGCAAACAAACCCGGTACTCGCTGTACTATTTCCTAAAAATAGATAAATGGAAATATCTTGTGAAATAATTATTCATAATTATTCAGCTTTTATGTTTCTTGTTATTTTTTCTAGGTTAAATAATAAAAAAAAAATACAACAGTACCGCTATTCGCTATAAATAAACATGTATACGAGTATCTGAAAGAATAAAACCACTGGCCCCTTAGGCTAGCGGCTTGCGGATGGACTTAGATATAAGATATAACATTTGATTACTTATTGTTAGTCCATCTAAGAATGAAGACTCAATTAAACAAAATTTATATAAAAAAAAAAAATCAGTGCTGTCAACTTTGACATTTCAAAACACGCCAAAATGGAGCAAAAACGCAACAAGTTGATCATCTTTTTTTTTTGTTTAAAATCTTTATTGAATTAATTTTGCTTAAGATGTACAATAATATTTTTGCTTCAAAAATATAAAAATAAAAAAGTATTTTACACGTCGGGGTTTTAAGGGGAAAAATTAGAATAAAAAAAGAATTTTAAATATTTTAATTTTTCTTAGTTTCATATATCTATATCTATCTATATATATATCTATATATATATGCACATACATATTTATGTATATAAAACAGATTGTGTGTTCGTATGTGTGTAGGAGGCCAGACCGCTGGACCTTTAAGGATCTTCCTTAAATTTTCACAACATTAAGTTCGGACTCTCGAATGAATTATAGGCTAATTTTTTTCAACCACGCCTACTTTTACCCCCCCAGATGATATTCTTTGGCCACTTTGTCCGTCTTAAAACTTTTAGGTTTTTATATTCACGAAAAAAATATATTCGAAATAATTTGGACTTTTTAAAAAAATTTTGCCCTAAAAAGTGGAAATCTCTATCTATATCTGTATATAGAACAGAAGACCTTCCTCAAACTTTCACAACATTTGACTGGGACTCTCGAATGAATTATAGGCTACCTTTTTGTTTAACCACGCCCGCTTTTACGCCCATCTCTTTTAAATTATGTTACACCTTCCACTTAGTTTTTGGCAGATTTTGTAATAAAAACGAGCATAACTTCGCCATTTGTGGACCAATTTTTTTTTGTAAAATAGGCAGGGGCAAAAAGTGCCCTCTATGAAATTACTTTGTTGTTTGTGGATCAATTTTGAAAATTCTTTTCGCATCTTTAAGGGGTACTATTTTTTTGGAAATTGCCCGCCCCAAATAATTGATTATCAAAAAGATTCGTCAGTTGTGAAGTAATTCTAAAAATTCTTTTTGCATCTTTAAGGGGTACTATTTTTTTGGAAATTGCCCGCCCCAAATAATTGATTATCAAAAAAGATTCGTCAATTGTGAATCAATTTTTAGAAAAAACTTTTTGCATATGAAAGAGTTTGACCTGAATGAATTTTTTTTAAAAGAGAGCAGGGGGAGCGGTTGTACCCAACTATACAAAACTGTAAGACAGCTAATTTCTAATAATGAAATGTTTTATTTTCTTTATATAATACAAATTAATTGGATCACCAAAAATTCAACAAAAAAAAAACCCATATAAATTTAAAAAAAAGCGCACCGCCCACCAATTAAGTCACAATTTACACTGTTCAATTCTTGTTGATAAGAAAGATGGACATTTCGGACATTGAAATTGCTTTGTTGTTATCGTGTTAACACACACAGTCGTGCTTTTTGCCGAATACGAATAAGAAGGCGAAACGCATATATATTCCCCTCACCCCCGATGGCTAAAAGCTAATCAGCTGGGCGCAAAGAATTGGCTAGTGAGAATGCCCACTAAGAAGTCTGCCACACAAAAACGTTTAAATGCAAAATGGTGCGAGTTGACCACACTGGTTACCTCATTTTGTTATAACACTTGAATAACAATAATATTGAAGTCTACACTGAACATACATACATGAGTTATTCGGTCGCATATGAAATTTGACGTTTGCTGATCGATATACATACATGCAAATTTTTCATATTATATCAGTTGCAGACGGTAAGTTAAAGTACGAGAAGGTTGCAGCCCCAGCATCAGTTTCGAACGACTGTTAAGCCTTTCCAATTCCAATGAATATCGGCTGTCATCGGTTTTTACAATAAATCATGCCCCCTAAATTGTTATACGAAACTGTGCACTTGCCGGAAAACTTAAAATTCATTAATTAAAAATAAAAAATTGAAAAAAAATAATAAAAAAAAAAGACAAGAACAACAAAACAACTTTAATGTTTTAAATCAATGGGATTAATAATATCTGGGAGCCCTTGAGACATGATCTGCTCGCTGTTTCCACATAATTTATGTACATTAAAGCTGGCGAACAATCATTTCCATATACTTCCATACACACACACACACACACACACACACACACACACACACATGCATACACACACACATACATGCGTATGTACATATTTACATAAATGATCGCTTTCAACACCAACTGAAATTCATTTACTCTTAATTTTAGTGCATAACAAGTGAAACAGGAACAGCCTTATCGGACCGAATTATCGTACATGTTTCTTTTACAATAATAATGGAATTTAAAAATATCTTAATTATGCCATTTAAACAAACAAGTTACTACCACTACCAACCACTCCAGCCAATACTTAAGCAAACGTTTAACTTGGCCACAGCGACCTGCCCGCGGTCCGTTAGGAGCACAACAAAATATGGTTTATAAAACAAGTCTTATCTAACAGTTTTAGCCGGTGCCCACAACTCTGTACAATTTTCTTTCTTTTCTTAAGCCCGTATCGTTTAACTCTCGGCTGATATTTATTACATGCCGCTGTAATGAAAGATTTGCACGTACCCAACCAGTAATTTGCCTTATTTCGATGCACTGCCAGAAATGTTATGGAACTTAATATTATTTTGGAGGAAGAAACGTTCTGTGGTGGCTGGTCGTTGCTCTTATGTTGTACAGGGTTGCATTTTATACGCCCATTGAAAATTAAAAAAATTAGTATTTGCCTGTTTTTTTGAGGCGGCCACAGTCTTATGGTCCGAACAAGTCATGCAAACTACATCCAAACTCTATAAACGAAAATGGTGGCAGCTTTATTTACTTAACAAATTCAATCTTGCTGGTGCCCAATCTCAAGTTCTTATCATCATACATACATATATTTATGAATATAAGAAAATGTAAGTAAATATTATAAATTTTTCTAATAAAGGGTGTTTTTTATAGAGTGACACAAGTTTAAATCGTAATAAAACAAGAAAATACATATATTTTTAATATCAGTGAAACGGGCTTTATTGGAAAGAAAATTTTATGAAATTAATGTTTGAATATGATTTCTGCCCTGTGGCCGGCGTAATTCGGAACACCAATTTTCCACAACTTTTCGCAAAATTTGCGGCCGCATTTCGCCGACAACTCTTCGAATCTCGATTTCCAGCTGTTCAATTGTTTGTGGTTTCGCCAAGTAGACAAGAGACTCAACATAAACCCAAAGAAAATAGTCCATTGGTGGCCAATTAATGGGGCCATTACGTAAAATTATTTGTTCATCAAAAGTTTCTTTGAGTAAATCAAGGGTAGCGCCGAATTTGAAGAATAAAACAATTATTTTGATTACAAATTTCAACAATTTGCATGCGTTGCTCTGGCGTAAGTCGATCCATAATGAAATGTCAAAACAAACTAAACAAAAAGCAACTATCAGCTGTTAAATGGGTGCTCAAATAAACCAGTGATGCCAACTCAAAGTTGTGACACAACTCGTCATTTTGTAATTGTTTTCTTTTCTCTTAATGCAATTACGGCACATACAAGAATATTAACAAAACCAAATCTAGATCGGCGGCTGTCTCGTGTTTTCGAAAAATCAAAACCACAAGGAGAAACGAAAACGTTCGTGGTTTGCAGAGTGTTGCATCAAATCGTTTGAGTGAGTGATTTCAAAACAATAAGGGATTCGAAACTTTTTTTTTTTTTTTTTGATTTTACAGACACAGACCTGTATATCGAGCAGGAACTCAGCTGGAAATTGAGATCAGGTTACTTATAAATTCACATATATATATTGTACATATATGCAAAAAAACACACACTATATATCGCGATCACACAGATCGAATGCTTGACCACAATCAAAGAAATTAACTGTATTTTTCAGATTAATTAATCAACCATGAAGTAGTATTTTTGACAACCGCACCGATGGACATAAAAAACAACTGTAATGACAAAAAAAAACTCTTTGCAGCCGATAAAAACGAAATTTCCAGTTTTGTTAACTTGTCGCTTAAGGCTGGAACAGAACCAAGAAGTTGTGGCTGACGACGGGATTAGTAGGGCAAGTAAGAAGGCAAGCAGTATATGGAAGTTTCTCCAGGGCTACCATATAATCTTGTTTAAAAACTGAAAAAAATTATGCAAGAATAATAAAGGCCGCGTTTCACTATAGAATAGGAATCTAGTCGTACGATGTGTCGAAAAACCCCTGTTGGACAGATTTTCTTTCTCACAAGTCTGTCCGATTTGTAAAGTTGTCTGTGAAATTTTCATAAAGTGTAACTTTTGTAGAGCAAAACCACCATTCAACGACTCGAACCTGTTGCGACACCAAAACCTTTTCGCTCTTTTTAACGAACTTTGAAATATGGCGGCTAGAATTTTTTTATTTGATCAACTGAAAATCATATGTTTTTGCATCTTTTTTCAAGCCATTTTGATGTGATTGTTCATGATGGCGAGCAGAATTTTCATCAGTGAATGAAACGTACGATTCTGTATGTTAAATAGTTAAACAAATGTATTTCCATCTGCATATATTTATGTATGATCTCCTCAGATGTTGCTGTTGGGCTGCAGCTTGTAGTACAGCGACTACTGCCACTGCCCGCCCATCTCTGTTCATTTGCCGTTAAAGACAGACGTTTTTAACATTTGACAAGTTCTGAAGAATTGCACCAATACCAAATATCTGTCAGTGTAGCATAAAATTTCAAACATTCGAACAGTCGGCGCTATTGCGATTAAAGTACAAAAACTTAGTGAAAATAAAAGTGAAATGTTAAATGATTTTTACAATATTTATGTGAAAAATAGCAAAAAAAAAAAAAAGAAAAGAAAAGAAAAACCAAAAAATTGAACAAGTGCCATAATAGACAGACGAGCTGCCTGATGAGTTGTTTGCTACTTTATTGGAGATCTCATGTCTTGGGGTCTATACTGCAGCTGGCCTGGACGGACGTCCAAACGAACAATAGATCAATATGCAAAACAGTCAAGCGTTGGCTGCTGGCCAACATAAGAAAAATGAACATACGGAAACCAGTTTTGCCCCTTGAGCCTTCGTTCGATCTTGGCTTGACGATGATCTGTGAGATGAAAAGCATGTGACAGAGGCACTGCTACAGACATACAGGTACGCTGCGCACAGCGATGCTATATGCTGCTTAGACACGAGTAGAAGCGCATGAATGAATGAATGAGTGGCTGCTGGCCAGCATATTTGACAATTATAGCAGTTAGTTTGTGTTTTAAACACGTTTGACACGATGCTATCACACCGCCTAGAAGAGGAAGTGGCCGGCACAGAGTGTCAAGGGGGAGGGGGAGTGGTAGCAAGAAGACGTGTCTGCAACCGTTTCGAGTTGTCAATCAGGCCAATAAACGAAACGAACAACGGATTTTGTCATGTGTGCCAAATGTTGATGCCGGCCAAGCGACCAGCGCTGGTAAATATTACATTTAATCCAAATATTAAAACCAACGTTGTTACTGCCCCGATTTTACGACCGGCCTGACTGACTGACTGACACACAATACGATGGTTGTCAACCAGCAAACATTAGGACAAGCGGTTGTAAGGTTCGACACCATTTGGGGCAATCTTTTCAGGTTCCAAAAGAACAATGAGGACTTTTCCGTCATTGATTCCGTTATCGCTTTAACTAAAAGGCTGATGTTGAGCACTAGAAGTGTTAAATCTTTGTTTGTTGGCTAATCGACAAAATGCGTCATCATCGGCGGCCAGCTGGCCGGAAATTTTCTGCGCACTGAATGCTTTTGTGCCAGTGGCCCGTCAGGCACAAATACTCACTTTTCTGGCTTTTATGGAAGCGGCAACCAAAACTTTTGGCTTCGGTGGTGAAAATTCTTCGCTGGAAACCTTCAAGGTTAATTGGCTCAACAGCGACAAAATATATGTATGCGCCGCCTTGCCTTAAAACAGTTTTTCCGGTCTGAAACACGGGTCTGCTTGCGGCTAAAACTAAAACTACGGAATGAGCTTCGATAATTCTTGATGTTCAGAGATTCACATTTTGCGGAGAACAGGGTTTCCTTTAATGTATTCCAAACTGGTAAACTCTGCTTTCCGGTGTATAGAGGAGAAGCGATTAACACGGCAACCAAAAGTCTTGGCAGTTGCGTATAACTTGGGCTGCGCCGACTCTTACGAAACCGTTATTAAAGACTAATTTACAGAACGGATACCCGGCAGGCGTTTGGCCTATTAAGGGCTGAAACGTTTTGGTTGTGGGTGTGGTGAGTGCCCATATTCACGGGAATCGAAATAATGTCGCAAAGGTGCTGTTGTCTCTACTTGTCTTGCAACATATGTCTGTGCCCCCACTGTCTGAGATATTATTGTTTGGGCGGGATTAGCTAACCCGAGACAGCCAGCAAAGAAGGGGTTGCGGTACGTGCCGCTTTGCACCCTTCAGCAGAAGTTGCAGCTGATGTGTGCCGTACAAGCCAAATTTGCTTAATTGTGTGTGTGTGACTCGCACCTTAAAAAAGGTGCTGAAAACGCTTTTGCTTTATTATTAGATGTTGGCGGCCTTTGACCGCCATTTTGTTTTGATATTGACATCTGTCTGATATGTTGGGTATCCATTTACTGACGCAAAAGCACCATGAGATAGATGGCAGCACCTCCCAATTGATGAAACGTTATTATTGTATCACAATCAAAGGGAGTTGCTTAGCGTTTAAAATCACACACATAAAACTAAAATGCAAAGTGGACTTAGTACATATGTAGGTATATATATCAGCCGATGTCAGATGCAGATGAATGTTTGTTTGTTAAAAATTTCATTCTCATATAAATTCACCAACTTTGACAGACCTGGCGAAAAACATCCGATCTAAAACATGTCGTCTAGGGGTACATATCAATTATATTGACGTTAGTTGCCAACTAGAATGAGGGCAACAGAAATGGAGAAACGGCTGCCATAGTGCTGCCACCTGACAGACATAAATACACCTTAAAAAATCGTTTTGTTTTGAAGCCACACAGTGTGCGACTGACTGAGCCTCTGAATTGAACTTAAACTTGTTATATTCCGGAAAAAGCTTAAACTCCAACCACTGAGCTATTTATGCGTTGGGTAGGGCGAATATATTCGTGTGTGTGTGTGTGTGTGTGTCGTATTTCCTCTAACATAATTATAAACTTACAATTGAGGCAACTGGTTTTTTTCGTTCGTTGCCTCAACAAAAAGAACTTCAAACGAGCATCGATTTTGTGGGGTATCAGAATACTCCGGCTGTATAACAGCACTCCAGAGTATTCAATGGATCAGTAGCAAAGACTTTAAACAAAAGACGCTACAAAATTTTATTTCACACACAATTTATTCTTTTATTTTTGACTCTTAATGTGGTTTGAATTCGAAACGACAGAACTCTGGTCAAACCACTTGCTTGGAGACGTTCCTCTTTTTTTTTTTGTTGCTTTCAATTTGATGTCAAAGTTTAAATTTTCTCTTGTCCACCCCCAAAAACCCCTCCTGAAAATGGCAATAAAATTTCAACGCAAATGATGCTAAAGTTTTTGAAGCCAAAGTAGCGCTTTCTAAGTTTAAGGTTTTAGGTACCAACGCAAAAGAAGGCATTTAAACATTTTTGGAATTTCCTATAAAAAACGAAAATGAAAGTGAAAGTGAAACTAAATATTTCATAATGAAGTGGCCTTAGAGCTCAAATCGATTTAAATTTAGCCTCTTGGTTTTCTATTCAACTGAATGGGTTCTTGAAAAAAGTCGTCATTAATATTTTCTTTTTTTTCGTCTTCAGCCGGGCTTGTTTCCGAAAATGTGTTTCACTTGTGTTTTCACTTGCACAACAACTTTCTTTTTCAATCACCAAAAGAAAGGGTATCGCTCATTCTTAAAGGCAGTATCAGAAATCGGCTAGTGATTAGTTTTGTTTTCCCACAGATCAAACGTGTTCCCCAATAATCGCAAATGTTATCTTTTGAAGTGACTAATTCAGTGCAGTCGCCCTCATAAATAATAATTATCATAACAAACATTCCACTATTCAATTCCAATTTTATTATATTGTCAGAGATTCAAAAAGGTCCCAACGAATCCAGTGCAACATAATAAATCTGTCTGGGACGTCTTTACTTGTCTATGTTCGCATTCAGTACGTGATGCGACTGAAGGCGCAATGATTCTCAATTAAGGTTTTGGGTAACTGTGTAGATGGATATATACAGGCCACTCGCTATAATGTGAACACTTTTTGACTTCCATTGCCTACCCTACAGCTAATTTTGGTTTTGTTTTCTCTCTACACAGAGTTGAAATCTGAATCAACAGGGTTAAATGCTTAAATCCTAAGGCAGCTGCATAATAATAATTCGGGGGTTTCAATAGCTGTTTGCACGCGTTAGTACCTTCCGAGTACCCAAACATGGCAAATGTCTTATACCGATGGTTTTTGAATATGAGAGACAGATTTCGCACTGGATTATAATACTTGTGTAATATTTATGTACAGTGGAGTCTCTCTTGAGCGGACACCGATAGCATACAGTCCGTACAAGAGAAATCTACAAGACAACTACAAATTTCTAAAATTGTTAGTTTTTATATTAAAAAAAAAAAAAAACTTTTATAAAAAATAAATAAACAAAATAAACAATTGAATTGGTTTTAATAACAAACAACAAAAGTAAAAAAACGCACCTCTTTTTTATGTGGGAAGTCCCCTGAATCTTGTAAATAATGGCACTGATTCAGCGTGACCGTTTTAGCATTTTTTTTTCATCTATTTTTAGCGATGAATTTTTCATTTGGCATTTGATTTTAGCATTTTTGAATAATTCTTTTAGCAGGATTTGAATTAAAAAAAGAAAATCGGTGTATTGCCCTTTTTATAAAGTGCCAGTCAAATAATTATAGAAATCATGGCAACCATAGCAATAGTGGAGTCAAGGCGAATTAACTAAAAATACAGCTGGATACAAATGATGCTGATCCAACTTTGCCATTTGGGAAAATTTTGCTTTATTTGAACTCGATACAACTTTCCCAGCGATACTCAATGGCATTGATGACCCGTTCATAGTAAGAACTGTCTAACTTTACTGGCTACTCCAGGTAAAATGAAAATTAAGGCTGGCAAACCCCATCATCATGTAAAAAACCACATACAACATTTAATGGCGATTTGAAAAAGCCAAATTTCTAGCGTTTTCATTTGTTAGAGAACCTATAAGGGGACACGGATCATAATTAACTGAAATGGCGTTTTCCAAATTGGCCATTGATGTCGTCAACTCCCAAATATCGTGGGCAATTTTGTGCAACGAAAACCGCCCTCGTTAGAAACGCTGACTGCATTCAATGTTTCAAACCATTCCGAAAAAAGCAACTCATTTCGATTTGCAGAGTAAGACTTTCAGTAACGCTTTTTTTAAAAAAAATATAATACGCCGCCTCCTTGGCGGAGACATCGCAATCTCACAAAAATGCAATTAGGCCAACAAAATACACAATTTCTTTTTCCAAATGTTTAGATTTAAAACGTAAATAAATACGCACAAATGCGACACTAAACGGCACTTGTTGTTGTTTGGGTCTTGTTGTCTTTGTGACATGTAATCGATACCAAAATGTAAACAAATATTTAGTCAAATGACTGAAGAAACGTTTAAATTTTTAACAAACGCTATCAAATTGCCAACAAAAACCACCCAATTGTCAAGAAACAGGAAAAAAATTAAAATAATTATTCAAAACAAATAATAGATGTGAAATCACACGAGTGAAGTCATAATTCTACTGTTACCGCCTACAACAATAACTATTACAACAACCAACAACGCAAGTTTAGCATAAGAATATGTTTGCCATAGTTGTTGCCAACAATGTTCTCGCTTAGGCCAGCGACCAAAATCTATCCGATCAGTTTTATACAAACGGGACGCTCGGGACAACGCGATAACATCTATCAAATCGTTGAGGTTGACGAAGGGCCAAATTTAGTATTAATATATTAAAGCACTGAAAATAAATATAAAAAGAAAGCGAGTGAACAGAATGGGTGGGACCATATTTAGAGTACATTTCCGTACTGTACAATAATCAGGGTAGCCCACAAATTCGGACTCGGGTTTCATTACGCGTTTTACATGTAATACATACATTCAGTAAAGATGGCTTTAATTTGTTCTAAACTAAAAGATTTGCTTTCTACAGCGGACTTCCTGCGGCACGATTATGAATTGTACGATGTTGGGGCTTTCCGTTATGTTCAGCGTTGCCAAATATGCAGTTTTTCGCAGCATTCTGTAGTTTTGAAGTGTTTTGTTTTAAAATTCAGTTTTTACGCAGATTTTGTTAATTTTCACGGTTTTGATTCAGAGTTTTTTTTTTTTTTAATAAATTCTCTACTTCCAACTTTTTTTATTTCTAAAGTCTCCATTTTATCCCTTTACAGTAATTTTCGGTTAATTATTTCCCGTATAATTGATTTGTCCGCCTAAATGCTCCCAAAAAAGTCAATTGCAACAAAAACGAATGGAAAAATTCCCGCTTAGTTGACTTTCGCTCAATTGCGATAACCCTTTAATTGACTCTTATAATTACAGAAGTTTTAAAAAATCACATACAAACGTGGCGCTGAAGTTTCATTTACAAATTCCCAAAAAATAGAACATCGTTTTCACACCGAAATAAACGTCTTGTGAACTTTCAAAATCATATATTTTTATATATTTTGTAATGTTTGTTCGTTTTATTGATTGCACTGCTCAATTAAAGGAGGTTTAGGTTTAATTGAGTCACTGGCTCAATTAAAAGAACATCGGGTAATTGATTTTCCGCTTAATAGCTGCAAAAATCATGCATTTTTGGAAACTTAATTTGTGAAACAGGGATGAGGAGGAGCTTTTATTAAATCCTGTTTTTTTTTTTGCAACACCGATTAAATGCAACGAGTTACATGTACATACATATGTATTTGTATAAAGCAAATTTTAGCTTTAATTACGCTTCATTTATATGCAGTTTTTGCACTTGAAAAACTGATTTTTTATTAAAAATTTGTAGATTTTGTAAAAAAAAAAAATATGGCAACGCTGGTTATATTGGAAATTTCGTAGCATTCTATTCTATCACAATTTTTTGTTCTTTGTATGTTTGCAACTGCAACTTATGGCAGTTCCACTGTGTACTTCCCTCCTCCTAAAATCTGACATTCTCGTTTTCGTAACAAAAAAACACTCGCACTCTGTAGTGAGATTTCAAAAGTCGGACCTGCCACTTTCTGAAACAACAACCAATGAAAAACCTGAGCGGTGACATTTATCAATTTGTGGACATTTATGAATATACAAATTTCAGATTAATATTATCAGCGCTGCCAATCATTTTAAAGAGTTGCTGTTATTTCATACTAAGAACAGGACCGTAACTAGGAAAAAAAGCACTGGAGTTAATGGACTGAATGTACAAAAGGGCGGCCCTTCGCACTGCGGCTTTCAATGATTACCAGGGGCACCTCTCTAATTATAAACAGATACATATGGAAAATGGAAAAGGAGCTTCCAATGCCCGGCAATTATCGCGCAATGGCAGCAAAGATCGTTCGCATGGTTGCCAGCTGTCTGACAGTACCATTAACCTGCAATGGACGGACAATGATATTTCTGAGAACGTTGTGGGGCAAAACTTCGACGTCCGACTTTTTATTCATATTTTGCTGACAAACGGACGGACGATTGTCTGAACTTAAAATATTGCGTTCAACTTTTATTCATTTCATATTTTTGTTGTTGCAATGACAACATTTTTGTTGAATAGTCGTATGTAAAAGCTGCGGCTGCGGCTGCGGCTTAATTCTTTCCAATGAAAATATTATGTTGTGCGACCAAGCATTTTGTGGAATGCGGGAAGTCCATTTACAGTCATCATTTTATCTGTGTTAAACAATTCGTACAATTTTCAACACAAGAAATACTTTTCGATGAAATTGACAGCCCGGGGGTTCCCGCTGTAACGTATGTGTGTATGTATGTATGCATTTACCTCAATTAGAGCTAAAGCTTTACATATTATTATTAATGATCACATTTTACAGCCCTGAGGGCAACAAATTTTTATTTCTTTTTCTAAATGATTGTAGAAATTTTCGTTATTTTTTAAAACTCAATATCATATTACAAAATCTGAATAGTTAAAACTTTCTCGAATCGAAAATCGAACGAAACTCAAAATAGATACTCACTAATTCCAGTTCGATTTGAAAGCTTTTGTCAGGTGGCAAATCAATGTGAAATTCTGTAAAAGTGTTGCAATGAAATCGGGAATTTTTAAGCAATTCTCTGCTTCAGTGTGGCTTGTCCGTGTTTATGCTTAAAACAGCCTGGGGTTGCTAAATAAAGGGTGTTTTTTTGAATAAGACAAAGATGAATTTTTCTAAAAGGACATGAAATTTACTTTATCCGAAAGTTAATCTGCTGGCATTATAGTTTAAATATGACTACGGGCATATGAGTGCCACGGCTGGCGGCGCGGGCGTAGTCTAATCCGGTCTAATGAATTTTCGATGACTTTTGCCAACCTTTGTGGCTTGTGGTTGTCCACCAAGTGGTGAAGCGTTTCGGCCTTATCGGTGTAGACCAGCCACTTCACATTATCCCAACAGAAAATCTGCAGCTAACTTCGCACCTCCGCACCCCCGCACTAATTGCCTCTCGTCTTTTTCCTCACTCCAGCAAATCTCAAAAGTTGATCGACTAAAATTGAAGCGTCTGAACTTGCCACTTGCGCTGTTTTACTGTCTCATCGAGCATTTGTCCCTCATCTGTCTGTGTTTTCGCTTAAATTTTTTTTTTTGGCTTTTTATTTTACTAGTTTCTCTTACTTTTGTTGTTGTTGCCGTTCTGCTTGTACGATTTATAATTTAGTTTTTTCGTTTTCGAAATCAAAACCGGATTTAAGTTGTAACTGCCAAAATTACCGAAACAAAATATCAGCAGCCTCTTACTCATGTTCTATGAATTCAATGTTAGAAGTTTTTGTTTTCGAAATTTCGAATGTTTTGTTGTTATTGTTGTTGTTGTTGTTTGTCTGGCCTTTTTAATCAAGTTTAGAAATAGAAACTGGATAGTTTTTGTTTCTGTACAAGTTGTAACATTTCACATTATTTTTAATGGTCACAGTGACGTTTTTTTTTCTTTAATGAAATACATTAAAATTTCACACTGATATTCTTTGGCGACTATTTCCGTCTTAAAACTTTTAGGTTTTTATATTCATAAAAAAAAAAATATTACAAAGTATTTGAACTTTTTAAAAATATTTTGCTTGACAAACTGGAAATTTCTATCTATATATAAAAGAGAATGTGTGTTTGTTTTTATATACTTTTTAGAAGACCAGACGGCTGGACCGATCTTTCTGTAATATTCACAACATTTAACTGGGTCTCTCGAATAAGTTATAGGCTAATGTGTTTCTGAACCCGCCCATTTCTTTAAATTCCACATAATTTTTTTTACAGATTTTATAATAAAATCGAGCATAACTTCGCCATTTGCGGCCCAGTTTTCAAAATTATTTTTGTATATGGAAAAGGTCCATTTGTTTGAATTGGCAGGATTATTGATTAACAAATAATTTTGTCATTTGCAAACCAATTTTCAATTTTTGTTTTGTCCACTAAAGCCTTTTTTTAAATAGGTGGTGGAGGGGCGCAATGTGTCCCCCAAAACATATACTATCAAACTACTTTCTTTGGCAATTTTCAAAACTCTTTTTACAGGCGGAAGGGGGTCACTTGAATTTCTTTTATTTCGGTTGAGGCGATACCGTTAAACAAAGCAACCTGATTAATCTAGTATAACATCGCAGCTATTTAAAATTTTCCGAATGTGCGCCGGCAACTTCAAGATAAATCGCTATCAAATTAATGCAGCCGACTTGAAATAACCACTAATTTCATTCTTTGCGTTGCACTTTTTCTCACCTGTTTATAATTTTCTTTGCATTCTATTTCCAAATGAGCAGCTTGTATGGATTTTTGTGGCGGCGACGCCAAAATGCAGTTGTTTTCGATCGTTCTGTTTCACGATCGCATTTTTCGACAAATTTCTTCATCTGTGTTTACGACGCTGTTCTATTCGATCAATCTATTTTCGCGATCACATTCGTCAGCAAATTTGTATGACGTTAAATTTGTATGGAAATTGTGGTCACAGCGTATGTAGTTCTTAGTTCTGTTTGACTGTTTTATTTCACGACCACTCTTTCACTTACTCTGTTTTTCTGATTTTCTTTTGTTTTTATGCACTTATCACGTATGTGATAAAATATGAATTAGTTTCTTACGAAAAATAATAATAATAAAAATTGTATGTATATATTAAAAATTTGTTTTTCTCAAGTTAAAATTTTTTTTCTAAAATAAATATTTTTATTCGAATATTAAATTTTATTTTTTATTTATTAACATTTTTTTCTAGTAATAAAATTTTTTCTCTAAAATTAATTTTTTTTTCTTCTAAAATTAAGTTGTTTTTCTGAAATTGAAATTTTTTTCTAGTATTAAAATTTTTTTACTAAAAATAATAAAAATTATATATGTACATATACATATGTATGTATGTATGTATGTATATGTTTCAAATTTGTTTTTTTAAAGCTTAAATTTTTTTTCCAAAATTAAAATTTTTTTCTAGGATTAACATTTTTTTTTCTGAAATTAAAATTTTTTTTCTAAAATAGAATTATTTTCCAAAATTAAAATTTTTTTTCCAATATTAAATTTTATTTTTTATTTATTAACATTTTTTCTAGTAATAAAATTTTTTCTCTAAAATTAATTTTTTTTTTTTCTAAAATTAAATTAAATTTTTTTCTAGTATTAAAAATTATTACTAAAAATAATAATAAAAATTGTATGTATGTATGTATATGTTTAAAATTTATTTTTCTAAAGCTTAAATTTTTTTGTCAAAATTAAAATTTTTTTCTAGGATTAAAATTTTTTTTCTGAAATTAAAATTTTTTTCTAGTGTAAAATTTTTTTTTCTAAAATTAAAATTTCCTACCAAAAATAATAATAAAAATTATATGTACATTATGTTTAATATTTGTTTTCTTAAGGTAAAATTTTTTTTTTCCAAAATTAAAATTTTTTTCTGGTATTAAAATTTTTTTCCAAAATAAAAATTTGTTTACTAAAAATAACAATACAAATTATATGTACGTATGTATATGTTTAAAATTTGTTTTTCTAAAGTTTAAATTTTGTTTTTCTATGATGTCTCTTTTAATATCAAAACTATGCAAATGAATTTAAGAATTGCAATATGGAATGCCAATGGGCTTTCCAATCATATTCAAGAGGTAGAAATATTTCGAACCTAATCAATTATACATAAATAAAATTCTGTGTACATACATATATATATGTAAATAATAGTATAGATAAAACTTTAAGATTTTGTATATAATGTACATATATATTATGAATTCTTGAAATAACTTTAACAATTTTTGTTTGTATATTGTTGTTCTTATTGGAGTTCAACAATGAATGTTATTTTCTTATTACTTATTTTATAAAATTTACTTATTATCCTTGGAGAGATTGTAAATAAAACGAAACAAAAAAAAAAAATTTTTGTTTTTCTAAAATTCAATTTTTTTTCTAGAATTAAAATTTTTTTTCTGAAATTATTTTATTTTCCTACAATTCAAATTTTTTTTTTCTAATATTGAAATTTTTTTCTAATATTAAAATTTTTTCCTACTATTAAGATTTTTTTTTTCCAAAACTAAAATTTTTTTCTAAAATTAAATTTTGTTTTTCTAATATTAAAGTTTTTCTCAAAGATATATTACTGGCGTAAAATGAACTGTCCACGGAAGTGTGATTTAACCCTATTGCGGAGTTTTTTAACTTTGCAGCTCTATGCCCATTAACCACAAGCTAAAGCGTCCGTTAAAGTCAACAAAACCCCCGGCCATATGTTAAATGCAGTCCGAGTCACTGAAAATACAGGCAAAAATAATGGATGGGTTTCTTTTAAAGGAATTAGAAAATTCGGTGTTATCTCACGAACACTTAATCTTACGGAACGACAGGAAAACCTAAATGGATACTGTGCAATGGAAAATATTACTGGATTTATTATGCAATTTGCCGCTTCGAAGACGAAAAAAGCTTCCGCATGGCTGTAATAACTCTGCAGCGATATTTCTGCGTTACTGCCATGACAGTCTTTTCATGGCTTATATGTATTACTACATATGTAAGACCCATTACATGGCGTAATTGATCCAACAACAAAGAACCACTTTTGTGTAATTTCCAAAATCATAATTTATGTATGTGTGTGTGTGTGTGTGTGTGACGCCCTCCATAACCAAATACTCCACTTTGTTGTTTTAATAGCAGACAACTGCATAGAAGTGTTTGTCGAAGGCGTTTCAACCAAAATCCTATGACCTCATTTAGTACTTTTTATGCAAAAAAAAAAAAAAAAAAAAAAAATTAGCTGGCAACAGTATCAATCATAACTGTCAATTTCTAAACTGAAAACTACTACTAACAAAAATAATGTTATTTAAGATAAGCAAGTAAAATTTTGCAATTGAAAAGTGAAGTGCAGAACAGTGTAATGGGAAATTTTACCAAGTGCCAAGAGTTCAGATATATTTAAAAAAAAGCTAATTTTCAAAAAATTTACTAAAGTTATCGATAACGAGAAAAATAGGGGCTGTCAAAAAAAAAAAGTAAAGTTTTGCAACTTAAAATTGATATTTCCAGCTGGAAGCACTTAAAATGTGGATTAATGCGCGATTTTGGACCAAATTAAGCGAAATTAAGAGTTCGGTTTTGCGGTTTCCTCGAAACGAAAACATGACGGCACTCAATGTGTTTTCTTTACAATTTTGTATTCTTTCCTTCTATCACTTAATGCATCCATTAATGAAAGAAAACTATAGTGCCAGAAGGACTTAACGAAAAATGGCGCTCGCTCACATGCAAACGTATTTCCAAGCTGATGTTTGGAGAGTTCTGCTTCGGCTATTGTGCTATTTTAAAGTTCGCAACGAAAGAAAAGACTTTTGAAATGCTCCATTCAAATGAAAATTGTTTACCGCAACTGACGTGTGAGATTTGAGGGGTGAACAGAGAAAGTGACTCTAGAATCATAAATAAAGTTCATGTGATGAGCTTTCTCAGTGAGAGTTTACATTAGGCGATGCTTATTGATGAGATATTGAGACATTTTTCTCATTGAAATTGCTTTGCCGTTCACACAGTGCAATTTCTATTGCATGTATCGTATCTAAACATTTACACACACTCGTGCTTTTTTGCCGAGTACGACTACAAAATTAAAACGAATTGAAAGTACCAGCAAGTTTGTACTCATCTTATTCTCCTGTCACCCCAAGGCCTAAAAATTAATCAGCTTAGCTGAAAGAATTGCCTAATGTAAAAATGCCCACTTACACTTCAAAGTACGTACAGCCAAAGAAACGAAAACAAATAAAATAATCTAGAAGTACCGAAATGGTAAAAGGGGATTTAGACGGTAATACAAGTCGTACGTGAAACCAAAGAGAACATGAGAAGAAAAATCTTACGACAAATTGTTTTACGTTCACACCATCGGTAAAAGACCAAAACAGAGTAAAATATTTACATGAAAATACATCCCTGATCTAATGATGTGTGAAGGAATTTGAAAAATTTTTAAAAACGATGAGAGCCGTACGACTGCCAAAATTTTCATCCGTATTTTCTCTCTATGTCGTATGATTTCATTACATACATATTAAGTTTAGACGATCGTAGGACTTGTGTTAACGTCTAAATCCCCTTTAAGAATAGACACCGTAATGACAGCAGTGTTGCCAATACTCTTAAGTTTGCTGACAGGGTAAGATTACCATGATTCAACAGTACCTGATGATATCTAATATTATTAAACCATGTAACAAGTCTAGGATTATAGGCTATAATTTTCTGGTCCTCCACTGGTAACATTGCCAGCATGTAATCACTAGTGTTATGCTGCTTTTGGCGTATCTCAAACATTAACTTGTTTATACGCGCAATGCCCAGTTAATACACAATCTATTTTCTATTTTCTAATATTTACTAAATTTTAAATTCTAATATATCCTACTAAATATTTATTTATTTATATCTTCTTCTACTTCTTCTTCTTCTTCTTTTGGCGCTGCAGTCCGTGGTGAACCTGGGCCTCAACCAACAAACTTTTCCAGCTGGCTGGGTCTTTAGCCAGCGTCCTCCAATTTTCCACACCAAGTTGGTTGAGGTCCCTCTCCACTTGTGTGCGCCATCGGTTCCGTGGGCGTCCTCTAATGCGTTGTCCCACAGGTTCAGAATCGAAGAAAATTAGAAATAAGAAAACATTCGCTCATTCTACTCCCCTCGTTGTACGTATTGAGACCAACTTCACTCCTAAACATCATATGAAACATGTTTGCAACATGATTGATAAACACATGACAGTTCGCTAACCGGCTATTCTAGTCTATATACAAACAAGCGCGCCTACATATTAGTCCTATAGTTTGATTTATTTGATAGAAAAAAGAAATCAGAGTTGTAATTAAAATTAAGAATTAAAGCAGAAAATGATTATCTATTAATCTCTATGAAATATTGACACAAAAACTCATATTTGAAAATTATATTAATTATCAAATCAAAGAACAAGTCAGCAAAAGATTGAGAGAAATATTACGATCTTAAATCTGTCTAAGGACATCTAATAAAGACAAGTCTTAGTCTCCGTAACACTTTGTAAATACTTTTTTTTTTATCATACTCGTACTGTTGGCCCAATTTTTATGTGTGTTTCTCGTTAACATTCCGACAAAATATGACGCGGCGAGTTTTTAACAATTAGTCGGACATGTGGCTAAAATAGAGGAACTTGTAGGTGGTATCCTATATGCTGTTTGCACAAGTATCTGGTTATTAAGGCGCAGGGTCAGGTCACTAGGAGCTGAACAACTGCAAATAGTGTTGATGTCGTGCCATGTTATAAGACTGGGCTGCAGCAAAAGTACTGTTTGGGGTTTCTTTTTAGAGGTTATAACGCTTAGTTGGCAGCACTGCTTTTGTTGGCAACCCACTTACCAGCTGAGCAGTTGCTTTTTGTTTCGTTTGCTTTGTGTGTTTAGCACAAATTGATATTGAATTTATGTTCAAAATTTTGTTTTTCAGTGGAGCAAAATTGTCGCATTTGGCATAAGGATAATCCACAAGCTTTTGTCGAAACACCCTAGCAAGGGCAGAAAATGAGAAATGTTTGGTGCGCTTTATGGGCTGGCGCAATCACTGGTACATGTGTCTTCAAAAACTATGATGGTCAGAGTGTTACTGTCAATGGTGAATACCACCCTACTCCCCTCCCTACTCCCCCTCGGGGCAGGTTAAGCGTGGACGATTTGACATGCAGTTAGGGCATTCTGCTTTCCGGCGAATGGAGCGGACTTAGAACGGCTTTTAAACAATTTGTTTGGCCCTGACTTGAGAAACTTTTTGAAAAGAACAACATTTTTCCTTTTACAGTTGGCAGCGCAAACATCTGGCAACCCTACCGGGTTCCACAACGCCATCAGCAAAATTCGATAATTTGAAATATTAATTTGTAAAATGATTACCTGTATCTACGTGTCAATCGGTTAACATGTGTTTTCGTTTCTTTAGTTTTTTTCCTTCCTTTTGCGCGCGCAAAAACAATGTCTGGCCTGCAACAATGTGAAGCTGGCAACTATTGTTGTAACAGTCATGTGCGTGTGATTGTGCGGTTGGATACGAGTTAGAGTAGCCATAAGATGGAAAAGATCAGAGTTCATTATGTTATCGGATAACCTGAGTGGCCGTCAGTGGCCCATATTGAACGAAACAAAGAAGCATGAACAAGACAAGCCAAGACAAGACAATAGAAAAAAGTGCAGCTGGGCACATGTGTACAAGCCGAGGCACACATTTGTAAACAAATAGGCAAATGTGTATATAAAATAGACGCACATGCGTGTACGTTACACACGAGCTGCCAATTTAAATTGTGCTTTGAACGTTTATAAGCCTCAAAAAGTGAAGCTGTAGCTAAAGAAATTGAAATTATTGGATTGAAACGTAAATATTTGGCGCAATACTGGCGAATATTGAATTTTAATATTTACCGTTAAATCGCATAAAATTTGTCCCTTGATGGAATTTTGAGCTAGAAGCAACGTGCGTACGTGCATCACTGCTGGAGTAGTGCCAAATTTGAATGCTGATGCACGATCAGCTGTTGCAGCGAATATGCTGATGCCTGCCTACTGCACAACAGCTGTGAAAAGTTTGCGGTGTTGCACAAGACGCCTTTATAAAAAGTTATAAAAATGTTAAACACATCAATATCGACAATTTTTATTAAATATATTAAATCATAAAGTGTCCTTTTTACAAGAAAACCCGCATCAAAATCGAAATATGAAAAAAATCCTCTTGTTACCAGACATATTAAAGCAGAAAAGAAAACGAAATTCCCTAAAATTAAGAAGCGATTATTTGAACGACCACTATTTTTCTCAGCTACAAAACAAAAACAATGTTGACCATATAACAAAATGAGTATAAGAAACTGGTGCTTTGAAATACTTTTGATGAAATTGTCTTTGTTTTACAAACCTTGTGATAGAGAAATATTTAAAAACGATTGTTTAGGCTTAAATGGGTGTGATGGCAAAAATAATGTTGTACAAACGATTTTCTTTGGTTATTATTGCCGGTCACGTAACGGTAGTTAAACTTTATCAACAAATAATTCATAATTTTTCATTTCGTTGCTGTGTTCGAAAGATATATTCAATTAAATACATCTTCAACTTTGCAGGGCCGCTCCCCCAAAAGTAGACGTGGCCGAAAAACAAATGTTGCAATTTTTTATTCCTTAAGATTCGTTGCGGCAAAAATGTTTATTTCTGAATTGGCATCACTGAAATACACGTAAGTAAATGCATCACCACAAATCATCATATATCACAATTAATAAAAAATTAGGACTTCTGATGTTCCTCATGAGTCAAATTTTTTAAAGGCTTTTTTGGCTTTTTTATTTTTTCAAACTCTTTGTGTATTTCTGAAATGTTAAAAAACAAAGTTGTCCGCTTCTTTTCTATTTAAAAAGGGTTAACTGGCAACACTGAAATACATGTAAATGCATTGGAATAATTATGTAGCTGGATACACGGCGACAATTGCAGCTGGCAGCATTTGTAGTCGTTTGTTCGTGTCGCCTGTTGTCTCGAATGTGTTTAATACGTGAATATATGGCAACAATTTCTTTTTAATCCAGCGAACAATGTTTTCTTTGTTCATGTGAAACCAAAAATTATTCTCGCTTTTGCAACAACAGCATTTGTTCACTCAGTCAAATACCGTTATAAGTCCGTAATCGAAACAATGTGTCACTGGTGGTCCATCGAACTAAATTTTTTTGTCTATTAAAAACTAAAACAAAATATTATTATTTTTTAATAACAAAAAGTTTTGGTTCAAGGAAATCCCTTGGTCTGTATTCAAAAAAAATTCTTGGACTCAGCAAATTATTTGAATCAAAATTTTTTAAAAAAGAATTTTCTTCAGAAGAAGGCAACTTTTTTTTTTGTTAAAATAATGCTGTGCTTCTTCTTGCTGTGTTTTTCTTAAAAAAAGTTTGCTGTCCAAAAATATTTCTGTTTTTTCAGTGTGTTTTTTTCTTCCATAAAAATATTATGATATAAAAGAAAAATTGCATTGATTGAGGGAAATCCGTTTACAGATCCCCATTTAGCAAAAATCTAAATAAAGTCTCTGTGTGGAAGTAGACCAAACAAGTCACATCATAATTTCATAATTTCTTTATTACACAAGAAATGACATAATTCAAGGTCGTTTTTATAATAAATATAAATAAGGCCTTGCCCGTTGAATACAATATTATTGCATATAGACACAAACTTTATCTTTTGTAAACACAGAGTGAAACAGACACACGTTCCTGTGTTTGTCACTGGAACTGCAACTACTAAAACAACTATTAAGAGAAAATGTTTTCTGTGTCAGAAACTCTAAGTTCTATTTTGATACACATGTAACCTTTAACAGCTGATTAGATGCTCATCAGTCGTAAGTTTTGATAAGAAAACTGCACCAGTAATTTGTTTTGGTTTGTATCTTTAGCATTGAAAATCTTGTTATCCATTTTTTTTATACAATTCAAAAATCAAAAAGTAGTTTTCAATCACATATTTATCTATAGAGTCTTTTTTATATTCAACATAATAATAAATTATGTTTTATCACTCACGCCCCATGTCTTTCCCCGCTTTACTATCGTTTTTCTATAACCGTAAATTATGCTCTTTGTAATACTCTGTTGGCTGTTTGTGTTCAGAGATTCACAACTTTGAATTGGCGGCACTGCTTTATTTGACTAACCATTTAACAGCTGCTAGTTGTTTTTTGTTTAGTTTGTTGTGACATTTCATTACGGATAAACTTAGACCAGAGTCACGGTGGCACATTTTTGAAATTTTGTGTCAAAATTGATATTGAATCAATTGAAAATTTTGTTCTTGAAAGCAGCCCATTTCTGGCCGAATTGTTATTTAAATGAACAGAATAATCGCATTTGGAATGAGGACAATCCGAAAGCCGCCAGAAAATTACTGTGCGCCTGGTAGAGTCTTGCTATCAATCATGACATGATTAGCAGTTAAATGGCATTGTGGTGGTACCAACAGTTGGGAGCCACATGTCACACAGCGAAAAGAGCAATTTCACATAATGGTCCGATTTATTGCCGATTTAATTATTATAATCTTTGAGGCAATTAAAACCCGGAAATTAACATTTCAAGAGTTATTGGTGTTCCAGCTTGCGCCTTGTGCACATCAGCCTTAGCGGCCGAAACCATATTTAAACATTAACATCATACAATTTTCTATCCGATAAAAATCGTTTCATTTATACCAAAAATATATATGTATTTCCTTGTTTTATTGTGATTTGAACTTGTGTAACTCTATGAAAACAACACCCTGTATTATAAAATAGATGAATTAATTTGGTTTGTATTTCATAGAAAAGTCATCATCTTTATGTGGTAAAAATAACTTTCTATCAAAATTATCAAACAATCTTAAGACTGAGCACCCTGTGCAAATAATTTTGTTTCTCACTGAAAGTGTTCGTACATACCAAAAATTTGTAAATAATTTAAATTTTTCTGGAACAAGCTGTTATGCCCCACAATAGGACCCCCATATACCGAATATTGGAAAATAAATGACAGGTTTTTGAAAATGTGAAAATTGAAAAAAATAGATTTTAAGAAACTGCATTCTAAATCTGGAACAAAGCGCCACATCGAACTGTAAAAATATTTTACACAATATTCTAAATATTAGTTTAAAAAAATAAAAAAAAACGTTGCATTTACCTCACATATCGCCCAACACAAATTTCATACCGCTCTGCCGTAAATTAACGACACACTTGATTAAGAACTGAGCGTGCAAAGGCTTACAAACTCAGTTTAAAAGTTTTTTATAAAAGTAGAATCAAGTTTAGAAAATCATTAAGCCGAAACGAAGATTAAAAACAACACAAAAATATGAAAAAATTGCGAAGATCGTGAATATATTTTGGAAAATCTACAACAATCTTTGTGATAGTTTTAACTACGCAATTACTTATCTATGTATGTATGTACGTGTGTACTTACGCTTTAATACAGCAATCAATACAGCCGACTCAAAACTCTATTACGTCCTTAAAAAATCCACCTTTTCCAATCGAGAATTATGTTGTAAGCAGAAAACCAAACCGGTTTTTTAGTTGTTAATTATTTAAAGCATTTAAATATATCGTACGAATTGTAAAAAATAAAAACACTCTGGCAGTGCTATTTCCCCCATTCAATTTGTTTTACTTTTTCCGATGACAATTTTCTCTTTTATCATTCTGTTAAATTCCTAACATTATATACATACATATATTACGTTTTAGAGAGAGTGAGAGTAGAGTATGTTTTGTTTCGAAATCAATGAAAACATAAATAAAAGCAGAATGTAGTAAAAGAGAAATCCAACATAAAAAATGTAAACAAATCAGTGCTGCAGCAGCAAAAAAAAGTTTCTAATTAGGTCGCCCCTTAAACTTGTATGTGTTGGAGCGAGATGTAACTATAGCAGGGCACACTTTTCATAATGTTTCCTCAGTAGTCATCTCATGACGTTGACCTATTTTTTCAAGTGTATACTGACACACATACATATCTACAAATATACCCATTCGTATATACACACACACATACATACATACATACATTCATGTGTACATATTTCCGTGTTTAACAGCGATTATGTATGAATTTTTATATCTACTGCGTAGTATTTAATTTAATGACATCAAAAGCTACTATTCATCATTAAAGTATGTATGTATGTATGTATGTATGGATGTGTCTATTTATGCTGCATGATTGTTCATAAATATTTGATGATTTGGTCGTTTTGTAAATATTTTTTGTAACTATGAAGTACATATGTATGTACATACATACATGTACATACATACATACACACATACATACATGTACATACATACATATGTATGTATGTGAAAAATTATGGAATATTGTTTTGAAAGCGTACATACACACATACATACATATGTATGTATGTACATGTATGTATGTGTGTATGTACGCTTTCAAAACAATATTCCATAATTTTTCTTTACGTAGAAATAACCAGAGATCTTTCTCAAACTTAACATTTAAGGAAATTTTAAATTAATCCAACTAATAAAGTGGCCAAAGTAGATTAAAAAAATGCTGGTTCTTAAAAACTTTTCGACAGTCATTGATATCCTATAGCCTCCATAACTGTCTGCTAGCAAGATTTCCTGGAACATTGTACATAGTATGGACATCGTCCATACATACAATACCTTTTTGTTACATAGTATGTACATACATACATACATAAATATATTATGTAAAATTGTTTTGCTTAATTCTTTTACATATTTTATGTCAAATCTCATAATCTTCTTGCATTCTTATGTACATATGTATGTATGTATGTAATACTTATTTTCATATGTACATACATACATACATACTATGTACATAATTGTTACGAACTGATCATCCTATACTATAATTATAAGACTCTTCAGTTTTGTAGTATAGGAATACCACCTACTTACATATACATACATATGTACATAAATAAATAAATAAATACATATGTATGTATGTTTGAAGAAATTACAGTCGAACTTCCCTAACTCGAGTCACCCTTATCCCAAAAAAAAAACTTCGAGTTACGGAATTTTTTGTCACAATAGAATATGTATGGAAATGGTTTTTGTATTTTGTTCCACGCATTTTTATTTAAAACAGCCTTTAATCAAAGACTATAGATTTATAATATACTATATAATTCTATAGTCTTTGCTCTAATGGAAAACTATGTACATATGTATATACTTAAGTACATAAAGGTACATAGTATGTACATGTAAGTATATGGTCTCATATACATACATACTTACATAATTAAAAAATTACACTTAAAATAAATATTCTGAAATAAGTGGCGGAAAATTGAATTTTCAGTTCGAAATTTGTTTAAAACTTTTTAGTGCTCATCAGTTGTTGTGTCATTTGTTTGTAAATAATAATTTAATGTTCGGCAAGAACTTTCACTTCGTGTTGGCTTTTAAAACACTTTTAGTTTGTCATAATAATACAAAAATTCGATTTCAACATTTAATTAATTAAACGCTAATAGAGCTGATACTTGCCCAAATATGTAAAAGGAAACAAATTTGTAGTTCCCCGAAAAAGATAAACAAAAATAGCAGCTAAAATATATGTACAAATCAGCTCAATCAAGAAAAAAAAGAGTGTAAAACAAACAAACCGTAACTAAGAAGAAAATAAACAAACCATTTAAACAAGCAAAATTCTTCGAGTTATAGAGTTCATGTGTACGTACATACATACATACATATGTTTTTTGTTCGAGTTACAGAAGGAAAATTATTGTATGTGATTTGCTCTTTCAACGCTACTGCCAACCAAATTAGTTCGAGTTAGAGAACTTCGAGCTATAGACGTTTTGTCTTCAAAAATTGATTGATAACAAATGAATATGTATGTATATTGTACAATAACTTTAGTTATGACATAAGTATTTTTATAACTATTATTACTTTCACTTTCGATTGTAAAGAAAATTTCTTAGACACGTTTCCCCACTTATATTATTTATTGGATCTTCAATTCTGCATTGAACTAAATATAAATATTTAAATCTTAAAGCTAAAATTATTAATAAATAGTTCGGCCAGTGCTGGTCAAAAATATTACGATCAGCAGATCCTTCCTTGATTGTCTTAAGTCTCGGGTGTTTGACGCCGGGCAAGAGTATATCTTTTTCTCAGCCGATTGTGGCCTATAAAGTGAAGGATATTCCGTCCTAGAGGATTGGGGTGCAACTTAAATCTTTTTACATAAATTCCCACATGTTTCGAAATCGTGGTCTTAACCATCAGAACGTCTAGATCTTTGTGAATACGCTGATTTTTGAAGTAGCAGGGGCCTACTGTAATCATATGGAGGATGTTATTTCGTTCCTTCGTTTTCAATCACACACCGGCCAACATCGATGTGAACTCATGATGTATTTTTACGTGAACTTCCCAACTGAAACTTAATGGAATGATTCGGCAGACAAAACGCCCGATGTTGTTTTCAGAGAATTATCTTAATATGTTATTATTGTGATAGAAAGATTTGGGACAATTGTGTGTGCTTTTGGTGGCGTACCTCTATCCGATGGTATATTTTTTAATGACTCTAAGAACTAATTACGTTTCAATGGCGTTAATGTGGCGTATTACCCTCAACCTTTAGCTTGAAGCGCTAACCTTGAACCTTGTAAGCGTGTAAATCCAAATCTTTATTCAAAATTCGCATCGGTGCTGTTCGTGAGATGTTCAATTGTTGGGTACGACGACGAGTCGAGGTTGACGGCTCTTCCACCACACCCATAGCGAACAACAGCACTATGCACAAACTGGGTTACTCGAGTAACGCCAAAACATTGGCGCTCTATCCCATTTTCGTTCGAAGTTGAGAGCTCCCGCCGATTGTATAAATCTAAGGTAGTAAAAGACATGTCCAATCATGTCAGTGATCTTTTTTTTCACAAAGAAATCTATTCCATTTATTCTATTGGATTTTGTCGTCTTGTTGAGGGCAATTACTTTAACAGCTAAATATTTTTCAAGGTCTGCAGCTACCAAACTGTTGAGCCACCACTGATCAAGGTTTTATCTTTTAACCTTCGAGGCACCCATATTATTCATGAAATTTGAGGTTTCACGGGTGTGACTGCGAAATGTAAATGATTTATAAGATTTTTATTAGATTTCTTCCTCTCTTAATCCCATGGAAATCTCTTAACACTTGTATTATAGTCTAAGTTGCCCTTAAGAAGTATTCTTTCGTCACCTCATCCAAAAGTTTTGAGCGCCTAGTCTAATCGTGCCTTAAAACTTTTATGTATAGAATTAATGAATAAAATATTAATTTTATGCGGTCATCGTTACTACACATTCTTACACACGTATGTATGTTTTTGTTTAATTAATATTAATTGTTTTTAAAGTTTTTAATTATATACATACATGCATGCAAACATATGTACGTATTTGTTGCCAGCTGATTTTAATTGTTCGTTGCCGTAAGTTGGTTAAGTCATTATCATATAAGCAGCAACCTTGACGAATGTTTTCTTTTTGTTTAGGGTTTTTTATATTTTAATATTTAACCAACAAAATTTATCAACTAAATTTAACCACTTTCACATGAAACCAAAAACTATAGAATATTTCAATTAAAAATTGCGTTTTTTGTTATCAACCCGTATTTCAAATGTGAAGATTGAAATTGAGGTGAAGCTCACAAAACTTTGCTGATTTTGGCTTGTGGTGGTTTCACACCGAAAGTTAAAGTTTTGAAGCCATAAACAATTCAGTTGTTGTTCGTACTGTTCACTTGGGAGCCGAGGTAGACGAAGTCCTTCACTACCTCGAAGTTATAGCTGCTTATGGTGACGTTCTGGTCCAGTCATCGATGTTGTGCGTCCTTTCTCGTTGACAGCATACACTTCGTTTTGCCCTCGTCCACCGCTAGACCCATTTTGGCCGCCTCCGTTGAAATACCAGCAAACGATTCATTGACGGCTCGCTGTGTTCGACCAATCATGTCAATTTCGTGAGCGTATGCCAGCAGTTGCACGGACTTTGGAAGATCGTGCCTCTGTGGTTGGCGTGTGAGTTTTGCACGATCTTCTCCAGAATGATGCTAAAAAAGTCACATGACAGTGCGTCGCCTTATTTAAAGCCTTTTCTGACATTGAATGCCTCGGTGAATTCTCCATCGCCACCAAACCTGACGATTTTTGTAGGAATGTTGAAACTAGACGTTGGCGTTGTATAGTCGCTCCTGTGCCCGCTGTCATATGTGGCCTTAAAATCAACGATTTGGGTGTTCCGTCTCTTGGGCCTTTTGCAGGCTCTGCCGTAGTGTTTAAAATTTAGTCAATGGTGGATTTCCCTGGGCCTGAAACTGCACTGATAAGGATCTATCAGACTGTTAACGAATAGTTTCAGGCGCTCACACAAAACGGCAGAGAAGATTTGGTAGACGATGTTCAGTAGACTTATCACTCGGTAGTTGGCGCAGTTGAAGGGGTCTCCTCTTTTGTGGATACGGCAAACGATACTCGTCGGGCATGTATTTTTTAAAAGTGCACCTCTTCCATATCCAAAAAGAATTTTTTGACAATTGGTCCACAATGGACGAAATTATTTGATAATGAATTATAGTGGCGAGGTAATTTCGAAAGAATTTTGAAAATTACTCCACAAACAACAATTTCAGAAAACAAAGTGTAGGCAACCTTTTCCATATGCAAAAAGAATTCTAAGAATTGGTCCCCAAATGGCGTTTCCATATCATTTAATATTATTTGCTCTCATTAAAAAAATTGATTGTGTCTGGTGAATTCAATCGAAAGAACTCAAATAATTTCGCTTAATAATTTCAATGTTTTTAGAAATTTGTTGTTTATTTTCTTATGTTTTCAATGACATTGCCATGATCCAGTTTGTTTTTGTGAAATCCTTGGCCTAGATTTTCACATAAAACTGACACAGTAAAGAACCTTCAAACGAAAGCATAACAACTGGGTTAAGATGTGCGAAGCATAAAATCCTTGGAAATGCAAACACACATTCGCCAAAACATACTCGTAGGTCAAACATACATACATGCACATAAAGTGAATAAGAGAATGCGGAAATATACTCGCAATTTCTCATACATCATGTGTTAAAATCATTGAGCATGTACACAAGTATGTACATCCATTCATATACATACATGTATGTCATTGTGCTAAGGACATTAGAGTAAAAAAGGAGGAAATCGCCAAATTTACCTAAAGATAACTAAAACGGTAACAGTTGACATATTACAAAGAACACGAAATAGCAGTTATTTCACAACCAACTTCAGTTATTATTGGACGCCGTCAAAATTGCCTTTAATTAATGCAAACCGTTAGCGCTGCGCTAATGGGGTTTCCTCAGTATGAGCATACGAATTTTTGTGAGTTAGAGAACGCCTTAAGCCGTAATAATATTTGGAAATATTTTTACGTCTTGTAGCCGTAATTTAGGTGGACTGAGATTTATAATATGTGTGATTTATTATCGATTTTTACGATACGTTTCAAAGATCGATCGATGCAATTAAACACAAAATGTAACTCGCAGTACTATAACGTTGAGCGTAGTGCGACACTGACATATAAAACAGACGGCGAGGGTTTTATTTGTTTTCAGAAACTTATTTGGATAGAACTATGGCTTAAAAAAGGTCTATAAGTAACAACTAACGTTGTCAAATCACGAGATATCGATCACCCACTGTAGAAGAAATCATATCTAACAATCACCTGATGGATTCAAAACTAAGACCAAACACTAATCAGGGCTGCATTGGGCTCTTTTGCTTCTCGTCACAATTTCGTGTGTTTAAGTGTCCATTCATCCAGAAATGGGACACCTGCGTACATACTACATATTTGATGAAAATTGGAGACAGTTTGCAACTGCTACACTACGCCACTACGTCATCATTACCTCTGTCAATTTAATTTTCACTTTAGCGTCATTTGAGTTTTGGGCGAGAGTAGGCCTCCATCATGGTGCAAAGTTCGGTTCTCCTTTCACGGACATCGTTGGTGTTCTTTACAAAATCTTACGTTTCTTGCTCGCATATTTATTTACTTTGTTGTTCCCTAACCCCTCGGCCACTAATTCATCCAATAAAATACGTTTAATGCTTTCGATAGCATGATCGTAAACGAGCGAAGAGTGCGCTGTAATGCCTGCAGAGAATATTCGTGTTGATAAAACAATTTCATGCAATGCAATAATTGTAGAAAATTATACTGGCCACTCAGACTGAACAAATATGTAATTGACAGTCAACTTGACAGTTGTAATTACAACAGTATGGCGACCATCAAGTGTCAAAGTTCGGAAGTCAGCATAAAAAACATTAAGTTTGTTTTCAACCACAACAGAATGTTAAGTTTAGTACGAAAAAACTTTTCACACCGAAGAATTAACATAATGTTAACACATACACTCGTGTGCTTGAATGTACCCAACAACCATGAAAGTTTCTGCTTTGAAATCGACTAATTTATAATGTGCGTTTTCGCTATACTAAAGCAAATAAAATTTTCTGAAAAATGTATACAAAAATTACACAGAAAAATTTAATGCTTTCAGTTTCCTTATAAATTTGTAGCTTAAGGAGGTTTGATAATGATGGGACTGCTGTGATAAAATATATGACCAAATGGGGGAATGTCAAGTGGCCAGAACAATTAATATATAATTGGACATCATTATGTAGTTTCGTGCGGTAAAAAGAGAATCAACCCGTGCCATGGCTTGGAAGAATTGCCATTTTATTTGGCATAAGTTGAGCTGCCTGCCTTGGCTAAAACTTTCTGGCTTTGTCTTAAGCCTAAAAACGCAGGAAGTGGCTTTGTAGACACTGGTAATAGTGGTTTATATTGAATGGTTCAAATGTCCCCGTGGGTACAAAAAAAGGTATATTAAATTTCATTTGTAAAGCCAAAAACAATTCAGTATTGCATATGTATTAACTATTTACATACAATATAATGAAAATTGGTTTGTCTTCTTCTCTTTCTTCTGTAAAAAATGGAACAAATCACTCACATGTGAACATTTTAGTAGGTTGAATTGCATTCTGTGGTGTAAATTGTGCACAGCTGTCACACTGTCATCTGTCAAGTTTTAATACGTTCACACTTTTTTACTAATACATTCACTTTTAACAATTAAAAAGAACTTGCTCTCAATTTTGGATTTCAATTTGCAGTCAAGAAAACAGCTGATTACAATTTTAATGAGGAAATTACAATTGCACCAATTTTGGCATCTCTGCAATGTACATATTCAATTTTCACTTACTGCACTTGTTGTGTTTTTGCCAACCATTTGCTCTTCATTTCAAACATTTCAGTTTGTGGTCGTTGGGTATATTCCTCTTAAACACCCATCACATATGTATGTATGTATGTACATTCTATTAAACATCCATCAGCTGTTAAATACCAATAAAGTTATAGTAGGTACGTGTGTGTGTATTCTGCTTCTCATAACTAAGACTCAATTAACAACAAAAGCAAAAGGGAAAAGATGAGATGAGAGAAAAACGTTTCTCTATGGTTACTGTTAACTGCAGAAGATAGCCAGCGACTTGTTTTTTTTCTGTTATACCGGCCGGTGTTAGTGGGATTTGTTTACGTTTTAAGCAAATGTTGAAAACATTGATGCGTGTTTGGTTTGGTTGATTGTGCGAGAGAGAGGAACTTCGTGCTGCTGAGCATGCCAAACAGCTGTAAGGGAAAGCTCAATTACGTTATCAAAATACTAAATGACGTATTAAAAAATAAGCACACATTCAGGCGAACAGTTTTTGTATAGCAACAAAGTTTCTGTTGATTTATGTACATACATACATACATATATATGTATGTATATAGGAAATTGATTAAATTTTAGAAATTGTTAGATATATACTACATATATGTATGTACATACATTCATATGTGCATATGTACATACACACGCATATGTACATACTACATAAGTACGTGCATACATACATATACATATGTACTACATACATACATACACATATACTTACATATATGTATGTATATACATATGTATTTATGCACTTACATTACTAAAGGGCTTCAAAGTTGTATTTATTTTAACTCCCCTTTTAATATTAAAATCACATGTTTTTAGGGTTTTCAGCTAAATTGACTACATACATACACACATACATACATATACATGTATGTATGTATCTAAAAATGATTTTTTTCTTTAAATTTTCTTTATTGCTGCTTCATAGTTATTCAGAATTTTCTAACTCACTAAGAGGTTTTTTGCTTTATATATAGTATGTATGTATGTATGTATGTATGTATGTATGTAAGTATGTAGGTGCACACATACATACCTATAGCTCTTTGAGCTTTGCAGCCTATTCTCAATATATACATACACACATGCATACATATGTATGTATGTCCTTATATAAACTCAAAATTCCTATAGGGGATATTCATCCGAACAAGGATGAATGGGACAATACAGCCACACTTTCATTTTCTTGGTTTCAAATTGATAACACAAACTGTTTGTCCAATATCGCTTCAGTTGACAGCTGTGACACATCGCAAATCATCCGTATTTTTATCAAGGTTTTTGATATAAAATAATCTTATTGAATAAGGCACAACTTTTACCACAATTTATTGTTGAAAGTGACCCGTTAAAATTTTTCTGCCATTAGCTGTTAAAATTGAGCCGAAAATTTGCCAACCTATTGGAAGGGTAAAATGGAAAGAAAATACATCATCTAGTAGTCAATTTAAAAGTGTGAGTGTGTTAGTAAAACAATGTGTTCATATACACACATACATATGTATGTATCTAAATTTTTAAAGGTATTAAAATTGAGACGAATATCATCATGAGGAGCATTTTTTTTCATCACAATAAGATAAAATCTACGTTTCTGGGGCAGTGAAAATTTGCGTATGACGCTCGAAAGGCCTTTATACTCCAAACTCAATGGCACTGTTTAGCGTGTTATACACGTAGAACAAGTGATTAGGTCGTATTTTTTGGTCAAGCCATCGGCAATATGGTTATTGCTACTGGCGTACGCTACAGGTCCAACTTTCGGAATTTCCTTGAAAATGCAATAAAATGAACTCAAATGTGTATGAACACTGACTGACACTATTGAGTTCATATTTTGAACTTAATAGAAAAAATTGAAAAGTCCAAACAAAGATTTCTATCACCCAAAATATTTTTTTTGAATAATAAAGTTATTCCAAAATAAAATTAAGCTTTTTAATTTTGTACCACTCTATAATTAACGCAGCACCAACGTTGCCATACATATTTTTTATATCAAAAATTTGCAAATTCAAGAAAATATTTTCATAAATCTGTTTGTTCAAAATAAATTTAAAAAAAATAATAAAACCGTATTTGTGTATTTGTTAAAGAAAAACATATGTATATATTTTTATTTTATATAAAATATGTGTGAAACTAATAAATTGTATTTCATTTAATTATTCACTTAAATATAGGGCAGATAATAGTGCACATTTTCTTATTTGTGAATTTTTATTTTTACTTCGGAAATGGTTCTGAACCAATGTCACCTTGTTATAATTGTTGTTGCCCTTATAACCGTTAATCATATTATAATTGTATGTTTCTTTATTTTGTTCGAATAAAATTGAAAAAAAAACTGTTTTTCGGAGTAACAGTCAGCAAGTCTGTTCTAAAGATTTCGCAAGGCTGCACAACGCCACATAATGCTATTGGGTTGTATCGTGGTGGGCCTATAACGGGAATTTTTTCGCTCAATATACATATTTATGTATGTATGTGTCTTTAATAAATCACTTTTGCGAAAAAATCCGCGAATTAGGAGACCACAAATCCAGCAATTTTCGGTATCATATTGCAATCGATGTAGTATGTATGTATGTATGTATATAAATAAAATTTGAAAGAAGAAACAACCGTGCGAGACGCGCACATACATACATATCAAGCATCACATTAAATTGCCATTTTCTAGTGCCAAACATCATAAATTTAAAAACTTAAAGAAGTTCTCATAGAATGTAATGGAATCTACGGAAATTGTCTCTTAGTCGTGGCAGCTCTTTTGCATAAAGCGTGAGAGAAAACTTAAAACAAATGTGTGGATTTGTTTACATTTTTCGTTTGTTTTGTTTATCGTTGTTCATGAGCGTGCGTGTGTGTGCAACTGTTACGTTTTGTTTTGGTTTTTGCTTCAACGGTTTTTTTGCTTTCGTAAGCAGTTCGTACATACATACATACATGTATGTGGATTTTGTATTTATAAATTTGCGTTCGCTGGCAGTAGATATTAAAAACAAAGTTTTTGTTTTTCCAAAACAAATTTTATTTTATTAAAATGTTCATACGTACGTACGTATCTACATACATACAAACATGCACGTATACACGGATTAGTGCTTACATGAATTTTTCTGTTAGATTCTTTTGGTTTTTAATTTTTAACAGGGTCTAACTTAAATAAAAACAATAAAAAGGTATAAAAATGTATGTTTCTTGTGGTTGACCGAACGATCACTGTCGGCGTAGCTGCAAAAAAAATTACACACTTATACATATTTACATCCAAATGAACACATATTGAGAGCAAGACACAAAATCACACATCAGGGATGATAAATGACAGCTGGTAAATTGTTGAGTAATTATTTATCAGACACAAGCATAAAAGCGAGTGATTTAAGGAGAACAAAGATAAATGCAAATCAAATGAATAAATTAGACAGCCGCCGTCTAATATTTTTTAGCCACTTTAAGTTTTTCTTTAAAAGCTAGATTACGCTGCAGCCACACTTTTAATTTCTTGGTTTCGAATGGATGACACAATCTGCTTGTCAAAGGCTTCACAGCTGTGACACAGGCTGCATTCAAATTAATGCTAAAATTTCATAACAAAAAATGCCTTCGACGAAGAAAATAATTCTGTCAATCGCAAATCATCCATAATTTTACTAATTTTTGTATATAAAATAATTTTGGCTTTTTTTTGTGAATTATTATAAATTTTTCACTACTATCATTTTTTGTTTAAAGTAACGCGGTAAAACTTTTCTGCGATCAGCTGTTCAAATTGTAACAAAAATTACCAACCAAATAGAAACCAATTATCTAGTAGTTAATTTAAACAAACAATTGAAAAGGTTGGGTGTGTGAAAGAGTATTGAAAGGCAAACATTGAAAGTGTAGCCTCCGCATTAAGAGTCGTCATCGTAGTCACTTAAAGTTGACGTATATAGTTTAGCATCCGCTTACTCGTCGTCAAGCACAATTAAATGTTGTTCATAGGCTCTTTGGTTAGGTTGTGCGATTGCGTATCAGGAATAGCCATCTGTTTTGTCGAAGACTAATGTACAAACATAAAACGGGTTATTTATACGAGTTCAAAACTTGAACTATTTGTTATATCAACAAGAAGGTAAATTTAATAGAAATTTTACGAATTTTGATAACTTTTTTTATCATGCCAGAAAAGTGTTTTACTGTCACATTAAAAACAAGAACAAATGTTAATTGTAATTAAGCTTAAGACTGAACATTTTGGTTGGAACGAATTAATTGGTTCCTCTTAACACAATAGTCAACATCGCAGTCACATACAAACGACGGACAATATTTTACTTTTTGTCTTGTCAATTAAAACTAAAAGCTAAATTTCCATTAAAAATGAAATAAAGAATTGAATTTGAGCCGTATTAAAATAAATATTTTGAAAAATGTTCAAAAGTTTCTAAATAAAAATTGTATATTTTTTATTTCCAACCTATTTTACAAAATTAAAATATTAAGCAAATTATATGACAAGGGTGGGAAAAGAATTATTAAAATGCCAATCTTCAAAAAATAAAATAAAAATTAGTTAGTAGGCCAAATACATGTCTTTTTAGATAAAATTATAAAAGTAAAAAATATTCTGAAAATACAATTATGCTATAGTATAATTACCATGTTTATCTAAATATTAGTTCATGGCCAAACAAATTTCAATGTGTGAACGCTGCACTAACTCAAAAATTTCAGCAGAAAGACTGAAATACGAATTTTGACAACTATCGCGAAATACTGAATTGACAACACTGCTAAAATGTATTAGTAATGTGTTTGATTTACATCAGTTAACTTGAGTGCTAGTTGTTGTAGCCATAAGAACTAGTTCTTTCGTTACTTAGACGGTGGTTAGCCGACACCGCTTAAAGCTCTGTTAAGGAATACCACATACTACTTTTTAATGTTATATGTATGTATATGTGGTACGTACATTATTTGTTTTCTGTTTGTACCGGTTCACACATATCAACTTTCTTTGATTACGTTTATATGTTGTGAGAGAGTGATGAAACTGCTGTATACATATATAATTTGTAATTCTTTCCCTTTCGATCTTTCCGAAAAATAAAACTTAGTTAGACAATAACAGCTGATGTGTGTGGACCATACATACATATATATTATGTAAGAAAATACAAAAGAATTTAATATATTTTATTTTTATGTAACTGTCGACGAACTTACGGCCGCTTTTATGACTGGACTGGACAAAATTCCTACTAAACATAAAGAAAGTGTGTATACTTTTATAGTACACAAAACTAGATATAGTAAACTACATCATTCGATAGTTTGTTTGCAGTTTGCTATGACGCACATGAGGCATAACGCGATACTGTCACTTGCAAATGTTGCCTTGTTATTTTGGCTTCTAAATTAAATGAAACTAGTTTCAGCTAAATTAGTTTTTATTAAAATTATTATTTACTTGTTTGTATAAACGACTTTGTGCGTAAATAAGAGATATTTAGGTTTTGTTTCAAAACATGTAGAAAGTGCTGAACATTAAATGCATAAATATGAAATTGAAATTTCAAATTTAGAAAAATAAATCTAAAGTTTTTGAATCATGTTGAAAATATTGATGGAAATGCTGTGTAAAAGAATTAAGTAAGTCAATCGAATAATGTCGAAAAAGAACGGTAAAGTGGGTACAATTTTTTAAAATTTTCTGTAGCTGTATTTTAGCTGTATTTAGCGATTTAAAGTGTACTCAACTTATCAGGCCTGGTACATTTTACTCACGCATACAGCCGCACACCCAGCAAAGCAAACCCACAAAAACAAAAATCCTATACAACACAAAACAACAAAGTGAATTTACGTAAAGTCAGTCGTTGATAGCCAACTCTCGTGTACAGACGAACAGCGCTCTTTTCTTGGAGCAGAAAGAGATAAACACACAAACCAACAATCACCCCCACAAATGAAAAAAGAACTGAAGAAAATTAACGTGGATAAACAGAAACAACAAATATCTAAAATCGTATAGAGTGCGTTTTACAGTAACAACAAAAACAAACATACGGAAAATAAAAAACAAACGAACTGCATTTTCTGTGTTCGCTTAAGAAAAGCAGCAATTTGTTTTTGTAAACAATATATATGTACATTAATATGGTTTTATAACTTGTGAACTTCTTGAAAACATACATAGAAAAAATTGAAATTTTAATAAAAATAATACAACAAAAAAATATAGAACAAAGAAACCAACAACAACTGTACAATATTTAATTATTGAAAGCAAAGAAATTGTGTTAAATGTGAGCAATAATTGTGTTTCAAAATAAAGTAGTGAAACGTTTGTCGGCTAAAAAAAAAAATTGTTGGCCAATACAACCGCAAACTACCATTAATATTTAAATTAACTAAATAAAAGTTCTTATTTAAAAACCTAAAACCGAACAGCTCTCAAAGTTCAATTGTTCAAATTCTTATAGGTAATTGGATTATGCTTAAGCTTCATTTAAAACGTCATACCAGACTACAACTACTAACCCCGGCCAGACGTAATGTAGCTGACGTTTGCCAACACCCCAGCAACAACTACCACCTGCAAAAGCAGAACTATTTTTATGTCAAAACGTTTTTGTGCAACTTAAGACGCATTTTATACTTCAATCAGGCATTCAATCAGCGTGTTGTCTTTAATTTGGAATTGTATCACAAAAATATTTTGAAAAAATTTCATCAAACGTTTTACAAAAAGTCCAAACATCAATATCAATTTATTAAAATACCATAAACTCGATGGCAACCTACTCTCAGATCTTTAAGGGGCCTGCAAAGTAACGGATTTAAGGTGTAATAAAAGGTGAGAAGAAAACAAACTATCTAAAATTTTTGATATTTAGAAAGTTGAACAGAAAAGAAATTTTTGATAAGTGTATTTATGTATTTAGATGTCATTAGCTTAGGATTTGTGTAACCGATTAAATAAAATAAAACTCAATTAACCGGTATCGTAATCCAAATCGATACGGATTAAGCAACGCTTGCAGCGGTAGACCGGCATCTTTGCCGACACCAAAGCGAATTTCGATTGGACAATACCGGCATAGCAAATGGAAAAATTTAATATTTCAACAGTTTAGGATCTGTCCCACCAAGCTGAACCACCTATTTTTAGTTTTTCTGTAAGAAAGAACTGCAATATTATATACATACATATGTTTCATTACTTTCCGCCTATTCTAAGAGTCGTTGTCGCATCAAGTGTCGATTTTACACTCGTCTTTGACATGGTCTAGAATCACGACAGTCAATAGCCAGTTCTGTGTTTAGTGTAGAACTAAAGAGCCAGGAAACTGCTTTTGTAATTCCGTGCGAAGATTCAAATGACCTCTAGACGCTTTGTATTACAACAGACAACTGTTTTTCGTAGGAAACCGAATTGCGGGAAATCCTAAGGCGAATATGGTTAAGACCAGATGTTCCTTGGTAATTTCGAGCTACTGCCAACTCAGGTGCCTCGACTTTCTCTGCTGTCCAGGTAATTACAGTCAGTAAATGTTAGATAGCCCTAACCCTTAGCTTTCCACATAATTAGAGAAAGTCATTTGTTCGTGGAATTGGCCTTTTTATTTTTCGAAAATAAGTTTCAGTTCTTACAAGAGTATTTCTTCGTTAAAAAGAACATCCAGTTTGTTGCTTACTGTATTCTCAATAGCGTTTCTAGTTTTTGTTTAATTAGACAACTCTTTTCTATTCTACTTTACAGATCAAAAATCTTTATTGGTGATTAAAATCTAAGCAAGAGATTGAATAATAACAAATTAATTTAAAACAAAAGAAATGTGTGTCTAATACCTATTCAAAACTACAAAACAAGTGAAATACATACATACAAACGTACGTAGTTGTGCCTGATGATCGTTTGCCCCCCTCTTCAAAAGTTTTATAACATATTACAACAATTATGCTAAATTATTAAACAGGAAATATACAAGTAAAAACATATTTAAAGTTTTTAGCAACAACAAAAAAGTATGAAAAAGCCTGTTCGATTCAATTGAAAAGCAAATAAATTTAATCGAATGAAACAGCTGTTATTGTATGCATGTGTGTATAAGAGCTAAAAACAACAGCTAAAAATAAAAATAAAACCAAACAGCTCTCAAAACAATAAAAGCAAAAGCAACGCAAAAACAAAAGGAAAACCAACGCAAAAACAAAATAAAAAAGACAACAAATCAAAACAAACCTGCTCTTTAAAGTCCGTCTGTAAATTAACACCCCAGCAGCAGCAGCAGCTATTTCAATACTGTTAAGTTAACAGCCATAAGCAATAAATAACAGAGTAACAGTTTAAGACAGAAAAGTGTGACAATTATATATTAGGCAAAAGTGTGTATGTACTAGCAAATAAGAAACTAAAATAGTAGAAAAAAAAACAACTAAAAGTTTTACAGTCAAATGTGTTCATTTAATTAAAACAAATTTAAATTAAAAAAAAAAAAAACATTTTAAAAATAAATTGATAAATTAACTCAACATAAACGAAGTGTGCAAACAAACTAAAACAAAACGGCAAAGATCGAAGAAAGTGCAATATTTTACTCATAAAGAAAATCCTAAAAGTATTTTAAGAAAAGAAAATTTTTGAAAATGCTTTTTCTCTTGCAAATATTTGGCAACAATAAAATAAAACTGAAAAAACTTAATTAACTCTTCCTTCGAAAGCAAGAAAGAAAATTAAAGCAAAAAATATCATCTTAAATCAACTGTTCTTCCCTTAAACTTAAGAAAAAAATTTCAGTTCTTTTAATTTTACGTTATAGAATTAAATTTTCACTTAATCTCCTACTTTGCAATTCTTGTAATTCGCAAATTTAGTTTTCCGCCGAAAATGTCTACTGGCCGTCGTTTAGCTAAACGTTCTATAATCGGCACAAAAGTTTGTGCTCCCGGTGCCGACGGTCTTTGGTATTCGGGTGTTATACAAGACATGAAAATTCCGCCGACGGCTACGGTCACTTCTGACGCTGGGCCGGCCGATAACACGTTAGCCGAAACCAAGTATATTGTACGTTTCGATTTTAAAACGCAGGACAGTGGCATGGAACAGCCACGACGTGCGGTTAGCGTGCACATAAGTCCGGCTCAGTCATTGCGTCGCAATGCCATGATAAAAGAATTTCATGAATCGGATTTAATCGGTCCCGGTTTTCGTTCGATAATGGGCATTCAATTGCAGCCGGGCCAGCGAGTCTATCTCACTCACAACGGTCGTGAAACTTCCGGAGATGTTCTAAAACATAACAGCGAAAAGGATGAAGTTCTGGTGAAAATAACTGCCATTGGAAGTGAGGTGAGTGAAAAATAGAATTTGTTAAAGTTAAGATTTCTTTCCCATAAAATATGGATTTATTTTGGAAAATCTTAATATCAAAAAGTACATGACAGGCGATTTGATGGGCAATGACGCTCGCACTGGTGATTCTGGTGGGCGTCCGGCCATTTATAAAAACCATTTGGGCGGGCTTGTTTCGTGGGGACTTGGTTGTGCTCGCAGTTAATTTCCTGGTCACAAAACGGATAAGAACTTTTGAATTACACAAAACTGGCATGTGCTGGGGCAAAAAAAAAAGGACTGTACGATATTGTTATAGAAAAGTATATAGAGCTTTCTAATTTAATCCTAAGCTTATGGGCTATGATGAACAAGCAGATTGTGAAGTTGCACGAATGTAATTTATCATTTCTGCTAATTGGCATTTATTTCCATACGATGGTGATGAAATAAAAACATCTCAGGTTGCGTATTTCCTCCAGATATTCATTTAGTGATTTGTGTTTTCTACTTTTACGAATACATTTGTTTAAAATTTACTAATCGCCGTTAACCAGTTGAGTCATTATAATAATCATGTTACGTTGGAAGCGTGACATATTGAATCAGATTATGGACCTATAAAAAAAACACACACCACCAGCACAAGATTTTTTAAAGACATTTTAAAAGCATTTGCATTTATTTTACTCGTCGATTCTACGAAATCTACTTCCTATTTTGTCACATTCGAAACTCTACTTTTTCTCAATTAATTTTATTCAGAATAAACTTAAATATATATTTTATAATTCTGGCTATGAGATATAATTATATGAAAATATTTCTTGATTTTCCATTTTTTTTTCAATTTTAAACGCATTTATCTGTCACGTACGACATCATAGAAGTACCCATATAAAGGTTTCAGTGATCTAAAGTTTGGTGAGCCTTTTTGTTTAAAGGAATATGAGAAGTATTTACCGATATTTTAAACAAAAACTGTAGTTCTTTTTGTGTGTGTTTCCCGCTGTCTATATGTGTACTCGTATATATATCTATATGTATGTCGATATGTCGTAGCTGTCAACTTACTCGTGACCAGGCTTGAACTATATGGCTTTAATGCGTATAAAAATATCATTTCTATGCAAAAGCTGAACATATACGTACTATCAACTTCCTTGAATTTGCTCTACCGTTTACACATGAGAGTGAAAGTTCATTTTAAAAATGTCAGCAAAGCGCTAACTTGGAAATTTGTTTAGATATGAAGCTAAAATATTTGTAAAGTAAAGTTGGCGAGCTTGGAAATTGATGTTTGACTTTGCGCTGGATTCGGAAATCCTCATTTTCGGCAGAAAAATTTACTTACTCTTTGCTCGTCCTAATGACCTGGTTCTGGTGCACTGCACTGTATATGTAGGAGTCAACGTAATGGGATATTAGCTGGTGATGTATCTGCTGCTTTTGCCGCACAGAGGCACTAATTCTAAGCATTTCACTATTTAATCTCGAATATCGAGATCAGTATATTTGCATTGAAAAACAATGAAATTACATTTATTATTGTAAGAATTCTGATTATTTACCTACATACATACATACATATTTAATTTTTAAGTTGTTAACACTCTTATTTACCAATTTTATTCTTCTTCCTTGCTCTACAATCACTTCTAATCGATAGCGAAAGCAAACGTTCGCTATGCAATTGACGAAAGCGAATTTCGCCTTTTGAGAAATACAAATTTTATGGGTAAAAAATTTCCCATCTTTCTTAATTAAAGTTACAAAAAGTTCATTTTTCCTGCCTTCAAATTCCATATTAATGAAGTATTTTTATCGGTCAGAAATACTTCTTCCACACAGTTTGAATGTCAAATTATTTTCAATAAATTTCCTTTCGAAAATCTACTCAAAACATTTTCACCATTTATACCACAAATATATTTTTGCCACTAGTTCAAAACGCAAATCAACATGCCTTACAAGAAAAATGATTTAGAAGGCCTATAATTAGTTTAACTCCCCCCTTTAAGACGCCTAGAAATGATGGGCGGCTGTTGTTACTTGCATGCAAACGAGTGTGAATGTAAATAGATGCGTTTCTGCCAACTCAAGAAATTTTTTTGGTTGCGACCAGTGCTGCCAAATGTCCAGACTTATTTGCATGTTGCAGTTTTTCAAAGCGTTGAGCAGTTTTAAAGTTTTTGCTTTAAAAATTCGGTTTTACGAAAATTTTACAGATTTTGCCGCTTTGGCTCAAAACTTTTTTTCAATAAATTCTCTAATTTCAACTTTTTAATTTGTGAGGTCTCAATTTTGTCGCCTTACGGTAAATTTTGGTTAATTATTCCCGCATAATTGATTGAAATGAATAATTTCAACAAAAACTAGGTCGAAACCCGATAGCCTAAGTTGCTAGTGGCTTTTCTAGGGCTTGTTACAATATTAATTATAACAAATGTTTGAAATAAACAAGTTAAAATGAAACAAAAACTAATGGAAAAAGCCGCGTTTCATTCAGTCCCTTTAATCGACTCTTATAACTACACAAGTTTTAACAAATCACAAATAAAAGTGACGCTGAAGTTTCATTTGAAAATTCCCAAAAAATAGAACATCGTTTTCACACCCAAATAAACGTCTTGTGAACTTTCAAATCCACGCATTTTTATATATTTTGTAATTTTTGTTCGTTTTATTGCTTGTACTGCTCAATTAAAGGAGTTTTGGTTTAATTGAGTCAATGGCTCAATTAAAAGAGCATGAGGTAAATGATTTTCCGCTTAATAGCTCCAGAAACTCAACTCAATTTGTGAAACGGTGGTGAGTTCAGGTTGTTATTAAATCCTTGTTTTTTGCAACACTGATTAAATGCAACGAGTTACGTTTTTCTACCTCTGCAAATTTCCAGATTTTGAAAAAAAAAAAATTATGGCAGCGCTTGTCGCAACGTTCCTCTTTCCATTTGTATTTTGTTGATGCAATCATGTTGCTGATGTTGTTGTTGCTCGTCTCTGCTGCTCTTAATGAAATGTACTCGCTTTTCTTTAACACACTGCACTCGTTTTCTTGTTCGGCTCTATTCTACTTCTTATTGTTTTTGTTGTTTGGTGAATTCTTTTTGCTTTTTGTTTTATTCTTAACAAAAAACCATGGCATTTGAAAGAGGAAAAAAACTGTTATCTAAGTCAAGGTTAAATTGCCAACAAACAAACAAACAAACAAACAACACTGAACATACACATTCTTACATACATACGTACATATGTATATGTTCATATGTATGTATGTATATAAGTCAAATATGTACATATGTATGTATAATGAATATTTTAAAGTATGAACATACATACTTATGTATGTATGTACATACATACACGCATGCTTCTTCTATACACATAAAGTGCGATTGCATTCGGTTTGTGAAGAGGGTTGTGGGGAACACGACAAATATCCACCTGAACTTTCCCATGTTAAACTTTATTCTTGGCATTTTTATCGTAAATGCTTCTGAAATTATTCTTCAAGAGATTTAACACATCAAAAACGATGAAGTCAAGAACACCATAAGATGACATACATACATATCGTTATACGATCTTAAATAAGCCTTAAGTTCCTGGAAAATTTTGCATTCCTACAATTAAAAGTAACGCTCCAATCAACAAAATTCTAAAAGGCCAAAGATAACCAAATTCCTTATTTTAATAATTACTTTTGCCCTTTTCGGTTCATATCTCTGCACGTCAGACAAAAAAACTATACATCTTTCTTTAAATACTAATGCTTTAATAAATAACAATTAGGCTTTAATTTATAAAATACTACATACATATTTCTCCTGAAAAATTTGTTCACTGTAACTGAAGGCTTTTATGAAATCATATGACGATATGTTTATAACTATTCAGGATACTCACCCCTATTCTGCGTTTCGATTAAGTCTCCGCATTCAGTTCCGTTGCGATCGATAATTGGTATTCTGCAGAAAAACGGAATCGAAAGAAAAAGAAGAAGAACAGGGTATGTTTAAATTAGCTTCTTTGCTGTGAAACGTGTGAAATAGAAACAGTAAAAATAAACAATTTTTTAAACATTTTAATAAAAAGTCAAATTCAGTCCACTAAAAAGTAATAAATAAAATTAATAAACAAATAAAAACGCTAATTCCGCTGGTATTTGTTACCAGACCCGTCAACTGAATAACTTTTTCCTCAAGTGGGCTAATACGCTGTAGGCGGCATGAAACTCCTCCGGTGCTCATCATTTCTTTTTTGCTTGTTGACAGCTTCCGTTTGATGTATGTAGCTTTTCCAGTCAATCCAAACCTATAAATTTATATTAATTTCTGCAATAATTATACGCAAACCATACCTACTTTTTTCCATGCACTGGCATTTTTTGTTGGAGGACCTAGTGCATTGAGGATTCCTGCCACTTCCTCCCAGAACGCTACTACTTCTTCCTTTGAACGTTGATGGTAGCCAATTTTTCATACTGCTCTGGTGTTGTTGTTTTTGACCTGTAATACATAGAAAAACATCAGATTCGGGTACAAAAATTAGAAAAACAGAAATATTAATTTAATTAAATAAATTAATTAAAAATAATTTTAAGTGTTTTCTAATCGTTTCTGAACATTTTATCTCATTTTCTACTTACATTTTTTCAATTTTAAACTTTTTAACTAAAAAACACAAATAAAGAAAACCCCTCCGTTAACAAAAAAACAACTGAGAAAAACGGAGCTCCGTTCGTAATGCATAATACATACAATCGAAAGAAACTGAGCGGAATCGAAACGCAGAATACCAAAGCTGCCAGACGGAGAAATTTACGATCCGAGTCGAAACGCAGAATAGCCCCCACTATACAATTAAATTTTGCTATTTATTTTCTAAAAAATAACTTTTTGTTTTAAGTTCTTTAGCCGTTTTTTTTTTAATAAAAGACACTTATTTTTAGTACTTTATTACTTTTTTTACTAGACTTTAACTGAAAATTTTTGTTTTTTGTAAGGAGGACTTTTTCGTAAATTATTTTTTTAAATACTTTTTTTTTATAATTTTTATAAAAGATATATACTTTTTTAAATACATATTTTGCTTTTTATAAAAAGTAGTTTTTGAAATTGATACTTCGTTATAGTAACCTTTTTTAAATCACTTTTTAAGTACTTTTTTGTAAACTTAAGTTTAGTTAGTACTTTTTATAAGGGCTACTTTCTATAAAAGTATTTTTCTAATTCAATTTTATAAAAGTTACCTTGTTTTCGGTACTTTTCATAAATCTTGTTTCATTGAAGTACCTTTTTGGCACTTTTTATCAAGTACATACTTGTTTATACAGACAGCTTTTTTTAACTACTTTTTATAAATGGTACTTTTTTAAAGTACTTATGTAATTTTTTTTATTATTAATTATTATTTTTATTATATATTATTAAGTTCATACTTGGGGATTTTTTTATAAAAGGTACTTTTTTCATAAAATGTATTTAGTGTTTTATAAAAGGTACATTTTTAATAAAAGGTAATTTTTTATAAACTGTTTTATAATACTGTTTGTTATAAAAAGTAGGGTGGAAGAAGTATCTTTTTTATAAATACATTGTTTTTATTAAAAGTACTTTTTTTTATAAAAAGTGGATTTATTTATAAAAAGTACAAATTTTTATTAAAAGTAGATTTTTTATAAAAGTAATTTTTATAAAAGAAACATTTTTATGAAAGAAAAATGTTTACAAAAGCTGCATTTTTTTTTTAATTTAATTTTCTTTTTCCTAAGAGATACTTTTTTGTTTGAAAAATTCAAAATACTTTCTTATAAAAGTAAAAATTATAAAAATATAATTTCTTACAAAAAGTACTTTTTTATCGATGGTACTTTTTTGCTTTTTGACCGCTCACTGTGCCCTCTCATGGGATAAGCCGGCCTTTTTTTTTTTTGTAATTCAAAATTAATCAGTCAAAACATTAATTAGCTGCCCAGGAGTTGCGTAATGCTTTAAATAACTTTAACATTTCTTAACAATTACCCCACAAATAATTTCAAAATCGCACTTAAAAAAGTGGAGCCTGAAGACTAAAATATTAAGATACAAAAACTCGTCATTTGGAAGAGATCATCTGTCCAAAATTAAAAAAAAAAAAGAAAAAGTACAAATCAGTCATTAACGTCTTTGCCGTTGGGTATTGAAAGTTGAGCGTCACTTTCCCGGCATTTGGTAATAGATTTTTGTGTGTTTTTACTTTTTATATTTTATGTAAAATAAAATTTAAACTTGAGCAAATTAATGAGTGACTGACTGACTGACTGACGGAGTGCATCTGTATGAATTGTGCAACCTCAATGAATTTTCATTGTAAACAGGCACAACAATTCAAGTATTTTTGTGATAATTTTTTTTTTTTTATTTGAAACTTTTCATTAGAGATGACAACGAGGTGGATCACGCTCAAGCACCTGAAAAAAATGCTCAGCCAGGTGAATGAAATAGAGAATTGCACACAAAATCCATGTGGGCCATGCAATTCATGAGAGCGCTGCCCATCTCTATTGAGCAGGGTCAAGGTTTTTGTATAGTTTTAGCCAAAAATGGTCTTCAATCAACTGATTTCCAATGCAATCGAAGTTTTTCATAAAAACAAACCAAAACAATGTTTTATTAACTTCAATCATCAATTTTTCGAATTTAGCACAACAATAGAACACGCAAACACGAATTTGGCTCAGAAAAGTTGGTGTGGAATATGGCAAAAGTGGCGTTTTTGAAACATATATTTATGTACATATTTTCGTGACAAATGTTTTATTTGCAATTAAGAAAATACTATCAGCTAAAATTAATTATTAAAAAATCTGTATGTATTACAACTTTTACCACATAAAATCACTTTTCATTTCACAGTTACAAACAGCAAAATTTGCTCTTAAATGCACCGTTTTATTATTAAGGTAGTCTTGTTTACAGAACGCGATTGAGAAAACTACGCGATTCTAGAAAATGCGTCAGTTTTTTGTGACAAAATTTTCATACGAATTTTCTAAACACGTCGCAGACTCGTGCATACTTTTTAGAAGTTTAAAGGGGGGACAGCCAGCTATTTCGCGGTCTCATAAAAAGGTGTTTCCAACTTCACTTGTTCTCTTTAAGCTATTACAAAACTGTCGCAGGCGTTTCTTTAAATTTGCCAATAACGAAATAATTTCTGCAAAAAAAAAATTAAAACAAATCATCGTCGGAAAATCTTAACATCTGCGTATTTGAAACTAACAATCTTAAAGCCTGGCCAAGTTTTTACTCGAACTGTTTAACATAAATCTTAAGGAACTTACTTCAGTAGTTCTGCTTGTATTCTCTTTAATCTATTACAAAAATGTCGTATGGGGTTTTTTTTTAAATCTGCTAAACATAAATGATTTGAAGAAAACTATAATTAAATTAAGATCTAAAATATGACAAAAATACGCAAAACAAAAAAAACTTCAGCTGAACAAATATCGTCGGACTTTATTTTAGTAGTTCTGCTTTTATTTTGAAAATATTAAGTGAGATTGTTGTCTTTAATCTATTACAAAAATGTCGTAGGTGTTTTTTTTAGTCCGATACACATAAATAATTTGAAATAAAACATAATTAAATTAAGATCTAAGAATATGTAAAACAGCAATAAAACTTCAGCTCCAGAACAAATATCGTCGGATAAAATTAACATCCATTTGGGCAATTTTTTTATGAGAAATGACAGGTTACAGTCTATAACGCGATATAAATTTTAACTAAGTCCTTGCAGTGGCACTATATTTAAAACTATAAAGAAATTATATAACTTTGTTTGTGCTTTAATCTATTACAAAACTGTCGTAGGCATTTAGCTTTTGAATTTGTCAATGACAATAAGGGAGAATCGTATTTTTAAATATATGATCCTACATTGGAATTTAAATATATGATCCTACATTGGAAAAGCCATGAATTTGTTAAGCTGGTTTTAAAAAACTATCCATAGAATAATATTGGCCAAAATGTGAACACTTTTGTTTAGATTCTCTGTAATCGTAATCACTGACTTATACTGAAAAATGGCAAAATAATCATATTTAATCGATTACTTTAACAATAATATGATAAAAGTAATCCAATTACTTAATACTATAATGTATTTATCTAATATTTAGTTTCAGGATCTGGCTTACGATATCGAACGTTACCGTTCATCGGCATTTTGAAGGTAAAAACTGTTCAGGTTGATGTCGCTACTAGAGCAGTTTTTGCCTATTCAAAATGTTTGCGACGACAGAGTTTGACAGCGTAGAACAGGCTCTTTATATGAATTTCTAAAAGGGCTGATGATTTACAGATTGTTTTACAACATAAATTCAAAGTTATGATGATGCATTTGAAAAAAACCTATAAAATCATTGGCACACAAAACAAACAACGAAATATAAAAATTTAAAAAAAAAAGTGCTTTTATGACTAAAAAATAAAATAACAAATAAACAATCGGGTAACGCAACTTTGTTATTGTAAAATCTCACAACTAAAACGATAATATATTTTTATGGAACTCGAAACTTTGGCGTCTTTTGCTTTTATTTATGTTCCATTAAACTTTATATTATTGCTCTAATAAAAAAGAAAACATTTTGAAATTAATTTTAAAATTAGTTTTTATTTTTTCTCGAAATCTTCGATAGTTTGTAATCGAGGGAAATTCGAGTACTTTGTCTTCGTCATAATCATGATTAAGATATTGAGAAATTACGTTTTTTTACTGTATGGGAGATGCCAAGATCGCTGTTCCAAATCAGTAAGACTTTGACTGCAGCAATTTTCAAGATACAATTTAACCACATGGGAGATGACACGTTCTCAGCTGTGTAATCAATACTTTTAATCGGATTTCTCACATAGAATATCAAATTTCTGTTTGTATATGTGGATGCCTCGCCCACTCGAGATTATAAAATTAATTCTCATCCGCACTTGCCATTATGGCCTAATCTGATGGTGGACCGATTCCATTTGATGAATTCGGGAAAATTCATCCACTGTAAGAGTTTTAAAAAATTTTTTCCAGCCGAAAAATCTTTTTCAAAGATTTGTTGATAACAAAAATTGCAAAAAAATCAAAAAAATTAGTTTAGAAAAAATTAAAAAAAATATTTTTAAGAATTGATGATACAAATTTTCTATAAAAAATGCATCGACAACAAAAATATTTTTTAATAAATTGATCAATAATAAAATTTTTTGATAGCATATTTGTCGATATCAAAGATTTTATTTAGAAAATCGGTAACAAAAATTGTCCATCGATAACGAAGCGACAAAAAAAATTTCTTAGGTATATTTATCGATAACAAAAATTTTCCAATAAGAAAAAATTGAGTCGATGACAAAAACTTTCAATAGAAAATTTGTCGATAACAAAAATTTATCGATAACAAAAGTTTGCTTACAGAAAAGGTATTGATAACAAACTTTTTTTTTTTTACACAAAGAATTGTGTAAAGAATTTAGCGGTAACAAAAATTATCGATAGAGAATTAATCGATAACAAAAATTTAGCAACAACAAAAATGTTCGATAGAATATTTATCGATGAAAATTATCGATAGAAAATTAATTGATAACAAAAATTTAGAAACAACAAAAATGTTCCATAGAATATTTATCGATGAAAATTATCGATAGAAAATTAATTGATAACAAAAATTTAGCAACAACAAAAATGTTCGATAGAATATTTATCGATGAAAATTATCGATAGAAAATTAATTGATAACAAAAATTTAGCAACAACAAAAATGTTCTATAGAATATTTATTGATGAAAATTATCGATAGAGAATTAATTGATAACAAAGATTTAGAAACAACAAAAATGTTCAATAGAATATTTATCGATGAAAATTATCGATAGAAAATTAATCGATAACAAAAATTTAGCAACAACAAAAATGTTCGATAGAATATTTATCGATGAGGAAAATTTTTCTGTATGAAACTTATCGATAACAAAATTTTCCTATACATTGACAAACATTAAAAATTATCGATAGAAAATTATTCGATAAAAAATGTTTCCTATATAAGATAGATACATATATCGATGATTTATCGATGACCAAAAATATTGGCCAAAACAGGGTTTGCGAATAAAAGAAATAAAGCAAAATCTTTTTAGCTTAAGCAAAAGTTTTCTGGCGTCCGATGTAACGGTGACAAAAAGTTCGCGGAGAAAACGAATCGACAATCAAAACTTCATCGCATTAAATTTCTCGCATCTGGCACCGTGCCTCCTCCCACTGTGCGAACCTGCTTCGATTCTTGCTAAAATAGTTGATGATGGTTGTAGGTGTTGCTTTATTATCAGTTTTTAAAATAATTTTTTGCGTTTTCCTTTCATCTGCCTGGGCAAGTGTGAACAGTTGTTGATTTGCTGATGTTGTTGTTATTGGCTTCGCCTTAAGACGAAAACTCCCAAGACTCGTTTTTCACTGCGCCACAGCAGTTTTAAGTGCAAGTCGGTCGCTGCTGCATGGGAGTCAATGCAATAAATTTCAATTGAAATCATGGGCAAAACTTTATGTGGGATGTGCAAAGAAAATACTTTTTTTTTCTGAAAATGTTTTCAAAAACAGCCTTCTTTAAATGTCATTTTCATTAAGACGCATTAAGCAACAGTTGATGTTGCTGGTGCTGCATTCAATGCGGCTGGTATTTATGACGTAAAAACAGCCATAAATTTAGTTTTTTAACTAATTTTTTTTTTTTTTGGTAACTTTCTTCCGCTTCATGCTTTTGAGCTTGAAATGTTTATTGGCCGCTTGTTCAAAACCTTACGACACCATTTCATAACTTTAAGGTTGTTTATCATGCTAATTTTATAATGATTTTAAAAATATAAAAATATAATAAAATAAAAAAGTTTCAAAACTTTTCTAAAATGTCTGCAAACAGTTCGTTTAAAAAAATGTGGGTCAAAATCATGGGTCCAGTTAAAAAAATTTACACATTTTTTTATAACTCTTTTTCCAGTTTGTGGTTTGACCCATTCATGCTAAAGTTTGTGAACTCATTTGGTTTTATTTTATTTTTTGTAACAAGTTGTAGAGATTTTTTCCTTGAACTGAACAATAGAAGTTTTCAAAACACCAACGAAGAGTCTCGTTAATTGCCTGGGAACTTTTTAAATATTAACAAATTCATGAAGCATTAAGGCATTAATAATTAAAGTGCAGGCATTTTAATGAAAGGGCTGGCTGGATGGCAGCGCACAGACTCGTACAGCAGGAAAAGCAGATACTTAAGTGCAGTATTCTGGAAGATACATTTGTACGTACATGCGAGTATTTATCGCCACCTAAAACCCAAAAGGTCGTGAGTAAATTTTTTATTTTTTGCCAGGAGAAACAAAAAATCACAAATTTTAGAATAGATGCAACGAGGCTACCATCTTTTCATCTCACAAAAAGTTGTCTGGTTCATGCTAAATAACGTTCTAGTGTGAAAAGTGTGAAAATGTGGACTTAGATTTTCATTTTGAAATGTGTTGCATTTGTTTGTGCAATTAATGTTAATAATTTATAGCAAATATTCCCAGCGCTGTTGTTACTAATTTGCAATAATTTCTAATTTCGAAAACAGTAACTGAACGTAAAACAAAGGACAGCTTCCTTTTATTTAGGCATTTGTTGACAATTTTAATGAAAGATGTATTTGGTTTAATTGCATCATTATCAATCCATCAAGTCTATTTAAATTTTTTGGTTGTTGTGGCCTTTTGGATTTCCGTTGACGATATTTATTTACGTTTCCACACTTCTTTTTTTTTAGTAATTTAGTTTAAAAAAAATGTTAATGAACTTTTTTTTAAAGTTTATTTTTGAAAGGATATTTTTTTAAAGGTATTATTTTAGAGCACTTTTTAGAAGGCACTTTTCTAACAGGTCCGTTTTTTTAAGTTACTTTTTAAAAGGTCTGCTTTTGAAAGTTATTTTTTAAAAGATTTTTTTTAAAGGTACTTTCTTTACAGGTACTTTTTAAAAAGTACATTTTTTGTAAAGTACTTTTTTTAAAAGATACTTTTCCAAAGGTACTTTTTTACAAAGTTACTTTTTTATAACGTACTTTTTTAAAAGTAATTTTTTATAGCTCACTTATTGAAATAAATTTTTCCAAAAGGTACTTTTTTCCAAAGGCACATTTTTTTAAAGGTACTTTTTTAAATCTATGTACATACATTCTTCGAAAGCTACTTTTTTCAAAAGTTAATTTTTCAAAAGGTATTTTTTTTTTATTTTTTTAAAAACTTTTTCAAGGCAATTTTATTAAAAGACAGTTTTTTCAAAAAGTCCTTTTTTTGTGAGGTACTTTTTTTGAAAGATACTTTTTTAAAGGTACTTTTTTACAAAGTTACTTGTTTTAAAACGTACTTTTTTTAAAAGTAATTTTTTATGTTATTTAAATAAATTTTTCCAAAAGGTACTTATTTTAAAAGGTACCTTTCTCCAAAGGCACATTTTTTAAAAAGTGGTTTTTCAAATCTACATTCTTCAAAAGCTACTTTCTTCAAAAGTTAATTTTTCAAAAGGTATTTAAAATTTTTTTTTTATTAAAATATTTTTTTAAAAGCATTTTTGGGGCGTTCTCTTTTAAAAGATTCTTTTTTAAAAGCTTTTTTAAGGCAATTTTATTAAAAGGTAGTTGTTCCAAAAAGTACTTTTTTCAAAAGGTACTTTTTTCCAAATGCACGTTTTTTAAAAAGTGGTTTTTCAAATCTACATTCTTCAAAAGCTACTTTTTTCAAAAGTTACTTTTTCAAAAGGTTTTGTTTAAAAAATTGTTTTTATTTAAATATAATTAAATGTAGAAGCATTCTTGGAGGAGGTTCTTCTTTAAAATATACTTTTTTAAAAGATACTTTTTTAAAAGATACTTTTTTAAAAGATACTTTTTTAATAGATACTTTTTTAAAAGATACTTTTTTAAAAGATACTTTTTTAAAAGATACTTTTTTAATAGATACTTTTTTAAAAGATACTTTTTTAATAGATACTTAAGATACTTTTTTAAAAGATACTTTTTTAATAGATACTTTTTTAAAAGATACATTTTTCATAGATACTTTTTTAAAAGATACTTTTTTAAAAGATACTTTTTTAATAGATACTTTTTTAAAAGATACTTGTTTAATAGATACTTTTTTAAAAGATACTTTTTTTAAAATATATTTTTTTAAAAGATACTTTTTTAAAAGATACTTTTTTTAAAATATATTTTTTTAAAAGATACTTTTTTAAAAGATACTTTTTTAAAAGATACTCTTTTAAAAGATACTTTTTTAAAAGATACTTTTTTAATAGATACTTTTTTAAAATGTACTTTTTTAGAAGCTGTTTTTAAGGGAATTTTATTAAAAGTTTCTTGAAAAGGTATTTTTTCTACAGGGGTATTTTTTTAAAAGCAACATTTGTTGAAAAGAAACTTTTTTAAAAGATACTTTTTCAAAAGTGCCTTTCGTAAAATGAAAATGAAATTTTTTTTTTTAATATTTTTGTTGCACCAAAACGTCTAGTTTACACTTTCTGAAAAGTAGTAGTATTTTGGCAATGCCTCGTATATCTTTTATAAAGCAATAAATGTTGTATTAAATAAAAACTTTTGCTTGCAACTGTTAAGTTTTTTGCAGTTGTGTTCTTATGTTCCCGAACAATATGACATTTTAACTTTAGTGGCCGTCATAAACCAAGACTTTGACCAAAACACATCTCAAAATCCCGAATTACACATTCATATTTATGGGCTATTAAAAAAGGCAAGAACAAGAAAAGTCAAAAGTCTTGGCCAGAACACTGTGGCAGTGGCACTCAAAAACATTTAATAATTCTTTTTTTTTACCGAGCTTTTTGGAATTTTGTGTTTGGCCTGGGTACGAGTAGATATTCTTTTGTGTCATCTTTTTTATGTTCGGACACAATTTTATGCTGCCTGTTTGTTCTACACTGAAGAAGCAATAACGGTCAGACTTGTTACACATGAGTACCCCCTCTTTCAGAGCGTAAACTGTCTACTTAACATTTCGCATACGTGTGTTTGTGCGTAAGTACAAGTATGTGTGAGCGTCTGAGAATATCTTTCAGATAAGAGAAAGAAAGAAACAAAACTGCCGCTTGATGTACGACGGTTTCGATGTCATTATAATTAATTACCCTGTTTGCTCAACGCTGTACAATTGGAAAGTTTAAGCAGATGAAACATGAAAATACGGCGCAGTCCAACTGGATACCGGAGAAGTAAAATTGCTACAAGTTTTGATTACATTATTGTCTAGTGTCGCGTCATGTCACGTCATGTCACGTCATGTCACGTCATGTCGCTGAACTTCTGCATTTCTGTACGGCGCTCAAAAGTAAATTGTCAGCATATTTCAGCTTAAGATGTCTTAATGTTATCTGGATTAGAGACTTGAACATCGTGTTTTTTTGGCGGGAAAATCTCTTTATTAGGGGCCTTGGCTCCTGAGGCAACAAAAATTTGATTAATCTTATCCGTCGAAAGTCGTCAACACCTTCTAGAGGCGACAAATGCCATCAACGCAACAGCTCACCAGCATTTAACGGCACCAACTAACAAACCCTTTAGGCTGCAGTTTTTAGTTCCTTTAAGCTCAACTCTGCTGCAGACACTATAAGGTAAAAAATTCCAAGCTCTGCATTTGTTTAAGCATTTGTAAGATGTATTGTAGTTTCCCGGAACATGTGGCAAGATAATGCCAAAAGCATTGTCATTTCGCACTGCAGACCCTGTTTAAAAGTCTGCTTCTGTTGCCTCGTTTTGGAGATTTTTTTTTCTCACCCAACAGTTGTTGTTGCCAAATAAATTAATGATCTCAAAATCACAGCTGGACTTCACACAAAACAAAACAAAACAACAGCAGCAATAATAACAACAACAACAATAACAACAACAAATTCTGTGTTCCATGTTGTTGCGCCAGCCAAAACATTCAGAAGCTGCGGTAACAGTGTTAAATTGGTAATCAACAACATTTCAATGACAACACAGTGGACTTGCAACACAAGAGTTTTGCATTTGCAACACAAAAACACACAAAATAAAACGAAAAATGTCTGGTCTGGTGTGGTGCTCTCCGCCACAAAAATGGCTTAAAGGTGTTCTTTTTTTGTTTTTGCAGCTTCGTGTTCGATTCTCCTGCGCTGCTCCTGTTTCTTGTTTTGGTTTGTTGTTGTGTTTTGGCTGGTTTGGCTTTTAAATACGCTTTTATAAATGTTGCATGCTTAAATGAATTAGTTGATGCTATTTGCACTTGTTATTCATGTTGCAACAATAACAACAACAACAACAACACTGGCAACAACACTGGCAACAACAACAACTGTTGTTCTGTTTGATTAATATTTGCTGGAATGTTTTTTGAATTGAGTGCAAAAGAAAATAATGAAAGCCAGTTTTGCTTTGTTGTAACAACAATTTGCAACATGAAAAAGGCATGCCCGTTCGTTTTCAAGCCTGCAAAGAAGTTGAGTTGTTAGTTTTTGGCATTTGGATTTTCTAAGGACATTGAAACGTTTAAAAAGTCATTTAGCAAATGATTGAAATTTAATAAAGTGAGAAAGAAGTGATTTCGTGGAATAATTGTTTGAATTGGTTCCTTTAAAAATAGGACTTAGTGGCAACTGAAATTTTCAGTGGAAGAGGCGCGCACGTCGAAAACACAGCAGATCAAACAGATCAGTGTGAAATTGTTGTAGACAAAAACTTTGTTGAATTGTCGAATTTACGATGCCAGAAAAATATACTCAAATGCTTTATTTAACTAATTTAATAATAATAATAATAATAAAAATAAGAAGTAACTATAATATTGCCTAAACTAACCATGTTTTTGTCATATTTAAACATGTTAATCTAAATACTACAGTTGTATACAGTTACATAAAACAATATAATTATATTGTTGTTTGTATGTAACCATATTATTATCACGACCAATTATGTATTATATTGGCCAACAATAGTTATGTTGTGACTAATCATATTATTGTCATAACTTAAAATGTTACTGTCAGAGCCAACCTCTCCTGGGAAGCAGGTTTTGGCTGGGCGCATCCCTAACTTCGGCACTCTGCTATCGGGTCTATATATATTGTCGAAGAGATTCCGCGGCTGATGCGGCAATCAAAACTCTTCGAATTAGAATTCCTGGAATGCTTGACTGCGCATGTGCAGAAACTGCCCAAAGCTTTAAAAAGAGTTAATTGTCATTGACTGTGGCTTAAACTTAAGGTCTCAGGAAGAGCTTTTGACAATTCCTAATAACAGAAATCATGGCTGGTCCTGTTTTTAAGGTTTCAAATGTTGCCGAGATGCTGTTGCGTTTTAGCAGATACCTATTTTTTTTTTAAATCAGAAACTGGATGTTGGCGCTTTGAAATAATCTGATAACTCTTCAGAAGTTGGACTGCCGTAAAAGTTTGATCGTTTATAACGCTGCTTTTAAAGCTTGCAAAAGTAGAAAGCAGATCTCCCCTTAATTCTAATCGAATCTAATCGAATCATTCAATGCCTTGTCCTGGTTAACGTGTCATCTACAATTAAACGGTATCCATGTATCTGACAGAGGCCTGAAAAGCGACGACGCATGCGCCGCAGGTCATTATTTACCTCCTCTCTTTTAAATCTCTTCTCACTGTTACTCAGAATCCAAAAAATGCCACTTCTTATGAAGTTCAGAGGCAACAGCTCAATGAATTTAAGTGTTGAGTGGGGGGCAATTTTTTTTTTCCAATGCACAGATTTTGAAGTTGTTGTTTAACAGCGATTAAAGAATGATTCATTTGATGTTCTTCTTAGTAAAAATGCAACTTTAACTGAAGTCCAAAAAAATGAATGTAACGAATTCCAAATCGTTCCAATTCACAGCTTTTGAAGTCGTTCTATGGCAGCGATTAAAGAATAATTTCTTTATTGATCTTGTTAATAAAAAATGCAGCTTCAAATGAAGTTAAATAAAAACAAACTTCAATGTTTTTAATACTGAGTTGTCAAAGAAAAGAAGTTTCTTTTTGTTTCCTTTTTATATAATAAAATCTTTTAGTGCCCCGGCCTGCCTTTTAGCCCACCCTAAATCTAGTTTCTCTCTCTACTACTCAGCACCAAAAAATTATTTTTCTAATTAAACTTGAAGAACTTTCAGGGGTAATAAAATTAACTTGGAAGTTGTTTAAGCTTCCGGCATTTGAGGTATTATTTTATACAGCGTTTAGACAATGAATTGTTTGATGTTGTTGTTAATAAAACTTTAATTCCTAATGAAGTTTAAAAGATGAAAAATAATAATTTTTAAAGTCGTTCTCGAATAGCGATTAAAGGATGGATGGAATTTTTGGGATACTTTTGCTAATAAAATATGCAACTCCATAAAAAACTTTTAAAGAATTTTGATTTTAACATTTTGTTAACAAACAAGAGTATTTCCGTTTTGCTGCCAATTCATGTGTTTTGAAGTCGTTCTCCAGACGCGATTAAAAAATAACTGCTTGAGTTTCTTGATAATAAAAAACTTGAACTTTTAATGAAACCTCCAAGAAAGAACTTGATGAATTTGAAATGAAAGAAAACAAGAGACGTGATTATTGTTTTTTGGTTTCAATTTTTGTTGTTTCAAAGTAGTTCTCGGACAGTGACTAAAGAAGGAGGAGGTCTTCTCCTGATGTCAATTAGAAAACACCAACAAACAATCAAACAAAATCCAACCAAGAGCTGCTTAAAGTGAAAGATGAAGGAACTACTGAAAAGCCGGTTACTTTTTCATTGGAATTTTTAAGAGTTAATTTTAAATTTAAACTAAAATTTTTGCCACTTTTCGATAATTTAAGTTTCTTTATTTAAATTTTTAAGTCGATTTTAATTATTTGTATTATAGTTTTTGCTCAGATTTTATTGAAGGTGGAAAGAAAAAGTCGGGGTTGTCGAACGATGTTCGTTTCAGCTAAAATGGAAACTGATTTTGCTCCAATCTAATATTTAGTTTTTGCCATAACAAAAATTCCATGTAAAATTATAGCAATTGCAATAATTTTTCTGTTTTTTTTTTTTTTGAAGAACTCTTAAGGCAAATGTTGTAATTTAACTGACGTCCGAAACAACTACAACTTCATTGAATCGTTCAAAAAAAAAAAAAAAAAAAAAAAAAAATACTCGTAGTTTAATTGATGGCCACAATTACTTTTGACTTTATAACTGAAATAAACTCTTGCCCCAAGGACTTGCAAAGCTGTTCAAAACATTCATTTAGTATTTGAAAGTTAAACAAATAGAATTCTTTGTGATAAAAGACTTCTTTTAAAAACCTGTCAGTTTGTGTTTTTATTTTATTTTTTAGTTTTAAGGTCAGTGTCTTCTCTTGTGTGTCCTTTATTTTTTGCTTTCCTTCCATCTTTATTTGTTTGCTTTTAGTCTACTACAGAGTATTTTAGGGAACAAAATTTCCAATCCATTAATGTGTTTTAGGTTGTTGTAAAAAGTGCTGAAAATATTGTATTATAATTTTTTCTAAAGCCGCTCATGTGTCTCTTGTCTGTTCAATACTCTATTCGCACAAGGTATTTGCCTTTTTGTTATTAAGGATTTCTTTGTTCCTTTTTGTGCCCTGAATACAGAAAAGTGATGGATTTGAAAAAGCAAAAATTGCACACGGCCAGCCGGCGGCGGCTGAGCCTCGAGAATAATACCCTGTCGTGTCTGTCTACGTTTTCAGGTTTTTGACTTTAAGACAGGTAGTGGCTTCAATTTCCAGCCAGAAAATGTTACTTTAATTAGCCAGGCCCAACCAAATAATAATAAAGAAAGTAAAAAAAAAAAAACGAAAACAGCAACGAAAATTAATACTCAAATAAGATAAATACTGGTGTTTTCGTCATAAAAAGACAGGAATTTTCTAAAGCATTTCTTCAAAAGAATAAAAGTTTCACTAAAACTTCTCCATAGAGAAAGAACACTTTTTAAGATAAGAAGATTTTCTTTAAATGGTTTTCTGGAGACCTCAAATCCCTTGCGGAAATCGTAAAAGCCGATCGTTTTATAAAAACAATTTACATAAATGTAATTAGAAATTATTCATGTTAATTTTAAATGTTTTCGAAATTTCTTGCTGGAAGCCTGAATACTAAAAAATAATACCCTTGACGAAACTCTACACAGAAAAACAAAAAACAGTGTCTCATAAATAACTAATGAAATAGAACAAAATTAATCAGACATGTTTGTGGTTTATTTTTCATCAAGAAAAACTGATTGTATTATTTTAATTGAAAAAATCAAGTAGGAAATTTAGGGTTTTTTTTAACATATTCTTCAGGGGTTTTTCCAAAAATTTTTCTTCGTGATCTTATTGGGCAATCACTTCTCATGTAGTCACCTTCACCTTCAACTAAAAGTTTAGTTTATATAGGGTGTTTTTTATTGAGGTATAGAACTTTAAGTTGGCATCACTTTTTTAACTGGCGGCCATTTTGTCAGCTGTCAAGTGATTAATATTTAGTTTGGTTTGCCATTTCATCATGAACAGGTTGACAAAAAAACAACGCTTGCAAATCGTGCAAATTTATTTCGAAAATAATGGTTCAGTTCGCGAAGTTCGAATCGATTTATTGAAGGAAACATTCGATGAGCGCATAATTTCGCGGAATGGACCTGCCAATTGGCCACCAAGATCGTGTGATTTGACACCATTGGATTATTTTCTTTGGGGATATGTGAAGTCGCTCGTCTACGCCAACAAACCAGAAACGTTAGGGGACTTGGAAGCCAACATTCGTGTTATTGCCAACATACGGCCCCATATGCTCGAAAAAGTGGTTGAAAATTGGACCTGTAGAATTGGCTTTATTCGAGCCAGCCGCGGCGGCCACATGCCCGAAATCATATTTAAACATTAATGGCATAAAATTATCCTTCCAATAAAGCCAATTTGATGGACATTAAAACGATTTTCTTGTGTTTTATTTCAATTCGAAGTTCTATACCTCTAAAAAAAACACCCTGTATATATGTAAGACGCAAAGAACTAGAGTTATGAGCGGCGACATGAGAAATATTGCGGTATAAAAACAAAAAAGATAATGAAAAATATTGTCTCTATGTTTATTTATATATAAATATATATCATATATAGGAAATAACAAGGAAGCTGCAATAATATAATCAAGATCAAGACATATGATCATATAGCCCAAGTATCAAGTCCATAAGGATTAACACGTTTGGAGAAAATCTATGAAATCAATAAGAAATCCCCTTTTTATACAATTCAAAATAATAATAGAAACAAACAGTTTTTCTCTATTATTTGTTTTTTATTTTTTGGTGCTAAAAATTAAGTTTTCTTCTTCTTGATTTTATATGTTTTCCTGGTTGATGAAATTAAAAAAAAAGATTTACCACATGAAAATAATAAGAAATCTTTTGGCACATCTCTGCTTTTTTCAGCTGGGCCGCCCTAAGGGCTAAGGCCCGAAAACGTTCCATAGAGAAAATCTGCTGGATTCTTTTAGGCAGTTACGGCTCTGTGTACTTTCCTAAACGATATAAGTCCTTTACGGTTATATAGAAAAGTCTTAATTTTTGTCTAGATTAATAATTATTAAAATTATAAAAATAATTTTTTTCAAACTTTCCATTTTCCCTAAAATATTTTGCCATTTTCTGAAATTCAAAATGATGCAACAAAAATATTCCCATTTCCAAAGAGAAAGTCTTATATTGCAAATGACTATTTACCAGCCATTTTTCGACTTTTAAGTGTCAGTTTATAATGGAGGTGAGGAGATAAATTTTAAAAGTTTTTAACCCTAGACTAGAACCCCTGCTATATTAATATGCCTCTGTTAATACCGTAGCAAAGCAGTAGCAAATGCCCTTGAAACTGGAAAATTCAACAAAATTATTGTATATTAAAAAAATTATTTCTTTTTCATATATTTATTTACAATCTATTTGTGTGAGTCTCCAGTGAGACCAAATTGTACAAATAGAAAAATATACATACATATATGGATGTATCTAATTCAATATTTAATAGTACTTAAAAGTAATTTCAATTCAATTCAATTCTTTATTTATATAACATTTGCTTTTATGAATTTACAACATTTTTCATAAAGAGTTTAGGCATTTTTACCTTTTCTACTTAAATATTAAATAACAATTATTTTATATTCATATACGATTTTATATTTAATTTAATGGTAGCGAGAACATTTTCAAAAAACCCTTATATATTTTATTTTTTAATTTTTGGGGGGGTTTTAGTTAAAAAGCTTAATACTAGTGATAAAATTACGATGAGATGATCTCATTGATGTGGGCCTTAAAAGTAATACATATTTATTTAAATTTACATATTTATAAAATCAATATATACTAAAAGGCAAGTCTAAAACGTGAACTCTTTTTCATCTTACTATTTCCTCACTGTCATCTAAAAAGGCAATGGCCAGGCTATTTGTATGATTAGTGAGCCAATGGACGGACGTATCTTTTGTTGAACCGGTTAATTTCTTCCTGTTGTTAGAGCGTATTTTTAAGTCTCGATGAATATGATTGTTAGTCATATACCAAGCAGCATGGACTACCTCAATATTTGGGTTGTTCGCAGCTCCCCATATGTCCATATTGGCTTTAGCAGGCCTTTGTAAAGCAATACTTGGTTTTCAAGACTTAACGGAGAATTTTGACCAACTGATCCATAATACACCCTTTTAGGCCTGACATTAAGCTGTTCTTTTGTAGCCTTAATATAGGTTTTCCAAGTGAGTCTTGTGTCCATGTTCCATGTTCATTCCAACATATTCATTCGATTTACATTCGGGAAAATTGGCGGACAATCTCCTATATTTTAAAATGTTTAGCCCCAGACTCAAACCTGCAATATTAACATACCGCTGTTAACAAAATTAGCAGAGCTCTGTTAAGCCTACGAAATTGAAATTTTGCACTGAAAATGCATTTAAAACTAAAAACTATGTTACAATTATACAGGATGTTTTTTTAGAGGTATAGAACTTCGAATTGAAATAAAACACAAGAAAATCGTTTTAATGTCCATCAATCCATTGGCTTTATTGGAAGGATAATTTTATGCCATTAATGTTTAAATATGATTTCGGGCATGTGGCCGCCGCGGCTGGCTCGAATAAAGCCAATTCTACAGGTCCAATTTTCAACCACTTTTTCGAGCATATGGGGCCGTATGTTGGCAATAACGCAACGAATGTTGGCTTCCAAGTCCCCTAACGTTTCTGGTTTGTTGGCGTAGACGAGCGACTTCACATATCCCCAAAGAAAATAATCCAATGGTGTCAAATCACACGATCTTGGTGGCCAATTGACAGGTCCATTCCGCGAAATTATGCGCTCATCGAATGTTTCCTTCAATAAATCGATTCGAACTTCGCGAACTGAACCATTATTTTCGAAATAAATTTGCACGATTTGCAAGCGTTGTTCTTTTGTCAACCTGTTCATGATGAAAAGGCAAACCAAACTAAATATTAATCACTTGACAGCTGACAAAATGGCCGCCAGTTAAAAAAGTGATGCCAACTTAAAGTTCTATACCTCAATAAAAAATACCCAATACTATTAACAAATAAAATAATATATTTGTTAAACTATATTTTATAAAATAATGACATAAAATCTGAAATAAATCCACTCACTCATTAAAGAAGACTATAGAAGGTTTGTTTGGGAAAGTTCATAAAAATTTTTGGAAATAACGGCAGATGGGCGAAAAAAACTGATTGGAGAACACCCCTTGGCCCATTACTGTGAATGGCCAATATTCAAAAGTCGCAACAGTTTGTATTTTTTTTTTTTTTTGGAAATAAGAGAGATTTTTTTGTAATCTGAAATAGAAAGACCCTAATTTTGAAAAGGGCGGACCGTTATGCTAATACGAAGCAACACTCCTATGATAAATATGAAGGTCCTACTTTGAAAAGGGGCACTCTTTTTTTTATTATTAATATGAATTTTTTGAAAAAATTTCTTCACGAAGAAAACGAAGACTCTATATTGAAAAGGGGGGACCCTCATCATAATATGGAACAATAAACATATGATAAATACGAAGATCCTATATTGAAAAGGCGGTACCCTCATCATAATATGGAGCTTCAGCTTAAACCTAACCTTGTCGTCGTTAACGGTTTTCCTTCATTAATCTAATAAATACTCGTAGTTGTGGTTGAAGAAACATTTAGTTAAACAAATTTTACTTTTCTCCCGGCTCTTGTTAAATAAACAAATGTCTATGTTTATAAATTATGGTTTTTAAAGTCTTCAGCTGTTTTAAAACGGGATTTCGAAAGGTACTTTATTGCTTATTCATTCCCGTCATGTCAGCAAAATATTTTATTAATTGTTTTTTTCACTTCTTACGCGCCGTTTGAAGATTTTGTTTCCCTGTTAAATTATGAAATTTTGCATACTTTCTCTTTCATTTTCTGACATCAAAATGTTTTCGCAATATCCAGCTATTCCATTATTGAACGCAATGGGGCGCCGAAGAAAGGAAACTACAAAAGATTATATAAAAATGTGCCACTGTGTTATAGATGGACTCCAAACGACGTGGATGTGCAAAATGCTGTCGGCAAAAACAAAATTCAAAACATTTGATAAACTTCAAATGAAATAAAAAAAAAAAATAGAATAGCTTTTTTTCATATTCCAGGCAGTTAATAATTGATGGGGACCTGTAAAGGAAAGCCAACGAAAAAAGCCAAATTTTTCCAACAGATGCTTTTTAACCGGCTTAAAAAAGTAACTTTTTCACTTCACAAATACTTTTAGAAAGATTACACTTTGGTAAAGGCACTTCTTTTAAATGAATTTTTGTAAAATTGTTTCTTTAAAAGGTACTTTCTTCAAGCTATTTTTTTAAATGGTACTTTTTTTGACAACTCATTTTTTAAAAGTCCTGTTTTTGGAAAGTTGTTGCTTTGAAAAGTAGTTACTTGTCTTAAAGGCAAATTTTTTGCAAAAGTACTTTTTTAAAGGTGCTGTTTTTAGAAGGTACTTTTTTTCAAAGGTTTTTTAAAGGGAACTTTTTTTAAAACATAGTTTTTTTAAAAGACACTTTTTGTAAAAACTACTTTTTTGAAAAGTATTTTTTAAGGTTAGTTATTAAAAAGTACTTTTAAAAGCAAATTTTTTTAAAACTACTTTTATTAAAGGAATTTTTTTAAAGCTATTTTTTGTAAAAAGAACCTTTCAAGGTATTTGTTTTTTAGGTTACGTACTAAAAAGTACTTTACTGAAATGTATTCTTTAAGGTTACTTTTTAAAAGGTATTTTATTTAGAATGTACTTTTTTAAAAGCTGGCTCTTTTAAACGTTACTTTAAGGCTACCGTTTAAAAGGAACTTTATTTAGAAGGTACAATACTTTTTTTAAAGGTACTTTTTTAAAAGATGCCACCTTCAAAAGGTACTTTCTTAAAAAGTTTAAAGTATTTTACTCCTTTTTTTAAAAGTATTTTACTACTTTTTTTAAAAGTATTTTACTACTTTTTTTAAAAGTATTTTACTACTTTTTTTAAAAGTATTTTACTACTTTTTTTAAAAGTATTTTACTACTTTTTTTAAAAGTATTTCACTACTTTTTTTAAAAGTATTTTACTACTTTTTTTAAAAGTATTTTACTACTTTTTTTAAAAGTATTTTACTACTTTTTTTAAAAGTATTTTACTACTTTTTTTAAAAGTATTTTACTACATTTTTTAAAAGTATTTTACTACTTTTTTTAAAAGTATTTCACTACTTTTTTTAAAAGTATTTTACTACTTTTTTTAAAAGTATTTTACTACTTTTTTTTAAAAGTATTTTACTACTTTTTTTTAAAGTATTTTACTACTTTTTTTAAAAGTATTTTACTACTTTTTTTAAAAGTATTTTACTACTTTTTTTAAAAGTATTTTACTACTTTTTTTAAAAGTATTTTACTACTTTTTTTTAAAAGTATTTTACTACTTTTTTTTAAAGTATTTTACTACTTTTTTTAAAAGTATTTTACTACTTTTTTTAAAAGTATTTTACTACTTTTTTTAAAAGTATTTTACTACTTTTTTTAAAAGTATTTTACTACTTTTTTTAAAAGTATTTTACTACTTTTTTTAAAAGTATTTCACTACTTTTTTTAAAAGTATTTTACTACTTTTTTTAAAAGTATTTTACTACTTTTTTTAAAAGTATTTTACTACTTTTTTTAAAAGTATTTTACTACTTTTTTTAAAAGTATTTCACTACTTTTTTTAAAAGTATTTTACTACTTTTTTTTAAAGTATTTTACTACTTTTTTTAAAAGTATTTCACTACTTTTTTTTAAAGTATTTTACTACTTTTTTTAAAAGTATTTTACTACTTTTTTTAAAAGTATTTCACTACTTTTTTTAAAAGTATTTTACTACTTTTTTTAAAAGTATTTCACTACTTTTTTTAAAAGTATTTTACTACTTTTTTTTAAAGTATTTTACTACTTTTTTTAAATGTATTTCACTACTTTTTTTTAAAGTATTTTACTACTTTTTTTAAAAGTATTTTACTACTTTTTTTAAAAGTATTTTACTACTTTTTTTAAAAGTATTTCACTACTTTTTTTAAAAGTATTTTACTACTTTTTTTAAAAGTATTTCACTACTTTTTTTAAAAGTATTTTACTACTTTTTTTTAAAGTATTTTACTACTTTTTTTAAAAGTATTTCACTACTTTTTTTTAAAGTATTTTACTACTTTTTTTAAAAGTATTTTACTACTTTTTTTAAAAGTATTTTACTACTTTTTTTAAAAGTATTTTACTACTTTTTTTAAAAGTATTTTACTACTTTTTTTAAAATTATTTTACTACTTTTTTTAAAAGTATTTTACTACTTTTTTTTAAAAGTATTTTACTACTTTTTTTTTAAGTATTTTACTACTTTTTTTAAAAGTATTTTACTACTTTTTTTAAAAGTATTTTACTACTTTTTTTAAAAGTATTTTACTACTTTTTATAAAAGTATTTTACTACTTTTTTTAAAAGTAATTTACTACTTTTTTTAAAAGTATTTTACTACTTTTTTTTAAAAGTATTTTACTACTTTTTTTTAAAGTATTTTACTACTTTTTTTAAAAGTATTTTACTACTTTTTTTAAAAGTATTTTACTACTTTTTTTAAAAGTATTTTACTACTTTTTTTAAAAGTATTTCACTACTTTTTTTAAAAGTATTTTACTACTTTTTTTAAAAGTATTTCACTACTTTTTTTAAAAGTATTTTACTACTTTTTTTAAAAGTATTTTACTACTTTTTTTAAAAGTATTTCACTACTTTTTTTAAAAGTATTTTACTACTTTTTTTAAAAGTATTTCACTACTTTTTTTAAAAGTATTTTACTACTTTTTTTTAAAGTATTTCACTACTTTTTTTTAAAGTATTTTACTACTTTTTTTAAAAGTATTTTACTACTTTTTTTAAAAGTATTTTACTACTTTTTTTAAAAGTATTTTACTACTTTTTTTAAAAGTATTTCACTACTTTTTTTAAAAGTATTTTACTACTTTTTTTTAAAGTATTTTACTACTTTTTTTAAAAGTATTTTACTACTTTTTTTAAAAGTATTTTACTACTTTTTTTAAAAGTATTTTACTACTTTTTTTAAAAGTATTTTACTACTTTTTTTAAAAGTATTTTACTACTTTTTTTAAAAGTATTTTACTACTTTTTTTAAAAGTATTTCACTACTTTTTTTAAAAGTATTTTACTACTTTTTTTAAAAGTATTTTACTACTTTTTTTAAAAGTATTTTACTACTTTTTTTTAAAAGTATTTTACTACTTTTTTTTAAAGTATTTTACTACTTTTTTTAAAAGTATTTTACTACTTTTTTTAAAAGTATTTTACTACTTTTTTTAAAAGTATTTCACTACTTTTTTTAAAAGTATTTTACTACTTTTTTTTAAAGTATTTTACTACTTTTTTTAAAAGTATTTTACTACTTTTTTTAAAAGTATTTCACTACTTTTTTTAAAAGTATTTTACTACTTTTTTCAAAAGTATTTTACTACTTTTTTTTAAAAGTATTTTACTACTTTTTTTTAAAGTATTTTACTACTTTTTTTAAAAGTATTTTACTACTTTTTTTAAAAGTATTTTACTACTTTTTTTAAAAGTATTTTACTACTTTTTTTAAAAGTATTTTACTACTTTTTTTTTAAAGTATTTTACTACTTTTTTTTAAAGTATTTTACTACTTTTTTTAAAAGTATTTTACTACTTTTTTTAAAAGTATTTTACTACTTTTTTTAAAAGTATTTTACTACTTTTTTTAAAAGTATTTTACTACTTTTTTTAAAAGTATTTTACTACTTTTTTTAAAAGTATTTTACTACTTTTTTTAAAAGTATTTCACTACTTTTTTTAAAAGTATTTTACTACTTTTTTTAAAAGTATTTTACTACTTTTTTTTAAAAGTATTTTACTACTTTTTTTTAAAGTATTTTACTACTTTTTTTAAAAGTATTTTACTACTTTTTTTAAAAGTATTTTACTACTTTTTTTAAAAGTATTTTACTACTTTTTTTAAAAGTATTTTACTACTTTTTTTAAAAGTATTTTACTACTTTTTTTAAAAGTATTTTACTACTTTTTTTAAAAGTATTTTACTACTTTTTTTTAAAAGTATTTTACTACTTTTTTTTAAAGTATTTTACTACTTTTTTTAAAAGTATTTTACTACTTTTTTTAAAAGTATTTTACTACTTTTTTTAAAAGTATTTTACTACTTTTTTTAAAAGTATTTTACTACTTTTTTTAAAAGTATTTTACTACTTTTTTTAAAAGTATTTTACTACTTTTTTTAAAAGTATTTTACTACTTTTTTTAAAAGTATTTTACTACTTTTTTTAAAAGTATTTTACTACTTTTTTTAAAAGTATTTCACTACTTTTTTTAAAAGTATTTTACTACTTTTTTTAAAAGTATTTTACTACTTTTTTTTAAAAGTATTTTACTACTTTTTTTTAAAGTATTTTACTACTTTTTTTAAAAGTATTTTACTACTTTTTTTAAAAGTATTTTACTACTTTTTTTAAAAGTATTTTACTACTTTTTTTAAAAGTATTTTACTACTTTTTTTTAAAGTATTTTACTTTTTTAAAAGTATTTTACTACTTTTTTTAAAAGTATTTTACTACTTTTTTTAAAAGTATTTTACTACTTTTTTTAAAAGTATTTCACTACTTTTTTTAAAAGTATTTTACTACTTTTTTTAAAAGTATTTTACTACTTTTTTTTAAAAGTATTTTACTACTTTTTTTAAAAGTATTTTACTACTTTTTTTAAAAGTATTTTACTACTTTTTTTAAAAGTATTTTACTACTTTTTTTTAAAGTATTTTACTACTTTTTTAAAAGTATTTTACTACTTTTTTTAAAAGTATTTTACTACTTTTTTTAAAAGTATTTTACTACTTTTTTTAAAAGTATTTTACTACTTTTTTTAAAATGCAGATTTCTTAAAGGTAGTTTTTTCTAAAACGTACTTTTTTTATGGTACATTTTGTAAAGGGTACTTTTTAGAGGGTATTTTTTAAGATAACTTTTTAAATGGTACTCTATTCATAAGGAACTTTTTTAAAAAAGGAATTTTTTATAAAGTAAATTTTTTAAAACCCAGTTTTTTAAAAGCTCCTGTATTTAAATTGTACTTTCCTAGAAGTTACTTGTTATAAAAAGTATTTCTTTTAAAAGGTAATTTATTAAAAGGTACTTTCTTTAAAAAATGCATTTGTAAAAGGTACTTATAAAAAAACGCATTTAAGAGATGGTATTTTAGAGGCACTTTTTTAATACATAATTTCTTAAAAAGAAATTTTTTTTAAAGTTTGCTTGGAACATAATTTTTTCAAAAAATATTTTTTTAATTGGTATTTTTTTCTAAGGTACTTTTTTAAAAGATATTGCTTATAAGTTTTTTTAAGGTGCGTTTTTCAAAACGTGTTTTAAAATTTTTTTCGAAGCTATTTCATTTTAAAACTACATTTTTAAGGTTATATTTTGAAAGAGTACTTTTTGAACGGGTAGTTTTTTTAAAAGGTCCTTTCTTAAAAGCTTTTTCTGTCAATCACTTTATTTAGAAGCAACTTTTAGGAAAATTCCTTATTCCAATAATATATGATTTACAAAATAGCATTTTGCTATAACTTTAATTTATTTTCAACAAAAAAATATATTTTGTATCCTTAAACGAACGTCAAACACAAACGTATTCTTTTTCTGTTTTATTTATTTTGCAATCTATATCTATAGATTTGGTCTATCTTATATATACAATAACAACAACTTAAGTTTTAGTAACTGTTATTAATTTTAAAGTTTAACATTAAGTTAAAAGAAAACAATAAAAATAAGATAATAATAATAAAAAGATTGATTAAAATAAAAAAAAAAAATAATTAAGAATTAAAACTTTTGTTGAATCAGCAAAAAAATGTATTGAATCAAACAAAAAGTTAATTAATTTTTTACAAGAATTTTTCTGCATTCTACAATTTTAAAGATTTTTTTAAAATAAAGAATATTTTTTGTCCTAAATTTTCCTTACAAAAAACAAAATATGATGTCAATGTCGAACAATTCCAGAGTGAAATGAAACGTTTCCGTTCAAAAAAGGTCGGTTTCCGCAATCAGTTTGAGGTTGTGGGAGTTTCAATATTATTTTGGTTAAATATTTTGCTTAACAGAAACGCCGACTTACCATAAAAATAACCAATAGATGGCATTTATGGCAGTACAAAATTTTACAATAATTTCAAATAAAGTATATGTTTAAGTAGGTTAATGTACAGTGATACCTCCCACAATTAAACACTAACTGCTTGCGAGGTAGAGATACTTTGTCTTTTGTATTAATTTCGTACCTACAAAACTTGTGCGTCCGTTAATGGCTGGAAGGTTTTACTGTAATAGAAAGAAAATATGATAAAAGTAAGTGACTTTTGAATTGGCCCAAAAACCCACAGTATCATTATTAGAAATTGTGCAGACAGCAACAACAACAACAACAACAACAACAACATAAAATATGTAACATAAAAATGAATTATTACAAAAAATTAAAAAATGTCAATTTAAAACTTTGGTATTCGGTTGCCCGGTTATAACTCAAATGACCGTCGCCAATAACTGAAAGTTGGCCGCAAGCAATCAAACAAATTTTTCTTTGAACTACAAAAACAAAAACTAAAAATGATACATTTTGAGAGCTTTAGTTTATTACGTTCGAACAAAGACGCCATCAAAGAATAGCGATAAAATAAAAACGAAAACTAACAACAAACATTTAAAGATACTGATTAATAAAAACGAAAATTATGTTAATTAATCAAACTGCTAAAACAAATATCATCTCGTCAGCATCATTTGTGCAAGAAATGAAAGAAAACAAAAACTAATTTAATGAGTTCTTAAAATACTAGTCAGTCATCAAGTGACGGCGAGTTGGCCAGAACTGAAATTTAACAGAACGGAGACGTTCAGAAATAGTATTTGTTTTTTCAAAACAAAAATTTATAACACAAAGAAACCAGTTTTTTGTTGTACTAGAAGAGAAAATGACGCGCAGATGCTTCATCTGAAAAATCTTAATTGGTGGCGGACGTCGGTGGCTGTAATTAACACTAGTTGTTCACACAAAAGTTTTTCAAGTTTTTGTTTTAGTTCTAAGTACAGAAATATGTACGTATGAAAGCGAATTCTTTTCTTAAAGAAACTTTCTAGATTTTTAAAGACATACAATTTCGTGAAAAGATTCTTTCTTTTAAAAGATTCTTTCTTTAAAAGGTATTTTGATTAGAAGGTACTTTATTTAAAAGGTACTTCTTTAAGGAGTATTTCTTTAAAAAGGTACTGTTTTTACAAGGCCCTTCTTACAAAGGTACTTTTTTTTTAAAGTAACTTTTTTTAAAATGGCGTTTTAAAGGTTTTTAAAGAGGTATTTTGATTAGAAGGTACTTTATTTAAAAAGTACTTCCGTAAGGGGTATTTCTCTAAAAAGGTACTGTTTTTACAAGGTACTGTTTTTACAAGTAACTTTTTTAAAAGTCACTTGTTTAAAAGCAGTTTTTCAAAATGTACTTTTTTCAAAAGGTACTGTTTTTACAAGGCACTGTTTTTACAAGGCACTGTTTTTACAAGGTACTGTTTTTACAAGGTACTGTTTTACAAGTAAATTTTTTCAAAGTAACTTGTTTAAAAGCAGTTTTTCAAAATGTACTTTTTTCAAAAGGTACTGTTTTTACAAGGCACTGTTTTTACAAGATACTGTTTTTACAAGGTACTGTTTTACAAGTAACTTTTTTAAAAGTCACTTGTTTAAAAGCAGTTTTTCAAAATGTACTTTTTTCAAAAGGTACTGTTTTTACAAGGCACTGTTTTTACAAGATACTGTTTTTACAAGGTACTGTTTTACAAGTAACTTTTTTAAAAGTCACTTGTTTAAAAGCAGTTTTTCAAAATGTACTTTTTTCAAAAGGTACTGTTTTTACAAGGCACTGTTTTTACAAGGCACTGTTTTTACAAGGTACTGTTTTTACAAGGTACTGTTTTACAAGTAAATTTTTTCAAAGTAACTTGTTTAAAAGCAGTTTTTCAAAATGTACTTTTTTCAAAAGGTACTGTTTTACAAGAATCTTTTTCAATAAGTACTTTTTTACGAGGTACTGTTTTTACAAGGCTCTTTTTTAATAGGTACTTTTTTACAAGGTACTTTTTTAAAAGATATTTTACTTTTTTAAAAGGAACTTTTTCAAAAGCTACTTTCTTAAAAGGTATTTTTTTCAAAGGCTACTGTTTTCAAAAGTTACTTTTTTAAAAAGGTCCTTTTTTGCAAATGCTACTTTTTCTAAAAGTTACTCTTTTGAAAAGTTGCCTTTTTCCAAAGATGATTTTTTTCAAAAGTTGGTTTTTCTTTTACTTTTGTTAAAGGTACTTTTTTAAGGGTACTTTTTTAAGGGTACTTTTTTCCAAAGGTACTTTTTCAAAACATATTTTTTTCCACCGTAACTTTTTTCATACGTTACGTTAATTATTTAAAGGGTACTTTTTTTAAAAGGTATTCTTTTCAGGAGATAATTTTTATAAAAAGTACTTTTTCAAAAAGTTTGTTTTATAAGATCATTTCTTAAAAGTAAATTTTTTATGAAGGTACTTTTCTTCAAAAGTTCTTATCTATCTGCTCTTTTCAAGGTACACTTTTTAAGGCGTACTTTTGAATCAATTTTGACACCAAAAAAACAAGCATAAAAAATGTTTATCCGTTTAGGAAATGTTTAAAAAGTTGTAAATAAAAAAAAAAAAAAAAAAACAGTGCAATCATCATCAAATCGATAATTTTCCACCACATGGTCTAAAAAAGATGTTTTGTGAAACGATCGATTTCCATTGCATGTCGAACTAATTACAACAACATACATATGTATGTCTTATGTATAATTATTTGATTCATTTTGAAATTTGTATGTCAGACCTTGAAACGACGACACTCGCACATGTGACCTTTGCTGTAAAGAGTTGTGTTTATGTAACATTTTATTTGATCGAAATTCTACGAAAGATTTAGTTTGTTGTCTGTTAACACAGGGCTGCCACCACTCATTATTTCTCGCTCTTCATAAAGAAATTTGTCATAGAGTTTCAAATAATAAGATCGACATTTGTAGTGGAATAACAGCAGGTCCAAAAAATGCTGGGAAGATGGTACTATCTAGTCCCTCCTGTTGGCCAGCCCATGGACAGCTGAGCCAGTCATTTAAGCTGCCCGATCATTCCACAACATTCAGTTCCTTACAATAAGCAGAATAACCCCAACTCGGAGACATTTGAATTTCTCGAAATGCCACACACCACCATCGTGGGGCACTACCATTTACTACCATTTAATATTCCTGCCAATAGAGTACCCCAGAAAGCAGAGCTCGGCCATTCGGAATACACCAAAACAAAGCCTGCTCTCCGGAGCGGTATAAAATCAGACAAATAGTATCATTCACAGTCTGTAATTCTTTCGGCTCTCTAGTCAACTGGAGTTTCGAGATAGAGACATCGTTAAGGAAAACAGACTCAGAGAATGTATAATTTTTATTATAGTCGGTATTTTGCTTATAACAATCTTTGACTTTTTATAAAAGAAACAAGAAACTCAAATACTGGTAGTGCCAGGATTGGCGGAATGCACTTCTGTCCTGTAGCATCTGGAATGTAATGGAAATGTTGGCGCTGCCTAATCTGTTTACAACAAATAGTTTCGTGCAGGCCTGTGTAATTTGTTATTACAAAACAACTTGAAACAGACACGTGCAAACCTACGCACTGTTTTTTTTTTTTTGTAACTTAAAGGGTTTTTTTTTGAAAATGAATTTATTTTAAATGTGTTTTTCTTTGTTGTTTTTTGTTGTTGTTGTAGTAGCGATAGTGAGATCGACAGCTAGAAAAATGTGTGTATCGCCGTTGATTGTTTGACTTTTAACATTGAACGCTGCTATTTCCAATTATTTCTTTTCAGTTTTGCTGCCGTTTTGTTTTTAACGCATTCGTACTTTCAATAGATTAATGAAGTTGATGAATATTAAACGCAACGAGGTGTCAGTTTCGATTGGAAAAACCGTTTATTACCTAAAAATATTCAATTAAATTATTTTGATTAAAAATTCAGTGCTAAGGAAATATAATCTTCAGCACTATTCGTGTGTCCCGCGATATTGACCGTTAATGTTCGTTCGCCAGTCTTTGGAAGATCAATAAACTGGTTTCGAAAGTATTTTTGCCTTTTTGTGGCTCATCAGTTGAGTTGCTCGTAATTAGTTTTTTATTTCCAAATCAAAATGCTTGCGAACGTTGGCGTTCGTTCGTTCGTTAATCTATATCTATACTTTTGTTTGGTTGGTTGGTCTGTATCAATTTAAGGTGATTTCATGTTAAAATCTTATAACATTTTTCCATCAAGCTCAAAGCAAATATTTAAAAAATTCTTTTAATTCTTACAGTAGGAGTCATTTAAGTTCTGGAGCGAAAAGTGGTCGTTTTGTCAAAACTCAATAGTTTAATAAAGGGGCTTTCGTTAAGCGCTTGCTACATTTAGCTGCCGTTAATTTGTACTTGCTGAAGGCAATGGAATTTCGCGCATGCAAAATATTCAACTTTGCCGCATACATAAATGATGTAAAAATTAATCGTTTGTGTAGATTCACTCGTTTATCGGTTCTAGCTGATTCGCAAGGACCTAAAAAAATTTAACACGCACGCACGCATCCACACACAATCTCGGGGACCAGTTTACACCACCTCCACACAAGATGACCATCTACCCAAATCGTTTGGCCCGAAATACGGGAGCTGTAGCGCCATCTTTTAGAAATCATATGTCACTGATATCCATAACAAATAGCGCTCACTGGTGCTGTTCTGACCCTTGGCTTTTTAGTAGCTCATGGGATATCGGTTCCGTAATAAATTCCATAATTTTGTTCCATCCAGACCAGAGTCTCATTGTTGAAGATGACTTTTTATTAAATGAAAATTAGGATCACTTTGGACCTACTCCAAAATCCATTCCCTGAACAAAAGGCGCTGCCAGCTCAAGTCACTATGAAAAATCTGCCCAGTTATTAGAGTTCTTCGGGCCGATGCGAAACAAGAAACCTCCCTCTCTTGCGTACGACTTTGCTATGAAAATAATGATTAATTTTGTGCGGATGCGGGACTGATTCAGCCAACAACAGTGGTCGGCTTGCCTACAGTTCAGGAAATAGCTGAATAGGTACAGAACCGCGGCCAAGTTCTTCGTTTCTTGTGTACAATTTTCGGCACATCTCTTGCGAACGTTGCCAACTTTGGTTCATTTTATACTGCAGCATTGGACTCATATTTAGCCACTAGCCGGCCATTCTGTTGGCCCTAAAATGGACAAAGTCTGCAAAACCATTTTACGCAAATAATTTTATGATTTACAAATGAACGCTTTATCCGTCCCAATTGATTTGCTAAAACAGGCTGAATAAATGCCAAACAATTGGACAGCGGCTGTAGCCACCACCAAGGGGGATCCCTGAATAGTGTCAAATTTCGAAAGCCACCTTGTGAAAGAGCCCTTCTGTTCATCATTTTCTAACTAAAGAAAACTCGTTAAATAAAATCGATCAAGTTTTAGATAAAAGTTACTAAATAAAAAAAAAAAAAAAATTCTTTCTTGTCTTCCACTTTCACTTTTCACAGAAATTGATTACGATTTCCTTGTCTTCTTCTTCGCTGCTCTGTTTCCATTTGCATTTTAGAGGGTAACAAAGTTTCTATTATATACTTCAGTCAAACAATCAAATAAAAAGAAATTGCCGAACACACAACAAGTCGTTGCTTTAAACCACCTTTTCTTTTGCGTACAAAAAAAGGGATGGGGTTGGGGTTGGGGTTTATGGCAGGCCTTTTTTTCTCTCTGCACTTCTTTTATTACGCTTTTTCTCAATCTCTAGTTCTTCTTTTTGTCGTATTTTGTTTTGCTAACGGCTGTGACCTAATTTCCAAAGTGTACCGAATGACCTATTTTCCATGTACTCGTCTGTCTGTATACCAAATTCTGAAACTGTCTGCTGTCATGCTTGAGAGCATGAGTGTGTTTGGGTGCGTGCAAGCTTTTCGCTTGTGCTTGTTTGATGTTGGGATGGTAATGTCTGGTGTGTACAGAAAAAACGAAGAAGAAGAATTGTGGGAAAGACTCTTTTTTGGCGTTGGCAGCGACATTGGCAGCAGCAAACATCAACATCCCCCAAAGTTATGCACCACACCACGCCACAACAGTTGGCGAAACACTTTTTTTTTTTTTGATTTTTTGATAACTTCACACTTGTACCAGAAAATATTAGGAGGGGCCTAAGTATTTTTTAGGTTAGGAAAATAGTGAAATTTTTGCTCTCTTCAATTTTCCTTCTCGCTTCATAACTGGCATTATTGCCAATAAATAAAATAAAGAATTTTCAGTTTCAGGATAATAAAATTGTGTTGTGCCACAAACACTATTCCATGTGGGTTCCGGTACACGTGAGAATAGCAAACATATATATATATATGATATGGCAGGAGGAGGGCTGAGGAACCCACTTCAGTGGACTCACTACTTCCTTGACCTTCAACAGAAGTCTCCTTAAAGCAGAGATAGACAAAAGGTTAACAACAATCTGGGCCAAAATATTGGAACGATGCCGGAGGGTCTTGTACGTATCGAAAAGTTTCTGAGCTTTGATGCCGGGAGCACGTACCTTGCGCTAAAGCTGGATAGGAAAATCCTAAGAATACTGATAGCGACACTAGGACTGTTACCAGCACCTACCTCGAATAGGCATATCCAACACAGATCCTTGCAGCTTAGGCGCTGACGAGCAGATCAATGGAACACTTAATTGCCAACTGTGTGGCCTTAGGACACACTTCATGCCTTTATACTGGGGGGATAGGGCATGCTAACACTGCCATTGATGGAGCTGGTACTGTCACTTGCTGGTACTGTGATGAAGAGGAAAAGGCAATGGTACTGACCTTCCCTTAAGGCAAGAAAGAAAAATGTTACGAATCCTTAAAGTATCAAATCCATTGAGGGAACAGCAGAAGCTTTTAATCTCTTATCTGACTGATGATAATGAATTCAGTTTAAGGATCGGATCGGATCGGATCGTTCTTTCTTTTCTAATCGATGGAAAACAGAACGTATTTTTCCACGTTTAAAGCGGGTCAACTTTAAGATTGAAACCACCCTAATAATTATATTTGTTTTAGTTTCAGTTGCCAATGTAGGACAATCGTTGTTGTGGTGCGCAGTGCCGAATTGCCAAGAGCTCCCAAAAATATATATAGTTTTTGCGTCATAAAATAAAACTGGTGGTTGGAAAATGTCTGCCACCTTTTTCCTCAGGAACTTGTTAAATGCCAAACAGTTTAACACGAACCCCAAAAAATGTCATTGTAGATGTAGACAAACGAAAGAAACAAAACAAAAAACAAACGAAGCGAAATTTTCTATTTTCGTTTTGTTCAACTTATTGTTTGTTGACTATTTCGGTTTTCATGATTTTTCCCAACCCCTGTTTCATAATTCGCCTGCGTTTGTGTTTGTATTTGCTTTAAGAAGTTTTGCTACGCTGTTTAATTTAAACGTTTCTACATAATCTTCAAATTTAAATAAACAAAAGTACGTGTGAGATATCAGCGACATTTAATTTACCAGGAAAGTAGATTGGAGCAAATGTCTTCCGCGCTGCTGGTGAGTGGCACGTATTCGAAGTATACAATTTTCCAATTTAGGTCCCCAGGGCTTATATGCATCCATGTGCGACGGAGGAACACTATCCACAAACGGTCTAACAGTGTCAAGGTGGTTATTAGTACAGGCTGATTGTCAGGCCCAAAGAAGTGGGTAGCACAAGTTTTGCTCGATATCCGCAGGTTTTTCTCGATCGCCATCGTCCCATCGGTAGCAGGTTTTGCTTTGGAGTATTCCAAATTTGGGCACTCTGCTGGATTTGCTCGCTTGACGCGTCAAACAAAACTCTAAGACCTTCCTATACAACTTTAGCTCAGCAGCTTCCTAATCTAAGGCGAAATACCAGCGTACTCCTGTAATGCGTTAAAACAAGGATCACAGGTTTTTCATTTGAATGAGGAATCTATCTTGAGTTGGAATAATTTTAGGCTGGGGTTTAAGCCTAAAAACTTGTTAAGAGGTTTCGTTAGCAACCGATAATAACGGTATACTTTCGGTGGCCCAAATGCACCCATGTGACATGTGCTATTGTCTTACAACTGCTTTTCGTAAGGGACTAGATTAAGGTGTGATATTTCTTTGTTAATGCGTTCTATCAAGTCAGGTGCCTCGTGTTCTTCTTTTAGTGCCTAGGAAATTATGGGCAGGAGGGATTACATAGTCCGCGGTCTTATATCTTCTTTTCACGTATCACAAACAGTTGCCATCAGGTGCCTGATGAGCCTTTGACAAAATTGATAAAATGAAGTTGGTCCAGCATTGGACTACGCCTCCTATTGGCTGGCGCTGATGTAAATCAATGTCCTCATTAATGCCGGTTTCAAACAAACATGAATCCTATGACGCCGACAGCTCTGAACCCACACCAGACAGTGACTTTTGGGAGATGTATCTGAGCCTTTAGGCTGTCATATGGGTTGATATCCATTTAAAACTTGACAATTTCGTTTGTTGATATATCCCTTCATCCATGACCATCATCACTGATGATAATTGTTTGAGGAATGTAAGAGTCACGGCCCAATCAACGAATCCACGTCCCTTTATTTTCAGTGAGACAACAGTGATGTTTTCGACAGATCTTTCGTGTCGCCTCCACACGCTTTATGCTTCATTATTAAATGAGCCATCCGCTATACGGCGAATAGTCCTCTCCGTAAGACGATTATGGTGACCATAAAATGCGCGAAGAGGGAAGGACTCTTATCCACAACTATAATAATTTGCATATGTAGCAGCAATAGCCGTCAAACGGGATTTGGCAAAACAGAATGAATAAATAACAGCCCATTCGATAGCTGCAGATTCAACACAATTGACAGCTCTTGACTGCCAAGAACTTGAAAACTGTTAACTGTAACTGTTGAGACGCCGCTGTTGGAAGAGCGCGCCGCTTATTAAATACAACAGAAAGGAGAATTAAGAAAATCATGCTGCAGGTTCTATATTTTGTTTGTGGTAATTTAAGGAAGTTTCCGGAGTTTTTCTTGAAACCATTTGCAAAGTTCTTGTGCTTTTAAAAGGACCTGTTTTGAAATCCCATCACTGCTGGCAAAATACTTATTTTTATTGTATGTCTTCTGTATAGATTTTAAAACTTAAGCTTTTTCCTTATTTTTGCCTGCCATTACGGACGGGCTCTTTAAGGCGCTCAAAAGCTAAAAGGAAGAAAATTTGACGTGTGTAACTCCATCCCACTTAACGCTCAACCAACCCACCATTTTTTAAGCTGTTTTGGCATAATTTTTCTTCTAGATGTTCGTGTTCTTTTTGCACATGCCACCGTCTGTCGCAATTTTTCGTTTTAAATATGAAATTATGAAAACTACATGTGAACATACTCGTACCAACAACAACAACGACAACAACAGCTTTAAGTGCGATATATTCTCTTTCTTATTTTGACATTTAGGTTTCTGTTTTAAGGAAAGGCGTTGTAAATGGGTTGTCTGTCGGCTTAGATGGAGGCGTTTTGAATTTTTTGTTGGTTTGTTTGTTTGTTTCTTCATTACACGAATTTGGTATGAAATTTTTAAAATATTTATAATGATGATTTGCCAAAGTGAATGTGGGTTAGACTGTTTCGTCTTCGTAAGAAAAATAAAGCCTGCGGGCTATAATACTAAACGGTGGGATATAAACTTAAAGAGTTTATGTAAAAGCACAGTTTAATAAATACAATGCTCAGAGTATTTAGTGTGGAAAACAACAACATGTTTTTATATTATCTACAACAAAATAAAGGATATTTGAGGTGTGGCCATATCCTTCCACCACTAGACGCGAATTTTGTCCCAACGCTAACAAAATGTAAACAATTTATTTCATTAATTAGAGTAACTTTTATTCTCGTAAATTTTAATCGAAATAATTTTATTCGAATAATTTTCATGCGATTAATTTTTTGACGAATAATTTTTAATCGAATAATTTTTCTTGGAATATATTTAATAGAAATTTTATTTCTATGACAAAAATCTACCAAAATATTTTGTTCGGTAGGCGAATATTTGAGCAATTTTTACTGGAGTAACAACGAATTTTACCACATTTAATCCACCCAAAAGACTTCGAACAGAAGCTGCAAGCTTTTGGCTAATGCACTGGGCAAAGAACGGACTGGCGAAGATTGTCTACGTCTTAGGCTGTTAAGGAATTAGATAGTTTACACTATCTATTTTAAACTCGTTAAAGTTTCCTTATATTGAATAGATCAGAGAAAACTATTCAGATGCAAACGAAGCTTGTAGACCATTCAGATGACGAAATTGCAGAGAATGTTTAAATTAAAAGATCACAAAAAGCTGAAAAAGATGATGTCATTAATGATCCTTGACGTTTGAAAATTTGTTGTTAATAGTAATTCGGAAAATCTCTTTCTATTAACTTTTATTTGAATCATGAATCGAATGGATTTTGTTCCATTATATGTTATTTTTTATTTCAATAGTTTTTATTCGAATAATTTTTCTTCGAATAATTTTTGTTTCAATAATCAATTAATTTCAAAAATTTGTGTTTGAATAATTTTTATTTGATTAATTTTTAGTCGAATAATTTTTACTCGAATAATTTCTGTTCCTACGAATTTTATTCGAATAGTTTTTATTCGAATAACTTTTATCCGATTAATTTTCATTCGACTAATTTTTATTCCAAAATTTTTTTATTCGATTAATTGTTATTAGAATAATTTTTATTTGATTAAATTTTATTCAAGTATTTTTTAATCGAATTTTTAGCAAATAATTTTATGTTCGATATGCAAATATTTAAGTAGTCGAATAATTTTTGTTCTTACGAATTTCATTCGAATAGTTTTTATTCGAATAACTTTTATCCGATTAATTTTCATTCGACTAATTTTTATTCCAATAATTTTTTTTCGATTAATTTTTATTCGATTAATTGTTATTAGAATAATTTTTACTAGATTAATTTTTATTTAAGTATTTTTTAATCGAATTTTTATCAAAGAATTTTATGCTCGATATGCAAATATTTAAGTAGTCGAATAATTTTTACTCGAATAATTTTTGTTCCTACGAATTTTATTCGAATAGTTTTTATCCGATTAATTTTCATTCGACCAATTTTTATTCCAAACATTTTTCATTCGATTAATTGTTATTAGAATAATTTTTATTTGATTAATTTTTATTCAAGTATTTTTTAATAAATTTTTTATCAAATAATTTTATGTTCGATATGCAAATATTTAAGTAGTCGAATAATTTTTGTTCTTACGAATTTCATTCGAATAGTTTTTATTCGAATAACTTTTATCCGATTAATTTTCATTCGACTAATTTTTATTCCAATAATTTTTTTTCGATTAATTTTTATTCGATTAATTGTTATTAGAATAATTTTTACTAGATTAATTTTTATTTAAGTATTTTTTAATCGAATTTTTATCAAAGAATTTTATGCTCGATATGCAAATATTTAAGTAGTCGAATAATTTTTACTCGAATAATTTTTGTTCCTACGAATTTTATTCGAATAGTTTTTATCCGATTAATTTTCATTCGACCAATTTTTATTCCAAACATTTTTCATTCGATTAATTGTTATTAGAATAATTTTTATTTGATTAATTTTTATTCAAGTATTTTTTAATCAATTTTTTATCAAATAATTTTATGTTCGATATGCAAATATTTAAGTAGTCGAATAATTTTTACTCGAATAATTTTTGTTTCTACGAATTTTATTCGAATAGTTTTTATTCGAATAACTTTTATCCGATTAATTTTCGTTCGACTAATTTTTATTCCAAAAATTTTTTATTCGATTAATTGTTATTAGAATAATTTTTATTTGATTAATTTTTATTCAAGTATTTTTTAATCAATTTTTTATCAAATAATTTTATGTTCGATATGCAAATATTTAAGTAGTCGAATAATTTTTACTCGAATAATTTTTGTTTCTACGAATTTTTTTCGAATAGTTTTTATTCGAATAACTTTTATCCGATTAATTTTCATTCGACTAATTTTTATTCCAATAATTTTTTATTCGATTAATTGTTATTAGATTAATTTTTATTTGATTAATTTTTATTCAAGTATTTTTTATTAAATTTTTTATCAAATAACTTTATGTTCGATATGCAAATATTTAAGTAGTCGAATAATTTTTACTCGAATAATTTTTGTTCCTACAAATTTTATTCGAATAGTTTTTATTCGAATAACTTTTATCCGATTAATTTTCATTCGACTAATTTTTATTCCAAAAATTTTTTATTCGATTAATTGTTATTAGAATAATTTTTATTTGATTAATTTTATTCAAGTATTTTTTAAACGATTTTTTATCAAATAATTTTATGTTCGATATGCAAATATTTAAGTAACTTTTCTGGAAAGGTGGAGTTTGTAAAAAATTAAAGAAATAACACTTGAATATCCTTTGAATATCTATTGTGTGGCCTCGAATATTTCGAAAACCGTAACAAGCATGATGATGTCACTATCAGACATATGTATGTGTGTACATATTATTGTTGGTGTCAGTATTTATGTTGATATTTATATTTATCTGTAAATGATCTTACCGATATTTGAACAGTATGACTACATACACATACAAACATGCATATATAGAAAAATATTTCAAAACGAAATGAAATCTTTTTCATGTTAAGTTTGATAACAATATTTGACATAAAATATGGTCACATTGAATAAAATTTATGCAAAAGTTTACGAATATATTTTCTAAGATTGTACTCTTTAATATTTTGGGAGTAAAATTTGCTGTATCTTGTGTAACTTCTTAGAAAAGGATTCAATGAATCGTACAAGCCTTTAAATTTGTTCTGCATTAACATATTTTCTACTGTTCCAAGAGCCGTCATCGTCATCACCATCAAGTCGCTGTGATAAACTTATGCTTAAATAATCACTTTTTATCAAAATTCTTCATTTATTTTATAGATATATGAAATACCCAAAGACCAAGAGAATTCATAGGCTCTTTCAAACACCCCAGCTTGACTATATAATCGTTAAACTTTTGTTGTCGTGTTGAAGTGAGGACAACGACAACGAGTCTGAAAATAATTCACCATTTTCTTACATCTTACAATTTTGTCTGTGCTGTTGCGTGTATCGTGTTTTTAATTGGATTGAGATACAAATTCACTGTTAAACCTTGAGTAGCTTTTAAACGTTTGAGTTGCTTTTGTTGGTAGATTTTTGTTAAATACATACGAGTAATTTCTTTAAATATTCTATGTCATGTTTTACAATTTAATTGATCATAATGTTGGAATATTTTTTTTTTTTTTTTGATAAAAAACAAGTCACCTACACAAATTTCGATTTGTTGTTCGTACAAAAACTACAAAAACTTACGACAACTAAAGCGAAATCTGTTTGTGTGTCTGTTGGTTCGTCTCAAAGCATTAGCTGAGACTGGGTGCGTACGTTACTCATATGGCAGCCCCCACCCAACCCCCCCCCCCCCCCCCCCAAAAAAAAAGGCACACAAACATACATCAACAACTTTTTCTTACACACATCGGTTGTACGCTTTACAAGCCTGTTGGTTAAATGCAAGAACTGGTTCTAAAAGAACAATTTCACGAACGAGCGTTTCAGCTTTGAAATCGTATTTAATAATTTGGCGTTTGTTTTGAATTGTTTGTTATATTGTTGTTGTTATTAATAGAAATTATGTTTTCATAAATTATGCCATGTTTGTGTACAAATGTGTGGGGTGAGACCAGAGTGTTTCAATATTTTTGGTGTGTTTGTTTCTGTTCTGTTCTGGTCTTGCCTAAATTTGTATTTGTTTATGCGTGCCCCGAATTGTGTCATTATGATGTTGGTTGGCTGCCGACAACGAAAGCGCGATAGACTCTTTCAGGCAAATATGTATGTATGTGCTAAATCATGCGTAGTGGAATGGAGAGACGACCGTTCGTTTGCTTTTTCTGTGCGTTCGTTCTCTTGTTAAATTGGTTTGACCTATATATTAATGTCGAAAAAAGAATATTTAAAGTGAATTAATTAATATAATTTTTATAAAAAACGCCTGTATTTGTATATGTCGTCTGCATGTGTGTGTGTGTGTGTGTGTGTGTGTGTGTGTGTGCTGGTATTTCCTGGCTGGCCAGCCAAGAGTTCTATTTGCATGATCAATGGGTCAGCATACATATTCAAAGTCAATGTGTACTTTCGGCTTCGTACATATATAAATACATACATATGTATGTGTTTATATATAAATACATACATATGTACATATGTATTTATTTATATATTTCTTTTATGTACATATACACATGCACACACACATTTTGTTAATGCGTTAATGGCATCTTTGCTTGAATGGACGAAGACCGTTTGTGTTGCGATACCTTCTCAATGTATGGATGAATGTTAATAAAGAATTCATAAATCAAACATGAATATTTATATACGAATAATCTAAGCAAAACAAAAAATAAAAGAGAAAAAATATAATGTGCCCGTATAATCAAAGTAGACAGGCGTTTGCACATACACACATATACACACACACATACACATGTTTGTGATAGATAAAAATATATAAAACAAAACAAGTGCGTAAAAGTCTCCACGCCAGTTTATATACACCTTCAAAACCACACACTAATACGAGGGCGGTAGCGTAAAACGTTTGCAAATGTTAAATGTGTTCATGGATATCTACATATGTTTGTGTGTGTGTGTGTGTGTGTATGTATGGATGTATGTACACTCATGTACATATTCTTACCTCTATTATTAGTTCAATAACAAGTATTGAACTCTTCAAATAAGTACATAAACACGTATGTATGTATGTATGTATAATTAAAAAATTTGCTTTTAGCAGAACAGGACCTGCTTTTGAAGTATATATGTATATAAATCCGTACATACAAACATATGTATGTACGTACAAATGTAACCGCTTGTAGTATGTATGTGTGTGTAGGAATATCTCCAATTGTGAATAAATAATCTTTATAAAATAGCATAAAAAATAAATTTTATATGATTTCAAGTCTAAGGCCTACAAGTTATGGCCTTTTTGTGACATTAGTTCATAATTTGTAATTCTCTTCTAATGCTTTAAATAAATTTTATTTAAAATTTTTTTACTCAAATAATACAATATGTTTTCGTATAAATTTAATTCGCATAATTTTTGTTCGAATAATTTTCATTTGGTAATATTTTGTTCAAATAATTGTTATTTGATTAAGTTTTGTTCCAAAAATTTTTATTCGATTAATTTTTATTCGAATAATTTTTATTTGCACAATTTTTATTCGCATAATTTTCTACAAATAATTTTTATTGAGATATTTTTTATACAAATAGTTTTTAGTCGAAGAATTAATGTTCGAACAAATTTTTATTCGAGATATTTTTATTTCAGCTCTTTATTTTCTAATTAATTTTATTGAAAATATTTTTATTTGAATAAATTTTATTCGAAAAATTTGTATTCAAATAATGTTGATTCGATTAATTTAATATTTGTTCGAATAAAGTTTATAATTTTTATTTGAAAATTTTTTCCTGAAATAATTTTCATTCAATTTCATTTCAATAATTTTTGATAAATTTTATTTATTTGAAAGATTTTATTTTTTTTAATTTTATTGAAAAGATTTTTATTTGAATTATTTTTTTTTGAATTTTATTCGGAAAATTTTATTTGAATTTTATTCGGAAAATTTTTATTCGCTTAATTTAAGTTCGTATAATATTTGTTCGAATAAAATTTATTCGTATAATTTTTATTTCAACAATGTTTATTCGAAAAAATTTTCTACTAATTTTTATTTCCGTTTAAATTTTATGGGAATAAAAATGTTTAAATTTAATGAATTTTTAATTTAAAGAATTTTTAATTGAATAATTTTTATTACAGAAATTTTTATTGGAATAATATTTATTCGCTTAATTTTTCATCGTATTAGTTTGATTGGAAAAATTAAAAAAAAAAAAATTTTAATCGAAGAATTTTTATTAAAAGAATTTTATAAAAAAATTTTTATTAAAAAATTTTTTATTAAAAAAGTTTTTAATCGAAGAATTTTTATTCAAATAATTTCTACTTCAGAAATTTTAATTGGAATAATTTTTATTCGTTTAATCTCGATTCATATAATTTTTATTGGTATAATTTTTATGCGAAAAGTTTTTATTCAAATAATTTTCATTCGTACAATTTTTATTGGAATAGTTTTTATTGAATTTTCTATTTATAGGAATAGTTTTTATTAGATTTTTTTTTATATAAATAATTTTTATTCGTATAATTTTTATATTGGCGTAATTTTCTTCTTTTTTATTCGAAAGACGAGTGTTAATGTGAAATTATTGTTCCAATAACAGACGAGGGAAAATTAGTACCTGTTGGAACTATTGCTATTGAGCAAATTGAATTTGTCGTGTGTTTTTCTTATTTATTATGTTTATATTATGTACTTTTAAAACTAACCTCGTACTAACAAGCACGCATTGCGTTTGTACACGTGGATGTTTATGTACATCCGTACATAATTATGTACATGTGTATGTAAATAAATGTGTGTTGTAGGTTTTTTTTTCCTAAATTTGTTTTGGCGCTTCAACTGGCGAATTCATCTAATGTTTGGTTTGGGTCTATTTTATTTTTTGTTTTGTTATCACTTTTTTTTTTAGAAAATTACTCAGTTTGGTTTTTTTTTAATTTTTTGAAGGTTAATATTCTCTAAAATGTGTATATACTTAAATATATACATACATACATACATACATACATATACATACATGTATGTATCTACGCACATACATACATATATTTGTATGTATTATTCGAAAAGAAACAGAAACTTGCTCTTGAACATGAAACCAAAGTCACTTGGAAACCAGATACGACACATAATCCGTCTTTCTAACACTTATTATGTTTTTCATTAATAGCAGCAGTTTTAAAAATGTAAAATAATGGCAATTGACCTAATGACCTTTTCGAAAATCCGAATAATTTAAAGATAATTTGATTATTTTTCTTAATTCGATGTAAAAGAAAAAAAAAACGTAACTGGGTTTCTTAATCGAATATTCGTTGATGCTCTTTTACTTTTTATTATACTAGATATTACAGAAACAAAAAAATATATTCTCAAAACAAGTTGAAACTGGAATCGAGATGGATGCTAAATCTATTCTATATATCGTTACCTGAAATGCAAAAGGGCGTAACAACCAAAAAATTCAAAATGGGTTTTTTCATTTATTATTGTAGAGCAAATCGAATTACATGTCCGCCTACATTTTTACAGCCCTACTGTCAATAACAACCATTTTATTAAAGAAAATCAAAAGGTCGTAACAACAAAGTTGGTTTTTTCTTAAACCAAAAGGGCGCAACCCACATCTAATAAAAATGACGATTAAAGAAATTTTTTTTTCTACGAAATAAATGCATCATCGCAATTTAATGCTGTACTGAAGAAATTGCAACACCAGCTTCGTAATCTTTGATTTTTTGGAGTTTTTTGTCTCTCCTGTAAAATTTTGAAATATGTTGTTACGCCCTTTTGCATTTCAGGTAACGATATTTATATTCGAATAATTGAATAATTTCTGAGCGAACAGGCAAATAGTTTCCTTCTTTTCCCCTAAACTTATTCGATTAGCTCGATCTCGATCGGCTGTCATCGCTCGGCTGTCTTTTCAAGATTAAGTAATTGGTTTGGAAATGACTTATTCTTATTAATGATCGGTAATTTCTTGCTTTCGTAATTAAAATCAAATTTTGATTATCTCAGTACACAAAAAAAAAATATATATATTTTTAATTAAAAATATTCGATTTCAAATTGATATTTAAATTTTTTCATAAAAATGTTTCCTTTTCTTTTCAACACAAATAACTGATATTTCAAGGTTTCACATTTTGAACAGAAATAACTATTAATTATGGATTATAAACTTTCTTTAAGCAGAAATAGTTTTTATTTCCAACTTTTTTCGAGCTCAAAACAAAGTTTTTTATTCAATAACGAACGACATTCAAGTTATTTTCCAATGATATAAATAAAAGTTAAAAATAACTTTTATTAGTGCTAAAGCCCAACTAAAGCGTGTGCGCGGTAGAGCCATTGAAAACCGTAGCACTGGGATTCGTGTCGTTTTAAGCAGCCGCGCTGGATATTTGAACCGCATTTTACATAAATGCATCTTTTAAAGTGAGAACCGAATTTTGTTAATATCTCGTATTTGGCTGAACATCGTATTCAAAACCCCTTTAAAAACTGAAAAATACTTATTCGATATTTTGCTTTCCCTTAAAACCATTTTTCAGCAACAATTTCTAAACAATTATTAAATAACTATTGCTTGAAAAATTTTCCAAAGAAAAAAGAAATATAAAAAAAAAATTTTTAACATTTTTTTTTACAAAAAAAAAAAAAAAAAAAAAAAGTGACAAATTTTATTAACGAATTTATTTGAATAAAATACTAAAACAGAAGTTTAGTTTTTTGAATGAAATTCAAATAATATTTATTTAAAAAAAATTATTGAAGAAAAACACATCAATTAAAAATATGCGTATAGAATTGGGATGGAGACATTTCTGTGGTATTGCATAGAAACCGTCTAAGTCGCGATACATTTTTGAAGAATATATTTCTAGCTATAATTAAGAACAAATGGAAATAACACAAAATTTTGGCAAAATTTCAGTAATAATACGAACAAAATTTTTGGCCAATAAAATGGAAATTGAAAAATTTATTCAACTTAATCCTTCGCGCGTGTGTCATGTCCAATATCGCAGTATAACTGCCAGCGGTGACAGTAATTTTCTATACTGTATAAACATCTGTAATTTCTTAGACTTAAGAGATAGAGGCTGTTAAAAATATTCAATTGTTTGTGAAAACGAGCAGTAGAAAAACGTTAAAGTTTTTACATCAGGGGGACACAATTTTTGCGCAATTTCAAAAATCCAACAAAATGCCAGAGTTCTTTAATGAAAATATATCACCGATAAAATAATTTCACTTTAGATATTCCAATATAATTATTCTCCTCTTCTGTTCTGTGCTTTCCCTACCTGATTGCTTTTAGTACATAAATTATTAGCACTTGGCTTACAATTAAGTTTTCACAACTTCTTTCTTCTCTGCACTTTTGCTTTGCTGCCAATAATAATAGTTCAGAGAACAAAGAAAAAACAAAAATGTTGCCACAAACAAGGAACAGGAAAAATTGTGTCTTCCAGTTCTTAAGCAGTTTTTCCATGCCCTTAAATTACTTCAATTGCTGTTTTTTACCCAGAGTTTTAAGGGTCTGCGAGAAAGGGAAAACAAAACATAACAAAATCCATAAGGGTGGGTGAGTCGCCACAAATCTCATCATTCCACTGAGCGGAGTTGGTGGTTGTTGTTTGTTGGTTTTTGCATTGGAATTTCTGGTTTTCAGGGTGTTGTTTGTTGCCCTCACTCTGCGTTTTGCTGGCCCCGTGATATAAAGCAAAACTCACTCATTATACTCCACCATTAGCAAAAAGAGAGAGAGAGAGAGAGGGAGAAAAAAAGAGCATAGTGCTAGAAAAAAGGGTCACTGCAAAATCTAACAGTCTGGGTATTTTTTCCTTTTTGCGTCTTTAAAACTCCTAATTTTATTTGCATTGTGGCTGTTTGCGAGCTGGCAGACAGGCATTGCAGAATTGTTGTTGTATACATAAAATATTTTTGCCTATTGATTTTTGTTTTTGCGCAGGAAAATTAAAAAGAACAAAAACTCCTAATTTCAAGACCAACAAAAAAAAAACTAGATATTTAGACAGTTTTTCAATTTAAAGATGTTAAAGAAAGTTTATTATTGTATAAAAATTCTTTCTTTAATGCTGATGATGTACATAAATATTTAGAATGACTATAATTGTCATTAATTGGTGCGAGCAGAATTCAAAGCAGTTGATTTTTAACAAATTCAATTAAAGTACGAGCACTTTCTGGCTATTTCTGGTGTTTTATAGATTTTGGCAATTTACTTGATCCAAAGCGGAATTTTTTTGAATTTCATAAAATCCTGGGCTAAAGAATTTCCAGCTTCTGGTATTACAAAACTAATTGTGTTTGTCGCTCGTTCGTCCTGTTTTGCAAATATGACTCAATAATAATATGGCTTCCAGCATACAAAATTCTTGCATTAATCGTCTATATATAATAAATTGCAACGAAATCCACTTTGAGTCATCGCGGATCTATGTTTAATGTTATGCTTCTTTTATACATAATTTCTGATGACATTTTGGGGAGATTTCTTAGTTGAAAATATATCCTGCTCTGCTCCGTAGCGTTCTGCAGGATTTTAATACCTCTCATTTGACATATTTTGCGCACGAATCCAGCCTTCGCCTCTAAAGTTGGACTTACTGGTATGAAACTACCTTCTTTGAGTAGTCGCTATTCTATATACATATATTTATATAACTTTTTATTTTGCGCTGGTTTCTGCATTCTATTCTTCCCTCTCAAATGCCTTTAAATCGTTGGCGCCCTTTAAAATTGTTGATGCTTAAAATGTCTGCAATAAACTGAAGAAATTCTAAACTTGGTGCGTTTTTTCTTCATTTCAATGCGTTGTGAAATATCACAGTTGGGACAACCCTGTTGCTGCTCGTATTTTGATTTCTCTTTAAATGTCAATTTAATGAAACAAAACATTTTTTTTACTCTCAGCAGTTGAACAATAACTTTATTTGTATTTATATTTATAAATGCAAAAATATTGTCTGTAAATAAGTAAAAAAAAAAAATCATTTTTATTATAAAATCATATTGAATTAATACAACATTTTTAATGAATAAATTTAGTACTTTTTAGAGTGATTTTCTCTGTTTCTTTGTCTCTAAATCCGTTCTAGTGACAGCGAAACACAAGCCGCCTCTCTATTTCGAGATATTTTCTAACATTTCGTCAAATACTTTCGTTTCGTCTTTTCGGCTCTTTTTAAATTCAATTTTAAGCAGACTTCTTGTATGTGTAGAGTTTTTTTTTTGGTAACATAAAATTAAACCCGATATAGGATTTATGTTGTAAAAGTGGCCGCTTAAAGATAATGTTTTTTTTTTTAAATAAATTCTTTTGTGTTAGAAATTTTTTAGCTTTAAAAATGAATAGTTTTTTTCCCCATAAAATGTTATACGTACTGATTATAATACCATATAATTTATATATAATATAATTTATATAATATATTTTATAAACAAATTATTACTTTTATATTATTAATTGAACTTCTGTTTAAATTTCGTTTAATCGATGTCTTCCTTTTTTTTGCAGGTATGTGGCAAAAGATGTCATTTAAATGTTTGTCATACGCTGATTGGTAAGACTTATATTATTTGCGAACAGGTTTAAACTCTCAGCAACTTTAAAATCACCGCAACTTTATATTCTGTTCAATTTGAAACTGTGCAATTTAAAATTCTACACAATTTTCATGTCTGCGCAATTTTACACTTTGCGCGATTTTAGACACTCTGCCACCTTAAAGTGCCAGCAACTTTAAAATCTCAAAACAATTCAAATTCTACGCAACTTTAATCTCTCCGCAACTCTAAAGTCTCGGCATCTTTAAACTTCCATTAAACTTTAACTCTCAGCAATTTTTGTGTGTTTTTATTTTAAGTATTACCCCCGTTTAAAATGGAATAAATCCATCCATTGACATCTAAATGACCTTTAAAGTTGTCGTCAATTAAAAAGTTGCCCAAAAATTTATGTTCTACATAAAATTTTAACTAATTTTTATCGAATTTTTTTCGATATAAAAAATCGTACTACACAAATATTTTGTAAAATATATTAAACGAAAATTTATATATATAAAATATTTTCTATTCAATCGAATTATATTATTTCATATCGAGGAGGACTGTTTGTTAGTAAACAGTTCGTTACTCCCAGCTCTGTAAGAATTGTGTTTTATTGGTTTTTGTAACGAAGATCTGAACTTAAACCGAACGAAGCTGTTGTCTGGATGGCACCATTTAAATTATTTCTTTTGTTACTTATTTTTGCACGAACCCTTCTCTGCAGGCAGAGATCGCTGCTACGGGTTGCAGAAACCCCTAAACCAATAAATGTCAGTCGAATTCCATCAAAGTTTAGGATATATTTTCAATTTTCAAATACTCCACTCCACAGCTCGTACCTGCCAAAAAAAAGTTTGCCGACACCCAACATTGACTTATTTTAAACCCATATGATTTTTCCGGCCATATGACCTTTCGGAAAATATGACATTTAGCCTATTCCACTAAATTACATTATTTGAAGTGGAGTATTTTATGATTCTTACTGGAACGTACAGCAGCTTTTAAAACACGAGTCCAGCACTCACTGAAAATTACGCGTGAAATGTTACGCAACAAAAAAGACAATGTTGCTGGACACATTCACAAATGTTGCGCAACATCTTTTCGTGAAAAAAGACCTGACATTTTGTTATAGTACGTGATGAACTACATAAATAAATTATTGCCACTGAAAGCTCATTGCACTTTAAGACTTTCTTTTTGTAAAAATAAGTATTTATTTTTATCAGATAGAATAATGAATTTTGCATAAAATACTGTCTAATTTCTTTCAACTATTTTATAATATTGTTTATTAAGATGGAAAAAATAATCCAAATTTATAAAAAATGTGATAAATTCTAACAAAGAAAAGCTAAAAAAAAAACTATATGCTGAGATTAGGAGAGGTGATGAAAAGCAGCTGTTGTACAAATTGCAGGTCGTACAGCGTTTCAAAGTAGCCTCAACGGACGCCCCAGATATTGAAATAATCATTAATGCAGGCAGAATTATTAAAAATTTAAATTTTGTTCCCAAAACTATCCAGGGCAGAGATCGATGCAGAGATGAAGGAAAAGTTTAAGAAAGTTGTTTATCCAACAAGGATCAGGAGAGTCTTGAAGTTTCAGTCTTGAAAAACGGAAAACTTTAACATTATGGCCCATATTATCTACATACATAATGTGTAAGAGTTTAGGGCCAAGTGCTAATCTGTGATGAAAGTAAGTTCAATATTTTCCGTGCTGCTGGCCGTCATTTCCAAGCCAAACAACTAAAAACGTTTACAGATTTTTGCATATTCGCATACAACAACGATAATGCAGTAAAAGAAAAAAGAGGATGGCAAATATGTAAATAATGTCATTTCTTGTCCCATAAAGGGAGAATTCCTTTATGTCCTTTGGAATATAAATAAATGAAACAAGAAAGAATCTGAGCATTAAATCCAACAGACGCCAGTACAAGCAATAAATTTGAAATATTAAATGCCAGTGACCACTCAAACTAAAAAGAAAAGCAAAAACAAGCAACTCGTGTTGCCTTCGGTGTTGCCAACACCCACTTTAAAAACCTGTTTTAAATCATGGTATCTTTCATTTAGTAACTGTAAATAAATATCCTGCAGTAACCTTAGACCCTTCTACCGGCATGTATGTAGTTTATTGCGAAAAACACGTTTCTCCGCTAAATATCATCGGGTCCTTGAACCTGGAGATGTTTTATTTTGTTGGTTTGGGTGGGCCCAGTAGAGCAGTGCATGGCGGCTTTTGTGTTTCTACTCTTGTGATCGAATGTGCGAACGAAATTCTTTTACTGGGCGAATAAGATGCAATTTCACACGACAAATACAAAGATACAGAAACACCTTCGTCGAGTCGGAGTGTATCTGTTGAATTTAAAGGGTTTCTTAATTATTTCTGATCAAAGGTGTGTGTGTGTGTGTGTGTGCGTGTGTGCGTGTGTGCGTGTGTGTGTGTGAGTTGTCCGTATGTAGATTTTTATTAGAATTTCATTTCCAAACGATGAGGCTGCTAACTTTCATGAGCCATTGGCCTCAAAACGTTTTCTGGAGACAACAACAAACGCCGTAAACAGAATACGCCATTAAAAAGAAGAAAAAAAAAAACAAAGAAAAAATATCTACATATATAAATATATGTATGTATGTATGTATTTAGCAGCAGAATATCTGACAGTGGAAACAGCCAGAAATCAAATGATTTATATTCCCAGTTGCAGTATTTTCCTTACAATTTAGTCTACAATTTTCGACGAAAGTTGCACACATTTTGTAATCAACTTGTTTAAGGCTCAAACCATTCAAGTGTATCAAAATAAGTTCGAATTTTCGAAGAGAAAATTATTTGAGAAAACGAATTATAATTTGTATAATTATTGTAAAAAAAAAATTGATTTTCGCACTTTAGTTGGAAAATCTTGATTTTTGAAAGATAAACGAAAGATACCTTTTATTTTGCTTTTCCCGTTAAGTTCGAATTTTCGAACATTAAAATTTTACATGATTTAGCTAAAACAAATTTTCGAAATTTAGTTGCAACTAATAAATAAAAACGAATATTTTGGTTGAAATTTTTCTTCTTTTCTTGATATCAAGTTAAATTCGAATATTCGAACGGAGCAAAAATATATTAATTTTGAACGAAATTATTATTGTGGCAGAAACTGGTTAAATAAATTTTGAAAATTCAGTTTGTATTGAGTTTGATTTGTTGAATATAAAACTATAAATATAAACTGAAAGAAAAATTCTATATCAGTTGGAATTTTCAAACAAAAAACAATCTAAAAATTTGCCATAAATAATTTTCGAAACTTTTATACTCAAAGATGCAAAAATCCAAGTTTCTTAATGAATTTTATTATTATTATAAATAAATTTATTTTAGTGGAAAGGTTTTATTTATACTTAATACTTAATCTTATCTTCAAAGGGAAATTTTTTTTTTTTTTGGTATTTTAAGCTGAATTTAAATGATCGAACGAGAATATTTAAAATTACGAGTATTTAAGTAAATCGAGGCTAGTTTTGTAAGTTTTGAAAATATATTTCGAAATACGAAAACGAAAACTCAAACAAACTTTTTTTAAAATATTCATTTTAATTGATTCATGCATTTCAAAAATTAAAATTGAGTGTGAAAAAATTACTTCGTTGTTGGTGTAAAAACAGAGCTGGGTTCGAATTTTCGAACAGTAACACATACATATGTGTTTTTTTTTAAAACATTTAGTTTAATCGAGAACGTTTTTGAACAAAAAAGTTATATTTTCTATACTCAGTTCGAATCAGGCAGGCGCTCAAGATGTCGAACATAAAGAAAATAAAAAATATAATTTTCGAAATTCATATCGAATTTATAAAAATCATGATAATACGAACACAAGTACATTTTTAATGTACCATAAAAGTTTCTTGGGCATTCCAAGTAAAGCTTAAATTTTTGCACTCAAAAATATTTAAAGAAATTGATAATCTTATAATTCATAATTTAATTTGAAGCTTAGAAAGTCGTGGTAATTGTAAAATTGTTTGGAACATTTTTGAACTTAACAAATCACTAAGGAGCGGAGAGTTCTAAAAGAAAAGAAAAAATATATAAACTCAAATAATCGACGTTAAAGCTTAACATTTTCTTGTTCGAAATTATTTTCGAACCTTCAATTGCCTGCAAAAATTTTTTGAAATCTTGCATTCTAGACATATCCTGAGTCGCAAAACTATTATTATTGCCTTGAAAAGTAGTTTTAAATAAGTTGTGATGTTGAATCCGAGTTTTCGAACACACCAATAACTTTGAAATTTTATTTCTGTTTTTTTTATAAATTCGAAATTATGTTCCAAATTTCGAACTTAATTCTTTTTTGATTATTTATCATATTCTATAGGTTTTATTGTAACATAAGAGCTTTTCGGGTAGACATTTAAATTTCATAGTACATATTCGAAAACACAAATTAAATAAAAATAACTGAGAGCCTTAAAATAACCATTTTTCAAAATTGTTTGTATCAGAAACATATAAATGCTTTTGCGTCAACTCCAAAAGGGTTCACGCAGTTATAAACATAACCCTTGTTATTAAAGATTTTTCCTTTTTTTAATAAGTATTACTATTATATATTTATTGAAACTATTTTTTTTATGAGTAAAATATAATTCTATGCACTTAATTTTCCCAAATTAGTTCCACTGTGCAACATGGCGTTTTATAGGCCAATGTTTTTTATGTTGTTGTAATCTTTCTATCGCACACACTTTTAAGATTTTCAAGCTTCAAATTTGGGTGTCTCCAACCATCTTTTTCGTTTTTTTCGTTGGTCAATAAATTTCAAATTTAAGTTTAATGAAAATAAGCGGCATTTAAAAACTTAAATTTAGTGCCTTAAATGCTATTTTCTATGACACACTTTCGAAAAGTTCCATTTGATAAAAAAAAAATCAGAATTGAGGACAAGATTGAAGAAGAAACTTCAAACTGTAGTTTTTTCAATTCAACTTTGGCCATAGAATGGAAAAAATTGTTGGAATTTTTCAATCCGGATTTCTTTTTTTTGCACAACAAATAATTTGAATGCATCACATTTACTTTGATACGAATCAGAAATATCCAACTTTACCGTACCCTGTACATTTGCCATTCATTTCAATAAAGAAAAAATTTTACAACCATTTTACCTTCCGGGTCTGTGTTCTTAAACCCAGACCCCAGTACATCAACTTGGGGTTCAGCTGCAGTTTTCCGTAAAGAATTATTGGGACAGCAGCAAATGAGTTGTTTTCTTTGTGTTCGCCGACTCTGATTTGGTGGGCATAATTTTACTCATTTCATTCGATTCAATTCACAAAACCATAAGGAGGTGTTGACAATAAAACGGTTGCAATTGTAGAAAATAAAAAAAATAAAAAACTTTTCATATCTCAAGGAGGTCATTGCACCCCGATTTCATGAAAATGCATTCCCCTACAAAATTAGTCACACCGTTGTTTGTTCTCTCCTATTTACAAAACTCTTCTCTATACGAGTGTTTCGATGTTCGTGCGTCATGTGTTAACGAGTGTTTCGAAAAAAGGGTCTTTTTCATATCTCCAGGCATTGTTGGCCACTCGTATATATTTTCAAACCAAATCATACGCATTTCCCCAACACTTTTTTCCAGAATTCTTAAGTACTTCTGCAGAGGGAAAATAAGCCGAAGTAGACGAAGAAGAACTCTATCTTTTGACACTTTAATTGCACATAAATTGGTGTGGCAGTGTTTATAAAATTACAAGCATTCGTATTACACATATCAATGCCCCCGAAGTGTTAATTTCTTACCCAACAAACAAAACCAGCGGAATGGAAATTGTATTGCCTGAATATGAGCGGACGAATTTGTTTTAAATGGATATAATATCATTTCTATGTATAAGAAAGTAAAATCAGCGATAACTATTTTATTATAAGACAAAACTTTCGACAACTCTCTGACAGCAAAGCCAGACTTTTATTAAGATTAAGTCTTTCGAAAAGTAAAAATATAGCCAAATAACTATAATGACGAAGCAGTTAAGTTATTTGCCGTATAACCTTTATATAGAACAAAGATATATCGATGACTTTTCTATAGAAAAATAAAGTTATCCAACACTTTTCTATAAAAAAAATAGGATGACTGATAACTTCTGTATAAAAAAGTAATATTATCGATGTAGAAAATTAGATTACCGATAACTTTTCCGTAGAAAACTAAATTTGTCGATAAATTTCTTAAAGAAAAGCACAGCTATCGAAAACTATTCCACAGAAAACTAAAATAATCGATAACTTATCAATACAAATTGATAACTTCTATAGAAATACTAGGTAAATCGGTATCTTTTAAAAAATAAAGTTATCGATAACTTTTCTATAGAGAAGTGAAGTTATCGATAACTAGTTTTAGAAAAGTGGAATTATCGATAGCTTTTCTACATAAAGCTTAAGTTATCGATAACTTATCTAAAGAAAAGTAAAGTTATCTATAACTTTTCTATAGGAAAGTAAAGTTATCGATAACTTTTCGATAACTTTTCTATAGGAAAGTAAAGTTATCTATAACTTTTCTATAGGAAAGTAAAGTTATCGATAACTTTTCTAAAGAAAAGTAAATCTAATTTTCTAAAGAAAAGTAAATCGATAACTTTTCTATAGGAAAATAAAGTTATCGATAACTTTTCTATAGGAAATTTAAGTTATCGACAAATTCCTTAAAGAAAAGCAAAGTTACTGAAAAATTTTCCACAGAAAACTAAAACAATCGATAGCATATCAATAGAAATCGATAACTGCTGTAGAAATTTTAAGTTATCAGTAACTTTTCTTTATCAAAATAAAGTTATTCGGAAGTTATCGATAACATTTCTATAGAAAATGAAAGTTATCATTACAGAAAAGTAAAGTTATCGATAACTTTTCTATAGGAAAGTAAAGTTATCGATAACTTTTCTATAGGAAATTTAAGTTATCGACAAATTCCTTAAAGAAAAGCAAAGTTACTGAAAAATTTTCCACAGAAAACTAAAACAATCGATAGCATATCAATAGAAATCGATAACTGCTGTAGAAATTTTAAGTTATCAGTAACTTTTCTTTATCAAAATAAAGTTATTCGGAAGTTATCGATAACATTTCTATAGAAAATGAAAGTTATCATTACAGAAAAGTAAAGTTATCGATAACTTTTCTATAGGAAAGTAAAGTTATCGATAACTTTTCTATAGGAAATTTAAGTTATCGACAAATTCCTTTAAGAAAAGCAAAGTTAATCAAAAATTTTCCACAGAAAACTAAAACAATCGATAACTTATCAATAGAAATCGATAACTGCTGTAGAAATGTTAAGTTATCAGTAACTTTTCTTTATCAAAATAAAGTTATTTGGAAGTTAACGATAACATTTCTGTAGAAAATTAAAGTTATCATTACAGAAAAGTAAAGTTATCGATAAATTGTTTTTACAAAAGTAAAGTTATCAATCATTTTTCCATTGATATCGATAAGTTTTCCGCAGAATACTAAATCATTGTTTCAAGAAAGTGGTTTTATCAATAACTTTTCCATAAAAAGTATAATAATTGTTAAGTTTCGAAAAGTTAAAGTTATCGATAATCTTTGTATAGAAAAGTAAAGTTATCAGTGAGTATAACTAGGTAGTTATCGATAAGTTAAATGTAGAGAAATATAATTATCAATAACTCAGCCATTGAAAACTAAAGCAGGCGATAACTTGGCTGTGAAAAAGTCAAGTTATCGATAACATTTCTGTAGCAAAGTAAAGTGAAGACTACTAACAGTCTGCGATAATTAGCATCGGCCGAATGTACTCTATAAAAATAAAAGCCCAAACTTTTACTGCTCACTGGGTATTATTGTACAAAATGCGTTTATTTGTCTGAGTTCTTGAATAAGTATGTTGCGTTTCCAGAACAGCATTAATTTGTTTCCTAGAATATATTTATGCATTTTACAAGAATTGTTTTAATTTTTTTTTTTGTATTTTGTTTATTCTTCCTGTAACAATAGCAGCATTTAACAATTGGAGTGTATTGACCTTTGGTTTTTATGTCGATTTGTTTTATTTCAGCTTTTTTTTTTGTTTTCTTCAGTGCAATATAATTTTTAAGGCCTGAAAATATTTGTTTCGTGATTTACATGCATTTTTGTTTAAAAAAAACACACACTTTCATCCACAAACTTAACATAAATATACAGACGTATGAATGTATGTATGTATGTACGTGTGCATGAAGCTTCTTATATATGTATGTATGTATGTGTGCCAATTTGTATCAGAACTTTCAACGACATAATAAAATGATCGATTATCGATAACACGAAGTAAATAAATTTCTTAACCATTTTTCAAGAGCAATTTTTCTTACTTAAACGAATATCTATCTGTATTACGAGTATTAAATAGTTGCTGAATTCTGAGATAAAATTTTTTTATTAAAAATAAACGTACAAAATGACGTAACAAGCGACAGCGTTTTTAAAGCAAATGAACGGAAGATAAATGAAAACAACTACTTGAAACCGATAAATACATACATAAATAAAGTCGAAATCAAACAATAACGACTTCAAAAACACTCTGCAATCATGAATAAAAACTCCCCTTCAAGACTTTTAGTTGTGCATTTTGATAACAAAATATATATTTCGATTTGCTGGTCGGGTTCGAGCCACAATCAGAATGGCCTATTGAGGCAGTAAACGTTGTGACTTAAAGTACAATAAATTCTTCTTATTAATAATAATCTTTCCTCTCCTTAACACATTTCAATCAATTTTGTAATCGACACTTGAACGGCAAACATGTAGCGGACAATTGTACACTTCGACACACTTTCAAATGTTTAATTTGCTTGCATTTACATAAAATAAATAAAATTGTGCTTTTATTTGCAAATGAATGCAAATATAATTACTTGCTTGCGAAACTGTCTGAAAGTAAGAATGCGGGACAGAAAAAAAGTTATACAATATGACATGACAGCAATTTATTTGAGCAACAGGAAAACGAAAACGTTCAACTGCGCCCGTGGCAGTATTAACGCACGTCGTTTCGCTCGTAAGCAAAAAATCGCAGATACGACAAATTTTATATCAACACTAAAATGCCAACACTTAAAAGAATGAAATCATGAAGGAGATTGAAAATGACAAAAAAAAAGTTGTAGAGATCTTTCTGATGAAAAGTAAAGTTTATTATTTGGGAAGGAGTTTCTATAAACAAGCTGAGCAATCGTTAACTTGCCTAAAATTATCGATAACTTTCCTTTGTATTGTATGTATAGAACTACTGGTGTTTTCTATAGATAATTGTTCCGTGCAAAATTAAAGCTTTGATTTGATAATTTAAAGTTTTGAAAACGTTACGATAGAAAACAAAAGTTATCGCCCGTTCTTTTTAATAGGATAAGAAAATTATCAATAACTTTTCTATACAAAAGTAATATTTGAAATATCCTTTCTTGAGAATAAATATATATATATAGAAAAGTAGGACTTCAAGTCTCTTGATGAGTAGGGCAGCAGCCACACACAAATCACAGCTATACATTTTCTGGAGTTTTAGATGAAAAGTAAAGTTATCGACCACTTTGTTTTCGAAATGAAAATCAATCTATAACTTTTCTATCGCTAAATAAATAAATGCCTTTAAGCAAAAACCCTAAAGTTATCACTAATTACTTTTATGGGAAACTGAAGTAGTTGTCACTGGTTTTTCTATAGAAGGGTAGTGTTATCGATAACTTACGCATAAAGAAGTAAAGTTATTGATGTCTTTTCGCTTCAAATATACATCTCTCCATAGCTTTTCCACAGACACGTAAAGTTATCGATAACTCTCCAATAGAGAAGTAAACCTGTTGATAACTTTTCTTTTTGTAACAGTAAATCACAAAAGCCTGTGGGACAACACATTAGAGGACGCCCACGGAACCGATGGCGCCACAAGTGGAGAGGGATCTCAACCAACTTGGTGTGCAAAATTGGAGGACGCTGGCTAAAAATCGTGCCAGCTGGAAAAGTTTGTTGGTTGAGACCCAGGTTCACCACGGACTGTAGCGCCAAAAAAAGAAGAAGAAGAAGAAATCACAAAAATGATATCGAAAAACTTTCTTTCATAGAAAGCAAAAAAAAAAAAAAAGCCGATGACTTTTTTAGTAGAAAACTATAGTTATCGATAATTTTCCCAAAGAAAAGTGAATAAATTGATAAATTTCCGGTAGTAAAAGAAAGTTGTCGTTAAATTTTCTATAGAAAAGTAACACCATCGATAACTTTTCTATAAATGTAAAGATAAATTTTCTATAAATTTAGTTATAACTTTTCTATAGCGATTATTGATAATTATTTTATAGAAAAGCAAATTTATGGGTAACTTTTCTGTAGAAAAGTAAAGTTTTCATTAATTTTCATATCGAATATTAAAGTTATCAATAACATTCCGATAAAAAAGCAAAACTTTCGATAAATTTCCTATAGAAAAGTTAAAATATCGGTAACTATTGTAATGAAAAATTAAGCTATCGATAAATTATTCTTGTTATAAGTACATTAAATTATCGATAATTTCTCCGCAGTATAGTAGTTATTGAGCAGCCATAACTTACCTTTCTATAGGAAATATATATCAATAATTTGTTTATGCGAAAATAAAATAATCGATAACATTTTTTCTGGAAATTAAATTATCGATCATTTTATTTTTATGGAGAATTAAGTGTTCGATAAGTTTTCAACATAAAAATAAATTTGTATTACAGTTTTTCATCATTTTCCTATATAAAACTAATTTTATCGATTTACGTCTCATTACGTTTCTATAGCAAAACAAAGTCATCGAAAACTTTGCTATGAAAGAACAAAGAAAAGTTTCGTTCGTGATAAAAATTGTTTGTGTAGAAAAATAATAAAACTGTTCTAAAGGGAACTGCAGTTATCGATAATTAAAAAAAAAACGAAGTAAAGATATCGCAAACTTTGCTATAAAAGTATAACATAAGGGATAACTTTTCTAAACAAATGTTCAGTTATCGAAAACTTTTTGTTATAAAAAAATATTCCCGATAACTTTTCTATAAATATATTGTATACATTAATAATATATTTATATTAAAATTAGCTATAATTTTGAAAGTAAAATTATCTATCATTTAGTTATCGAAAGCTTTTCCACAGAAAACTAAAATAATCGATAACTTATCAATAGAAACTGATAACTTCTATAGAAATACTAGGTAAATCGGTATCTTTTAAAAAAATAAAGTTATCGATAACTTTTCTATAGGAAAGTAAAGTTATCGATAACTTCTTTCTATAGGTAAGTAAAGTTATCGATAACTTTTCTATAGGAAAGTAAAGTTATCGATAACTAGTTTTAGAAAAGTAAAATTATCGATAGCTTTTCTACATAAAACTAAAGTTATCGATAACTTATCTCCAGAAAAGCAAAGTTATCGATAACTTTTCTATAGGAAAGTTAAGTTATCGACAAATTTCTTAAAGAAAAGCAAAGCTACCGAAAAATTTTCCACAGAAAACTAAAACAATCGATAACTTATCATTAGAAATCGATAACTGCTGTAGAAATGTTAAGTTATCGGTAACTTTTCTTTACAAAAATAAAGTTATTTGGAACTTTTCTGTAGAAAAGTTTAGAAAGTAAAATTATCTATCATTTCTGTATAAAAGACTTAAAGTTATCGATATCGAAAAAAAAACAGCGAATACACACATTTAAATGTCTGACAAGACCCCACAAAATTTTACGACAATTTCTCAAATTAAATTCAGTTTTAAAGGTTTTTGTTTCTCGATAAATTCTTACAAAATTACAGGAGAACAACAACAACTACGTATTTACTTTGACGTGTGTGTGTGTGTGTGTGTGAGTGTGAGCGTGAGTATAAGTGAACGTTTGATTATTTCGTGTATGTCAAGTTTTGTAAGGTGTATTTGCTATTTTTAACTGACACTGTTGCCGGTCGGTTCTTTTTTCTTACACACTTATACACATACATACATATATGTATGTATGTATTGTTGTTTTCCTGCTCCGAAATTTTGTTACGCATTGAACGACCAACCGGCCCCTGCAAGTGACAGATTATATAGTATGTATGTATGTACATTGCGCATTTGATTGTCGTCGTACATAAAGAGCTGCTTGCTGCCTTTGGAAATTTAATTTGAACGTTGGTCACAGAATGCACACAGCAACTGCTACAACCAACAACAACAAAGCACGGCTGCAGCTGTGCACTTCAACACAGGCGCAAGCAAAATGTTGAGTATGGGGTTTGTATGGGAGCGTGTTCGTGTGCGTGCGTTTGTGCCGGTGAGTGATGTACAAAAGTGGGTTAGTGGGTCATGATTCAGTTCAGTTCAGTCTATTTGTATTTCATTTAATACACTTCAGATTTTAGTGTGAACAGAGGACACTCTTTTATATTTTATAAATACATAAATAAAATGCAATTGTTGTTTGTAGTTGTTATTGCAAACGAGTATAATTAAAGATAACAATGAAAATGATTTGTGTTTAGTATTTGATGTCCCATAGTCGGAATGATTAGTTTATTGTTTTTTTTTTTTTGCTATTTATATTTCGTACTGGAAAAAAAAAGAGATTCAATTATGATAAGGGTCGAAAAAAGTCCTGCGGCTTGATGTTTTCATAGACTCACAGTAATTGTTGATGGCAAGTGTTTTTTGGTGGAGTTTTTCCGCCTTTTAACTCTGAGCTTCGTGGTACTTTTTTCGCAAAGCGATCAAAAACTCATAAAAAACACATTTACAGTTTTTCAAATGGCAAATGATCGCCTCTTTTGCTCTGAAAGATGTGGACTACAAAAAACCAACTTCTAAAAGTCATTACTATCGCTTTTGTCGACGTGCCATCAGTTTTTGTTTTATCTGTTTTTTGTGTTAATATGTCAAGCTTTTTCCACGTACTACGCATTTTCTTACAGCTGTGTAACATTCATTGTTTGTAATTATTTTTTATGGTTCAAAACCAATGTTCATGATCGTCATTATCAGCGGCATCGTAAGCATTATTAGCAGCTAAATTGAACAACAATGGACTTCATATATTACAGGGTAACAACTGACAACTGTTTTTTTTATCGTATATGTACATATTTCACCAGCTAAACACACAGATCATTATTGTCAAATACAGTATTACAAAAACACTTTGTGTAGCGAGACAACGTGTATTTCTAATTTATTATTATGTAATTCTGTTGGCGTTTATGTTTTAGGAATATATTGCCCAAACTGTAAAAAAGTCTCCAAACATTTTACACTGAACAACAATTATAAGAATTTTGTTTTTGGAAATTAAATTTATTTCATCAGAATTCTGTCAAATATTTTTTTTTTTTTTTGCAATAACAATATTAACTGTTTTGTTCTTTACTGTCTTATTTGCATTGTTAGTCAACAACAATTAGAACAATTGTGTTGAAGCGAACAATAAAAATTTGTAATAAAAAAAACATCAAGGACGTCAATTGTCAAAGCTATCAAAGCTAAAAACAAAACGTTTCCATAAAAAGTTATTAACCTTTTTGCTGCCGCCTTTTTTAATCATAAACAATATTTGTTCGACATTGAATTTGTTTATTATATTCTATAGGAAAGTGAACTTATCAATAGCTTGATAGCAAAATATTGAAGCAAAAAGTCATCAGAAAAGTAAAGTTATCGACACTACTCTATAGCAAAGTAAAGTAAAGTTATCTATAACTTTTCTATAGAAAAGTAAAGTTATCGATAACTATTTTATATAAAAGTAAAGTTATCGATAATTATTCTGTAGAAAAGTAAAGTTATCGATAACTATTTTATATAAAAGTAAAGTTATCGATAACTTTTCTGTAGAAAAGTAAAGTTATCGATAAATTTTCTATAGAAAAATAAAGTTATCGATAACTATTTTATATAAAACAAAAGTTATCGATAACTATTTTATATAAAACAAAAGTTATCGATAACTATTATATATAAAAGTGAAGTTATCGATAACTATTTTATAGAAAAGTAAAGTTATCGATAGCTATTTTGTAGAAAAGTAAAGTTATCGATAACTATTTTATATAAAAGTAAAGTTATCGATAATTATTCTGTAGAAAAGTAAAGTTATCGATAACTATTTTATATAAAAGTAAAGTTATCGATAACTATTTTATATAAAAGTAAAGTTATCGATAACTATATTATATAAAAGTAAAGTTATCGATAACTATTTTATATAAAAGAGAAGTTATCGATAACTATTTTATAGAAAAGTAAAGTTATCGATAGCTATTTTATAGAAAAGTAAAGTTATCGATAACTATTCTGTAGAAAAATAAAATTATCGAACATTTATGTATAGAAAAGTAAAGTTATCGATAACTTTTCTAAAGAAAAGTAAAGTAAAGTTATCGATAACTTTTCTGTAGAAAAGTAAAGTTATCGATAAATTTTCTATAGAAAAATAAAGTTATCGATAAATTTTCTGTAGAAAAGTAAAGTTATCGAGAATTTTTCTTAAGAAAAGAAAAGTAAAATTATCGATAAATTTTATGTATAAAAGTAAAGTTATCGATAACTTTTCTTTAGAAAAGTAAAGTTATCGATAAATTTTCATAAGAAAAGAAAAGTCAAGTTATCGATAGCGATAACTTTTCTGTAGAAAAGTAAAGTAGAAAAGTAAAGTTATCGATAACTTTTCTATAGAAATGTAAAGTAAAGTTATCGATAACTTTTCTGTAGAAAAGTAAAGTTATCGATAAATTTTCTATAGAAAAATAAAGTTATCGAGAATTTTTCTTAAGAAAAGAAAAGTAAAATTATCGATAAATTTTATGTATAAAAGTAAAGTTACAGATAACTTTTATTACAGAAAAGTAAAAATGTAAAATGAACAATAAACTTTCTATTGAAAATAAAGTTATCGATAATTTTTCTGTAGAAGAATCACTTTTGTCGAGAATAGATATCGATAACTTTTCTCTATAATATAAAGTAGTCCCTAAACTTTCTATAGAGATGCAAAGTTATGCGTAAATAATAATGTTAGAGGTATATTTCATTTGAAAAATAAAGTAATATATAATTTTTCTCTCTTTTTCTATTGTTATCGATTAAATTTGTCGTTTTGGAGCGAAATCCTTTTTTTTAGCTCCGCAATATAATTTTTTTTCAGCGTGACGGATATTTCGACATTTAAGGCGGTCTTAAGGCCAATTCATGTTACTTAAACTCTCTATTACAAAAAAAAATTGCATTGCTTTTGTTTTTGTTAAATTTTCGCGAAATGTCCAAAAACAAACATTTTATTGCTGAGCTGTTGACATAAAAGAGACGCTGAAAAATAAAAAAAGTAATCAGCTGCGCTCACAATTTCACCTGTTAAGAAATCGTCTTCGATGAAATCTTTCACTTTTGACGTTTTTTCCCTTAATTTTTTTTTGCAAATTCAGTTTATTTTCTTTTTTTTTATCGTTGTGTTTATTTGTACAAATTGTTTCGAATACTCTTATTTTAAATTTGCTAAAAAAAAAAGAAAATGGTGTCATTGTCGCACATTATTTTTAATTTAAATTTATAAAATGCGTTTAGTAGCGTTTTATCTCTTTTACAAATACATTTAATTTTTGCACACATTTATTTATTTTCGGTGCGACATTGTCATCTACCCAAAAACAAAAACGAAAAATAAATACAAAGTTGTAGCATCAAGTACGAATGTGAGCAAAATGCATTGCGTTTTTAAAACGAATACTTATGCGCACGTACGTAACCACTTGCAATTTGAATAGAGTGATCAGATGTATTGACTTTTTCGGACAAAACTTGAAAATTCACAGCTTAAACAGTGGCCGACCGGCGGTCCTGTCGCTATGAGCCTTAATGTCAGTTGGCTGAGGATCGTGCCCGGACTGTAGCGCCAAAGAAAGAAAGAAAGACAGAAGGAAGAAAGTCAGTTATTACAAAGTAGTTTTACAAAATGTTTCACTTTTTCCATCTATATTTAGTTAATTTGATGGGTGGTTGGTTGGGAAAGGGGGGGGGGGGGGGTGATGGGGAATGGGGAAGGCTTCAGCTATCATTTGATAACTGATTTGATAGCAGAGTCTTGTGCTGCTTGACAGACGAAAAGAAGGAAAAATCACAGTCACTTATACCGAGAAATTCCAAGCGAAACAAGACATTTTATTCTGAATCTTAGCGGCCGGCCGGCACCCCTGCCACTTGTTACAAAATATTTACGAACATTAGAAACACACACACCACCAACAATGCAAATCACATCACGCCACAAGTGTTTTTCCCCACTTGCCAACATTTAGTTTTTTTTTTGTTTTTTTGTTCACTTTATGCCCCTTTTAATAAAAAGTATTTTGCATAAATGTGATAAATTACATTGAATGTGAAAAAAGAACATTTATTAGATTCATGTTTCATGGCCGGTAAACATGATGACGATGATGATGCAACACAATTTGTTGGTCACAAACAGCTGCTGCCGGCGACACATCATCGCCGCCACCAGACACGGAGAGGGAGCCAGAGAAAGAGAAAGAGAACGAGAGGCAGAGACATTTTCATTAAACGAGTTGTTCAAATTGAACTTATGGACCAGTTGTGCAACACTTGTGATTTATTTAGTTTTCCATCCAGTTGCATAAACTGACCTGCTGCCCTTTAGACGATTAAAATGACAGTTACAACTGACTCTAGTTGCCTACATTTTTAAATGTTATTAAATAAACACGGAGAAAAATGTGTTGGGTAAAAAGAAAAAACGAAAACAAAAGGCTGTTTGTGGAAAAAAGTGAAGCTTTTGAAATAAAACAGTACGTTGGACATGACCGGACAGCAGCAACAGTCTGAGCAATAAATATGCCATAAGTTTTTCAAAGGTTCCAAAGACACGACGGCCAACGGGGCTTAAAGCAAATCAATATTTACAGAAAATAGTATTCTACTGAAAATTTATATAATATTTATCGATAACAAAAGGTTAATGTGGCAAAAACTTATCGTTAGAAAATTTATTTTCATTTTTAATAGATTATAAATAAAATGGAGAGAGAAAACATTAAAAAAAAAACTAAATTATCGCATACGAAACTATTCTGTAGAGGATTTATTAATTAAAATTATTTTAAACAAATTTAATCGTTGGCAAAACGTATCAATAAAGGAAAATTTTGAATAAAAATTTTATTGAAAATAAAACTTATAGCAAAATGTAGACAGTTGGCCAACACCTGCCTTGACGGCTATATCTGGCCATGGATCAAATCCACTTGACGATTCACTAGCGCCGCCAAGTGGCTTGTAGGCCACACAGGTCGCAATTAACTTATAATATGCTGCACGGCACAAATCATAAACCCCATGCTGAAGAGCTCAGTCTATCTAGTCCTTTCAGTTTCACACAAGTCACCAGAAGGCGAGAAATGACAGGGCTCCTGAGTTGATAGTCCAAAATACACGAAGGAACGAACACCAGGCCTTAAACCAGACTCGCCTGTACCTTCCCCTTAATCTACTTCCTTGCATAAAACACACCCGCCGTTAGGCAACAGCACCTCGGAGATTTTCTTCTTGCTGCGTCTTAAGGTTCAAACCACAACCAGAATGTTTCAGTTTTGGCCACTTTTCATAGTGCATTTTTAGTAAAACTGAAATATTCAAAAAGTTTTTGAAGAATCCCTGAATGAACCAGCTCATTATTCGATCCTGTATATATAACTTTTTTTTTTTTGCTTGTGTGTAAGACTTACGTAGAATTTTGCTGAATGAAAACACATGTTAAGTGGCAGTGGTCCCAGGACAAGAATGATATGTCGATGCGAGAGTCGCCTTATCCTTATTAACTTCTTTGTATTACAAAAAATTATTACTAAAGGACTTTTTGTTGCCTTGTAAATAGACGACTTCAAACATTTGTTGTTTTGTTCGTTGTATGTGGTAACAACATTTTGTATAGCAACAACAAACAGCAAAAACCGCAAACTTACTGCTTACAACCAACCAACATGTTATCTATACATGTTGCATAACAAACAGGCTTCCAGAATGTTTTGCAAGTGCAAGACTGAACTGGCAAACTTTCAAATGAATCCATTTGAACTCTTCTGCTCTGCTTTTTGCACGTACGCAAACAAGTACCTCTCCGTATTTTTGGCCCATATTGTTTGTATATTTTGATTGTTTGTTTGCTTGTTTGTTGTTGTTGTTGTTGCTTTGCTACAGACAGGCAAACAATTTCTTAACTGACGAACATGTCGGCGTCATTTTCACGATGACACAATGACCCATATAATGCAGTTTTTGAACAATTTGCTTTTTCGTGCCTGTTGTTGTTATTGTTGGCAAGTACATGAAAATATGTTTTTCCGTTTGCTTGACGAGCACTTGCTGAGCCAACAGTTCACGTGGTGGGCAAATAGCAACAAAAAAGCCGAAAATATGCAAAATCTTTTTGAAGCAACAGACACTTCAAGCCAAAGCAAAGTACAACCAACGGCAGGCAGGCAATAGAGTGTGAAGGGTTAAAGTTGATGAACGTTTTTTGTTGTGCGCAACACCAATAACAGCCACAAAGACAGACAACCATGAGCAAGTGTGGATGGAACATGGAGGTTGAAAAAATGGGCCAACACACTCGAAATTGGAAGTTTTCTCAAAGCAAAACTTTGTTAACAACAACTTGACAAAAAGAACTGAAGACAAATTAAATATATTTTGTTTTTAACGCAGTGCCATAAACTTGGCCCAGGTGTTTATACTTCACTGGCAAAATTCCGTCCAACGTCTTTATTAATTAACAATAAAAGATAAAAGCAAGAAATTTTAATTTTATCCATTAAAATTCGTAACTCTAGACAACTTGATCATAAACTAGACAAAAAATTGCAGGCCATAAATTATGAAAACTCTGGCTGAGAATTCTAGATGTTGTTTGCGAAAATCTGTGTCACTCATTAAAAGAAATGACAGAATAGCACATATTTGACAGCTGCTTAAGCCAGTGATTTCCAAACGGTTGGCTTCAATCGAGCCAGAAAAACGATAAAAGCACACCCAAAGCCAGCTAAAATTTCGTAATATGTAACAGTTGGGAATAACTGTGGGCCAAATACACACACACACACACACACACACGCACACACCTAAGATTAATATTCAGGTTGCATGTTGCGTTGCATACAACCAACTAACCATCAGTTGTAACTGCAATCGTCGCAATGGCCAACACATCGAGTTTGCAGGAGTTGATGTTTATATTATTCCTCTTCTGCATCATGATACCGTTATCATGTACAAATGTTTAAGCCTCCGCAAGTGCAACCGCAGGAGATATGGGCAGAGTAGCTTTTGAATGTGACACCACATCTTGTCACATCATAAATTAATTTTAAGTATGCAATTATTCAGCGCGAAATATGTGTGAAGTCTTGTGTTGTAAATAATAATCAACTAAAACGGCTGAGGCGCTGGCAAAAAGAAGTTTCGTTGGCTTTTCCCATGGAATATTAATTAAGTTTGTCTCGCACAATAAGACAAATTCTATTTGCGTTTGGTTTTTGTCATCAGCTGCAAATTCGAATTCAATTTTCCCCATTGATTTTAAAAATGATTTAATGAAATTTGAGCAAAACAAAATTTTCCTTTTAGATTTTTTACAAAAGTACTTTTTGCTAAAAAGGTACTTTTTGCTAAAATGGTACATTTTGCTAAAAAAAAGATGTTTTTGCTAAAAAAAAGAACTTTTTGTTAAAATGATACTTTTTGTTAAAATGGTACTTTTTGTTAAAATGGTAATTTTTGTTAAAATGGTACTTTTTGTTAAAATGGTAATTTTTGTTAAAATGGTACTTTTTGTTAAAATAGTACTTTTTGTTAAAATGGTACTTTTTGTTAAAATGGTACTTTTTGTTAAAATGGTACTTTTTGTAAAAAAAAAGTACTTTCAAAACATATATTTTTGCTTAAAAAAACTTTTACTAAAAAAAAGTACCTTTACTCACATAAACAACCATTTGATGAAAAAAAAATTTTTTCTGTGAAAAAGTACCGTTTGAAAAATATACATAAATGGGTTTTCTGAAAAAATAACCTTTTTATACAAATATACTTTTTTCTACAAAAGTAAATTTTCGAGGAAAAAGATATTTTTTTCTAAAAAAGTACTTTAAATTTTCGTTTGCCATTTTAAAAAGTACAATTTCTTGTAATAATTTTTTTTCTATAAAAGTGCTCTTCTTTTCTAACAAAATGCCTCTTAAAAATATACCCTTCTTATAAATAAGAACTTTTTTTGCACTTGCTAATAAACATCTTTTACTTTAATTAAGTACCTTTTTTTATAAAAACTACATATATTTTTGTAAAATATAACCTTTTTCAAAAATTAGTACCTTTTTTTTAATAAAAAGCACTTAAAAAAAACTATCTTTATAAAAACTCATTAGAATTCTAAAGAAGTATTAAAAAAATGTATTTTACAAAAACTACTTTTCTATAAAAAATTGTGTTAAAAAAAGTACTTACATATGTACTTTCTTGTTAAAAAGTACTTATTTTTAAAAGAAGTGTTTTTTAGTATTAATAAACGGGTACTTTGTTTTTTCCTATTAAGTAACTTTTAATAAAAAGGTAAATTTTTCAGTAAAAAATGAACGTGTTTCATGGAAAAGTAACTCTCTTTTAAAAATCACGTTTTCAATACCACTCCCTACAAAATACTTGTACATTTTCAATAAAAAAAGTCACTGCTAATAAAAAGTATTGCTTAAAAAATAAAAATAAAATACTACTTTTTTAAAGAAAGTATTTGTTTTTTATAAAAAAGTACTTTTTTAAAAAATTATTTTTGTTAAAAAGTAGTTTTATAAAAAATAATTTTTATTAAAAAGTACTTTTATAAAAAAGTATTTTTATTAAAAAGTATTTTTAAATAATTTTTATTAAAAAGTATTTTTAAATAATTTTTATTAAAAAGTACTTTTATAAAAAAGTACATACTTTTATAAAAAAGTATTTTTATTAAAAAGTGCTTTTATAAAAAAGTATTTTATAAAAAAGTACTTTTATAAAAAAGTACTTTTATAAAAAAGTATTTTTTATTAAAAAGTATTTTTTATTAAAAAGTACTTTTATAAAAAAGTATTTTTATTAAAAAGTACTTTTATAAAAAAATATTTTTGTTAAAAAGTACTTTTATAAAAAAGTATTGTTATTAAAAAGTACTTTTATAAAAAAGTATTTTGATTAAAAAGTACTTTTATAAATAAGTACTTATGTATATAAAAAAGTACTTTTATAAAAAAGTATTTTGATTAAAAAGTACTTTTATAAATAAGTACTTATGTATATAAAAAAGTACTTTTTAATCAAAATACTTTTTTATAAAAGTACTTTTTTATATATATAGTTATCGATAACTTTATTTTGCTATGAAAAGTATTTTTATTAAAAAGTGCTTTTATAAAAAAGTATTTTATAAAAAAGTACTTTTATAAAAAAGTACTTTTATAAAAAAGTATTTTTTATTAAAAAGTATTTTTTATTAAAAAGTACTTTTATAAAAAAGTATTTTTATTAAAAAGTACTTTTATAAAAAAATATTTTTGTTAAAAAGTACTTTTATAAAAAAGTATTGTTATTAAAAAGTACTTTTATAAAAAAGTATTTTGATTAAAAAGTACTTTTATAAATAAGTACTTATGTATATAAAAAAGTACTTTTATAAAAAAGTATTTTGATTAAAAAGTACTTTTATAAATAAGTACTTATGTATATAAAAAAGTACTTTTATAAAAAAGTATTTTGATTAAAAAGTACTTTTATAAATAAGTACTTATGTATACTTTTTTAAAGTGCATTTTTGTATACTTTTATAAAAGTGCATTTTTCAATAAAACAAAAAATTAAATACAAGGCAGTATTTAAAAAAGTGCCTTTTAAATAAACTTTTTGCCTTTTTACAAAACCGATTTTTTTTTTGGAGAAGTATCTTTGAACAAAAATAAATATAGAAAAAAAACGTTTAACAAATACATACATACAGAATTTTATTAAAAAAATACAGGCGCATGTACATACATAATATGTATGTATGAGCTCTTTTGTATATTTTCTTTTTCAATTTTCAACTTTTATGAAGTTTTCAATTAAAATCCCACTTTAATTTTAATACATTTTCAAACGAATTGATTTGGTTTTTTATTGTTTTTGCAATCAGTAAAAGTTTTTGCAAAAGGTAAAAGTATATTTCCCTGCTGGCGTACGAGTATTAATCTCGCGTGGTATTTGAGGTTTAAGACTGCCAGAGTGTTTCGGCGCCAAAAGACTTTTCTTCTTTAATTCAGTATTTTGCATATTTCAGGCGCACACACGCACACACATATTGATATATGTATGTAAATCCTTTTCGTAGGAAGTTTCGAATACAAATTTATTTTAATTTTATAAAGTAAAATGAATTGTCCGCCAGGAGTTTTGTTAATTAATGGCGGAATTTAGTTTCAATAACAAATGACGCCATAAAATTAGTAACTTTCTGTCTACGCACTTGTCCCAAGAGGATGGAGTTTGAATTTAATGGGCCCGCAAAACATTACAGAGATTCACATTATTCCGGATGCTTTCACTCATTTAAGAACTTGTAACTATAAAAAAATAATAATGGCTGTAGTAATTGGCCATTTCTGAAATGATTTTTGCTATCGAAATCAAACAGTAGTTTTGTTTTCTATTATTCGTTCGTTTCAGAGCTGGAAAAATTAAACTACTTCGGTTTGTTAAAAGCTAAAATAAATGTTTAATGTCGTCGTAAAACGCTAATTTTCTTACATGAAAACAACCTGTTGCTTTTGATCAGACATTATCGAAAGTAATTGTGCAATATTTCGTTGAAATGTCCTACTGTGCGCGAAGGTCTTGTAATTTGTTTCAAACTGTTATTTAAATGTAATTTTATGGGATCTTGAACTTCTTTTTTGTTAGTTACAAAATTCGATTCGCTCTACAATTGAAACACATTTTAATTGGTTTTAAACAAGTTTTGTAACTAGACTTGCGACCAACTCGTTCATTTGGTCACTAGTTCGTTCACGAAATCTTTTTGCAGGTTTGCTTTTTTTTTAAAAAAAAAGCAGATTTTTCCAATAAGATATTAACGAAGTTATTCCCTTACTTGCTACTCCTCCGCAGCCCAACCAGTTTTAGCGTTTGAATGTGCCACTTGTCATGGTGGCTTGACATTCGTAACATAATAATGAACGCCATTAAAACAAAATGGCGCTCGCGAACCGCCAACATCTAGTTGCACCAATTGAAAAACCCTTTCTAATCTATCAGAAAAGAGATGTAAACTTTTCTATTATTTATTTTATGGCTTAAAGTCCATAAAATGTTTTAAACAATTGTTTTGTTTTTTTTTTTATTTTTTTTATTTTATAACCAACTTTTTATTATTATTTTTTGTTAATCCAGTGCACGTGATCTACGTGCTGTTTGAAACTAAAACTTCAAAAATATGTATTTCTTTTCCTTATTCGATTATGAGCTTGATTACTTTTTTACTTTTTTGTTTTTGTTGTTTTTTTTGTTTATAAAACTTAAATTAAAATTCATTAAGTGCTGTTGTGCCTTATAGATTGAATTAGTATTTTACAATGAAATTTAAAAGCTTTTTGATGCTTTCGAAATTGAAAGACTTGAATGGAAAATTGATGAATGTTACGCAACTTTAAAATGTATTTTTGATATATTTATTTATTTGAAAGGCGACAAGAAAATGGGCCAAATGAAATAAGGCCCAAAACACACTTATAATATAAAGACAAAAAAAACGCTATAATTTTTGGCGTTATTTTATTTGCAAATTGGATATTATTGCAGTGTGTCGAGATAAAGATCCGAAATGGTTTCGAGGGACTACTATACTAACAGAGGTTGGTATTTGGGGCTAAGAAATTCTTAAAATCTATCTTTATCTTAATATTTCATTTTTATTATTTCGTGTTTATTTAATTTATTTTGGGTGTTTTTTGTAGATTTTTTCATTCGGTTTTATTTTCTAGGAATTTATATCATTTAGGTCATTAGGCCTTAATTCCTGAAGCCTGTTTGGAAAAGCGGTCTGCAATTCTGGCATAACTGGATTATTAATTGAGAGTCGCACTAAATTATATATATTTATGATGGTTTTTTATTAAGGACTTTTCCTTTAAAAAATTTAAATGTATAAAATCCTTATCTACATCAAGCACAGGGTTTGATCACAACTGAATATTGGAAAACTAATAAATCAAGATCTGAAAACAGCCAAAAGTTTTAATTTAAAAAATAAAAAGTTTTATTTTTTATTTTTTTTTTATAAATAAATAACTGTTATTTTTGCTCAGCGAGGCATAAAAATCAATAGTTTTTTTTTTTTTTTTTTTAAATTGACACATTTTTGTTTCTTATGGATGAATGTAAGTCGGAATGCTTTTCATGGCCCCATATTTTTAGTGAATTTTTACCCCTAGACTTCAATAATTTATTGTGAAAAAAGTAGCCGGTACTCGATGTGTGTGATTATTATAGAACAAAAAGTACCAGTTTTTACCACCCTTTTAGCTTTCAGCCCCTGTCATAGTCTATGTTTGACTCCATTAACTACTACAACGAATAACTACAACTGCCTTGAAATAACGGTATAATTTGTTACTCGACGTTTCAAAACGTGACATTTTTTTACTTCCATCTGGTCCAAGCGTTAACGCCTGACGCTTCTGTTCTGGCTTCTTCCAGCTTATTTTGTCTTTTTGCTACTTTTGTAAAATTTAACGATTTTAATTTCACATTTAGTTTTCTTTTGGCAAAACTTCTTCACACAGAATGTTAATAAAATTTTTTATTACAAATTAAAAACTATTAATCACAAAAATTTTTTTTAATATATTTCATTTATAATTTACTTTCTGAATTTGTGATTTAATTGACAAACTCACAAACGGTGAGCGACATCGCCCACAAATATTTGTTTGAATATTTCACACAACAACAAAAAAAATTTTAAATATTTACAAAATAAAGAAAAATTAAAGCAACATTCATTAAAACAATTGAAATGTAAATAAAACAACGCCTTCACCTACATTTTCCTCATATTTAATGTGTTGTTTTTGCAAAACGGACAAAACGAAAAATTCAAAAAATTTTAACTAAAAAAAAAAAACGACAAGTAAATAAGAAAAACAAACAAACGAAATGCCAGCATTACATTCACTTAGTTCATTCATTTAGAATCAATGATGCATTCGGTACCGGCCGATCAGTTGTCACAAACATGTAACGCTGGCCCCACAAACACAGGGCTGGGACTGTGAATATTGTGTGACCGGTGCCAAAATACCGGCATTAGAGTCAAAGTCATAATTATTTAACACGAATTTATAACACAAAACAGAAAGAGAAAATAGTACCAAAATTATAGTTCAATCAATACTGATTTTATAAATATTGGTATAAAGTTTATACCCGTTTCGTGATGGTAAATTTAGTTATTTGTACTAAATTTATTTTTGGTACTAAATTTGTAACAACAAAAATTTACATTAAATTTAACTGCTTAATTTATGTTTCTGTACGAATTTTGTATTTAAGTTAAATTTATATATTAATGCTAAAATATAATTTTAGTACTAAATTTATTTTTTCCCTTTAATTGGTAGTTTGCCAGAAAATTTATATTTCAGTATTAAATTTATATTTAAGTACTAAATTTATATTTAAGTACTAAATTTATATTTAAGTACTAAATTTATATTTTGGTACTGAATTTAAATTTAAGTAATAAATTTATATTTAAGTACTAAATTTATATTTAAGTACTAAATTTATATATAAGTACTAAATTTATATCTAAGTACTAAATTTATATCTAAGTACTAAATTTATATCTAAGTACTAAATTTATATCTAAGTACTAAATTTATATTTAAGGTCTAAAATTTATATTTAAGTACTAAATTTATATCTTATTGCGAAATATATATTCTATTAATAAATTTACATATTATTTCTAAATTAATGTTATAGTTCTTAAATTATGTTTTATTATTAAATTTATATACTAGTACTAAACACATAGTTTAGTACTAAATTTATATGTGAGTAGTAATTTTATATTCTCCTGCTAAATTTTAGTTTCAATATTATTATGTTTTAATGCTAAAGTAGTGCGTATATGTTAAAAGCATATTTTAGTACTAAATTTATATTTTGCTGTTGTTTATATTTTTATGTCACCGTGAAAGTTTGTATTGAATTCCAGTTTTGGTACACATTAGTACAAAATATTTATATAAATAATTAATTAATACGTTTAAGTATTAAATTTATATTTTAGTACTGAATTTATAAGTAGGCTCTAAATTTATATTTTAGTAACTAATTTGTATTTCAGCTCCTAATTTATATTTATGTAGCTACTAAAAATTTTTTTCACAAAATATGGGTTTTAGTACTTAAGTACTAAATGCAAATATCACTAAAATATATGTTTATCACCAACATATAAACTAAACTAGTTACAAAAATATAAATTTACCACAAAATACAAGTTTCGGACGAATACACAAACTAACCACTAAAATATTAATTTAGGACTTACATTCATTCATATATTTAATAATTATATTCATATACTTTAGAAGTTATTTTACATATATTTTTTTTTTTTTGGTATAAAATGAATTTTTTTTTGCTAAATGTATTTTTTAATACTAAATTTGTAAATTTGAATTTTTCAACCAAATTGAGGTTATTCGACTGACTTACAATTTTGGTACAAAACTCAAGTTGTAACATAAACGCACATACGTTCATATGTAACAAAACTCTTCCATTTTTCACTGTTAACAAATTATTTTGAAAAAATCAAACTTTGTTTAATGTCTGAATGCTTTTTGGTTCGAAAACAAAAACAAATTCGAATGTTTCGTTTTTGTTTTCATCACATGTTTTTAAACGCAACGAAAATAACGGCAATTTAATTATAAACAAAAAATTCTATTTAAATGCTTTTATGTGTCTGAAGTTATTTAAAATTCACGCAGCAATTGAAACTTTTCTAATAACCGTAAAGGTCAGTTGAAATATTTGAACAAGGTCTGGCAGAGAAGGGAGTGGCTCTGAATAGCCAGAACCCTTGACTCGGATAATTAAACTAAAATTTTGATGAAAGAAACAGGGAAATAGAGGAAAAGAGCGCATTTTTTTGCGCGATCATTTGATCCAAAAATTGAATAATAGAGCCAGTTAGAGCAGGCCTTTGTTTTTGTTTGTCGACTTTATGATTGATGTTATTCACTGAAAACAATTGACGCTATAAATTTAAATTGTTTGAAATAGAAGCCCTAAATAGGGAAATAAATTGTTCCGAAAACAAAACTCAAAATAGAACATTTAGCAACTGAGATCGGTATGTGCAACTATTGTCACTCATTTCAATAGACTTGCCTTTAATATATCGTATAGTTTTTGTAAGAAATTTTGGTTTTTACTAAAATAATGGAAAAAAAGTAAACAAAATATAAAAAATAAAGCAAACATGACTGGAAAAACTTGAACAAATGACTGATCTGGTGGCAGCTCAAGCATTTTTGAACAATTTTTGAAAATTTAACATGAAAAACCTTTTAAGTTAACACGCCTTCCTGTTAACCAGACGCTGGGGAAAAAAAGATCGTGTTCTCTCCTCTGCACACCTGCCTTTATCCGTATGTTTGTCACAGCTGCCAAGAGCTGTACTTCTTCCAGAAGTATAAATCTTTGAGGACCACAACAGAAGCGCATATTGACGTGGCCACAAACTTGATAATTATGATGAGTCCCCATACAATAAAAATTTGATTTTATTGATTGTAGTATAAAAGCAGAAAAAAGAAAAAGGAGAGGACGAGTTTTTTAATAAATTTCCACAGCTTTTTTTTTGTATCAGAGTTGCTGGTAAAGTGAGTGACCAAAAATGGAGCAAAAGCAACAAATACAACAAATGGAGACTCCCTTTATTTCAACGCAAAGCCATATTTTTTTAATTTGAATAATATACAATTATGCAGTTCTGTTTCTAAAGCAAAAAATATATTTAATTTTATTGCTAAGAAGGCAGTCACGAAAGGAAGAAGGGGACAATTTATGCCCCTCTGAAATCCAGAAACGTGATCTAAGTCGTCAGCAAAAAACTAGGAAAATATATTGAACCGGTTGTGACGTCATCGTTTCCTCTTCTCTACACTTTGACTTTGTGTTTGAGTGATTTCGTTTCTTTTCAATAAAATTCGATCTGTGCGTAACAAAATTACGGGAAGAAGCAGCGATGAACTTTAGAAGGCCTTTTTAGAATTGGCGTTTCAGTAGATGTCTTTAGGCTTTATTTTCAGATGAAGCTCTACTCTTTTCTCAATAAGGATTTTCAAATATGCCCCCCAGGAAAGGCCATCAGTTATATCAGGCCTTTTGTGGGCGAAAAAATGGTAAAAATTCTGGTTTGAAAATTGTGAGTTTGGAAGATTGTGAAACTGATTATGGCCTAATCTGATGGTGGACCAAACGCCCCCACGGATGAGAGCTTGTTGTCACCACCGCCCTCATGTGGCTCGATAGACACGCACAGGCGTTTGACAAGCGGCGTATTTCGCTTTGCGAACACAAACACACTTTCGTATAACACTTTGCTGGCGAGCTCCCGATAATGCTGTCAGTGATTCCTTCCCCTTGGAGGCAGGTTAGGCGTTGACGATTTTACACCCAGTCAGGGCACTCTGTTTTCGAGGCATAGAGGCGAAGGGGTCCGCCGTTTGGCCCGGCAACCATAACTCTAGGAAGTTCATGTATGTTTTCGGTTATGCGTGTTCTTGCGAAACCTTCACCAGAACGGGAACCGACAAGACCCCAGGAAGCCTTTTGGCTTTCTGGGTCGGACCTTTGGCTTTCTGGTCGGATCCTTGGCTGACACGTTTTGGTTGTGGTTTCAACCTAAAAACGCAGGAAGAAAAAAGTCTTTGAGGTGCTGTTGCCTTGCGACAGGTCGGTTTTTATGCCAGGAACTAGATTCAGAGGAAAGTACAGGCGAGCTGGTTCAAGGCCTGTGGTTCTTTGTGGATTTCGGGCTACCAACTCTAACAGGAGCCCAGTCATTTTTTTCCTTCTGGGTAGCTGGTACAGGTACTTCCTAATGCTTTGGTTGCCGCTACAACTGAGAACAGAAAACACACGGCCAAGGTTGAAGAATGTACACAAGCCATAAAGGGTTCGCCGCGGGGCAGAGAGCGGCAGGGAAATAAAAAGGCCTTGTAGTGGGCAAGTTTATTGCTGTTTGAAACCGGTGGAATGTGTTTTGTCGATTAAGCGTTTAAATTAAACGCGAATATGTGTCAGTAGTTCTTTTATTGAAATCAGTGGAGAGTAGGAATTTTTCAGAAGTTCTCTACCAAAAATTCTACACAAGCAGCCACACAAACTTGTGTACGTCTGCACACACACACACACACACACACACACACAAACACACATTTATGTAAATACCAACAAGCAACGAAACAGATAAAACGAATTAACATTAAAAATTAAGTTCAGCCGTCAGCGTCGTCGTACTCGTCGTCATAATGGCTGTCGTGATATGTCATCAATGGTTTAACTTTTTGTTAAATCTATTTATTGACAAATAATGACGTTGTGTATGACAACAATGACAATTATGATAATGATGATGTTTAAGTGTTTGCGGCCTTCGAGAATGTTGATGATGATGGCGACGACGATGATAATTATTGTTTTTGTTCATATTCATGCATTGAAAGTGTAAACATTAAATGACAATTAATTGACAGGTCTTGTTTTAGACTTCTTCGACTACACAGTTCTTATTCAGAGTCATGCATGCGTGTATGTATGTCTGTATGTCTGTACGAATATGTATGTAAGTAAATAAATTATGGGAGATAACAAAATACATACATATGTTCGTGTTTATGATAAGGATTAGGGGAAAGTAGTTCGTTTATTGAACCTAAAAGAAGAAATCTTTATAAATGTCGTGAAGGCTTTTCGCGGTTGTTGTTTCTCTCAGCGAAATTAAGTTAATAAATACCAAACTGGATATTAGACAAAAGTATTTCCTTGGCTCAGAAATTGATTTCGAATATTTAGTTTTTCTAATAAAAAATATTTATAAACATAAAAAAAATTCAATTTAATAAAATATGTAACTAAAACTTATTATACAAAATCTATAAACAACTTGAATCGAACATAAAAAGCCAATAATATATTTTGAATAAACAAAAACTAATATCGAATATCAAATAAAAATTTCTAGCAAAAGTACATTCAGGTTAGAAATATGAAATGAAATTGAAAAAAAAAAAACTTAAATTTAGTCAAATAAAATTGTTGGAATAAATATTAAGTCGATTAAAAAATTTATTCTAAATAAATAAATTTTATAAAAATTATTTCAAAACTTTTTCGAATAAAAACTAATTCGATTAAAAAATTTATTCAAAATAAATAAATTTTATAAAAATTATTTCAAAACTTTTTCGAATAAAAACTAATTCGATTAAAAAATTTATTCAAAATAAATAAATTTTATAAAAATTATTTCAAAACTTTTTCGAATAAAAACTAATTTGATTAAAAAATGTATTCTAAATAAATAAATTTTATAAAAATTATTTCAAAACTTTTTCGAATAAAAACTAATTCGATTATAAAATGTATTCTAAATAAATAAATTTTATAAAAATTATTTCTAAACTTTTTCGAATAAAAACTAATTCGATAAAAAAATGTATTCTAAATAAATAAATTTTATAAAAATTATTTCAAAACTTTTTCGAATAAAAACTAATTCGATTAAAAAATTTATTCTAAATAAATAAATTTTATAAAAATTATTTCAAAACTTTTTCGAATAAAAACTAATTCGATTAAAAAATTATTCAAAATAAATAAATCTTATAAAAATTATTTCAAAACTTTTTCGAATAAAAACTAATTCGATAAAAAAATGTATTCTAAATAAATAAATTTCATAAAAATGGTTTTAAAAGTAATAGCCAATAAATTAACTAAATTAAATCCAATAACTTAAATTATCAAGAACCAATTAATGAATATTTTTTTCGAATCAAAATTTAAAAAAATTGCAAATTAAAATCAAAAGAAGAATTTTACCTAAAAGAATTGATTTTATGGCGAATAATAATTTATTCGATTGCTAAGTGTATCTTAAAGAAGAAAATTTAATTAAATATTATTGAACAATAATTTAAAATAATTAAATTATATCAAATTTTTCCGTACAAAACTAAAATTATCAAGACCTTAAATCGATATATAAATAATTTAAAAATAAAGGAAAAAAAATACCAAAAACAAAAACGGTATAAAAAACTATCGAAGAAAAATTCGTGGAACAAAATATTTCTTACCAGTCGATTAACCGAAATAATATATTTACAATATTAATATAATTTTTGATAAAAAATTTAATTTTAGCGTGTATTTTATATACGAAAATTGCTTATTATGAAAAAAAAAATTATTCGAATACAAACGTATTCGACTAAAAAATGTATTAAAAAATCTAATCAAAATTTTGTTGAATAATAATTTAACATAATTAAATTATATATAAAAACCTTAATTACAAAAAACTAAAAATGAAATTATATATACGAGTATATGCTAAAAAAAGGAATTTTTTGTGGCAAAAATAAAAAAAAAATTGTCGAAAAAAAATTATTCGAATAAAATATTTACTGGAGTCGAAATTCCTTAACACCGAATTACATCGAATAAGCATTTGTTAGCCTATACATAGACTTTATAGTAAAAAATTACGTAATACAAATTGTTGTTATCGAGAAAAAATTATTCGAATAAAAATTTCGTTTTCGTTAAAAAGAAATAATGGGGAAAAATTATTCGAATAAAAATTTCTTCGAACCGATTATCTTAAATTAAAACAAAGTTAAAATTCTCTTCAATGAACACATGTTTTCATTTAAAAAAGAGAATTTAAAAGTGAAAAAACTGCGTTAAATAAGAGGTATTACAAGTTTCTTCGAGCCGATTATTTTAAATAAGGAATTAATCAAAATTTTTCCAAATAAACATTGTTTTTATTAAAAAGCAATAAAATTATTATAAAACGCGACACAATCATAATTGTTGTGGTCTAAAAAATTATTCGAATAAAAGTTCTTTCCCGTCAAATATTGTCCACAAAAACTTGAATTGAATTTCTTATTAAATAAAAATGTTACGATGAAAGAAATTAAATCTTAAGAAAAAGAATGGTGGCAATTAGGGAGCAACAGATTTGAGTATATTTTTTTTACTCTAAAATTCACTTGATCTGTACAATTTTCAAATACCCCCTAAATGTTACTCATGTGCATGGCCTGCATTTCCCCATTGTTAAGAGTATTGTTGTTGCGAGACTGCAAATGTCTCGCCTTGGGCGTTCAAGTTCATGCACTGGTTTACCTCATTGATAAGAAGGCTAATTTGGAATGACTATGTTCGTTATATTGTCCAGAGAGTATGGCTTTGATGGGCCTACAAACACCCCCTCATTGGTGGTCATGTGTAGGTAATGCTTTTCCACATTAGATATATATATATATATATATATATTTAGCAAAACTATACTTATTTCTTGCAATGAACGAAAGTCAATGACTCATTGGCGTCTTTTAAAAATTTTATTCGTTTTATTCGAAAATTTTAATTTTTGCCCATAAGCCCTGGGCAACAACAAACAATATTTTGATTGAGAGCACTGAACCGCTGGACATTGTCGAATGTTCTGTCACAAAGGAATCGCCATGTTGTTGTACTTTCCGCATTTTATTCAACAGATTTTGAGTTCTTTTGCTGTTATTTGAAATATTAAATTTCAAAGTGAACTTGTCAAGTTATAGAAAATGAACAACCACCAACCACTTTCATCTCAGATTAGTTACCTGTCGCTTAAGCAGCGTTTGAACGCTAAAAGGTAAAACATCAAAAGAAATTCCAATTTGCTGAAAGGCTATTTAATTGTCAGACATAAATGTGTACACAGCTACGACACAAATACACACCCCGATGTTCTTATTTCGATTAACTGAAATGCCCCCAAAAACCTGTTGCTTCCCCCGGGGACACTCAGCCTAGAATTGTAAATTATGCGGCCAGTGCTTGACTCTTGATCAAATAACAAAATAATTTGCTGGGCAATTCTTTTATGAGCAGCAGCATAAAAATTACACTTTTACACATTAAAATTTCTACTAAAAGTTGCTACTAAGACTATGACTTATGATTTTGTTGCTGTTGCTGTTGCTGCTATTTTCGTTTTGTTCTTTTTGAATTCACCGTTAAGTAAAATTATTCACTTGAACATAATTTGTTTTCTTATGTTGCGGAATATATCAAACAAAAACTTAAGTCGCAAGTGGTTCGTATTACTGAATATTGTTTCCGGTTTCGCAGAAAGAGACCAAAAGAATGAACAACAAGTTGTTAAGCAAACAAATTCCTAATGACTCATTTTGATTTTAGATCAAATTACTGCAATGAAATCAAAATAAAGGGTATATCATTAAGTGTGTGTGGGCCAACATTTAATGATTTTATTCGTCTGCAAGACTCATACATGCCATTGTAGTGAACATTTTTGTTCGAAAAATCCCATCTTACACGACTCTGGCCCATTTATAAATGTGATTTCGAAGGCCGCTCAGTGGACTTAAACAGCATCAGATGATCACGCGCTCAAGTGACAGTGCACAATGTCCAATGTGTGACACGTAGAGCCACTCGATTGCCACCACAAATCACTAGACCAAAAAAGCTGGTGATATTCGTTTTGAAAAAAAAATTATTTTGCTGAGATTTAGGAATCGGTGGCCCTTAATGCTGTTGAAAATTGCTGTCAGCTTTTCAGCCCAATGAACTTTGTAGTCTGTGTGATGTCAAGTTCCAAAAGTTGTGGGCTGTAAAAAGCCAAACTGTCGTGAGCAACGCAAAATCGACTGACTCAGTTGCTCCTTCATATTCACGCTCAGTGACGATGTTTTTGGGATGGGAACACTGGCCGGTTCAGTATTTACTGAACCAGAGGTCTCAAATTATAGCCAAGAGACTGCGAAAAGTCTTAGCGATAAGCTGATTGTGGTGATTGCAAAATCGGGGTATTACGCGGCACTTTGCCCGACTTCACTCACTCAGAGAGCCGCTACTGGGGAAGACCCCAATAAATGTACAATTTCGTTTTAAATATTTATAAAAATAACGGCAACTATTTTGAAATTAAATTCCTCTAAAACAAATAGAAAAATTCCAGTGGTGATAATTATTGCACAAAAAAAAATTTTGTTAATGAAAAAATTTTATTCGTGTTAATTTTCTTATATAGAAAAATATTATTTTTTATAAAATAATTATAATTTTTCTATAAAAAAAATGTCAAAACAATCATGTGATAAAAAAACATTTTTTTTTTGGTAAAAGTTTTACTTAATTTTTCAATATAAAAATCTCATTTTTAATATTTTCTCTAAAAAAAATTTTATTAGTGAGTTTTTTTTTTTTTTTTTTTTTTTTTTTTTTTTTTTTTTTTTTTTTTTTTTTTTTTTTTTTTTTTTTTTTTTTTTTTTTAGAAAAATGGGTAAAAATATTTGTATAAACAAATTTCATTCACAATAAGTTTCACTTAGAAAATTTCCTTTGACGAACATTTTTCTATAAAGAAAATTCTTTGCCGATTATTTTTCTATAGAATTGGCGAGAACTTTTCTTTGTGGTGTCAATTTTTTCAAGATAAACTTTAATTGTTAAAAAGTTTCCGGTCCAAAAATACCATCAGGGATAATTTTTCTATGACGGCATTTCGCTGCTGTAAATTTTTTCACAAAAATGATTATTTTTCTGCAGAAGAATTTCAACGACGAATATTTTTCCGTCGAAAAATTTCAGTGATGACAATTTTTCAATAGATGGATTCCATTGGTGAGAATTTTCGGTAAAAAGCAAATTGCATTAACGCTAATTTGTGTATAAAAGAATTGCGTTGGTAATAATTTGTGCGTACAACAACTTCAGTATTTCGAAAAACTTTATTTGTTTTTTATAGCAATAAAAAAGCTTCAAAGTCATATTTCACTTTCAGAAAAATAATTAGCGTTTTGTAAGACTATCAAAATATTTCGTCAGGTGGTTTGTTTTAACTGTCAAGTGTCGCGTGAACATATTTAGCAGCAGATGTTTTGTTTGACAACAAAACTCTTGACAGCTTTTAACAACAACAAATTTACATGTTGCGCTCCCTATTGGTTGGACTTTTCATTTTACAAAATTTGTTTGTTTAGGGCGTTCCAACCAAACTTGGACGTATTTTAGTTGAACCACGATTTACCATCCCATAGAGAAAAAACTATATGTCAGCACAAAAATATTATAATAATGTCAATTCTAGTAAGTGGTTGGTTGAATGTAAATGAAAAAATCTCTTTCAATGTAAAGGTTTTTTGAAAATGACTGTGACTTTTGCGGTGAAGAAGCTTGAGTTTAACAAATATTTCTTTAGCAATTTTTTTTGTGTCCAACTAAATTTGATAAGAACAGAAAATAAAACTAACCGCAAAAATTATATACTCCTTAATGTTCGAAACCACAAAATATAATTTTTTGCATACAATGTTAATGAAATATTTTGTATATCTTTAAATCTCCCAATTATTGGCGGCCACATAATTATGGACCGCAATTTACGACGCTACAAGGCAATATAATATATTAAACCATTATTTTTAATTATATTTAGTTTTTTTTTTTATATTCCGTTTTTTATTCGATAATTTGAATAAATTCGTTTTAATCGGTGGAACTATGAGAAAATTTTGTCAGAAATAAACGTTAATATTTTGTTGAAAATATCCCCCTAATTGATAATTTTCGAATTCGAAAATTCTCTCACTAATAACTTCTATTTATAAAAACTTTATATGAGACCATTGATTTGCAAAATTTTTCCACTAAAATTAAATTTTATATTTTGGGGCTAATGATAATTTTTATCAGTGACATTGTTTCTACCTACAAGTTTTTATCGATTGATAATTTTTGACAGAAATATATCATCATGTATAACGGAAAAATGTCATCAGTGATATGATTTTACAGAAATATATCGTCGGCTGCAATTTTCCCACAAAAAATATCACCAGTGGCAATTTTCTTACATAAAAATTTTCTGTTGCATATTTTTCTACAGAAAAATTTCAGTTGTGATAAACATCTTTATCGAAAATATTCAAAATAATATGTAATATTTTTTTCAATAATAATAAATAATAATTTTTCTTTAGAAAAAATTAATCTGTTATAGTACAATATTTCTGCAGGAAATATTCATCAGCAATAACTTTTCTAAAGGAAAATTTTCGTGTATAAAATTAAACTGTAATTATTTTATTATTATATTCCTTTTAATGCATTTTTATCACTGATCATTTTTTTTCACAAAAATTATGATAAATTTTTTAAATAAAAATTCCAAAAATAGTTCATATCATACATTTTACTTGTGATAATTTCTGTATAAAATTGCATCCGTGAAAGTTTTTCTACAGAAAACTTTTATGAGAGATAATTACTTTAAAGAAATATATTTTGAGTGATATTTTAGGTAGAGGAATCTTTTATGAGAGACAATTTTTTTAAAGAAAAATATTTTGAGTGTTATTTTATGAGAGACAATTTTACTATATAAAAATTGCTATTGGTGATATTTTATATATCATTGGTAAAAATTTCATCAGTGATATTTTATTCATAAAAAAAAACTTCAGTTATAATTCTTCCGCTCAACTATTTTCGTGGTGGTGGTGGTGTGGTGTTTTCATCAGTAATAATTTTTTTCATTTGAGAATTTCAGCCGTGATAATTTATTTAATTTATTTTAAAATTTTTATATTTTGTTTATAAGAAAAAGCCTTAATTTATCTGCAGAAAAATTCCATCACTAACAAAAATTCGATTGAAAATAGTGGTAACGTGCCTAAAATAATATCATTGCTAATGTTTTGCGTACAAGGAAACTTTATAATTTATTTCTTTGATAGTTTTTCTGTGATAACTTTTTTTTAGCGAAGATGTCATTTGTCATTTATATATATTTTTCGATAGGAAAATTTCATCGGCAGTAAATTTCTTAAAGAAAACTTTCATCTGCGATAAGTTTATTGCAGAAAAACTTTACAAGTGGACACTTTTTTTCTGATATATATTTGATCTGTGATAAGTTAAATGCGGCAAAACTTTGATATTAATATTTAATATTTTTAGGCAAATATTTAATTAATAATAATTGTTGGGCACAAAAATCTTATGTGTAACAATTTTTCTGCAAAAATTTTCATCACTGATAATCTTTCTGTAGAAAAATTTCCTTAGTGATAATTTTTGTAAAGAAGATTTTCATCTGTGACATTTTTGTATAGAAAAAATTCATGTGTGCTAATTTTCTTATACAAAAATTTAATCTGTGATATTTTTCCTATAGACAAATTTTATCACTGATAATTCTTCTGAAGGAAATGTTCACCTGTGCTAAGAAATATTTTTGCTAAGAAATATTTCATATGTGATAAATTTAGCCATGAAAAATTTTATGAAACAAACAAATTTTTCTATATAAAAATTAAAACTGTGATAGTTTTAAGTATGAAAATTTTGTCTGCCAGAATTTTTGTATAGAAAAATTTTCATTTGTTATAAATATTCTTTAAGGAACAATTTTATCAGTTATTGGTTTTTGTGTGTTCAGAATTTTCGCTACGATTTTCTCATGAGAAGATCAGTGATATTTTTTTATGAAAATATTTTATTGGTGATGAGGGTTTAAATTTCCTTTATAATTTTTTTTTAGTAAAAGTTTGTTTATTGTGAGGAAAAACTCCGCTACGGAGTGGCAGCATTTTTTCTCTTTTCAATATTTGTGCTGTCTCTAAACTCCATTTAATTGAATGTAATGCTTGCAAACTTTGCTTTTGCTCCATGTCGCCGCGACTTCTGTTTCTATGACTCTCCGCTCTCCGCTTCCAATTCCTCGTGGCAAAATCATATTATTCTTGGACATAAAGTCATGTTTGGATCTTAATCATATTCATATCCTTATCCCAGCTCTTTGGCACAAGACTCATGTTAAACTAATGATTGCTGGTGGCCAACCTGTTGTCTCAGTGGCTGTTGCTGCTGCTGTTGCTGATGCTCAGTTGCTCCACTTAATCAACTAAAACCATGTTGTTTAACTGCTTCATATTCATCTGTTTACTGCACTTTATTTTAATTTGCTTTGAAAACTCTTACAGCCTCTTGGCTTTTTAATTTAAATAAATTTATTTCTAATACCGGCATTAAGAATATGAATGAATAATTCAAAGTCATAAATATTTTCTATTGGCATAAATCAAAATTCAATTAGAAATTCTGTGGCCGCAAGTGAGTGCAACCAAAAGAAAAAAAAAACAAAAAACACATGTTTTGGTGTGGATTCTTATCGTTTTAAAGAAGGAAATTATGTCAAATTTTGTACAGCCTGGAAAGCAGTTCTTCAAAGATAAATCTTTTTTAAATTTCATTTAAAAGAATAAATTGCCGGCCAGTGGTTTTAATTAAGGCTCGTGATAATCTTTGACAACGATACGATTTAACAGAAAACGTCTAATTTAATCGCCGTACTTAAGAATAATAATAGGCTTTTAAAAATATATAAATCTTGGTAACCGGTAATTGGCTGAGTTTTAAATTTATTCTTACAAAGAAGTAAAAGAGCATCAAAAAATTCTCCAATATATTTTGCGACTGATGCATCACAGATGGCGCTGCGTTTGACACCAGCTTAACCATGACATCAGTTTTAATGTTTAGCAGTTGTTTTATTTCCTCAAGCAAAACTTATCACAGATGAAAATTTTCTATTTGAAAATTATTATATTATAAAAATTTATCTGTACAAAAAAATATTTTTCTATTGAAAATTATCACTAAAGAAATTTTTCTATGCAAAATTTATAACAGAGGAAATTCTTCTTATAGAAAACTCATCACTGATGATATTTTTTTAATGTATCTATAGAAAATGATCACTATCTAATTTCTCTATAGAAACATTGTGACTAATTCAATTTTTTTATACAAAATTTATTAGAAATGAAAAGTTTTTATAAAAAAAATTATCATTTATGAAATTTTTCTTTGAATAAATTCTCAGTAATAATATTTTTCTATGCAAAACTTGTCATGGACGAAATTCTTCCGTAGAAAAATTGCCACTAATGACATGTTTTCTCAAACAACAAATATTTTCGAATAGAATTTTTTCTTAGCAAAATTATCACTAACAAAATTTGTCTGTAGAAAACTATTATTGACGAAATATTTCTGTGGGCATTAAAATTTTTCTGTAGAAAAATTATTTCTAAGGGAATTTTTCTATAGGAAAAATTGCCTCAAACGATATTTTTTTGTAAAAAATTTATCACAGATAATATTTTTATACAAAACTTATGACAGATGCAAAATTTAACAGACGACCTTTTAATATAAAAGTTATCAATAAATGAAAGTTTTCTATAGAAAACTTATCACGAGATGTTCATATAACGAAATGTTCATATAAAAGAATTATCACTGGTGATATATTTCTATAGCAAATTATGACTAAAAAAATTTTCTACAGAAACATGAATTATGAAATTTTATTGATCTAAATTAAATACAGATAAAATTTTTGTATCGAAATGTTGTCGCTAATTAAAATTTTTCATCTAAAATTTATCACAGATGCAATTTTCTAAATAAAAAGATGTGTTTCTTAATTAATTGCCTCAATTCAGACTTTTCTCTGTGATGTTGTGTTAAATTCCACATTAATTGTAACTTGTGTGATTTTGTGTTGTTTTTGTGTTGTTTTTGTAGAAACCCTGCAGATGATCAACGATGTTGATCGAAATATTGTGCAATAACTGGAACTAAGAGAAATCATTGTATTATTTTTTTTTTCTTATTTGAACTAGAGCCGAACATAAAAATATATAAAAAATAATAAGAAACACAGGAGCTCAACAAATAAACCATTTTCTATAGAGACGCAATTTTAGTATAAAAAAACTATCAGTAATGAAATTTTTGTGTAGAAAAATTTTAAATTTCGAATTTTTCTCTATAAAACTTTTTGTACGTTTTTCTTCTCACATTGAAACTTTTGCATAAAAGTATTATCACTATTGAAACTTTTCTATAGAACAACTTGTTTGAATTTCAATTAATAACGTTAATGAATAAATTTGTTCTAGAGGCATTTTTTTTTGGTTTGAAAAAGTTTTTCATCTTTAAAAATAAATGTAAATTTTTACCCAGACAAATTTCTTTGCTATTGAATTTCAGCATATTTCAGCCGACTTCTTTTGCCTCCCCTTTTAATCATTTTGTTTTGCCGTCGTTTGGTTTTTCTTACCAACTTCGACCAAGTGTCGAAACAAAGTATTGCGAAATTGTTGTTCTGAATTAAATATTGTTTCCAAAAACTCATTAGTTTCATGATTTACATCCAATAAGTCGTATCACGCACTATTCATCTCACGCTCTCCAACAGTGACTTTTAACAAAAAAAAACTAAAAACAAATAGAAAATGAAATAAAAAACGTTTCAAACCAACAAACAAAAAATGTACAATAGTTTTTTGTTACTGATATTTGTGTTGTTTTTTAATCGTCTGAGGTTATCGGTGCACACAAAAGTTGCATGAACTTGCATGCATACAAAAATATGAGTTGCAAATTGCCTGAATGTTGCAAGTTTCTATTTTATGTGGTGAGAAGCAAAAAAAAAAAAACACACACACACACAAAAAAGAATAACCAACATAAACCTGGTTAATGATGGCGTTCGTTTATAGTCCTCGTAAATCTAGTTTCAGCGAACACTATTTATGCAGAGAGGGCCTTAATTTTAGCCATAGATACGAGGTGTGTTCAAAACATTCGGTAAATTTTCAAATGACTCGGACTGCGTACATTCGATTATCTTCTTGCAATAGTCTAGAACATTCGATTATATTTTTGTAGCATTCACTATTTAGCAACTTCAGTTTGTTAGTAAAAGCGGGAAAGTTTTTGTTTGCTCGGCGATTTTCTACTGCCGAAAAAATGTTTCAAAGAATTTGCATACAATTTTGTGTAAAACAGGGAATTAAGTGCTCAAAAGCACTTGCAATGTTCACAGTGACACACGGTGATCGATCGAAGTGTGAGTCAGCAGGTCGTGATGCTCACCATGGGACGGACCATACAGGCACAGCGACAACCCATGAAAATGTTGACAAAGTCAAGAAAATTGTTATGAGGCGTCATCGAATCACAATGCGAGAATTTGCTGAGAATGTCGATAGACTCATGTCATGCAAATTTTTCCACTCATTTCATGCGAAGTTCGTTCAAAACGAAAAAAATATTTATCAGGACAGCTGCGAGGATTGGAAAAAACGCTGGCACAATTTTATTACATCTGAGGGGCAGTACTTTGAAGGAGTCAAATTGGTGATTGATATGAATGACAAAAAACTAAAGTTCACCTTATTTTTATGAACAGACTTCGTACAATATATTCGTAATTTTGATGTGTCATTTCTAAAGAAAATTTTGATGCTAAAAAAAAAGGACACACTTTTTTGTACAGGCCTTCGCAAAAGGAATTTCCGAACTTCAACCGGTCTATAGTGCGAAAATTGTTGAAACTGTTTCTGTAAAACACTGGCTGTCGGGCAATATCATTCCTCTGGACGTTTGTTTCGTAGAATTCGACGGTGTCTGCAGGGTTTCGCAAAAAGCACTTTCGAACAGCCAAATGGCTGTTTTTGCCAAATCACGCTGGTCAGACGGATACAGCCGTTCAATAATAGATGCCCCCCAACTCACGATCATCATAATGGTCCCACCATTATCTCTGGCATTTGATATCTTTTTTTCTTCTAGATCACTCTGAAGTCATGCCTTCACAATTACTAAGCACGCAAAGGGTTTTCCGAAGGGAACAACATCTGATATTATATTATTGCGGCCATAAAGGAGGAATTGGTATTTAGTCTGTTTGACAAATCGCCATGGAAGTCGTCTTAAAATATTTTCAGCCGACCTGTTACGAAATTCTTCCAGTTCTCTCCCTGCACCAGCTCTGATGGTTAATGTCTTTCCTCTGGCTTTTTTCTTCTAGAGTGTATAAAGTTTTATATCTTCGTGGGTACGTTTGAGCTTTAACAGCTGATAGCGGTCATATTGTTAAAGTCATAAACCAATAATAGGCTGCCATTTATTTAGCCAGACGTATTGAAGGGTACAACAACACCTTCAAATAATAAAATGGTCCTATTAAAATGGGCATTTCATCACTAATGATGAACACTCGTACGACAAGTGAATGCAAAATCTGTCGGCGAAAATGGGCCAGTTCACTGGATTTCCTTTCACTTACAAAATGTTTACGAATTTTTGGTTATAATATTGTTTTGTCGTTCCATTCTTGGCATTCAGTTCTATCGCCGGTCAACGCCAACAATAGACCATTCCGTTTAACTGAAAACGATTAGTTCTGACTTTATCTGACCAGGGTCCGTCCATTTCCATTCTTCAATGAAATAAAGAGATATAAGAAACAGGAAATGGAATGCAGTGCAAGAACTTTTTGTCACGTTTTACTGTTTTACTGTCATTCTCAGTGCACGGTGACTGACCAGCAAAATGTTAAAGAATTCTGACCAGAGACTTCGCAGTGGTTCCTGGCTGCCAAGCAACGTATTTTGGTGTTTAACTTGCAGTGCGCCGGACGCGAAACATTCACAAAACGAGAAACTGTCAATATTTCGAAATTCATCTTCTTTTCCTTTAAACTATTTCTTACGACTTTTGTCATTAATTATGTCAGTTTGTTTATGGAAGTTCACTTTGATGTGGGGTCTCAAATTTGTTTTACCGAATGTTTAAACGCTTTTTTTTGCAACTCTCTTGATATTGAATTATTTGCATGGAAAATGTTATTTAAATTGTTTGTTTAGTGTCAAATTAATTTAAAAAATAAAATGTTTTTGTCGCGTTTTTTACTTTGTTTAAATTTTTTTATTTTTATGTTGAATTATAAAAAAGATACACAAAAGCATAAAAACCATTTAGAACGTGCCAGTTTAAAATTTGTTTAATAGAGAGCGCAAAAAAAAGCAGAGAAATCAGTTTAAAAATTGATCAGCTGTCACGTAATTGTCAAGCAGTTGCCAAACGTGCTTTTTTTTTTAAATTCTATATGTACATATAATTCTATACATATATATTTTATAGTTCAGTTTAAGCTTAAATTATGATTAAAATGCTGGCCAACATGTTTCTTTAGTGGGTCTCGTGTTTCTTTGTAAAATAAAATTCATATTTTCATAAGAATATACAATGATTGAAACAAAGGAGTGGGGGAACTACAACCACACTCTCTCTGTCTCTCTCTCTCTCTCGCTCTCTCTCTCTCCTAAAATGAAAGCCAGACATAGATTTGCAAACTGGCAGGACAATTATGATTTGCTCCAACTTTTTCAAATTTTGTTAAATATAATTTTTTAAAAGCTGGAAAAAAACTCAACTCAACAGTGACATCATTTTGTACCAGACCCGAAATGATAAGTTGATCTATATCAGATCAGATCAGATATGGTATGACTGCCTAATTTGATGGTGGATCCATTCCAAAGGGGGAATTGCGACAAAAGCTCTTCATCGTCCTCATGTGGCTCACAGTTGGCAGGCAGTTTGTTAAGTCACAGCTCGAGAGCTGGATGGCATCTAATCCCTTCTGTCAGCAATTCACCGAACAGAAGTTTAAGTCGGTAGCCTCGAATGTCAGGGATTAAACAGACTCGTTCGAAAATCACCCACCAGTCCAGTCCGTTGCCTCAAAAAGATAATTGCAGTAAATACGTAGCTTTAAAGAATGTCTGTCTTTAGCTAGACCAAACAAATCCCCTGCCAGCGTCAAACAAATACAAGTACAATTTTCTAATATAAGAATACAGAAAATATGAAACAACTTTTTTGCCTGTAAAATAAACATTTTTTATTTATTAAAATCAAAAAAAAAGGAGAATAAGACTTGTTTAATTGAGCCAAGGTGCACTGCACCAGTAAAAAATAAATATGTATGTATCTGTTGTGCAGATTTTTAAAAACGGCAAGTGACATTAACACTTCGAACAACAATGGGTCTTTTCTCACAAAAAAACCACAACAATCTTGTCGCATTCGTCCCAAAAATGTTGTCTTACTAATTTTTCGTCTGTTCCACTCAGGCGAACAAAATTGTACAACGCTTTTGTAACACGATTAGCTGCAGCGTCATTTAGCTGATCTAGATTTTTATTTTAGGACAACCTTAAAATCAGTTAAAGTCTTATTTAAATCCTTTTAAAAATCGTTTATTGTTAAAAACACTATGCGTAATTTTATTCAATTATACTAAGCAATTGTGGGATTACGACTTCTAATTGCAAAAATATAATAATAATGTAAAAAATTTTTGAAAAATTCGTTAATTTAAAAAATCGCCAAAATGAAAAAATCGCCAAAACGAGCAGAAATTACTCAACTAAGCAAACTCTAAAAATTAGAAAAAAAAAATTCTAAAAAAAAATCGTCAATTAGAGAAAAAACGCCAAGTTAAAAAAAGTATTTGAGTAAAAAACCTGCGAAAATCGGCCATCAGAAAGGAAAACTGAGTTATAAGTCTTTCACAAAATTTTGAAAAATTAGTTGGGTAAAGAAAAAGATATACATATAATAAAAAAGATATATAATAAAAAAGATATATAATAAAAAAGATATATAATAAAAAAGATATATAATAAAAAAGATATATAATAAAAAAGATATATAATAAAAAAGATATATAATAAAAAAGATATATAATAAAAAAGATATATAATAAAAAAGATATATAATAAAAAAGATATATAATAAAAAAGTCATAAATAATAAAAATGATATATAATAAAAAAGTTATATAATAAAAAAGATATATAATAAAAAAGATATATAATAAAAAAGTTATATAATAAAAAAGATATATAATAAAAAAGATATATAATAAAAAAGATATATAATAAAAATGATATATAATAAAAAAGTTATATAATAAAAAAGATATATAATAAAAAAGATATATAATAAAAAAGTTCTATAATAAAAAAGATATATAATAAAAAAGTTATATAATAAAAATGATATATAATAAAAAAGTTATATAATAAAAAATATATATAATAAAAAAGATATATAATAAAAAAGATATATAATAAAAAAGATATATAATAAAAATGATATATAATAAAAAAGTTATATAATAAAAAAGTCATAAATAATAAAAATGATATATAATAAAAAAGTTATATAATAAAAAAGATATATAATAAAAAAGATATATAATAAAAAAGTTATATAATAAAAAAGATATATAATAAAAAAGATATATAATAAAAAAGATATATAATAAAAATGATATATAATAAAAAAGTTATATAATAAAAAAGATATATAATAAAAAAGATATATAATAAAAAAGTTCTATAATAAAAAAGATATATAATAAAAAAGTTATATAATAAAAATGATATATAATAAAAAAGTTATATAATAATACAAAACTACGAAAATTAAAACCTCGCTAAATCCAAACAAAATTTAAACAATAGCCAAACAAAATTTGCTTAAAATCGCCAAAATTTTAAAAAATCGCGAAATTGAAATACTCTTTACAATTCAAAACTGATATTATGTGGCACAAAAAATACAAAAAAAAATATAATAAAAATCGCTTAAATTGAATCCAAATTGTATTAGAGCAGAACAAAAAAAAATCATTGAGAAACTGTCAAAAATAAAATTTCATTAAACCAAAGTGAAACTCAAAAAAAAATCAAAAAATAACAAAATGAAAATACGAAGAAAAAAATTTTAACTGAAAAAAAATCGCCAAAAATTTTAAAAAATTGTGAAATTTAAAAAAGTCGCCACAGTTTCAAATTTGGTTTTATTCCTAAAAAATTATAAAAAAGAACAAATTGAAAAAAATAAATAACAAATAAGTTCTTTCTAATGCTACAATTCTTTAGGCTGTGATTAGTGAGCCATTGTGCAGAAATTTAAATGAGGGCGGCCTTTTCTTGTATTTTAGTTTTTTGTTCTCTTTTCCAGTTGTTTTTTGTGAGCTGCAGGTCTTAACAATACCCGTACAAAAACGTTGAGTTTATGATTAATTGAAATTAAATATGAAAAAAAATATTTATAAAATTATGCCGTTGAACAAGAGACCCAACTGGAAAAATGTTAAAAGTGGTTTTTGCGAATCAGGCTATAATATTTCTGAGGCAATATTTTGTATATATTTGCAACGTGGGCCATTTTGTAGATGGATTGTAAACCTAGAAAGAATCAAGTTTCCAATTGGTCTTTTTAAAATCAAATCTTAAACAAGTTGGAGTCTTTTTTGCTTGTATTTTTTTTTTATTAATTAAGCGGAATAAATTTGAAAAAAGTGGGTGTCAAATAGTGGTTCTTTTAAGTTTTTAATCATTTCAAAGAATAAATTGGCAATCTTGCCTGAGAATAGTTTACAAAGCAAAATCCTTGAATTGATTTAGAGCTATTTCGTGTCATTTTAATAACTTTAAAAATATTTATTAACATTTGCCATGTTAAAGGTGTTGCTGCCATATTTAAATTATTTATCGCCAAAGTCGAATTTAAATTGGCTGGCGAAGACAAAACAATTGCGATCAATTGAAAGGAGGAAAAGCTACAGAAAAATATTTTACCATTTTCAAGACACATCTTACGCATAATAATCAGTAAGTGTTGAATTCAAAAAGGGACGGCAGGATGGCCGGCCGGCCATCCACCAGCAGCAGAAGACAAGTTGTGCAACGGACAGACAGATGGGGCAGAGCTTCACTACTTGAAATTCAGTCAGTTGGTTCACAAATGAAAGACAATCGATCAGTCATCAGGAAGGCATTAAAATAATTAAAGTCAAGTCGCCGCAACTTTGTTGCAATCGATGACAATCAGCAGCCGGCGGGCAACCAGCCGTCAATAGTAAATTGTGACGGGTTTTCTTCCTGGATTTTCAGTTGTTTTTTTAGTCGCTTCTTTTTTTTTCTTTATTTTTGCAGCAACAAAAATATAGTAACTTTTAGTAACTTATTCCACTACTATTTTGTATCTTAGGACCACCACTTTTCCATCCCTGGTCCCCTTCAATCGCTTTAGCTTTAAGTTTAAGCAGTCAAGTTTGATGTCAAACAGTAGCAATTGTTGCTGATAATTCTTTGTTTTTTTTGTTATTTATTGGACAACAACGGTAAATACTCAAAATAGCTGACAGGCAACACAAAACGTTTGTGTTCATTCATTTAGAGTGTCGTTTTTGTTTGTTTTTGTATGACAGTCTGTCTGTCAAATAAAACGACACTTCGTCCGCAAATGCCAAAAATTTTGCAAAAACAAAAACTATTTACAAATAAAAGTCATTAAAAATAAGCCCAGCCTTTCCATCATACTGTTTTGTTTAATCTACTTTTATAAATTGCCCAGCAAACAAATTTTAGCAGAACATGATTTTGTTGTGCTGAATTTGGAAAATTAAACTAAAATTTGAAAATCTGAAAAATTTTGTCAGAAATATGTTGAACATATATTAACATTTAAGGTAAAAGCATTTGTCAAATACTGAGTTAGAAAAATCAGCAAAAAAGTCGTCAAAGAAAATCGCCAAAAAAAATTAAACTCGTCAAAAATCGTCAAATTTGAATAATAAAAAAATCAAAAAAAAAATTCATTATATTAAACAAATTTATAAATTTTCGAAAAATTTGCGCAAAATAAAAAAAAAAAAACGTTACAGCCGATAGACCCGTTTTGTGTTACAGTTTTTTCACATCGTGAAAGTTCTATTTGCTCTTGCAGCCACAAATGTAGGTGTGACAGGACTGTTCTTCTGTGCTTATCGACATCAAAACTTCAAACAAAACTATACCCGGCCAAATTTATCAATTTTGCTTTTCTTTTATATCTCTTCTAATAATTCTCTCTTGTAATATGAGTCTCGTTGGAATCATTAAGGATACAAAGTTATTAATTGAGTGCCCTATAGGTTAATGCTATGCGCACGCACACACAGTTACCGTTGCCGTTGAGAAAACCGATATTTCAAAAATAATTATACCGCCACCTGCATCGTCTTGTCATACGCTTTCGCTTTCCCACGTTGCTAATTAAACTAATAATTAGTTACCAAAAAGTTTTAAATTCCCAATAAATTGTTTATTGGGTTGTCTTTATGCAAATATATAACTGCACATGTTTTAATATATTTCACTGGTTGTATGTTTCTTAATGTTTTTTAACGTTCTTTTTTTTCTTGCTGTTTGTTTTCAAAATATTTGAAAGGAATATTTTAAATTCCACTCCACACTCTTCAGTTACAAATAAACAAACCACCAAACCAAAAAGTCATCATAATCACAGGTTGTTGTTTTCTGCATGCGTTCAGTGTGTGTGTGTGTGTGTGTGTGTGCGAATGACTACAACCGCAAACGTTTGTCTGCTGGCCCAAAGTTATTTGCAACAAAAATAGCTGGCCGAATATTTAAACTGTCAAACGAACACAAATCATTTTAAAAGCGCTACGAAATTGATATCAACTCTTCTGCTGGCCAAAAAGTACTCGTAACATAAATTCATTTGCCAAACCGACTCATAAATTTGTATTCCTTTTTGTTTTGTTTCTGAAAAAGTTCTTTGTTACTGCTGCTGATGAGGATGACCCAGTTTTTCGAAGAAAGGGAGACAAAAATTAACCTCCTGCTGAGGCTGTATAAAGTTTGAAATAAAAATGGCTCAATAAACTTCTTCCTTGTGACTCACAAGAAAATTCTGCTGCAAAGCGGCACAAAAGCATTCAAAAATTCTTCATAAATTCACCTTTTTTCTTTTAAGATTTTTTTTTTGAATGATATTTAATTGTAAAACTCAATAAATAACTTGATTTTGATATGTTTTCAAAAATAAACATCAATAAAAAACTGTTTTTTTTTCCAACATTCAAAAGTGTTTTCGATTCATTTGATTTCTTTCTTGTGAGTCGATCTGCCCTGTAAAAGTGTGTGTGTGTGTGTGTGTTTTTTTTTTTTGGTGTAGAAAGTTTTAAGTTTAGATGTTTATCAGGATGTTTATTCCCCCATTGTTGCAGTTTCACCATCAATGTTTGTCTGTTGCCAAAAATGTTTTTGTATAAAATTTTTGAAATTCCTAAAAGAACTCAAACGTTTATTGGCCAAATATTAAGGGCACCCAAAGAAGAAAATGCACTAAATTTAGGACATTTTATTCACACAACATTGAAACATTTTCTAAGATGAACTTGACCAGGAATGATAAGCAGGTTTGGTACTCTTGCCTGGTTTGATCAGAAAATCACTGTTTCCTAATTGTGAACCACCCTTTTAAATGGTCGTATGTCTTCGCTTTTTGGCCTTCTCCATTTTATACAAACCTGTAACGGGATACTTTTCCAACACATGGGCGTAAATTTGGGTTAAATTAAAAACAAGCGCATGCTTTTGGCTTCAGAAAAGATTCGCGAAAATTTTAACGCAAAATCTCAAACATTAAACAAAATGTCTTTATATTAAAGCAGTTTTAAATAAAACATTAAACGATCTTGATCTGAAAATTTTGAATTGTTTTTAATAATTTTCTTGTTGCTTTTTTTAATAAAACAAAAATTAAGGTTATGTTATTCAATATTAGACTTTAAAAAAGTTTTCCCAAGGAAAACGAAATATTTAGTAAAATTATAATCTCCTTGATCATCCTATACTATAACTATAAGGCTCTGAGTTTCGTTGTATAGGAGTATCAATAAAAAAAAAATAAAACCAAAAAGACCTTAAATAGCAGTTATTAAAACATAAAAAAATCCAACATTTCGTTAATAAAATAACGTTAATATTTTACACAAAAAAAAAAAAACAGAAAGTCTTTAAACTTAAAGAAAACTTATTGAGAAAACGAAATATAAAGTAATTCTTTGTAAATTTAGTTTTTTAATATATTGAATTTAGGGCTCTTAAATAAACTCATTGATTGGATAAAATGCTAATTAAAAGTAAAACAAAACCCTAGTTTGCGCCCAGAAAGCCTTTTTATATGCAACAACCAAGTTCTTTGAATCAGTTAAAAAAGTGTCTGAATAAGAACTTGTGAAGAAATGTGAGGATTGTTTTCGGCCCAGAAAATATGATTTAAAATGTTATTAACTTTACCGACTTGAATTCATTTTCAAACAAACAGGTGGCTAAACCAAATAATTTGTTTTCAATTTTTTTTTACCAGACACAATAACAAGCGAAAAAAAACTTTTGTTGGATCAGCAAAAACCTTTATTGAAACAACAAAACATTTTTAGAAAATAAGTTTAGTGATTTTTTATCCTGTTAATTCTTCATGCATATTTAAGGATTCTATTTTCAAAATTCCCTCTTTTTCGTTTCAGGTAAGTGCTGTTGTCATGGATCCATGCTGTCTCATGAATTTTATTTAATACATTTAATCTATAAACAACGTACATAGAAGATGTGCATATAGAAGTAAGTTATTAATTAATACAATCTATTTTCTGTAAAGTATTCCTGCTAGAACGGATTGACAGCTTCTAAAAGCTGGTTTTTTCAATAATATGAAATTTCCTAGGAAAGGGAATTTTTCCTCTTTCTAAAAAATATTTAGTTCGAAAAATTCAATTTAAGGGTTTTAGAGTTGATGTTTTCAATATTATAAACATTTCGAAAAATTTCCCAGGAAGGGAATTTTTTTTATTTTATTGCTTTTAAAATATTTTTCTATAAAATAGTTTTAATAAACTAAATTGAAATCTTTTTGAGCAGGGTTTTTGCAATTCAATAATATGAATATTGCGAAAAAAATGTCCCAAAACCGCAGTGTTTTTCTATTAAATAGTTTTAATTTATCTAATTCAAAGCCTTTTCAACTGATTTATTTTTAATGAAAATGAGAGAGAATTTTTATAATTAGATGGTTTTGCAATATTTTTCTAGAAAAGAGTTAAATTAGATCAAATTTAAAAGTTTTTGATCTGTTTTTTTAATAATATAAGATTTACAAAAATATCCCCACAAGGAAATTTTCTATTTTTTTTATGGCTGTTGCAACATTTTTCTATTAAATAGTTTTAATATATTAATTTGTAAACTTTTAGAGCTTTTTTATTTTTAAATATGAGAATTTTGAAAAATTTCCCAGAAGAGGAAATTTTTTTCTGGATAAATTTTTTCTAAAATATTCATGATGAATTTAATTGAAAGCTTTTCGAGCTAATTTTTTCAATATTATGAACATACTGTAAAATTTCCCATAAAGGGAAATTTTTATTTTCTATTTTTTTAAATATTTTTGTACAAAATATTTCTAATAAATCAAATAGAAACTCGTTTTATCTGTATTTTTCAGTAATATGAAAAAGGTTTGGAAAAATTAGATCAAATTTAAAAGTTTTTGATCTGTTTTTTTAATAATATAAGATTTACAAAAATATCCCCAGAAGGAAATTTTCTATTTTATTATGGCTGTTGCAACATTTTTCTATTAAATAGTTTTAATATATTAATTTGTAAACTTTTAGAGCTTTTTTATTTTTAAATATGAGAATTTTGAAAAATTTCCCAGAAGAGGAAATTTTTTTCCAAATAAATTTTTTCTAAAATATTCATGATGAATTTAATTGAAAGCTTTTCGAGCTAATTTTTTCAATATTATGAACATATTGTAAAATTTCCCATAAAGGGAAATTTTTATTTTCTATTTTTTTAAATATTTTTGTACAAAATATTTCTAATAAATCAAATAGAAAAACTTTTTATCTGTATTTTTCAATAATGTAAAGAAGAAATTTTGGAAAAATTAGATCAAATTTAAAACTTTTTGATCTGTTTTTTTTTTAATAATATTAGAATTACAAAAATATCCCCACAAGGAAATTTTCTATTTTATTATGGCTGTTGCAACATTTTTCTATTAAATAGTTTTAATATATTAATTTGTAAACTTTTAGAGCTTTTTTATTTTTAAATATGAGAATTTTGAAAAATTTCCCAGAAGAGGAAATTTTTTTCCAGATAAATTTTTTCTAAAATATTCATGATGAATTTAATTGAAAGCTTTTCGAGCTAATTTTTTCAATATTATGAACATATTGTAAAATTTCCCATAAAGGGAAATTTTTATTTTCTATTTTTTTAAATATTTTTGTACAAAATATTTCTAATAAATCAAATAGAAACTCGTTTTATCTGCATTTTTCAGTAATATGAAGAAGGTTTGGAAAAATTTTCTAGGATGGAAAAATTTTTTCTTAGTGGGTTGTGCAATATTTTGCTATAAAATACTCTTGGTAAATGTAACTGCATGATCTTAGAACTATTTTTTAAAGTAAATCCATAAAAAAAAAATTCTCAGGAATGGGAAAACAATTTGAACACAAATTTATTTTGTCTATGAATGAAATGCTCAATAGAATTAAAAAAAATCATTGTTTTATTAATAAATAAGCCAGTATTTTATAAAAATATGACAAATATGACAATTTAATTCACCCTCATGGTGACCATTTGTAATTACGATAATGGCCATGTTCACTGCCTTGTGCAACACATGTAAATTTTATTAATTATAATTTTTGCAAAGTTAATACTTGTTATTGTTTAATATTTTATGAATTCTCATAGACAATACAATTGTATAATCATAGCGTGACAATCAATCTAAAAAAAAAAAAACACACACACACACACAAACACATCAAAACAAAACCCCTCCAAAGGTATAATTTTCCGAAAAAAAATAACTGCCCTGCAATTTTGTAAAGTTATTTAAATACCAGTATAAAAATTATAATAAATAACGCATAATTACTTCAAGTTAAATATAAAAATTGTGCAGTTCGCTTGCAGTCGGGGCTTTCAGAGAGTTGGCTGGCTGACTTGGCGGCTGATGGTCGATAGTGGCGGCATTGAAAAAGAGTCAAATGTCACATATAATTTTTCCACTATTTCCGCATTTTGAATTGTACACAAAATTTCATAATAAAGGAATTTTTTTCTTCAGTTATATTCTAATATTATGTTACTACTGGTTTTACAACTTAAATGCCATGAAATTATTCAAGAGAAAATTTATTCATACGTGTTCAAATGCAACCCGCATGCACTCGTTCAAACATGTTTTACTTTGTTGCTACATATTTGCGATTTCATTAATTAATACTCACTCACTCGCATAATAACTTTTGCTGCTTCTCGCTCAGAAGAAAAGAGAAAACAAGGTGCAAAAATTAACAAGGGTACATGACACATGAAGCGTATTCTTGTTTTGCATACGCAGAAGCATTCAGTTACGCATTCGTTTAATCACTTTAACAAAGTTCTTCTGGTTCCGAAAATATATGCACTCGTATACGAAAAATATTACTTGCATAATTCACTGCATTTCACTGGCTCAAATTATAGAAAAAAGAAACAAAAGCCAAATGCACCAAAATAGACAAAACAAATCTGAATCACTGATCTAGAACACATTAAATATGCGTTTGGTGCGTTCGTTCATTTCCGCTAAACAACCATCACTCTGGGGTCCCCCATTGTCTTCTAATGCGAAAAATTTTCCGTTTCATAGTGGAACATAATTATCTATGCACTTCTTCGGCAAGCAAAATCTCTTGCTTTCTGCAGGTCACGAATATAAATCATAAAAACTTAAAACGTGAAAATGAGAAAAGGAAATAGTGGGACGTGCCCAGTTCCACCACCTTGTTTACAAAAGAGCTTTCAAAGTTTAATTATTCTTACAAATTTGAATTAAATCGTTTTTTTTTTCTGTATTGCAACACATGTGCATATCGTTAACTTAATATAGAAAGGCCTCAAATCGATTTTTTTTTTGTAAATTTCGAAAAATGATCTGCCAACACATCATTCGTAAAAAAATTGAAGTGATCCGACTAAAATGAACAAAAATATAAGCAGTTGAAAAATGTTTCGCGACTACAAAACTTTAATTTTTAGTTAGGAAAACGTTACTTAGGGCCTTTCCATATTAACGTATCGATATGTACATATAAATACATATAATTTATAAAAGATATTATGTTATACATAAAAGTTTATTTTAAAAAAAGTTAAGTTTTTAAAAAGGCACTTATTTAAAAAAAAGTAGGTACTTTTTTAAAATGGTACTTATTAAAAAATTTTACATACTAAAACAAAAGTACTTTTTATATACAGCATTTTTTATTAAAAAACAAAGTACAAAAAACATACTTTTGATGTGAAAAGGTACTTTTTATATGTAAAATGTGTTTTTTCATATAAAAACGTACTTTTTGCTTAAAAAATATTTATTATACAATATAAAAACGTACTTTTGGTATAAAAAAGTACTTGAATTTTAAAAAAAAAATGTGCATTGGTCAGAATAGATAAAAAAGGTACATACTTTCTATAAAAAAAGTACTTTCTATAAAAAAAGAGACAGGATACGTGTTGTAAAAAAGGTGCTGGTAACGCGACTTCCAAAATCCCCAGGATTTATGTCTAATCCGGCAGCAACAATTCAGTTCCGAATTGATAATAATGTATATGTAACTGAACTGTTAAAGAAGCGTCCTAGACCCTTCGCCATTGTTTGTGAGAACTTAATGGCGGCACAGTTCAGGCGTGATTGAGTCACCTATTCGAATTCCAAGAATTTCCGTACTAAACTGTAGATTAAATATAATTTAAAAAAGTGTTACTTTGTTTATTAAAGAATTTTAATAAAACTACTTTGTGCCATAAATCAAGCCTTTTACTACCCTCTGTAGTTTATTAAAAATCCAAAGTAGAAATTACTGGCCTTCTCAACACGTAATTTTTTAAAAAACTTACTTCTTAGTAAAAGAAAGGTACTTTTGATTAAAAAGTAAGTATTTACTATTAAAAATGTTATTATTATGAAAAAGTTATTAAGTATAAAAAATATTTTTTCATAAAATAATTTTTTGCTTAAATGGGACTTTTTATAATAGACACTTTTTTAACGAAGTTTATTTCTTTATAAACGGTATAAAAAAAGCTTTTTATGTAGGGAATTTTTTTTACAATGTTTTGTTTTGTACATAGTACTTTTATAAGTGTTACTTTTTCGTCATTAAATGTACTTTTTTATAAAACGTTTTTTTTTCATAAAAAGTACTTTTTATAAGTGTTAATTCTTTGTTAAAGGCACTTTGAAAAAATTTTTATTTCAGTATTAATTTTTCTTAATTAAATATACTTTTTAATAGAACGTCCTTTTTATACAAAGTACTTTTTTATAAAAAATACATTTCTTTTAAAAACATAAATTTTTATAAAGAGGGGTTTTTATAAAATCAGTTTATTTTAATAAGTACGTTTTTATAAAAGATACTTTTTTATAAAAGCTACATGTCTATATAAGGTTCTTTTTTATAAAAGTTTTTTGTAAAAGGTACTCTTTTATAAAAGGTACTTTTTTATAAAAGGTACTTTTTTGTAAAAGGTACTCTCTTATAAAAGGTAGTTTTTTATAAAAGGTACTTTTTATATAAAAGGTAGTTTTTTATAAAAAGTACTTTTTTATAAAGGATACTTTTTTATAAAAGCTACATGCCTATATAAGATTCTTTTTTATGAAAGTTTTTTGTAAAAGGTACTCTCTTATAAAAGGTAGTTTTTTATAAAAGGTACTTTTTATATAAAAGGTAGTTTTTTATAAAAAGTACTTTTTTATAAAGGATACTTTTTTATAAAAGGTACTTTTTTATAAGTGGTACCTTTTTATAAAAGGTACCTTTATATAAAAGATACTTTTTTATAAGAGGTACTTTTTTATAAAAGATACTTTTTCATAAGAGGTACTTTTTCATAAAAGATATTTTATAAAAGATACTTTTTATAAAACATACTTTTTTATAAAGGATCCTTTTTTTATAAAAAGTACATTTCTTTTAAAAATATAAATTTTTATAAAAAGCCGTTTTAATAAAATAATTTTTTTTAATAGGTACATTTTATATAAGGTACGTACATACATATGTCTATATAAGGTACTTTTTTGTAAAAGGTTTTCTTTTATAAAAGGTACTTTTATATAAAAGATACTTTTTTATGAGAGGCACTTTTTTATAAAAGATACTTTTTCATAAGAGGTACTTTTTTATAAGTGATACTTTTTTATAAAAAGTACTTTTTTATAAATGGTACTTTTATATAAAAGATACTTTTTTATAAGAGGTACTTTTTCATAAAAGATATTTTATAAAAGATACTTTTTTATAAAACATACTTTTTTATAAAGGATCCTTTTTTATAAAAAGTATATTTCTTTTAAAAATATAAATTTTTATAAAATGCTGTTTTTATAAAAGCAGTTTATTTTAATAAGTACGTTTTTATAAAAGATACTTTTCTATAAAAGCTACATGTCTATATAAGGTTCTTTTTTATAAAAGTTTTTTGTAAAAGGTACTCTTTTATAAAAGGTACTTTTTTATAAAAGGTACTTTTTTGTAAAAGGTACTCTCTTATAAAAGGTAGTTTTTTGTAAAAGGTACTTTTTATATACAAGGTAGTTTTTTATAAAAAGTACTTTTTTATAAAGGATACTTTTTTATAAAAGGTACTTTTTTATAAAAGATACTTTTTCATAAGAGGTACTTTTTTATAAGTGGAACTTTTTTATAAAAAGTACTTTTTTATAAAGGATACTTTTTTATAAAAGGTACTTTTTTATAAAAGATACTTTTTCATAAGAGGTACTTTTTTATAAGTGGCACTTTTTTATAAAAAGTACTTTTTTATAAAAGGTACCTTTATATAAAAGATACTTTTTTATAAGAGGTACTTTTTTATAAAAGATACTTTTTCATTAGAGGTACTTTTTTATAAGTGGAACTTTTTTATAAAAAATACTTTTTTATAAAAGGTACTTTTTTATAAAAGGTACTTTTTTATATAAAAGGTAGTTTTTTTATAAAAAGTACTTTTTTATAAAGGATACTTTTTTATAAAAGGTAATTTTTCATAGAAAGTAATTATTTTATAATTTTTTGTTTCTACTTATTAAAAATTAATACAAATTAACTGAAAATCTTGTTTCAGAGGCAAAACGTAACTCTTATCCATAAAATCAACATAAAATTCAAGAAAGCAGCAACAGATTATTGACATCAAACCAACTTTCACTTTTTAATTTAAAATTATCGACAAAGAAACATGAAACATGAAAATTGGAAATAGAAATTCGACTTGTTATTTAGACATGATTTATTTTTGCTCATATTCAGGTTGTAATTTTGTGGCCATGACGTTATAAATCTGCTGCTTTATTTTAGTTTTTATTTCTTTCTACAAAACAGAGTTGAAAATTAACGAAAAAATGTATTTTTTTAAGCTCTAAATCGAAATATTAAGAGATTAATCTTAATCTTTTAGGCTATAGTAATTTTTAATTGCTTATTCAAGTTGATTGAGCCTGGGGGCACTTTTGGCTTATGATAAATATTTATGTAGCGCTTCATAGTGCATTTTTAAGGTCCTACCATCCAAGGGCCATTAATTAGTAACTGTTTTGTTATAAAACCAGAGTGACGTTAAGCTTAATTGGCTTAAATTAGTACTTAAATATAAAGCATTAAATTAGGACCTCCTTAGTTATTGTTGGCTTATTTAAAGCAGGATTGTTAAACAGCTGTTGTTGGTAAAATTTGGTATCTAACCAATTGTTTAAACAAACCTTTTTGATAATCTTCAGATAGGCTTAAAGGGAGCTTTAAAGGAGAAGAAAAAATTCCCAAAACTTGTAGTGCAGCTGTGGATACCGCCAGCCCTGAAGTTCAGCTGACCTCATTCATTTAAGGTAGAACTTTACATTTTTCTTGGAAGTCTAAAATTATGTTTTTGAATTTTTTTTAAATTCAAAAGTCACAGCCACGACGAGCTTTAATTTCCTAATAAATTGTGTAATACTTTGTGACTTTCCAAAGCAAAACGAAAACATCATAAACAATAAAATTAAAAACTCAACATCACTGTGTTATTAAATTAATTGGAATTTTATTTAAGCCATTCACTTTTTGAAATTTTTTTGTTTCTCAGTTATTTTTGTTATTTTTTTTTTTCTCAAAGACACTAACAAAAAAAAAAAGCGAAAAAAGCAAGAAAGGAAAAAAATGCATAATGATGATGTGCAGCTTAAAATAAATTGTTTGTTAAATGTGCTTGATTACCGTCATCATTCGAAGTCTCCACATTTTATGCAACATTCATTTTTTTGATCATAATCCTCATCATTATCTCGGCTCAATTATAATCATTATTAGCCGGTTCATTATTTGCAGTAACAGTATAAATTTCATTGCGATTTATATCGACTGTGTAAGATTTTGTCACTGGGTTTTCGATTTGCCGAAATTGGCGTTTTGTGTGATAAAGTTGCTGGATCGAAAGTTATTTCAGGAAGTTTGTTGGCATAGAAGTAATAATGAATGTAATAAATTGCGCGAGACCTTTTTTTTCATCAAAATTTTGTCCAGCGAACTGACATCTGACTGCCTTGAGTTCTTCTGAACACAACCACGTCCGTTGGCGCCTGTTTTCAGCTGCTCTCTCGTTCCGTCATTGGGACGATAACGGTTCAGCGACCCAACCGGCTGATAATTGTCCACCGTAATGCGAATGGTGCTGTCGGGTAAGATTGTTACAGCGTTAGTAAAATGAGAGAAGAGCACGGACGTTTCCCACACCGAACACAGTTTTGTCATTTGCCACGTTTTGTTGAGCACAAGGGGCAGCTTGGCTCAGAACACTTTTTTTTTTTTATTAAGGCTTGCCAAAACTAAAAGTATTCGGCGCATCTGTAACAGTATGAATGTCAAATGTTATGCAGATGATGACTAAGAAATATCCCATCAAACTTCAAATATTGCACAGTGTGAAAGCCAAATATTAAGAAAAAAATACGCTGAGAGCTTTGACATCGAACTTTAAATATTACACGCATATGTGAGAGTGGGAAAGCAAATCTAACGAAAATGGGAAATAATACGGTGAGAGATTTGACATCCCTTAAAACCTTTTCAATTTTAGAAAACTTTTTTTAAAAATAAAATCTGCCCAGAATTGCAGTTTCCCAAAGTGCAAATTAACACCTCGAATGGTTTGCAGGCGATAGTCTGCCCTCTTTGGTGGTAAGAGTCTTCATCTTACACAGGGGCTCAAAAATTTAGGCTTACTGGACAGGCAACGCCCAAAAATTTCCACTAATTTTGCGTTATTTTTAATTTTGCTGTCTTGTAGAAAGCAATTAATTTGCCTGCTGAATAGTTTTTGGGGTCAGCACATTCCCCACCTTCACGAATTTGCTCAGACGCCACTGATTCAAATTTTTTTTTTTTTTTTTTTTTTGGTGGTCACAGCTAAAGTCGCTCGCACTGCGTGGGCTGTATATTTTCTACTCATGTTTTTCTTGTGATTTCCGATGCGGTGGAATTTAAATGCTGAAGTTATGAAATTGTTATGATCCGTAAACCACTAAAAAAGATTCTACTCAAATATAGAACAGTTATTTCGTGTTTTATTAATATTGAGCGTGAAAATGGGACGACTGATGGATGGGTAATTCGTTAGCATAATGAGCGGCGTATTATCCCGAATCATGGGCTTAGCATGGCATTTCTAGCCAAGCACGGCTTATTTCAAAAGCCGTCGAGAAAAAATAATTTTACTCTGTTTTATTCGATAAAGTTTGACTCATCAACAGCGTGCGATGAATACCTGAAAATGCTTTTCTTCTTCTTCTTCTTAAAAGATATTTTAATAGATTAAAGGATGAATTTTTTTTAATAAGTTGCGGGCAATATCGGCGGGCATGGAAGGTACAGTTTCACCATCTGAAGTGTTCTGTCGCAATCGTTGCACTTAGAAGGGAAAATTGTTTACCCGCAAAAGTAACTGATGCCGCTGCTCCAGAGGAAAACCAGGTCGAGTATATGGAAGTACATTTGGACCGTTGTTCGGCACGGTCCGTCCATACGGAGGCCAAAATTGCAGCTTTACTGGATTGTGGGTGCCAACTCAATTCTGCCGCTGGAATAGAAAGACATACAGCATGAATCCTTTATAAACCAATATGAGCACATGCCAACCTATAGTGCGGTACTGCTGCCACATGGAACCTGCAGAACTTGCAAAAGAGCACAGTCTAAGGAGCGCTTAGGACATATCGTCAGCGCTCTTTATGGTTATACGGAATCAGAACACATACCGTGCCTTCAATATGGCCACTGTTCAAGGAGAAATTTAAAACTAAACACGCAAACAAATAAGTAAATTAACAATTCAGACGACGCCCGGAATTGGTGAATGTAATTTAGTGGACCACAGAGATTGACAAGAAATTTTTAATTTCTGAACTTTGTTTAATTATTACGTTAGTGATAATTAATTAAATTATTAATACTTATTTTAAATATCTTTAGAAAGGAGCGATTATATAAAAAAAATATATGTATATGGATCATAAGAGTGGAGATGTCGTGGCGTGGCGTGACTATGAAATGTTTCGCACAAAATTCAATAAAAATCTTAAGACTCTTATTCGTCTAATAGTGTTAACTGACGACATTGCAAATAGGCTGGATAAATGAAAGTCAACTGTTTAATATCAAAATCGTAGCCCTTATTAAAAGATCCTGTATTACTGAAGCCACCAGCATCTACTCATGTACAGGTGCAAAAAAAAAGATGTCTTTCGGGTTCTATTCACAGCCTGAATCAGACGTAAAACTTACATAAATATTATAAAAGTAAATTAAATAAAAACATTTTTTTTTTTTAAAGAAACTGTTTTTAACTCTGATGGATTTGGCTGCACCGGCCAATTGAATTAATGCAGACAAGAATGAACAAAAACCCAGAAAACCATTTTCATCAACAACCGAAATCGGTTAGAAAGACCAGACGAGACAAAGACCAGGCCTGTTCTTTATACTTGTGCTAAATGCTTTTCTTAGTTTTATCTGAACCAAAAATATACGCACACCTTTAAAATTGTTAATATGCATTAGAAAAAGGGTTTTTCAATATGGGCGGTTATATCTGAAAATGGAATAAAACAAGTTGGGTGGAATCAAACATGCCGCAAATGTCCGATTGCGGCGTATTGGCACAGCGCTGTGACTTCGTCCATATCGTTTAAATTGAGCCAAAGGAAATCAGTTGGCGTCACTCTTTGGTACACGCCGTTGACGGCGGCCATGGTCTCACCAAGGTCCTTTTCGAAAATGTACGCATCAGCCACATCGACGACGGAAAATACATTTCAAACAGTGACTTCCTGAATTCATTGTTACCTGGCGACTGTCTTGTGGATTGTACACGTTCCATATACAACAATTTCGCTGGTCACCATAATCATTCATCCGAAAAAGCGCCTCTTTGCTAAAGGTGAGTTTTCGACTTCGGAAAAGTGTCATCTTTTCCGCAGCCCCAATTGACAAGGAAACGGCTAATAACTTCGACGTCCAGAGTCAGTTGGCATTCTTATGCACGTGGAAGAATTGACTGTGTCGGATTCTGCTGCATAGTTTTACGGACTGTGAAGATGTTTCCGGAGTATGGCTGGTGCGTTATTGCTTGTCGAGCCGGCCATTTCAAATTTGGCCATCAAACTTTGGAGAGCCGACCGTGAAGTACCACGCGTCGGCCGTGAAATGAGCGCCACACGCCCACTAAAAAGTTGATAATAAAGTTGTACTATTTGAACGTCCTGCCTGCCCAATTGTCAATTTATCTTTAACTGAATAATAATAACAGATCAGACAGACGACCTCAAAACAAGAGGGCGTTCACAGGTCGCCTCTTGAAATACCCTTTAGTTGTCTTATAAACGCATCTGGCATCACAAATGTTACATCTGACAATCGAATAAATTGTATTGCTACAGATTGATTATGCGGTTTTATGGTTTTATTGAATTATTGTCTTGTGTATGCAAATTGTGTTGCAAAATAAGTTGCAACTTGTCGATTACTGCAGGTTTAGAGCAAAAGCTCGCAGCTTGTAAACAAACAACAGTCAAATAACAGTAACAACAACAGCAATAACAACCTCCACTGGCCGAGTTAAAGTTGCCAGGAAGAACACACACACTCTCGTTCTGTCTGTGTTTCTTGTTTTCTTGTTCACAGTACATACATACATACATACATACATACATACATACATACATACATACATACATACATACATACATACATACATACATACATACATACACACATACATACTTACATATGTGTTTGTTTTATTGATCTATTAGATGATATTGTACATGATTTTGCTGTTGTTGTTTTCGCCCAACACTTACATACATATTTGTTTTGAGTAACTGCTTTATTGGCCACTTAAATTCATTAAAAGAAATCTAGCAAATAATTGAATTTTCTTAGATTTTGTTTTAGACGTCTTTTTTCCATAAAAGATGCAATAAAATAAGCAACAGCATGCACTTTAAGACAAGACCGTGCATGCTCAGCTAATCGGTTTTGTGAAACAGTACTTTTTTTTTTAAACAACTCTTTTTCAATCTAGAGAAAAGACAGCATTCAAAAGTCTCTTTTTTAATATAAAATATGTTCCTTTTTTCATCGAAGCTGAAATTTTAGTTTTTTGTTATAGAAAAGGACTTTTTATAATCAGTTACTTTTAAAGACTTAAAGAATATCTTAAAAAAGCACACGTTTTCACAAAGAATACACTTTTTACATAAAAACGAAGTCTTTTAAGAAAATAGATTTCTTTGAGAAATAGAATATTTTTCCTAAAAAGTTGCTATTTTTTTAAATGCCACTTTTTAGGTACTTTTTATTAAGAGTTTTTTTTCATTGTGGAAAGTTAAATTTTTATAACATTCTTTATTTTCGCTATGGATATTCGGTGACATCCCCACCCACCAGGAAAAAGTATACTTTTACCAAACGGATTTATTTTTTTAAGTTTTTTTAGGTACTTTTTTCGAAAAGGCTTTTTTTGCGGAAAGTGTAGTTTCTTATATTTAACATGTTATAGTCATAAGATATAAGTATTTTTCGTATAAAAAGATACTTTTATAAATAGATAAAAATTTAATAAAACGGAATTTCAAAAAAAATTTTATTTTTATAAGGAACAATTTTTGTTCCAAATGTTTTTTTTTGCAAAAAAAGGTATTTTTTTATAAAATGTTCTTCGCTATAAAAAAAAGTTTCTTTGTGTTTATGAAAAGACTTTTGTACACAAAAAGTATTTTTGTCATGGAAAAAGATGTTTTTTCATAAAAAAATATTTTTCATAAAAAGTTAATTTTTTCATAAAAAAAGTAATACTTTTCATAAATTAGTACATTTTCATGTAAACATGCTTTGATATAAAAAGGTATTTCATTTATAAAAAGTAATTTTGTTATAAAAAGGTACTTTTTTTACTATAAAATAGTCTTTATTGTTGAAAAACTACTTTTTTTTTACCGAATTGTATTTTATTTTCCAAAAAGGTACTTACATTTTTTTTTTCTTTTGGTTAAAAAGGTACTTCTTTACAAAATGTACGCTGTTACATAAACTCGTTACTTTTATTGTTTAAAAAAGTTTTTCCTTTTTTAAATAAAATTTATTTTTTTTTAGATAAAACACAATTTTTCATAAGTATAAAAAATTATGAAATAATTTTTTTAGAAAACGTACTTCTATCTATATTTTTGGGAAAGGTACTATTTTTAAGTAGGCACTTACAGGTCAAAGAATATGTTTTATAGAAAGTACTTTTTGTGGAAATATATTTTTTACTTTAAAGAATTTTTCGGAAAAGTAAATTTTATTTCTTTCCAAAAAATTTAGTGTTCTAAAGGAATTATTTTTTTATGTAGACGAGTATTTACGAAGTATTTTAATAAAATGTTTTTTTGACAAAAGGTATTTTGATAAAAACCTATATTTTTAGAATATAAGAAGGTTTTTTTTTTAAATAAAACTTATCTTTATAAAAATGCATTTTTTGTTGTAAAAAAAAAAGTGAGATTTTTTTTGGTAAAAAGTTACTTGTTCCATAAAAAACTATTTTTTTTTGTACAAAAATCAATTGCTATAGAAGAAAAAATTACAAAAATATGTTATTTATTTTATTAACCGCACTCTGGCAGGGACACCTGTCATCTGACTATGACAATTGGTTGGTTGTGTGATCCAACACGCAGTTCCAATTTCAATCCTCTACTGCAACTTTGTTTCGGGTACCGGTGTGTCTGACAGACATGTTCAATCTGCATTATGTTTCAAATCCCCTAAGTTTGTGTTCGGTTGAGGATTTGGTTGTTTTTTCTTGTTGTTGTGTTTAAATAAAAACCAATTTTGTTTTCTGTTAAAGACAATAAATAAATTAAGTTTTCTTTTGAAATACAACAAGTTTATTTACATTCTTGCCGCTAAAAGCTTTTGCCTGTAAGTGATTTCCCCCCCTTCGCATTCTTTTTTTTTTTTTTTAACTACATGAATTCATGTGTTGTTGTTTTTGGAAACTCAAATTAATTTAAGTAATTAAACAAATAAAATAAAACAGCATTAAGAGAGCAACGATTTAGAAAAACATGTTGAGTTCAATGGAGTTATCAACGATACAAATTTGTTTTAATTAATTTGTTTACGGCACGAATATTTTACCAACAACTGCGCCTTATTTTTGGCTCCGTAGTTACATATTTTGCCTCTTGTGGTGGTGTTGATTTTATTTATTTATTCTTTATTACTTGACTTGTGCAATTGCCGTAAGTTGTTAACGAATTTATTCAATAACCTGAATTGAACTTCTTAACACAGATCGAAGAATCGCATGATTTGTTGCAGCAGATTTGTTTTCGTTTAAGATGTTGTTTAATTTTGAAAATCAGTTAATTTGAATGTGTTTCCATCATTAAAAGGATGTTTTCTGCATATAACAGGCTAAAAGGCTTAGCCAGGCCAACGTAATCTTATCTTGTTTAGTACAATATTTTGTTATGACACTCGATTTTACTCAGAACTCAGTCGCTTCCATTGATTTTCTTATGTGGTCTGTTCCAAGCTCATCATGTGTCGTGTGGCCTATTAATTTCACGGGAACTGCAATGTTGGTCCCAAATAAAAACAAGTTGTTTTCAAATGAAATAAAATTCTTATCCTCATCCTGTGAATTAACGAACAAAAATCGAAATGTGCCTGTTTCTTAGATCAAGACATTCATTCATTTCTGTTCTCAAACTCTACTACAGGAGCATCTGCAACTTTAGTTCAAAACGCCAACAACTTGTTTTAACGTGTGAAAAAGTCATTTGTAATGTATCATAATACAGTGAAATCACGATATAACGAATGATATAACATCAGATTTATTTGTTATAGTGAAAGATTCGTTATATGGCGAAAAGGTTTTTTTGAAAACATTTTCTGCATTTAGTGTTAATAAAATGGGTTTTTTTCAATTCAATAACTACAGAGATGTGAACAAGTTATTTATAGAGGTTTTTGTTTTTGAGTGATTTGGTATTTCTTTCAATAGAAACGAACAGTTATTGCCTCTATTGATGTGTTTCTCCAGCATGAACAAATGTTTTGTGTGGAAACATCTGCCAATGCCAACCAATTAAAAATTTAACCCCTCCTCTTTATACGAGAATTTTGCGCAGCTTCCTATTAAATGGCTCTGCTGTGATGATAACTTTTCGTCATACTGTGTGTAGCTGTAAGGCCTTTGCTTTTAATCCTACTCCATTTACTGCTTGTAGGACACATTCATACAACTTCTCCTTCATATCGATCGTCAGTTTCACAGGGATCGTCAGTTTTTCGACCCGTGTCGTAAGTGTTTTCCAACTTTAAAATAATTTTCCTGTTCATTTTATGGAAGATTTTGCAATTTCCTTTTTATTAACAACTACCAAGACAAGACTATACCACGTCTACACTCTTGTAAAATTTACATTTTTCCACTTAAAAAATGCATATTTCTCAGCACTATTCGACTGAACTAAAGCTCGACAAACTGCAATTCATACGCGTGATCACATGAACGAGAAGCATGAACGTGTGTGTGGATATGTTGAAAAATAACGGTATTATAACGAATAATCCCATATGGGTTTCTTCGTTTCTTTTCTAATATGTAAAATAATATTTTTTCATTCATATATTCAGACGTTCGTTATATCGGAAATGAGATCGCGAGTTCGTTAAAGTGGGTATTTGTTAAACCGAGCTTTAACTGTATTTCTCTTATGCAGAAGAAGGCTGAAGGCTGCAAAAATATTGGTGAAAAGGTTGAAACGATTGTGGTTTTAATTGATTATATTAACAAACTTTTTTTTTTCTTTTCGCTGGTAACTTAAAGTATATTTTTTAATAAAATTTTTTTTTTCGTCGCGGTGCAGTTTAATTTTTACTAAAACTTATTTATTTATTAATCAATTTGTATTTTGTACCTGCTTGGAAGGAAGTAGTCGAGCTCAGATATAATACAATACATTTGTGCCAACATGAACCAATCGACCTTCTCCAAAACTTCTCTAACACCGGTGCAACGATTTTCCATAGCAATTTTCTGCACTTTGTCAACATTTTCCTCGGCTGTTGAAGTGCGGGTGTGTCCAGAGCGAGCATCGTCATACACATCTGTTCGCTTCGCTTATACCACTTAAAGGGGACTTAGACGATAATACAAGTCGTACGATAAGTCAAATTTTTGAGTACAAGAGCCCAAATGGCATCGTCTAAGCTTACAATAATATAGAATGAAATCATGCGATATAGAGGGAAAACACGCAGGAAAATCTTAAAATCGTACGGCTCTCATCGTTTTCTAAAAATTTTCAAATTCCTTCACACATCCTTAGATCAGGGATGTATTTTTTTTAAGGCAAACATAGAATAACATCTGTGAACAAGTGAAAGAAAAAAAGCCGCCAACAATAGAAAATAAAAATAATTTTTAGTGCAAATTTAGCAAAAAAAAATCTGTCGCAAGATTTTAATTCTTATTTGTAAAATACAGAGATAATTTCATATGATTTTCTTTTTGGTTTTACGTACGACTTGTAGTAGCGTCTAAATCCCCTTCTTCTTAGACGTTTCTAAGTTTAAGAAGATATTTATTTAATAATAATATAAAATTTTAAGTGCTCTTGATTCCATTTTTTTTTTTTGTATACAAAATTTGATGGCTTTTTTTTGGATTGCAGAAAATTGCCGAACACGAGAAATACTTGTCTATTTTATGCTTCCCGCAAACAAACGCCGCAGTCATAAGAATATTAAAAAAAAAAAAACTATTATCGAATAAAAATTCACCTTATTTTTTTGGAACAGACTTCGCATGTTCCCAAAAATTACTATAACTTCAAAAAAAAAAAAAAAAAAAAATGTGTAATTTTTTCCGTTCTTCCCCTTTTCTGAGCCCTTCCCGTGCCAGACCAAACTTAACGTTGCCTATAAAGTGCTTGTCCTGAAAAAGATGAACATCTCGTAATAGGGAACAGTTTTATTATTATTATTTTATTATTATTATTATCATTATAATTTGATATTACTGGTGGAGTGAATTGAATAAATAAAATATTTTGTTAATTTACGCAATCTTTCAATAAATTAAATTGAAATGTTGTTCCGCTTTGCTGTAGCCAATTAATTACTTAAAGCTTTAGTTTAATATATAATTTTTATATATTTTACAATTTCTTTGCTTTTTTTTAACTGAAACTCTCAAGGTGCTGAACGTTTAATGTTTTTGTTTTGTTTTTTTTTTTACTTTTCTTAGTTTAAAAAACATAAAAATATAGCGTGAACACATTTTTATTAAAACAGCATTTCAATTTCAATATCAATTCTGTTGATGTTGGCTGGGCACCGTTCGCCGTTCGTTCGCTGGTTACAATCTAATCAACCACCAGGCTGCCGGTTGAGTGGCCGGCCGGCTGTTCGGGCCTGCTGAGCTGCTGCCGGTTGGCTTCGGCTGGAGCGTTCACTAAAAGCAATTAACTCAATTGCCTGACTTTTAAGCCCGTTTTCCGTTTTCTGGGCCGGCACAAGAGTAGCGTGCCGGTAGTCAGACCGGCCCAGGCAAACGCATTTCGATGTTTTTGTTTCTGTTTCTGTTTCTTTTTCAAATTATTCAATATTTTTAACTCATAACAAACCACCAAAAACAACAAACAAACACACTCGCACACACACACACACACACGTATAATAACACTTCATTTGCAGCAAAAGAAAAACGAAATTTTAATTTATGCAAATAAATTTGCACTTTGCTGCACATAATCGAAATAAATTACAAACTTACACACGTTTAAGCCAACTAAGCACGCACTTAAAAATGTTGTTAACAAAAATTTGCAAAACAAGACAGAAAAACAGAAAACCAGAAAACAGTAAAATAAAATTGAGATTGAAATAAAAAAGAAAAGTTAAAAGGGGAAAGAGAAAAAAAAACCAAGCCGACCGTTGTTTGTGCCACTTTTGTGGCAGCAAGAAGAGAAGCGAAGAGAAGAAAAAAAAACAAAATCAAAACCAAAACCAAAATGTCAGCACCAACTTGCAGAAATAAATAAATGAAGTGTTTAAATTTAAAGCCGGGCGAACAAGTGCGTCCAAGCGGGCGCAGCGCCGTTTGGCCAAAATGATACGGCCGGCCGTATCAATGCAGCCAATAAAACAAAATTAATGTGATGTAAATGGCAAAAACAAAAAAAAAAAACAAAAAAAACAAATAAATAAATAAATAAAAGTTTTAAACTTGTTTAAGTCGCACAAATGAAGGAGTGAAATCGTTGGTAACGTTTGGTGGTGGTTTTCAAATCGTATGTATTTTTTTAACAATTCGGTTTTTCAGCAAAGATCTGTCCATTATGAGCCATTTTTGAGCAAAATTTTCTTTCAGAATAATTATTGTTGCAGTCTCTTTTCTTTTTTTTTTTCCAAATCAGTAAGAAATTTTCATCATCATCACAATTTTTTTTCTTCCCATTATCTTAACAAATGACATTATGCTCTGATGAGTCACTGGCCTTCGGCCCACCCAGTAATTTTTAATATTCCCAAAAAAAAATTTCCTTCAAAATGTTTGTAGCTTCAGTTTGATTCCGTAAAATTATCCGGCCCAAATATCGTTAAACCACGAAATTTTGTTAGTTGTGGAGTGTTTTGCAAACAGAACGAAGAAGTTTTGTGCCACAGCGGTGCAAGTGCGCCACAGTTTTTGCTGAAATATCAATTAAATCATTCCAAACGATTACAGACGCCTCCCGTTTGAGTAGGTCGTCATGGCCACACCGTAAACTTCACAGAAAAATTTACAGTTCTAGGGAAAAAAGTCTCTTCAGGCCCAGTTTTCAAGTATTAGTTTTATATTAATTTGGTGGACAGCGCAAATGCCCGAAATTTTGATCGTTCTTAAATTCTCTCGGTTAGGAAGGAAAATTTAAGTTACAATTTTCTTAATAAAATATATTGTTGTTCGTCCTAAATTTTAGTTAAGCATAAGTTTGTTATTTGTGAGTAGTTGGCTGTTTGGTGTCCCATTAGTCACGGGCGAAAAACTTTAAAATTTATGTTCCAATCAAAAGAGGAAACTTAGTTTAGCACTTTTTTTTTTGCTAAATACTTTTTTATTTGTGAATTTTTGGAGTTTGTGTGTCCCATCAGTCACACTCGAACTAACTATAAAAAATAAATTCCCATTTAAAACAGGCTATTTAATCAGTCAAGTTATTTTTAAAGGGTTTATTGTTATTGTCGGATATTTCAAGATGCAGCGTCTCATTAGTCACATACAAAATATTGACTGCTTTTAAATATTGCGGATTGTGAATGAATTTTAACATACATTTTTTTAGGGGTGGGGAATATAATCCTTTAATCTGATATGGAACAACTTGTTGCATGTCTTAAATTTTACTTACACATAAATTTTGTGGTCTGTAAATAATTGGCGTTTGAGTGTCCGATTAGCCACAAGCGAACCAAGTTAATTAAATAAATAATAATGTGTTAAATATTTTATATAGCACTTTGGAATTTGTTGGTTTGGTGTCTCGTTAGTCACATGCAAACGCCATTTTATAATTTCCATTCACAACAAGAAACGCAAGTAAACCATAATTTTTATAAAGCACTTTCCTTTTTATGAATCTGAGGAGGTGAGTTGTCCCATTAGTCACGTGCGAACGAACTTTAAAAACTTAACACATCAATTTGTTAGTGTTTAATGTCATTTGAAAATATTTGGAAATGTCACACGCCAAATTGTGCAACAAACCGCCTGTCTGGCATAAACAATTTGTGACAATTTTTTCTGTGTTCTTTTCAAGGCACAGAAACGCCTCCATTCCTATTAAAATACACAATATATTTCCTGCACACACTTTTTGCGCTGCAACTTTTCTCCGCTATAATCTTGTACCTCTTTGCCAACTCAGGAAATGTTTTCTCGTTTTCCTCGAAAATTCTTTCTTTTAAATCCCTGATTGTGTGTTTTTTTCTTTGTTTTTTTTTTCGGTGGAACAGAACGAACAATCGATTTAATCGCAATCGTTTACATGGAACCAAAATCAAATGTGGACCAAGGTGTGTCCAAATTAAAGGTTATTAAATTCATAATTATAAAAAAACATTTATAAACATTTAAAAAGAAAACAACAACAACAACAACTAGGACATTCAAGTTGTGTAAAATTCAGCACGCAAATTAACTGGGTCTTAATCATAATTTGTCAAATGCTGGCCACAACAACGGCTACAACATAATAAACAGCAGCGCTGTTTTATTGGCCAATATTTATGATGCAACAAATAATGAGACTTGATATTTTACAACAACATTGAACAAAACAAGAACAAACAAAAAAAAAACAATAAAAACAACATTAATCATGAAAATAATTGCCGGCATGACAGCAAAAACGCCAACAAGTATCTAAAAATATATTTTGCAAGGGCTTGTTTTGTTCACGCTGTTGTTGTTGTTATTGTTATTGCTGTTAATGCTATTGTTGCTGTCATTGCGTTTGGTGTTGTCATTGTTTTTATTATACCAACCCTCAACTATTTATGGTAGAAATGAAAACATTTCCATGTGGCAGTCAACCCAAAAGTTGTTAAAAGTCACGTGATGTCACATTTGTTTTCCTTCGTGTTTGTTGTACGATATTTGTTCCACCTTTGCTGCCACTGTTAACAAAACAAAAAAGCTGCTATCGTTAGCAAATGCAAGTGCCAACGCAAATGCATGATTTATTGCAACTTAAATTTTTCTTTTTTTTTCTTTCTATTATTATCCATTTGCCTAAAGAAATTTATGACGCAAAACCATAAAATTTTTAATTGATCTCAAAAAAAAAAAAAAATATTTTCATAATTATGAAATTCGAAACTTTAACAGTGAAATGTGTTTTTCATGCTACAGATTTACAGAATTAGATATTTGTTGATGCGCAAACCTGATCTTAGAGGAAAAGTAAAGTCGCTTTAAGCGTTTCACTCGTTCGCTAATTGATGGCCGCACCGAAACATTTTATTGTCAAAAGGAAGAAAAAATCATTTATTTTTTTTAATATTTTTCAATCAATATTTTTGCTGATTCAGGAAAAGTTTTCTTTGGATTTTTGGTTGATGAAATAGTAAGAAAAGTATTTTTTGAAAAATAAACTGAAAAGAAAATAATATTTTTTTGTTGACAAAATTGGCTGCTTTTATTCCATTACAAAATTATTGGCTGAATTTGGGTATTCGAACAATTTAATAACTGATTTAGCAAATTCTATTATTGAATTATGTTTTACGAAATTTCTGCACAGTAATTTTTCTTTGCAAATAGTGTTTTATAAAAAAAAATATACAAAAATATATCGTTTTTTTTTTGGGATAACTTCTTCAGCAAAATGATTATGACAATTTTGTGATTGCAAAACGATAAAAATTTTGCAAAGAAATCAAGCTGTTTCATTAAGTGAATAAGTTTGCAAGCATCAGTATGATTTCTGGTCCGGCCTTCAGGTGATTTACCGGCTTTTCAAGCTGCATCATCGCTGCCCTGAAGCTTTCAGTCAAATAAAACAGTTTCCGCCTGAAGTTGAAGTGAACTACTACATTTTCCTATAGCCGTTTAATTATGTATGACAACGGCAAATGTAATATGGTCGCCGCAAGTATATGTATGTGTGATAACAGCAACAATGTGTGGATAAAGGCAAACATAATACAGCCGCCGCAAGAATTATTATGATAATGGCGAACATAATATGGGTGGCGCAACAATATGTATGATAACGGCAAATGTAATGTGGTCACCGCAACTTGTATTGTAGAAAGACAAACATAATATGTTCACCGCAAGAATGAGTATGAGAAAGACAAACATAATATTGTCGCCGCAACAATATGTGTGATAAAGGAAAATATAATATAGTTTCCGCAACAGTGTGTATGATAACGGCAAACATAATATGGTCGCCGCAACAATATGTATGATAAACGCAAATATAATGTGGTCTCGGCAAAAATATCTAAAACTGATTATTCTAAGCGTTAATGTGTTCCCGTTTTCATTTTCAATATATTTTATTTTGCTATTATTATATTCACAAGAGTAAAACACTGAAAGAAATCTGATTGCCTCGTACAATACTACTGCAGGGTTGGCTGCCAACCAAATGTAAAATACATGTGACCATGCAAATTTGAAACGTAAAAGTTGCTGGCCAAATAATTCTATTTTAAAAATACAGCAATTCTTTTACTTTTTTGTGCTTAATTTTTTATTTAATTGTTTGAATTTGTTTTTTTGTACCGCAAATTTAATTCAATTAATTAACAACAATTTGCAATTGCATTAAAACGCTTGAGTGCTTCTGATAACATTGACTTAATTAAAACACTAGTAATTAACGAACTAAAGCACACAAATACATACACAAACAAACAACTGTACAGGTATGGCCCCAACGCTGATAATACAAGATGCCACAATTAATAGATTATTTTTCTTTATTTATGAAACTCAAGAGCACTCATTTTATTGTATTACAATAAAAAAAAAAAAAAAGACTGTTCTAATACCATTTTCCTGTTACAAAACTACATACAAGTCATCTGTTGAGCGCTGCCAAATAAAATGCGAACAACAGGAAACATTTCCATTTTTGTTGCACAGATTAGAGCAAGTGGCACAACAACAACAACGACAGCAACAACAACAACAGCAACAAGCAACAAGTTTTAACAAAAAACGAATTTCTCTCTTTGCCATAAATTTCAGATAAAATAAATTATTGTATGGCAAAGTAAACAACTGCAAAAACAACAACTGCAACAACAACAACAACACAAAACAAGAAAGCAAAAGCAACGTTGCAAAATGTGTTGCATTCTGCACTTCCGTAAACAACAGAAATGCACTCTCTTTTCCACACGGCTCTTGGCCGCAAGCACCCCTCAACTTTGAATGCTTTTTTTGCGTTATTTGATTTCAAAATGTAATAAATATTCATGTGATAAATAAGCGAAGAAACAAAAACAAAACTTTAATTTCACATTTGTAACAAATAATCGTTAACACAATCATCAGTGGCAGTGGACAAAGTGCCGACGATTTGTGCGAGGGCGGGCACACAACAGATCAGCATCAGTGAAGTGCTGTTGGCCAAAGCGATGGCGATGCGAAGGTAAAAGCTGGCGAATTGAAACCGTTCTATGGATCTGCTTCTGCTTCTGCTTTGCGCCAGCGACTGTCTTACAGCCTTTTCTGCATTCAGCCGCAGCCTGATCTCAACACAACTCAACTCAACTCAAAGCCGGTCTACTACCACCGACGGCCAGACACATAATTAAAATTTTGCAATATATTTGTTTTGGTTCATACAACAGACTGGCTGCTGGAAAACTTGGGTTATTTAATACCAACCCACCCCACGCAAGTGATTCCTTAAGCTGCGCAAAAACTAGAGGTTGTGAGTTGTTCGACCGAAGCCTTTAGAGGACATCATGCCTTCTTCAACTTGTGCCGTCACTTCGCACACAAAGATTCTCAGCAACAAAATCGAACATCATATAATAAACCGGAACGTGGGATATCTGACATCACCATCACGCGAAGCAAATGCTCTAAAGCGTTTGCAAAACTAGAGCCTGTGCGTTGTTGGGCCGAATTTTTTTTTTAGGCGAAATCATCATCCAAATCACTATACGAAGGATATATCATAAACAGCTCAGCAGCCAAAACATATGAGTTATTGGAACGAAGTTTAGAGCTTAAAATAGCCTTAAGCAACTCGTGCGGGCTTGGCCGTACATTGTTGCGCGTTCGTCAAAGCAGTCACGTCACTTCAAAAGACGTTCGTAAGCCAAGAAACTGGACCAGTTGTTTCAGTGGAGGCCTTCCTATTCACCCACCATACAGACGTCAAGTAGCTCGTATTTTGCGTGTGCCAGTGCCACGTAGCTGGTATTCAAATGTTCCATTGACATCTCTGCATCGGGGCGATATAGCCACTTTGCATACGTGCTTATAGGACGCATAGTGTCCTTCCAGTGACTACGAACTTTGTTCTTAGAACTGTTCTTGTTCTTAGGACTGGCACGAGCTGCAGACAGCGAAACTCAGAAACTGTTTGGAATACAGAAGATCATTACTATCGGTAACCACGATGGTTGTTATAAATTTGTCCATCTGTTCTTCCCCCCGGGGCAGGCTAAGCGTTGACGATTTTACATCCAGTCAGGGCAATCTGTTTTCCGGGTAATTGAGGGTTGGCACGGCAACCAGAACTCTTGGAAGTTCATGTATGACTTCGTTTATGCATGTTCTTCACTAAAGATCAATTGACAGAACGGGGACCGACACGCCCCCAGAATACCTTTTGGTGTTCTAGGTCGGTCATTGGTTGAGTAGCCTGTCCTTGGCAGAATCGTTCTGGCTGTGATTTAAGCCTACAGACGCAGGAAGATGCAAATCTTCAAGGTGTCATGGCAGGTGCAGGCATAAAATCAATTCCGAAATCTGTCCATCTCTTATCCTGGCTGGGGTTTAAAACTAAAAATGCAGGAAGGAGTTTGGAAAGCGCCCTGCTGATCCTTGTCTTCGAGGTGATGTTGCGTTGCAACAGATTCTGTTGATGTCAGGAGCTGAGATCGATGGATGTTCTTTGAGTACTTCGGGCTACAAACTCAGGCGTTTTGGCCTCTCATTCCGTTCTGGCGAATTGCAAGCCAGATGAAATATCCCGAGCTCTTCAGCAAGGGGCTTATGTGTGAGCCTTGCAAGCCACATGGGGCGTTAGTTAGTAGTTGCCCAATTCACTTAAGTGCCAGATAAAGCCGACATGGCAGGTGCTGGCATAAAATCAATACCGAATCTGTCCATCTCTTATTTAAGAAGATTTCTGTTGAAATCGAAAGGCGAAGTCTATCCAGTAACACCAATTTTGGCGTAGATGTCTGGCATGTCTGCACCTCTATAGCCCTCATGTTCACTGGTTCAGTGCTTTTGTGACACCTGTTCTAAAGTTTTAATTCTCATGAACAAATTTGTCCCCTGCTATGGGTTAAATTCTGCTGGTTCAAGAAAAGATCCATGCCTTGCATATCGGCATTGATCGCTTGCCAAATTTTTTTAAGATAATCCCAAAAAAGCATCGAGCATCCAGTGGAGAATTTTCCACATAATAATTTTCAATAGGACAAAAGAACTCTAGAAACGTAGAGAAGAACATTAATCATTCAGAAGACATAAAATATATGGACTTAGTTCACATGCAACGCCAATCAAACTTTTGTGGTTTCAGGATATGGTTGTGTCTTGCAGATGTGACGTGAGTTGACAGAGAAGATCGTGTGATTTGTGGCGTTTCCTGAAGTCACACGATTTTGTTGATTATTTGGAATATATGTTCCCCTTAAATCGATCATGCAGGCCGCTGTCTTGTTGAAATCATGTATGATCCATCCAAGTTGGCAATTACCTACCATTAGTCAATAGAAATGTGGGCCGTTGACCTCGCCGGCCCAAAATCCAAACTGGTGTGGACTTAATTTCACAATCTTTTAATACTTTTGGTCACATACCGTCGTTTTAACGGCCGCCCCTAAACGAATTTTCCTGGCTCTGAATATCTCGAAAAGCCATTTTATCATTTAAAGTTATCACTACGTTTGTAAAACATATTTATTTGCAACTTCCAATCAAGCACTTGACTCCGTTTTTTGTTTTTTGGCCACATTCACCGAGTGCTGTGGCAGCTTTTTTCAATTCCTTTTTGCGCTTTTAAGTTTTTTCTGGATTCGCTCGCGTATAAGTCTTTTGATTTAGTTTTATTGCAAATAAATGGAAATATTTATATGTATTTATGAGTTTCCACTTGTTACCTCCCTCCTGGGGTGACAGGTATTTGATTTTAAATAAAACACTTTTTTTTTTGTAGTCCGGATGTGCATAAGAAAACCATTAAAATAAATGCGTTTCGTGAAGAAGGAGTTTAACTCTTCGAATTGATTTATAAACGTTTTTGTTTTTTAGTTTTTGTATAAAATTAAAAATTATATATAAAAACTGAAAGCGAAGGGTCTTTGAACTCGTGTGGCTTCTTTTCAGGAAAATATCTAAAGACCTGTGATGCGCTCTTGGCCATCGTTAGTCACTAGTTCAGAATAAAGCGACAATCAAATGCACAATTTGCCAAAGTACGCTGGCGCTGTCGGTGAGATCATGGAGTTGATTTTACGTCGTTCACAAATTGTTAAGAATTACGGCGTGGCATTGGTCTGCATTTGTACAAAATTCGACTGACTCAAACATCTAGTCGACAGTCAACGACTTCTAGCCGCTGAATGTGACTCGCAAATGGTGAAAAATTGCTCTAATTGTCATATAAAAAAGATAATCATCAGCGATAAATATTCAAAGAATATTGAATTTGAGATGACACCTCCCGACATGAGATCCAAAAATGTCCGACACATTTCGCAGAAGGCACTACCGGCCCTCATTTTTGGGAAAATGATTTCTCAGCTGGATTATACGGCTTCCAATAATATGTAATTTCAGCGTGACAGCGGCAAATGTTCCACTCATGTCATGTCAGGCTCCTATTTTATAAGGCAGTCTGCAGGAGCGCTTTAGGTACACAAATATATCATGTGGTCAGCAAATCGTTTGACTTCATGAAACCCTACAAGCAAAAGAGATGTCAAATTGTGCAAACTTGGTGGCCAACTCACGTTACCTCTGTCACCTTTAAATTGTTTATGTAGAATGTGCATATTAATGTCCGCTGGGGGACAAGAATCACTATCCTTCCGGAACCATATACTGTGTAGGCACATTCCGTTCACAATTTGATAAATTAAAACAAATGATGCTCATTCTGTAGCGCTCGCCGTTATACTTTTTAAGAAGGTACGGCCCAGTCACGTTGCCGACATAAAACTCTCACCAAACAAAAAGCTTTTATGGATGCATTGCCACCTGGTTGCCTGGTTGCTTGTTACTGTCGCCACCAATCGCTGTAGAGGCGACTGTGAAGAGCCACCATGTCTGCCTTAAAATGGGTGCAACACGCGTTAAGTTGGCGATAACGAACATTCGTTTTGTTGAGAAAGTTTTATCAGTTGATAAATAAACAACAGATTAGACAGACGTCAAACATTCTAATTGAAAAATCTTTCATAATATTGTAGAAACAACAGAATTGCCGGTCCGTAACTCTGCAAAAGGTCTTACATGTTGTTAGAATTCATGTTTTTTCCAACAGGTATTTTTTTTGTATTTGTATTTGCAGATGCTTTTCGTCAACGAGACTACTTTTTTTTAACACGTATCGTGTAAAATAGTCATTTAAAGCCAACTTCAGGTTGAACAGCACCAAAGTTGGTACTAGAATGTGCCAGACTGTGCGTAAAAGTTTCATTAATCGCATTGAATCTTGTGCAGCTTTTAGCGCTAAGTAGCGCTTAAATAAATACTAAAATCATGCTTGTTCTGTGACAGCTTTCATTTGAAGCCAACTTCAGGCTTAACGCTATCCATTCTATGGCCAAGGTCTGCCGGAATTTGCGTGGGTGATGCCAATGCAGTTGTAATGCTTTGAAAAGTTTCATAAGCCGCAATGAATCTAGTGCACCTTTTAACGCTAAGTAGCGCTTAAATAAATATGACGGGTATTAAAGCACTGCTTCCTCCCCGCGCCATGTGCTTGACGAAAAGTCATTGGCATTGAATTATTATAAATGTTTTATTTTTTTGTTTTCTCTCTAATTCAAATACATACAAGTTGCGAATGCGTGTAGGCTGCTTGTTTAATTATTTTTAATTGTGTGTAACTAATGAAATAATTTTCTTTGCCGTATTTTATCATACGAGTACGCAACTATATAATTTTCTTAATTTATTTATTAACTTGAAAATAAAAGTGTTGAAGTGAAACTGATGACAATGATGAATTTTCAATTTCTTCATCAACTGCTTGGCAACAGCATCGACACACTCGTCTGTCTGGTTGGCTTAATTAATTTGTTGTTTAAATCATAATTTTAGGTCTATGAATAATTTAATAGCTCAATAGCACTAATAGCCTGTAGTTTTAATTCAATTTAATTGTTATGCGCTAATTAATTAAAGGCTTAATATTTTTGTGTTGTCGATTTCTTTTTTTTTCGGTAAGAGGACAAATCAGTTAAAAGGAAATGAAATAAAGGCAAAATTGTTCAAGGAGATTTTAAAGGTACTTGAGAAATGAATTGTTTAATGCAAAAAGCAACTAATTTTCCTTTAAATTATTTAAGGCTTCTGTTAATAAATCTTTATTTTAAGATATTGTAAAATAATATTGCAACAAATGTTCATGGATAAAAATTTTCCTCAAGGAAAAAAACTATCAACAAACATTTTTCAATTCTTATAATTGCAGCAGAATTTCGAAAAATGTCACTACAAATATTGGCTGATGCAAAAACAAAATCAAAGAATTTTATACGTTGATCCGATCGTCACAAAAGTGTTTGTTTGATTGATATTGGAATATATTCAGAGCAAATTGAAGACGACAAGGGTTTAAGTAAAACAATGACAAGCTGTTAACAACGAACAACATATCAACAGGGTTGTATTTTCATGCTTATGAGCATTTGTCAAAAGTTTGCAAATGAAGCCTTCTCAAGTGATGGAAAAAGATTCTTGCCATTCAGGAGATTTTATATTTCATTTGTCAGAATGATTGAAATCGGTGGGCAGTTACAATATATCATTTGCAATACGCAATAATGAATATATTTGATACACAGCACAGAAAGAAATTATATTTCTTTGCGTACTCTATCAGCCAATAAATACATAGATAGATTAAATTTCGTTAACTTTATCTAGCCTATGGCCAGGGCACAGTCAAGACGCGTCTAAAGACATGTCATTTGCTAAATTCTGCCCATTAGTTTAGGAAATAAAAGAGAATGAACGCACCTATCCGCCCTTTGAAAATCATAACCCCACTTTTTGTGCTTTACTCTATACCCTGAGCTGAGTGGGTTTTTTGCATTTATTTCACATTTTCCTTTGACTTTTATAAATTTCTCCTTAAACACTTTAACTTTTGTTTAATTCTTGAAAACTTTTCAAATGAAATAAATTTATTTTATTTTTTTTAATAATTTTTATTTACCAAAAAAAAAAAACTGTCTTAAACAATGCTAAAGTTTTTGTAAATGATTTAGTTTAATAAGTGCCATAATGGTTGAAATTATTTATTATTAGTGATTGTTGAATACAAGAAGTATTATTCGTTTTTCCCTCATTATCGATTGAAATTAATGTATGAATTTGCTGAAAAAGTGGAAAGAAAAAAACCATCAACTTCCGACTGACTGGCTGTGGTGACTTTCAATTGGTTTTTGTTAGAACTTGCTGCTCCGAAAGTTTAAATGTTAAAAAATATTTAATTTTTATAAAATTAATAAATTTTTATACTCAAGGTTAAATAATGAATGACTGACTGACTGGTGGTTCAATAGAGTTAAAGCGGCCAATAATAAAAAAACCTTTTTTTTGCAATTCAGTTTTGTGTTTTTTTGTTATTAAATTTTGCAACAAATAAGTTATGAAAAGCAAAAAAAAAAAAAAACAAGAAATAAACAACAGCAACAATAATTGATCTGCATTAAAACAAATTGTATTGCAGCCATAAATGTTCGTTCGCTGCTTATTTTTATTTATTTGCTTGTACTCGTACTTCAATTGATTGAGTTGCTCAAGAAAACATGATTGTTTTCAAAGAACATTTTTTATTTGATTGCAAAAAAAAAAAAAAAAAAGAAAAAAAACTGATATCTTGTATAAGAGCGGGTAAGACTTTTTTTCTTACTAAGAACTGCAAAATTATTTCACAAAATTTTTTTCTTGGCAATTTGTTATTGTAAAATGGACAAATAATTTGGATTCCAATAGTGAAAACTATGAGATCTTGTGTTCAATGTTTTTAATGAAATTGAACGAAAATTGTGACATGAATGAAATTATATATTAATTGCCTTCGAACAACCACGAAAAATTCGCAGTCGTGCCTAATCCGGAATGCCCAAATATGTTGTGTCGCGTGTTGCAAACAATGTTCATTGAATCGACTAACATGCTACAAATATCGATTCTATCGAACTTCGTGTTAATAAGTCCACTCCACGGTTCACGATCTACCCGGTCACTGACTAATGCCCGGTCACTGTTGCTTTGTGTGTTCTGAGCAGTGTTCGTTTATGCGACTAACATACTAAAAATATCGATTCTAACGCGTAAGCGGTAAAGTTTAAGCCTCATGCTCTGGCATATTGTCCCATATCTGCTGCTAAAACTTCTTTCGTTCTGTAACTTTTATTTAGCCACAAGATATTTCTCTGGTTGTGCCCAGTTCTACAGTTACTCATGTCCTTCATGGCCGTTTTGCAAATTCCAAAACACAGATCATGCTTAACCCTAAACGGCCAATCACATTTAGTTTTGCTTTACGTGCAATGTTCGTTGATTCGACTAACAGGCACAAAATATGGATTCTGTGGCATTACGCTTCCCTCTGTATGTATCCACTATTAATACTATGACCTGCACCTTTGGCTTGCAAATTCCAATAGTCCATCATGTCTTCTGAATATGTATATTACTGGCCATAAACTTGGCATGTGCCCACTTTCGGAGGCACTAAATCATTGTTCAGCGTCATCAGCAAAACTGCATCAAAATTCTTTCAATTTCAATCTCAGTTGTTCAGTGTAAATCAGCTCGCCAATATAAAAACTGATTAGAAAGAGATTAAAAAAAAGTTTGGGAACGACCCACAGATGTCATGTTAGTCGAAACAACTAACAGTACTAAGAACGTTATTGTGTTTTTTGTTTGTTTGTTTTTGTTTCGTTTAAACTTTTAATAGATAAACTTTAATCTGTGTTTAAACATATTTTTATGAAGAACTCTATGCTATTGCCCACTTACTTTTGTTACCGACCGTAACAGTACAACAACACATACATACATCTTACATATTAAGCTTGTGTTCCAGTCAGTTAATGACAAATTGCTATTCAATATGCGATTATAGATGTGGCCAATGTAGCAAACATTTGTTCAACAAAACAAAACGACAATTAAATAAATCAACAAAAACATAACGAATTAAATTGCATTTTTATAGCCCCCCCCCCCCCCCCCCCCCTTTCCACGATACAAGGAAAAAACAATAATTTCTTTGACAGATTTTTAAGTGATTTGTTGTTGTTGTAATTGCTAAGGAGTGGTGTGAGAGTAGTGGGTTTTTTGTTCAACTCTTTTCCAATTCGCTTATTTCTATTAAATTGTTTTTTCTTTATTAAAAGTACCAAATGTTTGGCTGTTGTTTTGAGGGCCACAAAAATAGTTTCATTATAGAAATTTAAGTGGTTCGGTTGGCCGTAATCTTTTTTTAAAAGCCGAGAAGAAAACAAATTGATTGGATTTAATTTTTCAAAACAATTTGTTTTGGCTACGCTCTATCTGATCCACTTTAAAGAATACTGGCTTCCAGATGCCAAAACGCAACTGCCTTATTAATCTTCAGCCAACTCCAAAGATCAGTGGACAAATGAGATTTTTGCTTTTTATTGGTATCTTTCATATCGCCTTAATTTCATGTGTGTCAAAGCCAAAAACAATTGGTGTGTGTGAGCCTGCTGGATAACACCAGCTGTACAATTGCTACGCCTGGTTACTGCCACCAAAACAATTTTCTAGACTGCTCAGATCATCAAGATCCTCAAATTGTCCTAGATCCACCAGCAGCCGGTTACCTGAGAGACAAGCAAATCTTTGATTTGCTTCAGTACTACCTCCAATGTTAGCCCAACCCTGATGGTGGTTGCAATTGCGGGGTCAACAATAAATGATACTCTACCGGCCCCGGTGGAATGTTCTTACTTGAAAGATCCAACCTCCTGCCAGAATAAATCTAGTTCATTCGCGATTAATGGACTAAATATAGGCGGCATCTTTTGCAAAACAACGGGCAATCCAAAGATAGTTGGGGCCCTGGATAGATTGGAGATTCTTAAGCCAAAGTCTTGTTTAAGGGCATCAGTCCTTAACTAACCAGTACCAGCACTTCTGCATTCAGTTCTTTGGGTCATCAGCATCTGGAATCTCCAGAGTTGAGAGTGAAAACATTATCCTCAGCATCAGAAGCTTTAATATGCAGACAAGAATATGTTCCTTATGGTGGTGCAGTAGTGCCACAGGAATACCCCCAAGCCGCCCCCCGGGTCAATATATGAGTGCGAAAAGCGTTCATTAAGGGCCTAATATTGAAATATGGATCCGCGCTTATTCACTGTTGAGACAAATATACATCATAGATTATGTATTTCAGTCATTTGAGGAAACATGTACGGATTATTTACTCCATCAGGAATATCAGATTTGTCGGGTTTTCTCTAAACTCTGGCTTTAACTTTAAAATATTTTGTTCAAAAGAAAAGCAGCAACATTTTTTACATTTTTAGATGGAAATTAGGACCAGTATCCATTCAGTGATCGCTCCACATTGTCTGTGATTGTTTACCTTAAACACGTGATGCCGAGATCTTATAAGCGGCGTGAAATCGACTGCTTTGCATTCTAATGAACACTCTTAGTCACCGTCTCGACTGTTCAGCATTTGAGTTTAATGAGGCCAAGGGAAACAGGTCTCTTTCTTTTATTTCATGTACTCGCACATATAGTTCTTTGTGAAAAATCGGAAAATGAAGGACGGAAGGTATAACAAATAATTAAATTATACAACATAGGATTTATTGTGTGAATAGGGTTAATATTTCATAAGAAGTCATAAAAAGAATACCAAAACATTTCCAATCTGGACAGAGTGTCGGACTGACAGCGGCAAACTTTTCGGCACATTTTGGCAAGTCCTCTCAATAGCAAAACTATGGCGGCCATGAAATGGCCAAAGCCCTGTCATTTTCTTTATTTGACGGCTTTGAGCCATCCGTTCAATGTAATTTGACAAAAGACATTGAATAAATGGCTGCCAATAAGACCTAAATGCAAGGCCCGGTATAGTTGTTGCAATGAATGAATAATATCAGGCCTGACACTCGATGTCGAGCACTAGTTCAGAAAAGCCAAATATAAACAGTTTGACCAAAGAAACGTTCGAAAATATTCCTGAATCTGAAAATGATGCTTAAATGTGATATCACGAGGCACGCAGTTGGTTTCCTGATTTTGAGAACTTTTTGTAAGTAAAAAAGTTTTAAAAAATCCCTGAATCAATTTGAAAATGATGAATTTTTTGAAAGTAGTTGCTGATGGCATTTTCTTAAATTCATATGGCTGTTACGGCAATTGCAAGCTGATGAGCAGCCTAACGGCCGTGAAACCGCCTTGGTCCCCCTCCCTCTGCCCCCCCCCCCCTGCCATTTCCGTTACTTAATCAACAAACTTCTTTTCTCCTTTGATTTTGTAATTAATAACAGTTTTTAATCATACAATTTACTGGTTATAAAAACAAAGCGAGAAGAGACTTTGAGCCAGATTTAATCACTTTTATGCCTTAAAACACAAACAAAAAATATAATAAATCGATAAATCTTATCAATAAATTTCAAAATGATTTGATATGACAAGCTGCATGAGTAACAAAGCACCTCGTTTTTTTTATTGACAACTTTGCAGCACAAAACAGACTACATTAGCGGCTAAACAAGAATTAAGTGAAAATGTCAAATGCGACAGTCAGCCAGTCAGCCAGTCTATCAAATAGACAACAACAGCAGATGAAGAAACATAATCAAAAAGAGCAAAAAAAAAGAAAAAAGAACAAATCAGACAAAACTTAAAGACCTGCTGTTTGTTTGCTATTGTAATGAGGCATGCAACCAATTGTTGTAGCCAATTTCGTTTGAGTTTTTGTGATTCTTGTGCTTAATCCGAAACCATTTTTGGTTCTAAAATTTAGTTCAAGCTTGAAACAACAACAAAAACAAAAGAAACAAACAAACCAACAAAAAAAAATCAATTGCAAATAAATGAATGAAACATTCATTCGTGATGACTTTGGCTTTATTGGAAACTTGTCAATTTATGGGCAGGCAATTCGAAAAACATTTTCTATGATGGTTTTGTTTGTGTGTGTGTGTGTGTGTGTGTGTGTGTGTGTGTGTGTGTGCAGCATGTATGAGTATGAGTATGAATGTGAATGTGCATTTAATCAGTTGACTACAAACACAAAAGCCGGTTGATTGAACAGCAACAGCAACAGCAGCTGACTGCAGTAGCGATAAATGCCGGTTCAAGATTATGGAAAATACATTTATTCCGATAAAAAATAAGTATTTTTTTTTCAAAATTTATTTTTCAATATTTCTTTTCAAGATTGTTATCGTTTTGAGTTGGTTTTTTCTTCTGTCTCTTTTGTTTCGTTTTCTTTTTTTGATGAAACCAACGTTCAGATGGGATTTTCGAATGCGCTTTACACTATAATGCATTCGTGAACACAATCATCGTACAAACATATAAAGAAGTTGGCAATGTTGTTGTTTTCTTTGATTGCCTTTGACAATCGTTGTTGCTGTTGTTGCTGTTGTTGCTATTGCAAAATTTTACTTGTCATAGACCGCACCCATATGTCGCGTCTTAATGTCTAATTTTGCTCCGGCCGGCCAAAAGTGACCAATACAAAAAGAAAAGAAAAACAAAGAGAAAAACTGGGAAAAACTGGGCAACACTGCAAACGAACAACCAAAAGACACACAACAATGCCAGTACAGTGGCGCAGAAAAAGTGTAGCGAAATCGAAACATAATCTTAAATTCTTATAAAATATTTGCCGTTCTTTAAGTTAAATCGGATTTTCTTTTTTATCAGTAGTTTATGTTATCAAATAAAATACTTTCTGCTCATAGAAGTTTGTACAAATGGTCACATTGTCTCGCCCAGCTGACAAAACAAATTGTAGGTTATGAGAACTTCTGAAAATCCTAAATTTCCAAAAACTACTGGAATGCTGTCTTTTGCAAAAGACGTATTTTTGGGGAATCCCCGAAAAGAAGGTCAAGGTAGTTTTTTAACCCTATTTTTTTGCTTATCTTTTTCACACCTCAATTGGCTGACAGGAGGCAGCCACCTGCCACACAGTGATATTCTTTTGATAAAAGTATAATTATTCCAATTATTTCGGCAGCATTAACTTGATATATATAATTAATCCCATGCGACTATTTTCGGAATTGTGTGAAGTCAATTGAGCACCTGGAAAAGCTGTTGCTGTCAAAAAATTTGTCAAAATTTAAATAATAATAGTGTCATAAAAATTTTCTATTCCATAAAGACCGTTTCATTGGTAATAAAAGAGTTTTTTTTTTTTGTTTGTTTTATGATGATGTGAAACTGTGCAACTTAAATGGATATTCGAGTATTTGGTCATCCCAAAAATGACTGTGACTCGGGCGCCTAAATCAGGCAGAATTTTATTCGTTGTATGTATTAGCAAACCTCTTTCTGCTTGTGCCGAACGTCCAGTGGGTTCGCGGCCACATGTCGGGCTTGGCCATATCAGACGATGGTCATCAATGACCTATAGCTGCACGTGAAACGACCATGTCTAGAAAAAACCTCGTGCTAAACTCGTCCAGTGATCGGGGTCAGCGCATATTGTACGGGTATGAGGGAGTCTAATTCAGGTGAAAAGATGATGTCAATCAGTGACCTATAACGCTTAGCCCAACTGTATGGCCCAACTCCAACGTGAAATTACCCTGTCTCGACAAAACTCTTGCTTGAACCTCAAATGAGTTATGCAGCCACATGTTGGCGTATGATGACATCATCCGATCCGATTCAGCTGAGAAGAAAGTAATAAATGACGCGTATTTTATATAAATATGGACCAATAAACCTGCACTTCATTTCCCATCAGAAATGGCCGAAAATAAATTTCTTATGAAAACTGTTAATGGATTGGATGTCGTTTAATTAACACATATTCTTGTCTAGAGATTTTCATTATCAGTTCCTGCAAGAGTTGTAAAGTGCTTGGGTCTTCAATCGCGGACAGCTTTCGTCACTTTTTATTGAAGTTTGCGTTTATTGTTCATTGAAAAATCAGCCTGTAAACGCTCCTCTCGTTAGAATGATCATGGCCTTGGGTAAATAGTTGAATGTGCGAAGCGCTGAATAACTTACACCCAATTTGGCAGGTGCAACTGCAACTGCAACAATCCCGCCGCTATCAACTGACAAATGGTGGGCGAGTAATATTTTCCAACCCTCGAAATTAAGTCCATATTTATAACATAAACAAATTTCTCCTTAATTCTCCTTTTTAAATTATTAACGATTTATTTTGTACTCCTGCGATGTTGTAATAATTTTCTTATGTTTTTGTTGCGGCGCTCCGCCAAACAGTCACTTATCAAACCTTTTATGTTTTAACCTCAAAGTCCGCGTAAACATTTATTTAAATGTAATTGCCAAATGTTTACACATAAAGCGTAAAAATTACATATTCATAAATTGATACATATTTTGTCGCTAAAGCTATTAAAAAATAAAAAAAAATAAAACTTTACCAGTCGCTGTCGTACAGTCATAATTTCATTAACAAAATTGCTCTGTTATTGGGAAAACCACAATATTCGTTGCTGAATTTTCAGTCCAGCAGTTGAAAAATATTGGGCCTGGTGGCCACTTACGAGTGTTGAACGCAATCGACTTTAAATTGATTTTTTTTTTTTTTTGGAGGGGCGCTTTTCAACACACAAGAATTGCTTAAAGTAAAAAATGTTATTTGGCAGCTACTTTTTGTTGTTGTTGGGTTAATTTTTTTCATATTTGCCATAGTGCACATAAATAATTCATTTGAGTATAAACAAACCGACGTTGGAAATACAAATGGAAATGTGTTAAAAATTATATTTTTATTATGTGTTTTGGTTTGTTTTATCGATTGCAGTAAAAATTTGCCAAGAGAAAAAAACTGTCTGAAATTGTTGCCTCAGAGCAATAAAAATTATGCTGCAAATAGTTAAAAATATAATAAATTCATTTGCGAAAATTGCATATTTCCAGTTTGTTGCTGTTGTTGTTGTTTTTTTTCTCTATTATTAATAATATTTATGGTTTTTACTATATTTTGAGTTGGTGTTTGAAATTTGAATTTGGTTAATAGAGCAACAGCGCCACTTGGCAGCAACATTTTTATTTTTTTTATTTTCTGAGAACAGATTTTTTTTTAAACCATTTATCAGAAAAATTTTTCCTTTTTTTTTACTTATTTCAACAGTAACAAAACTTTTGTTTAAAAACTGAAAATTTTGTGTTTTTTTAAAATTAACACCTCAGCAAATTTTTCCATAAAAAAATTATCACAAATAACATATTTTTCTAGGGAAAAATTTACATTATTAAGATTTTTCTCTGGGAAAATTTATTACACATGAAAATTTATTAGCAATGAAATTTTTTCTACACAGAATTCAACATCAATCAAACTTTGACATAATCAAGATTTTTCTATGGAAAATTTATTAGCAATGAAATTTTTTCTACACAGAATTCAACATAAATCATCCTTTTTTCATATAAAGTTTCATGCAATGAAATTTCTGTACGCAAAATTTAATAACAATAATATTTTTCTATCAAATTTATCAAAATTTAAGGCAATTTTCCTAAAGTAATATAATAAAGAATAAAAAATTTCTAGAGTAAAACAAACACCAATGAAATTTGTTACTAAAAAAATGATCATCAAGGAAAATGTTTTAAGGAAAAATCATCACAATTGAAATTTTTTGTACAAAAATGTTTAACCATGAAATTTTTCTAATACAAAAAATTCAACGACGACAATTTTCGATGGAAATATTCACACCCATGACATTTTTTCATGGAAGAGTTTTCTCTAAAAGAATTTTTCTAAGGAAAAATCACCCATGATTTTTTTATAATTGTTTGTAAATAAATTCTTGTATAGAAAAATCAACAGCAAATAAATTTTTCTTTAAGAAATCTGTTAACAATGAAATTTTTCTATATAAAAATACCAACATGAATGACACTTTTCTTTAAGAAATTTATCACCAATACAAGTTTTTCATAGCAAAATTATTAAAAATAAGACTTTTCTTTAGAAAAACAAAATTTTTTTATAGAACACCAATGAAATTTTTCTAATTTTTTTAAAGACTAAAAAGAACGAAGTTTTTCAATAGAAAAATGTATTCCATCCAATTTTTCTACTGAAAAATTAAAGCTAATAAAATTTGTCTATGGAAAGTGATTACCAATGAATTCTTTCTTTAGAAAAATTATCGCCCATGAAATTTTTCTGTACAAAAATATACACGTATACATTTTTCACTAACAATAATAACAATTTTCAGCAAAAAAAATTAACACCAATGGCATTTTGCTATGGAAGAGTTTTCCTTCTCTAAAGGAAATTTTCTGGTGAAAAAATTACAATCAAATTATTCTATAGACAAATTAACGCCAATAAAATGTTTCGATGGAAAGTTTTCTGTAAAAAAATTATCAAATATGATATTTTTTTTTTATAAAAAATTATTACCAATAAGATTTTGTAATAGAACAATTACACTAATGCAGTTTTTCTATAGAAAAATTAACACTAATGAAATTTTATTTATAGAAAAATTAACAGAAATAAAATTTCTTTTATAGAAAAATTAGCATCAATGAATTTTTCCATGAGAAAAATTATCATAAATGAATTTTTACGTTAGAAAAATTATTACCTCTGAAAAATTTGTCTACAGAAAAATTATAAACTACTGAAACTTTGCTATAGAAAAGTTCCACACTACTGAAAATTTTCTTTAGAAAATTTAACACCAGTGTATGTTTTTTTATTAAAAAATTGAGAAAAATTAAGTTTTTCTACCGAAAAATCAACACTAATGAAACAACTTATCACTTAAAAAAAACTTTTTTTTTGAAAATACACATCAATAACGTTTTTTTTTTTGTGAAAAACTTATTACTAAATATTACTGAAGAAATTTTATTATTGATCATTGACACAACAATTAACTTTTTCGGATAAGAATTTAACACAAATAATTTCTTTTTAATAGAAACTTTAATAGAAATAAAATTTTTTTAGCAATAAAAATTCTCTGCAAAAATTTCAAGTAAAAAAATTAACCCATGATGACATTTTTATACAAAAATATTAACATAAAAAAATTTTTCTCTAGAAAAGTTAGAATAAAAAAAAAAATTTACTAAAGAAAATTTACACCAATGAAAGTTTTTTTTTTTTTTTTATAAAATAGTTGCCAACAAATATGTTCTTTTAGAGAAAGAGAGTGAGAAAAGTGCCGGTGAATGAAACTATTGTACTGAGAAATTAGAATCTTTTAATATTTTCTTATATTCCGTGTTCTGCTGGGTATTTAAATACTGCTGGGTATTTAAAATTTGTAGGTTAGGGTATAAGTATTTTTATTTTTTTATTTATGGTATTACTATTTTTTTTTTGTGTAACTGAAGGGGTGTGCCTTTAATGTTGCCTTAAACTAAAAACTATTGCCAAAACCGCTTAAAACCAAACCGCTGTTAAATGTCGCCCCAAATCTTATCTTAACTTTTGGTTTGTTAATGATATTTTTGCATAAATTTTTTGTTTATTTAAGTTAGAAAATTTTCGTTGGTTTCTGTTTTATGAAAAAGTTCCAACATAATAATAATAGTTTTTGAAACATATTTTTTTCTCAAAGCTTAAGATCTTGTAGCTTTAGAGAGAAGTAAGAAAAAAAGAATTTAAATAATTTGGCATTAAGGACCTTGAATTGAAAACGTTAAATTTGCATTTATTTTCCAGTTAAATACCAAACCAAAGGAGGCTAGAAAAACGAAACGAACACAAATAGAGATAAATGTGGTTTACGATTTGTTTATCACGATTTTGCCATATATTAAATAAGTTGTTAAACTGTAAAAAAAAAAAAAAAAATGCATGAAACCTTTAAAAATGGCTTCAGAATTCTGGCAAGACTGATGTAAGATTATGTAGGCATTTATGTTTTAATTTCGGATACAAGTCGCTTATTGACTTTAAGAGGGACTTAAAAATGCTTTAAAATAAAATAGAGCAAAAGTTAGAGGAATACATCTGTTACAGTAGTTGCTGAATTTAGCACTTACGTCTGTTTTGTAATAGATCATTGAATAGGCAATCTGGTTGGCCTTAATCTATTACAAAACTGTCGTAGGCGCCATTTTCAGCTGGAATATGGCCTGTAATGTTGCATAAATTTGTTTCTTCCTGAATTTTTATTTACATTTTTTTTCCAAACAAATTATTGTTTTTCAAAATTATTCTTGGCCACGACAATATCTTCTAAATGGTTTGTATAGTGACACGGATTAATATTGGCGGCCTTGGACTGCCATGTTGTTTTGCTATCATCCGTCTAATCTGTTGTTAATTATCCAGTTACGGATGACAAAGCACCGTAACAAGTTAGGCACGTCCAAATGATAGAACTGACTGGCCTACGGGGCTTTAGGAAATGGACCCCAATATTTCCTCAACGACTTATTAACCACACGAGACTTTTTCGCATGGGGTTTTCCGGAGTCACAGCTCTATTGCCCTTAAAGTCAACATTGCTCAGTCGCATCCATGCGGTAGGGCCGCTGAAAATTGTGCCACTAAGCGAATGCATGTCATCGCAAGAAGTCGTGCCTGACATCTGAATGTTATTATATTTGCAAATAAAATTGTTAATATCTCACATGTAGTTGATTTTATTTCAATTGTAGATCGATCTAACCGTTCGTATTGAAAACACCTTAAGCGGTTCTTTTAATAACTAAATCAATAGTTTTGTTATTGTGAATGATCAATTTCCCCTGTTTCCATTCATAGCAAATCAACTTAATGGTTCTGTAAAGAATTAAACATGTGTTAAATTTGCCATGTTTTAGATAAAAGAACACATAAAACTGTTTAATATAATTTCTGGTAAGAAACTGCTTCCGTTATAGCAAACACACACACGTACACCAGGGCTGGTATAGCGGAAATCCTTAGTAACAAAATTTGGACACGCTGGAATCCTTAGTTTGGCCAAAAAAGCTGCATGAGCGGCATGGCATGGAGTTAAATGAAATCCTGTGGGGCTTAAAAGTAGCGGAACACCGGACAAAATCTTCAAAACTGCTCCTGGGATACTACTAGAGGTATAAAATGTAAGATGAACATCAACTAATATTTCCTCTGCTACATTTTTTATTTGGCCTCATTAAAGGGTTGTCATATCAAATTAAAAATTAGCCTGCGCATCCGCCTGGTCAGACAGCGCCCTTAAAGCAGCCGAGCATGAGACCGGTTCCCCATATTTTTGTTGCTTCCACCATATCAGAACATATTTAACCTCCAAATTCAATCATTAGGGGGGTGCTCATACAAGATATTTGGTTGCACTTCGTAAATTAAAGCCCTGGTGAGGGAATTAGTTCCCTAGAAATTCTCTTATACCGACATTGCCGGGCAACACTCGGTGTGGGCTAGTGTTCAGCCAACAGTGCAGAGGCTGTAGGTTCGATTCCTACCAAAGACTCTGGGTGTGTGTGCAGGTAGGCCACACAGTAGCGCTGTTTTGTATTCGTTGTTACAGAGAAATTCTAAGACTTGGAAAAATAAATTTTAAGGAAACAGTGAACACACTTCACCTAAGACTAGGACTTAACTGTTTCTGCAGCCCTCAGTCTTGAAATGTGTCGGAAAAAAGGTTGCCTTTTTAACATTTTCCTTAATTTTTTTTTTTTTTTTTTGGTTTAAGGCAGCAAATTATGCTCTTTAAACAGCAGAATTCCCACTAGTTGGAGTTGTTGTTTATTTGTGGCACTATATTTTGGCTTAAATGAAAATAACCTGCATATTCGTTAAGTAGAATTCAGCCAACGAACTCTAAATGTCTGCTGCAGTTCAACACAAACAGCCAGACTTATTGCCAGATAATCTAAACTCCATCAGATATCAAGAGGTAGGAGTCTTTTTCTGTCACTTTAACATGCTGCTGTTGCTGGTGTTTCACTTTCTGTCGCAAATGCTGTTTCAATTTGGTTTTTTCTTTTTGCGACTCAACATGTTGATAGAGCCTTCCCTCCAGCCAGGCAGCCAGGCAGCCGGCCAGCCAACCTGGCCTACTTTTTTCTACAAATGTTTGTGTTTGCACAACAACTGAAAATAAAAAAGTGAAACATATTTAAAGCAAACGCCAACGCCTGTTAAGTGACAGCAGTTTTAATTTTGATTTTATTTATTTTCTTTGACTTTTGGACAAAAAATGTATTCGCACCAGCGTTAATTTCAATAAAATTATGATGAGTTGTTCTTGGTAATTTCAAGATCAGCCATAATTTCATCAAACGCATTCGGGTCTAGAAAAATTTCTAGCAAAATAATTTTTCCATACAAAATGTTACATGTATTAATTTTTCTTTAGAAAAATTTTAAGAATTTTGTAAATTTTGAATTAAAATCTAAAGAAAAATTGTGAAATTCTTTAGAGAAAATCTGCAACTGATGAAATTTTTTTTTATGAAAAACTTATGACTGATGAGATTTAGCCATAAAAATTGTAACTATTGAAATATTTCTATAGAAAAATTATGACTGATGAAATATTTCTCTAGCAAAATTTTGATTGATGAAATTTTTCTACCTAAAAATTATGGCTGATAAAAATTATTTTACAGAAAAAATTATGACATTAAATTTTTTAGAGCACAAACTATGACTGATGAAATATTTTGTTGCAGAAAAACTATGAATAATGAAATTTTTCTATAGAAAATTAATGGCTGATGAAAATTGTCTATAAAAAAAAAGTTTTGACTGATGAAGTTTTTGTCAAGAAAATCTATAATTGAGGAAATGTTGCTTTAAAAAAAGTTGTGACTGCTGAAATTTTTCCAAAAAAAAAATATTATGGCTGAAGAAATATTTTTAGATTTTATTTTTAGAAATTTTCCCAAAAAAATTATGCCTGAAGAAATATTTTTAGAAATTTTTCTCTAAAAAACTTTTGACAGATGAAATTTTTAAATAGAAAACTTATGACTGACGAAAATTTTCTATAAAAAAAGTTATGACTTCATCAGTCTTAACTTTTTGTAAAGAAAATCTAAGATTGAGGAAATGTTCCATGAAAAAAAGTTGTGACTGATGAAATATATCGCTAGAAAACTTGTGACTGAAAAAGTTATGACTGAGCAAATATTTCTGTAGAAAACTTATGGCTGCTAAAATTCCTCTAAAGAAAATTAATGACTGATGAATTTTTCTATAGACAATTTATAGCTGATGAAAATATGCTGTAAGAAAATTTATGACAAAAGAAATCTTCTATAGAACAATTTTTTTTTGTAAGAAATTTTTCCAAAAAAAAAAATACGTTTAATGAAATGTTTTTTTAATACTCGTATTGAAAAGTTATCGCTTATTAATTTTGTTGTGTTTTTGATATAATTAAAAATTAAGCAGACAAGCGAATAATGAATGTCAAAGCAGCAGATTTGAATCTTTAGTAATGAAATATTTCTAAACAACTACAGGCGAACAAACGCAAATTTTGTTTGACACGTTCGTGAACACAATTAGCAGTACATTAGCAGTTCCGAATAATTTTTTTTTATACGATATATTGTAATTAGACGAGGTTTTTTTCTCGCACTTTTGTATTGCACGAAATTTGTTTCAGAGCAGACTGACAGTTTTGTGGACACTTCGTCACTTAAACAGACGCTGCTCGTTTCGTCACCCAACTCATAAATCAAATTCAGCCTGATGGAACGAAATGGCTTTTATTTTCTTTAAATTAATGTCAAAAATTTTTGCAAAAAAGAATTACAAGGTGAAACTAAGTCAAGCAACAATGTTGCACCTTTATTATTCACGAACTACCACTTAAAATCAGTGGACGTGAATAATTTTGTATCTGCCGCAATATGTGATATGTGTGTGTTTGTGTTAGTGAGTGCAAAAATAGTGAATTTGGAACACGCCATGCGTCGGTGTTGAACAATGCGTAACGCACAATTCGGCGCTTCGATATGCAGCCCATAGAAAGTCGAAGAGTATCACTGAAGAAATTATACAATATTTTTGTGTGAAATGTTTCGCCTAGAAAATTTTGCGCTTGTTTAATAAATTTGCAATTTATAAGATTTCTAATAATTTCAATTAAATTAGCAGTTAATATGTTTTAATTGTTTAACAGTATCTATAAAAAAGTGCGTGAAATGTTTTATTTGGCTTAATTTTTCTATAAAGTTTATTGGCATTTATTTTCCTATAAAAAAATATTAACTAATTAAACTATTCACCAAAAAATTTCATCGCCCATAATGTTTCTATACAAAAACTTCATACTTCTACAAAAAAAAAAAAAAAAAAAAAATTCAATAATTATAATTTTTCTTGTAAAAAATGTTCCTGTAAAAACTTCTTCAGACACAAGTTGTTTATAAACGACTAGAATCAATCATAATTATTTTATAGAAAAACTCTATTAATTCTAATATTCCTTTAGAAACATTCAGTCCTCGATTTTCTCTACGAAAATTTCATCAATCAAAAATATTTTGATTTATAATTTTCTATTCAAAAATCTCATTAGTTATAATTTTTCTTAAAAAAAAAGTTTCATCATTCATAAGTTTTCTTTGGAATCCTTCCATTAGTCATAAGTTTTATGTAAAATACAGTAACATTTTTGTCAGTTTTGCGGAGAATAGATTTCTTCTGTCATAATTTATATACCAGAAAAATTTCATCAGTCATAAGTTTTCTATGAAAAAGTTTTATTAGTCATAATATTTTTGAAAAAAAGTATCAGTTTTCTATAACAAAAATTTATAAATTATAAATTTTCTATTGGAAATCTCATCAGTTATAATTTTTTATGTAAAAAAGTTTCATTAGTCATAATATTTCGGAAAAAAAATTTATCAGTGCTAATTTTTCAGCAGGAGAACATCATCAATCAATCAATTTTGGTGTAGAAAAATATCATCAGCCATAATTATTCCCTACAAAAATTTAATCAGTCACAAATTTTCTATAAAAATATTTATCATTTCCTAATTATCCTGAAGAAATTTCATCAGTCATAAGTTTTCTGTAAATCGGTGCTAATTGTTCAGCAGAAAAATATCACCAACCAATTTTTGTCATTATTTTTCTATAGTTTTCTGTAAAAACTTTCACCACTCTAAACTTTTTATTATAGAAAAATTTCATCGTTTGTATTTGTACCAGAAAATATTTCTTCGATCATAATTTTTCATCAGAAAACTTTAATCACTTATTATTTTTCAACAGGAAAATTTCATCAATTATAAGTTTTTTTTTTTATAGAAAAAACTTCATCATTTGTAATTTTTCCCAGAAAATATTTCTTCGATCATAATTTTTCATCAGAAAACTTTTATGACTCTTTATTGTTCTTTAAAAAAATTTCATCAATTATAAGTTTTCTATAAAAGCTTTCACCAGTCGTCATTTTTTCGTAAAGAAAAATATCATCATTTGTATATTTCTCAGAAAATATTTCAGCAGTCATAACTTTTCATCAGAAAACTTTTATCACTCATTATTATTATTTTTCGACAGAAAAATTTCATCAATTATAAGTTTTTTTCACAGAAAAAATCTCAGCGCATAAAATATTTCTTCATTCATCATTTTTCTATAGAATAATTTTGCCATTCGCAAGTTTTCTATAAGAAAAAAAGTTTTCCATACAAAAATCTCATCTCACCTCTCTGAATTCATATATTTTGCCTTGAAGTTTTTATAAAAACAAAAAACCTCGTTAGTGGCAATTTTTCAATTGGAAAAGGAGTATAAAAATTATTACTCAAACAAATATTTCCACTAGACATAAATAACGAGTAGACAATTTACTTATGGTTGCTATTTTGCTATCAACGTACATATTTTTGTTGAATTTGTCGTTCAAAGACACGTGCGCTGTAATTGCACGCAAATACTTGTACATACATGCACTGAAAATGCTTGGGCGCTATTCCAATGCACTGAAGCCTACAGTAGCCGCCCTGCCTAATCACCAGTTAGTAAATTCTTCGGTTTCGTTGTAAATTTTACGGAATTAAAACGTTTTAACATGTTAACTTTGAACTCCGTTGTAACTGTGAGTATTAGATAAGGCGTACAAGGGCCTGATAACACAACGTACTCGTACATGTGCCACGTAAAACGCACCACTGCGTGTTGCTCTCACCTACACAAGCATATGTATGTATGTATGTATGTATGTTTTAGTGCACTTAAGGGGCAAAGATAAGGGTTGTTGATTCTGTGGCTTAACATATTTTTAAAACACAGAAACCGCAGACCAGAAGCCGAACGAACGATTTTACCACCGCCATAACGGGTTCGCAGCGTTTCGCTTTGATTAATTCCATTCAAGATAAGACAGCGGATAAACGCGGCGCTACTTTAGTACCGGTTAGTCACTTTGGAGGGAACTAAAAACGCAAAAAAAAAAAGGTGACCCAACAAAAGCAAAGCCTGCAGTTCTTGAACTTGTGTTTTGTTTTCACGCATGTGCGTAGGAGAACGTTTGCGTTGCACGTCAGTGAACATTTGGAAATAGCAAATACTTTAGTTTTTTTTTGCCCGCCTTGAATAGAAAATTTACCTGCTGGCTAAAACGTTAAATAAAAAATAATTTATAGGATTAGGATTTATTTATTAGTATTTTGTTTTGTTGCAGCCTTCATTCAAAAAGTATAAAATTGTTCATTTTATATTTTCATTTCAAAGTGGTTTCCATTTGATTTTTCGCCTTTTGCTTCTGTTTAATAAAAGTTTTCTTAATAGCTTTAAAACAGGTCAGTGATTGGTATTTCTTTCTATATTTAAGTTTAAATAAAACAAAGTGCTTTTGTGGGGCATTATTGGAGTTTTGAAGTCGGTTGCAAGGCCTGGGATGCCTTGTGAGTTTTTTAAACTAAATGCAATCACAGCGTCAGTCATGTGGCAACTTATAGCCGGCTTCTTCTTGGACAGGAGATAAATAAAGTTAAAGTTATCTATAATTAATACATTTAATCAGTTTAGATTTTTACTCTTTAAGCCTAAAACATTTCTGGCTCCCACTCCCACTCCTCCTTCTTCAGCTCTCTGTCAACGCTTAGTCGACATTAAACTGTCATATCTTAGGGGGTGTTTTTTTTAGGTGCCTGATTAAAAGGAGGTGCCATTTTTGTTTTGACTTGCTCGCAGAATTCTTTACAGGGTATCCTTTTGTATTTAGGGGGGTTGTGGATCAAAGTTTTAGTCACTTTGGAAGTTATACAAACATCTATATATTTGCTTTGTCTCTTGACACTTTGACGTAACAATGAGCTTTGCCAACCCCAATAGCGTTCAATCTGACACTGTGCATTTGCTTTGCGATCAATTATTTACATAAATCATTTTTAAATTTAGATTTCCATAAGTTTATTATTTTTCTTTTGTTAAGGTTAGGAGCTTTTCTAATGCATCATGGTGCGGCAAAAGCTAAAAAAAAAAAAAAATTGGAAAAAAAACTTGCCAGTGATTTGAGGAAGGAAAAAAAAATTAATCACAATTTACTTTTGTTTAGATTGAAAACAAAGAAATCGAGATTGATTAATTCAAAATTAATATTTGTAAGGCAAACAATAACAAAAACAAATAACATAAAATAAACAGCTGCATTAGATGAAAATGATGCAAAAGCAGAAGAACATGTGTGCGAAAACGCACTGGACTTTGGAAGAAGCTACAAATAATACAATAATAAATATGAGCTGATATGAATCATTAAATAAAAAGTTTTCACAAAAAAAAACAACTTTTTGAATTGGCGATTTCCAGATGTTTCTCCCTAAATACCAGCGTTTTTGCAAAAAATTATTTTGTTCAAAAAATTTTAATTAAAAAAATTTTTTTTTTTAAAAACTGCTGCATTTTAACCGCTGCTGCAAAATAGTCTTTGCCACTTTTCCAATTTGTCGTCTATTATAAAATAAACGAAAAACCAACATATCATGTAATTCCACCATTCAATTTAAAAATTTCCCTTTTGTGGGAATTTTTTTTAACAGTAGAAATTTTTATTTCTAACATATAAAAATGCTTTTTCTAATAACACTTTATGGTTATCTATATAGAAATACAGTAAACTCGCGATAAAATGAACGCCCTAATATATGATCCCTCCAAACTATGAACACTTTTTACTTGCATATGAACTTTTGTATTTTCAGCAGACTTTATCTCTCTCTATAGAGTTGAAATCTAAATTAAAAACGTAGGGCTTAAATTTTAATTCAACTGCATAAAAAGAGGGGCCTGTTTGTTTTTAAATTGGATTCCTAACATACCAGTTTTTAGTTAGTGCACACATTAGGGTCCATATTCAATTTTTAAAAGTAAATTAAACGTGAAAAGTTCTTAAAATGCAGAGAAAAAATTTTCAAGTCTTAGAACCATTAGGAAAAGGTGCAAGTGCTACTAATTTAGCAGCAAGAGTTTGGGGTGAAAAAATTTACAATAGTTGGAATGTGTTAACAATACTTTTGTTGGACCGCGAAAAAGAAAAACTGTGCCGCTTTCCGAGTACAAAATGAAAAATGCATTATACCGATGGTTTTTGTTAGCGGACTTATGTTAAAAGAAAAGGCAAAAGAAGCAAATTGTTTGGAGTTCAAAACTTCAAAAAAAAAGCACTGTGTTCCAATGAACCATAAATAAAAAATTTTGCATCAAAAAGTTTTATTTTTATGGGGAAAATGCAAATATGAACAATATTGCAACGTTGAACTGGCCTGGTTTTCATTAGTTCATATTATCGCCAGTGCACTGTAGTAAGAGGATTAATGCATCATTTCATTTACAAATATTCCGTTTTAGCACAGTCTAGATTTTTAATTGAAATATAAAAAAAATCTTTTGCTGATCAAATTTTATCGCAATCTGTATAAAAATAGTGAAAGATTTTCTTAAAAATTTCCCGTGCTGGGAAAATTTTATTTTAATTTAAAATTTGAACAAAAATTTATTGAAATGCTTTAATATGAAAGATTTTATGAACATTTCACTGAAGGTAATGCTTAAATTACAATATGAAGGTTAAAAATTAAATTTAAATTTAATTTACAAAATTTCCCTTTTTGGGAATTTTGTCCTGCAGTGTTCATTTTTATTTCAAACATGTAAAAATGTTATTGTAAATTAACTTTTGTGGTAATCTATTTCTTGTTAAAAATTTCCCTTTTTGGGAAATTTTTGTTTCATATAAAAATCTAATAAAAATTTATTCCAATATGTTGGTGTTTAAGTTTTTATGGAAATTTCATTAAAAGTGGCGATCTAATTTCTATATCTAAAATTTCCCTTGGTGGGAAATTTGCATTTCGTGTACAACTTTAAAAAAAGAAAAGTATTAAAACGTTTCAACAAAATTACTGTTCCAATCTTGTTACCGGAGAACTTCCTGCTTTGGGAAATTTAGATTTTGTGTTAAATTTTAATAAAAACCTATTAAAATGTTTGCGTATTTAATGGCTTATTGTTGAAAAATAGTAAAACTATCATTAAAAATATTATTTTTAAAGGGGAGAAATTTTCCTTCTTGGGAAATTTTTAAATTCTGCACGATATTTACTTTAGATTTTTCATTTCATGCCATTTAATTTCATACATAAATGTTATATTTAAAACGTAACAATTTCCCTTGCTTGGAAATTTTTATTTGATTGAAGATTTTAATAACATTTTTTTTTTTATATTTTAAACAATTTTATAAAAAAGAAAGGTTTTGGGCATGACTCATAGAATAGATGTGGATTATACGAAAGTTGTGCTTAAAATGTCGAAAAATTTCCCTCACACGAAAATTTCTAGCTTCACAGTTCCGTAAAGAGAAACAAGATCAACCCGTTAACCCATCTCAACATTTTCTTGCCCAACATGGCCACCTACTCGCGTATAATTTACCTCACAATAAAACCAACACATGTCGTAAGAAATCATTTAAGAACAACAACAACAACAACAACAACAAAACAATTTCAATAACAGTATTGCAGTAAAATGCATAATATGAGTTTGCAGATGTCAGGAATGTGGCCGAGAGAGTGCGGTGAAAGTGAGTGTTTCTTTTTTCTTTGCGCTAATAATTACAAGTGCGGGTACGTCTGTTATTGTTATCAATGACTTTTGTTTTTATAGTTGTGTTTACGGCGGGGCTTATGGCTGGCTGTCTTTGTGTTGCGCACACTTCAGTTTAATTGGGTGTGAAGTGAATTGAGTTGAATTGAATTGAAATGCGTATTTAGTTAATGACACTATTTTAAACTCTCTTTTAACTGCAAAACATCACATTGAACTGAATCGCGCATTAATTCAGCTGTTGTTGTTGTTGTTGTTGTTGTTGTTTATTAAATTATTTATTTAGATGTAATACTTGAGTGTGAAATAAAACAAAGAATTGCGTTACGAAACACATAATGTGTACATAAAGCGATAATAAAAGTAATTGCAAATGTTTACTTAAAATAAATGTCTAGACGAATAAATTTACGCACTCATGCCAACATTTCCACCGAGTAACAACCAAGAGCTTGTAGCAGTTTTTTTTGTTACGCTGCTATCGAAAATTTATTGAAAACTTTCATTTCCTGTAGAAAACTAAAACAATTTTTATGTTTCATTGTTGTCAACTTGTAACGAGGTGTTAACTCCTCCCCTCTCCAATGACCCATCAAATTTTCAAGTCCAGTTTGTCCGTAAACACGGCCGGACATTTACAAGAAGTGGAATTTTTGTTTGTGCGTGTATGCAATTACATGAATTGCATTTTTATGTTTTTGAAGTGGATTTGAAATTTGTTGTCACTTCAATTCCCTTTTCAGAGAAGTGAAATGTTTCACAATAAGAGGGTTTTTGGTGGCTATGAAATTTTTCCATTCAAGAGTTTTTGACAATTGTATTTTTTATAAAGAAAAAACTATCGATAATCTTGTTGTTACACGTACTAGTTATTGATAACTTTACTTGTCTATAGAAAGTTTATTGATAACTTTATGGTTTGTGTAAAAATATTGCCGGTAACTTTATTATTTTGTACAAAAGTAATTAAGAACTTTACTTTTCTATAGAAAAGTTTTCGATATACTTATTTTTGTATGAACATGTTATCGATAACTTTGCTTCTCTGCGAAAAATTTACCGAAAGTTTTTAGTGGATAAGTTAGCGGGGAATTTTTTTTTTACAGAAAAGTTATAGACGACTTTATTGTTCGAGACAAAAATTATCGATAACTGTACTTTTGCGCGCAACATTTAACGAGAACTCTATTTTTCCATGGAAAAGTTATGTATAATCATACATTTCTATGTAAAAGTTATCGATAACTTCATATTTCTATGGCAAAGTTATTGATAACTTAACTTTTGTGTAGAAAATTTAACGAGAATTCTACTTTTCAATGGAAAAGTTATGTATAATTACATATTTCTATGTAAAAGTTATGGATAACTTTATATTTCTATGGAAAAGTTATCGATAACTTTAATGTTAAACTTTGATTGTTGACTGCACCTCTTGGCCTTAAATTTTCAAACCCAGCTTACGATTGATTGTCACTTCATTTCATAACCAAAATTTCACAAGAAAAATTTCATGTCAGTTACAACCTCCCCTTTCACGTGTCTTGTCATCAAATATTTCATTCATGTTTCCAAAAGAAAAAGTGATTGAAAGTCAAATTAAAAACAACCAAAAAACAGATACAAATAATTGTTAGTTCCGTTCAAATATTGAAAAAACAGCAATTCATTTAATTACACACACACACGCACACACACGCACACACACACACACACACAAACATACCAGTTCCTGTGCCGGGCCGTGTTTAATGACGATTGACCATCCATCAGATTGTACTTAAAACTAAAAGGTCATTGGAAAGTTAACACCTCATGAAAATACAACAGCAACAGCAACAAGAGAAACATCACCAACAACGAAACATAAAAATAAAATGCTAATAATGTGACAGCACAGCAACAAGTGAACGAGGACGGGCGAGCAATTTCAAAAGAAAAATTCCACTTGTAACACAACAACAATAAAAACAACAAGCTACCGAGACCAACCAAACAAAAAATACATATATTTTTAATGTTGTAGTATTTCTTGCCGCCTAAAACAGCAAAAAAAAAAACAACTACAACAATAACGAAAAAAGGCTGGCCGAAAGAAAATATTTTTATTGCTTTTGTTGGCTGCTGTTGTACTGGTTTTTTTTTTGGTAAATGTCTTCATTAAGCTTTTTCTTCAACAAGCAACTAAAATTTTTAAACTGTTTTTTGTCCGTCTGTTGCAGCCACATTATTTCCTTGTTGCATGTTGATTTTGTGTTTAAGATTATGGAAATGATTTTTGTTATAAAATTTTTGTTTCTTTGAATGTTAAAAATTGCGGTGTTTGTTGTTTTCAAATAGCAAATGCGCTGAAATTTATTTAATTATGCTAAAACATAAAAATATTTACTTGTTTCATTTCCAACAATTCGCTGGACAAGAATCTATTGTTTGCAACACTGGACTATGCCATGAATTTTAATGAGAAAACTTGTGTTGGGTATCCTGGCGCAGCCAACAACAAACTTTCAGCGAATTATCGGACAACAAAGATCTGAAGATCTGCAATCAAAATCTAAAGCTGAATTAGAGAGAAAATATTATGGCTGCTTTTCGTGGATTCAATTACGAGTTCTGTTGAATGCGGATCTGTAATTGGATTTATCGCACTCCACGAAAAACTATTACATATTCAACAAAAACTGTTTGCTGAAACAATAAAAATAATTGTTGAAAAGCCATTGTAGTAAAAAAATTGTTTAGTTGTCTCCTCCATTAAAATTTTTGTTTATACATTTTCAATTAAATGATTCGCGGAATCAGGAAACTTGCGCTCTAAAGTAATTCCTTAAACTGCTTAAAAACCGAAGCTCTTAAAGGATATCAATTAGAGTCGACTCTAAACCGCTCAGAAACTAAAGTCTGTCCGTTTTTGGGTCAAGCTATTTAGAGGGTATCAGTACTCAGCCCTTCGATATCTAGTTTGTGTCATATAATAAGAAACGGCTTGTTGAAAAATGCGGCCATCTTATTTAATATCTGCGAATGAAAGAAACACCATCATATGAGTTGATGGACCGAAGCTTCTAGAGCAAATTGTATCCCAGCTGAGTGTAAAGCAAACATTTGCTGATTCTACGTGTCGTCTAGATTTAGCTTAAAATTTTGAAGAAATTGGCGGGTTTCTGCTGCCGAAAAGCACGGATTTGAAGGCATCTGAAATACTGACATGGGCGTATAGTTATTATACTCTCAAGGTCAGAGAAATGTTTACAAATGGTGAAATTGCCAGCCAGAAAGTCGAGAAGATGTGAATGACGACGTTCGCCCTGGATGACCGCTAACATCAAAAAACGATGAAAATTTTGAGAGAATAAGAATGAAGAGTCATCAAATCGCTATTAGAGAAGTTGCTGAGGATTTTGGCATATTGGTTTGACTCATGCCGAGCAACTTTTTCCGGAAACTTAGAACACGAAACGTGTGACAGCGAAGTTCGTTCAAAAATTGCTAAGTTTTGGCCAAAAAGAACAACGTAATTATGACTCAACAGTTTTTCTGATTGCAAGATTGAAGAAACCCAGGAAAGGCGGCAGATAGAAAAACGAATAGCCGAAAAAACTCAAGGATGTACTAAAAATTCTGATACAAAAGAGTTCTTTTGAGGGGCATCGAATTGAGTTATTATATTAAGAGAAAATTAAGAGAAAATTTGGCACAGACCTCGTACATCTGCTGTATATTATCCAAATATTTTAGTGGCCTTTTTTCAATCCCAAAAAGATAAAACGACAATTCTATTGTAAGAACTGCAAGTTTTACAAGCCTGAGTTTTTCCTCACACTTTTCCCTCTTGTTTTCAGCGTTTTTTCCAAATAAACCGTTAAATAATTTTGTGTGAACTTTTATATATTTTTGCAGTTGTATTTATGTTTGATTGTCGTTTTTATGGCGAATTCATTCACCTGCGTCAACTTTAAAACGAAGCAGAAGACAAACAAGTGCTTGAACAAATGCCTCCCCCCTCTGCTTTTCTTTTTCGTATTCATAAAGTCGCAAAAAGATACGCCTTTTCACAGAGAAAAATGCAAAAACAACAGCAATAGCAAACGGCTTGGCGCGTTATGTGCAACATAATGTGGCAGCCAGTGCCTTGTTAAAAACTGTGGTTAAATGTAAAACGCGCATTTGTCTACAAGTTTATGACTCTCACACAATTTTATAGTATTTTTAGCGCCAAAATGCTAAAAAAAAAAAATTACTGTTTGTTTGAGTTTCGCTGTTAATGTTGCATGCAGCAAGAAATTTATTTGACTCTATTTACGATAAGTTTATTTTTCAATAATCACTCACAACTCAAAAAAAATCCACAAATTAAACATTCAACAAGAGCGTTCGTTCGCAATGTGGCAAAAGGCAACCAGCAAGAGCCACGTTTAACAAACAAAACCCGCAAAAGCAACAACAATACGAATAATTGTGGTGAATCTGTGCCGCTGCACTCGACTTGACTCTCTACACCTTCCAGTTGCTGTAAGCTGGGCTGTGTGGCATGATACTCGTTGCAAACTATAAGTAAGTTTTGTTTGTTTCAACTTTACACCATGTTGTCGTGTTTTTTTTTTATATATCACATGATCAGGGATGGATTTTGAATACTATATACATTTGTCTGTTGTAGCAGTTCATTATTTATGGAATTTTTAACCAAATTCTTATACTAAGAAAATTGTTTGATAAGTGCAGCCAGTGCCACAGAAAATGTCGTGTCGATCAAATTATTTACGAGTATCTTTAGGCTCGAATGACGCCCGAATATGACAAAAGTTAAGGATATTGCGTGCAAGATCATACTTGTCCCAGGATTTTGAAGGCGAACACAGCAACTACTCGTTTTAAAATAATATGTGGCTTTAGAATATGTGGTATAAATAATCAAGAACACTGAGAAAATTACATGATTTTCAGTAACGTGTGGTTTTAAATCCACACAACGTTCCCGATACCAAAACTTCAAGGTATTAGCATTTATAGTCTTGAAATCAAAATCACTTTTGTGACTTTTTGAATGTCAGAATCAGAAAATAAGCGCTTTGCTCGGAATATTATATGATTGAAAATAAGTGATTTAAAAATCACAACGCTGCTGCTACTGAAATATTTACATGTGTATAAGAAATTGTCATATAATTGTGTAAAATAAAACTTGCGATATTTCGCATAACCTGTTTTTTTTTTGTGAGCTCAGAAATCGTAACATTTCAATCAACATGTGATTTTAAAATGTCCCATTTGTTTTTGGCACAATATTAATCATACCAAAAATTTTAATTACTTATATATGTAGTAGATAGATTGTGAAGTTGATTTTAAATTGGGTCTTGTGATTCAGTTTTCATACACTGTTGCCCATACAGAAATTTGATAAAATATCAGAAGAAAAAAAAACTACTAATTAGAATCTCAAAGTTACAGAATGGCAAATAATATGTGATTTTAAAATCACATGTTTGACTTTTGCGAAATTAATTTCTTTAAGGTGGTAAATAATTGTTTTAAAATCACACGTCGCTATCGAAGTCTTGCGAAAATATCAGATATATTCAGAAAATCAAATAATTTCAAATGTTACTCATACCAAAAGTTCAGAAATCGTTAGAGAAGTTCTCAAAACCACATTTAATTAATTAAGAAAATTTTTTATAATTTAAAACTTTACTGATGCTAAAGTTTAAGAAACTTTTAGATAAGTTTTCAAAATCATACGCTTTCAATCAACATGTGATTTTAAAATTAAACCTATCTCTATATACAGAATTTTGTTGTATATTTTCAATATCATGTGTTTTCAAAAACGAGTTTAAAATGTTTTTCCGCTTTTGTAAATCGCACGTGCTGGTTTCTTAATTTGGTTTTGGCTGATAATTCGTTTTTAATAAACTTTTTACATTAAAAGGCAACAGACCTGGATCATCTTAATATGATCCAGGGGGTTTAATTTTAAATTTATGTATATCTGGTCCGCTGAAATGCAAGACACCGCAACTAACACAAATAACCAAACATGTTATGGCACTTGCAGTGACCTACTTTTGATTTTCATTTATAAAATGCGTCGTTTTTATTATATAAAAAAAAAAAAGTTAGACGACCTTGATAACCTTCCCAATCAATAAATAAATTCTCTTTCGTTTGGTTTTGTCAGTTGCCTGGTTTTGCATTCCAGCTGACAATATCTGTCTTTTTTTTTTGTTTTAAGTGATTTTGAGATCTTTTGGGCTTCAAAATGGTTGTGGCTTCGCTGTCACGTCATTAAACATTCAATTCACTGGGTTCAATTTTGTTTATATCTGCGGTTCAGTAATAATTCTGCGGCCCACAAGCCATAAAATATTGTGCAATAAATTTATGTTATATTATTATATGGTCCAAATTACATTTATCTTGAGAAAGATATATATGACTTCCGCTCGTGGTGCTGCCATAATTTAAGGAAACTGAATATAAACAAATATGTGGTCGTTTCCAGAGGACATGAAGTTGCAGATTCATTCTGCTTGTTGGATCTGGGAATTCTGTTTGAGGAATGTCTATCGTATCGTTGGTCTTCCGCCGTACTCGGCTAAATGATCGAGAATTAGTTCGCCCACCCCTGATGAACCTGATTAATGCGAATGAGTGCTCAGACCTTTTGTTCACAAACTTATATTTCTTCTAGTTCTTGGGACCCACGAACTTATTCAACAACCTCTGCAATGTCTGTTCGTGGCAGAAAATTGCTTTGTTGTTGTTGTTACAATCAATTATCCAATTTTATAGATTTTTCCGCAAATTTATGCGATATTAAGCACCATAAAGTAATTCATTCGATCTATTAGTTGTTGCAGAACTGTTTATGTTTTGCAGGGAAATTTCCATAGACTTTTATATAAATAAAAATAGCAACAAAAAAAATATAAGAAGTGTAATGTGTGAAAACCATCCCTGATCTGCAATATTGAATAACTGAAAATTGAAAAACCAAACAACAAGTGACTCGGTGGCTGCCGGTATTTATTGTTGTTGTTGTCGTTGTCGTTGTACGAGTATTTACTGGATCTTTCATGGGCTGAGTACGGACTTGTGTTTCTTTAACAATATTTTTCACTCTTTTTTTTCCATGGATGTTCAGTCTTCTTCACATCACTTTCACTTTGTTTGTTTTTAATGTGCAATAAAAAGAAAAAAAAAGTTATAAAAAGCAAATAACAACAACAACAACAACAAGAAGAAGAAGAACAGCTCGTACAACACAACTGAAGCTTGGAGAACTTGTCATGGTGTTTTATTTTAATGTTCTGGAACAAACAGTTACTAAAGTTTTACTGACCTCTTTTTTCTCCTCTTTTTTTATGTTGTTGTTTTTGCTGTAACCACAATTATTGGGGACAAATTTATTCATTCATTTATAATTCGCCAAGGAAATACTCGTTTCTGTTTTAGGTCGGAAAAATTTCCGTTGGAAGTGAAGTTTATTCAAACACTAACAACAACAACAACAACAAAGTATCTACTTGATTTATGAGTTTTAAATCTTCAATAATTAGCAGGGCCAAGTTTTCTGCTTCTCCCGTGCTTTTTGCCAACAGACATATTATGGCCTTAAGAATTATTGGGCCAAAGTTTTGCCAGCATTTCACTTGTTTTGCAGTTCGAAATCTGACATTTTACTCGTTTTGCATTCCATTATTGTTCGAATTGCAGGAATTAACACAAATCTTTATAAATAAATATTTTTATGCAAATTCGTTTTCTAACGCCGGTTTTTTTTTTTTTTGCTCTTTGCAGGTACGTACGTAATCGAGTGAAATTGAGTCATTATTTTGCAAATAAATAAACGGAGGAAAGCACGAAAGCCGGCAGGTATTGTTGAGTTATTGAACAAAAAAGTAAAAAAACAAAAACCATATGAAATCAAAAAGTGAACAAGATAAAACTTAAATGCCAAATGGTTTGTGCATTTTGATAAATAAAGTGAATATATTTGGGTTGGCAACAAGAGATCCGAGAGACTCAAAAAACAAACGTTTTCAATGGAAGAGCATTCGGGGTCAAAAGCTAATGAAATATACAAATATTTGTCTATCTGTTTGCCATAGAGAACATTTTGTTGCATGAACCGCAGTTTGACAATTTTCCAAAAAAATTTAAGAGCAGACCTCATCACATTAATTGGGTCTAAGTGCGACTCCAAATCTTCAAAGGAATAAAAAATAATAGCCAAATATCCGCATCGCCTGTCGAATTGCCTGAAATTTACATACATATTTGTACTGTTTTGCGAAGTCGTCAGGAACGGAAGTAGCAAAATCTGCTGAAATCATCACCGCCATCTGTAAGAACTATTTGGATAAGTGTCGGGCACGATTCTCGAGAATTTTATGTACCTTTCGGTGTCTGGACTGGACTCACTTCATCTTTTGTGTTTAAAAGAAGCCTCCTTAAAGGAGGTATAGTAAAAATATGTATGTAGCAACCACCGTTGACAAATATTGGAACGATACTGATGGTCTTGTACATTCCTAAACAGTTTGTGGGTTTTGATACCAGCAGGGCGGATCTCACGCTGGAACAATGTTAGGGTCACTTACACATCTTAGTGGAAATATCCTACACACCCACTTGCAGATCCTGTCGTGAAGAGGAGTTGTCAACGGAACGCTTGATTATCAACTGTGTGGCATTGGGATACAGGGGATACGGGCTATTTTATGCCTATAACTTGGGTGAACAGCATCTGCCAACACTTCTGCTAAAAGAACTGCTGCAAATCCTTGAAGTATTAGGCCCGTGATGGGAGGGGGAAGCACAGTAGATCAACGATGGTCACAGTGCGAAGATCAGTTTTGGGCCAAATCCCACTATTTTAAGTGCACTGTAACGTTGTTACTTTGGAGTGCATTCAGAATTTCCATCAGGGATCAATCAGGTGGCACTCCACCTTCTCAGCCATAGTGAAATGTGTGTCTTTGTACGCAGATCTCATCATCACTATTAATTGGATCTGAATAAGACTCAAAATCTTCAAAAGACTAAAAACTTATAGCCAAATGTTGTTCTTGTGCTTCATGTCATTTATTAATGACCATTTTATGAATCTGCTTCAGGTAAAGTTTTTAGACTCTGGTCTTTAAAATACAGACTACAGGCTCTAATAATGCCCTCTATACAGTGCGAGTCTGCAGTTGATAGCGGCCCTAGCAGCAGTAGAATTGACTATCCAATATGGAAAGATTGCACTAGAACTGCTCAATTCATCGACGATACCTTAAAAAATGAGCAGAGAAATTCGAGGCAGTCGATACCACAACGTGGAACTCTGCGTTTAGTGCGCCAACCAAAACTGTAGGAAGTTGCTGTATGACTTTGGTTGTGCAGCGGCTCCTGTAATTCCCACCAAATTTTAACTAATAGAAGGGTGTTTACTGTTGATAATTGGATTGAGGAATTTAAAATAGATCGTAACCATAATATGATTGGTTGTGATAAAAGTGTGTTTATTTGTGACAATGGTGCGTATTTTGACAAGGGCAATTATGTGGTTGATTATGGCAAAACGATTCTAAATATTGTATTTTTTATAAAAGTTTTTAATCGAATAATTTTGGTTCGAATAATTTTTTTTTTTTTAATAATATTTGTTCGAGTATTTTTTGTTAAGATAATTGTTGTTTAAAAATACTTTTATTGAATCAAAAGATAAAGAATTTCCATAAAAAAATTTTTCAACTGACTTATATTTAATAGTTTTTATTCGAATAATTTAAATTTGAATAATTTTAGTTTAAAACATTTTATTAAATAATAATTTTTTTTTTTTGTAAAGAAATAAAGATTTCCAATGGAAAATTATTGTTTTGTTCGAAATATTTTTATTCGGATAATTTTGATTCGAATAATTTTGATTGCAACAATTATTTTTAGTAATATTTATTCGAATATGTTTTGTTTAAATAATTCTTGTTTAAAATGTATTTTAATTAAAAGATGAAGATTTTCAAAAGAAAATTAATTTTTTCGAATAATTCGAATAATTTTTATTCGGATAATTTTGATTCGAATAATTTTGATTGCAACAATTCTTTTTAGTAATATTTATTCGAATATGTTTTGTTTAAATAATTCTTGTTTAAAATGTATTTTAATTAAAAGATGAAGATTTTCAAAAGAAAATTAGTCGTACCACTTTTTTCGAATAATTTTTATTCGGATAATTTTTATTCGAATAATTTTGATTGCAACAATTCTTTTTAGTAATATTTATTCGAATATGTTTTGTTTAAATAATTCTTGTTTAAAATGTATTTTAATTAAAAGATGAAGATTTCCAAATGAAAATTAGTCGTACCACTTTTTTCGAATAATTTTTATTCGGATAATTTTTATTCGAATAATTTTTTTTTAAAATTATATAAAAATATTTTCTCACAGTGGGGATATTTTCTTTTCAATGGTGAAATGAAGAATTACGGCAAAATAATGAATAATTTATAGTTCAATAATTTAATTGATCAATAACCAACAATCACGATCTCTTGTCCGGCCGACAGTTGGTTGTGAAAGGCTTAATTCTGCCTACATTGTTAAGTTTTGTTTCAAACCGATTTTTATTGTTGTAAATTTAAATGACATTTCTTAAAAGTTTGTTGCTTTTTATACAATTATAAATAGTTTTACATCTTCCGTAAAATTAATTTAAATTGAAATGATTTTTATTTTTTCTTACAGCAACATTGAAATAGTTGGCAAATAAATTCATAAAAAAAAAAAAACAAACGGTCGAAGTAAAAAATTAACCGCAATTAATTCAAAAACAGCAGACGCACTCTGCGCCAGCAGTTTGGCACCGCTCTGCATGCTTTACACCAGCTCTAGTCGTGGCTGCTTTCATTGATTAATTTTTGTTGTTCTTTTCGCAAAATTGCTTAAACGTTTTGCGAATTTAGTTGTTACAATTTCTGAAATGGTTTCTATTTTGCCGTTTTGCTTTGTACTTTGATCGTAACGTGCAAAAATTCACACTTTCTCAAGTTTAATTCAAGTTTATGAAAACATTTTGCAAATGCCACTCAATTAATTTTAGTTTTTTCTTTTGTTTTTGCTGTTGTTTCATTTATGCAAATTCTTTATGATTTTTGCCAGTCTCTTGAATGCCTGTTTATTGGTCGCTTTGCACGCTCTCAATGGAGGCACTCTTGCTCAACTATTGGCACAAAAAGACAAGTACAAACATTTTTAACATTCAACGCGAAATTTGTTTCATAAAAACAAATCAGTTGAAGAAGAAAACACAGCCCGTTTGTTTTTATTGCATATAAAATGCACAACAAAAAAAGTAAAATTAACTTGGCAACAACATACATATATTTTGTTATCTATTTTTTTCGCTTCGCTCCACTGTGTCAAGATACATATTTAAAAACTTCATCAGGCTAATTAGAAACGTCTTAATCATTATTATTATATTGCGATTGCATACGGGTAAAGTGAGTAATCAGTTGTTGAAAGAAGCTACAACAATAACAACAAAAACAAAAACAACAACGAAAAAAGAAAATACAATTTAAAAAATTCAATTGTTGTTGTAAAGTAAATTAAATATTTTTAACCCAATTTCAAATTGAGGTCATCGCGCAAATGTCTGTGCCTCCGAAATCGTGTCTGAGGGGAAACGATAAAACATAAAATTGTGCGCTCAACACAATTCGTCGTCCTAATTCAACTTGATAATGAATTGTTAATTAAATTACAACAACAAAACCACAAAATTTAGCTTTCATTTTTCCTTCAAATGTGCATGCAAATTCAAGTTCCTTAAATCATAGAAAGAAATGGAAAGCAAAAATGTTCTAAAATGCATTTGTTTTAAATTTAAAAGTATTAAATAATGAACTTAAACATGCAAAAACAAAATAAATCCCATTAAATTGCATTGACAAAAATAAAGTCCATGCAAAAATCCTTAAATACACAAACTTACAGAAGAGCAAATCCATTTAGGACACATATTGATTTTTAATTATGTAAAAATGTTCCGAAAAGTACCCTTTTTGTAACAAAAAATCACTTTCTTTTTATTAAAGCTGCTTTATTTTTAAGAAAGTACTTTTTATAAAAGAATTTAAAGAAGAAGAATTCGAATTTAAAAAGGTTCAGAGAAGTACTTTTTTGTACAAAAATTTTATGTTGGCAAAAATAACTTTTTTTTAAGAAAAGTACTTTTGTTATAAAAGGTACTTTTAGAATTTAAAAAAAACCAGAAAAGTACTTTTTTGTAAAAAAAAGTTTGTTTGTAAAAATTACATTTTTTTTTAAAAGTAGTTTTTTATAAAAGGTACTTTTTAAAAAAAGTACTTTTGAATTTTTTTAAATTTTTTATTAAGTACGTTTTTATGAAAGTACTTTATTATAAAAGGTACTTAGTTATTAAAGGTACCTTTTTATAAAAGGTACTAATTTATCAAACGTTTTTTTTATAAAAAAGGTATTTTTGTATAAAAGGTACTTTTAAATGACAGGAACTTTTTTATAAAAGTTACTTCTTCATAAAAGTTACTTATTTATTAAAGTTATTTTTTTTATAAGTTCCTTTTTTTATAAGTTACTTTTTTTTTATAAAATGTAGTTTTTTATGAAAGGTTTTCTTTTATAAAATGTTCTTTTTGTAAAAGGTACTTTCGCTTGGAAGGGACTTTCATTTTTTATTTGAATCAACTTTTATGACAGTTTATTTTTTGTTTTAAAAGGTACCGTTTTATAAAATGTATATTTTTAAAAAACATATTTGTACTTTCTAGTTAAACTTAACTTTTCTTAAGGTAATTTTTTCTTAAAGATGTTTTTAAGGCTGCTTTTCCAAACTACAATTCCGTTCTGATTGCAAACCTCTTAACAATTTCACAAACGAATCATCAGCAAAAGTATTTGCGTATCTGGATGATAACTTGGTTTTGGTGATACATTAAATTGGGTATTACGTCATGACATTAAACAAATATGTTTCGAATATGTTTTCATGACTTTCGGTCAAAACTGAATTAAATCCAAGTCGTGTTTTTTTTTGCAACACAAGCAATTTTTTAATACATATTTTGTCTGTTTTAAACAATTTAATTGCTTGACTCTTTAGACATACATGTCCATATAAATAATCCAAATAAATTTTAGATATCTCGACCATTTCCACTTCAAACGAAAATTAATGACAGCGTTTCATTTGCATTAGAGACTCTGCAAATGTTGTAAAATAACCCCACGAACACATGCGACGGTGGCTTTTAGAAGAGATTGTAACGTCGGTCTATTTAACACGGAATGCCACAATCAAGGGACTGTTGTGAACAACAAAAAACCTTCAGCGAATGTTTTTGGAGTTACACAAGTTTAAATCATAATAAATAAAAGGAAGAAGTACATTTTTAATGTCAATGAAACGGGTTTTATTGGATTGAACATTTTATGATATTAATATTTAAATATGATTTATCTACGGCTGGAGCGCACAAGGCAGGCACATTTTGGAACAACAATTTTCACTGTTCACCATTGACAGCGACATGGATCAAGGAGTGCCAGCAGCGCACCAAATATACATTTTCCCTGAATGTGAAGGTGTTTCGACAAACACTTGCGGATCATCTTCACTCCAAATGCCAGAGTTCTGCTTACAACATATCATATATATCAATTTGTGCTTGAGTCCATTCGCCGAATTGCCGCCGCATAGAACAAGTTGAAAGCTTTTAAGGCAAGATCTTTTCCTAAAATCTGCCACAATGTGAAAGGACACAAATCCAGTTGACGAGAACGGCGATGAATTGATTGATTTACATCTTCTTCAATGCTTTCCGAAACAGGGGCTACAGTTTCTTCAGTGCGCTCCCGCTGGATGCACATTATCATCAAGAGTAAGCGTGGCCCCAAAGCGATCTATTGCTATTCAAATTAGTCACTCTCCAGGACGATTGTTTAGGCCATAAAGTGGACGAAGTGCACGATAAGTTCGACGAATGTCAACAATTTGCAAGCGTTGCTCGGGTACAACTCTATCCATAATGAGATGGCTAAACAATGAGCAAAGCGGTGTTGCCAACTCAAAGTTGCGAACCAGTAAAAAAAGAACCATTTTATTTCCAATACAGGAATATCTACATCACATTCAGCAAATATTTCTTATATTTTAGTGTTTTATCATAGTGGCGATTCCTATGCGATACCTCTGGCACTTTATTGCTTTTCCAGTTCAGCGCTGCTTCAGCGCCACATTGCCACCTTTTCTAGCAACACGTTGTTTTATTGCTCTTCAATTTATTAAAGTAATTTTTCGTTATAGCGTTTAAAGGAAGAAAAATATTTTATTCGAAATAGAGCAGAAATCAATAGATCAATTTTCTTAAAGCCCTCGCACATGTTGTGTGTTGCAGTCTTCTATCATTTTGGCGATTCTTTGTGTTTTATGGCTATTGCAGTTCGGCGATCCTTAAGCGACACTTTGCTGGCTCTGCCTGCAAAACACAATCTCTTGTTGGGCATTAATGCGCTCCATTTATTAAAGTCGTTTTTGCGAAATAATCCATCTTCGAAGAGTTTTAAATATAGTTTCCAATATTGCACTAAACTGCAAGGAATATTTATATAACACAACTATTTAATTTCATTTGTGCAATTTGTTATAAATTAAAGAAAAAGCAGGAAAATATGAAGGAAAAGCTTTTGTTTTGCCCTTGGGGTAATTTGGGAAGGGGGAAAAAACGAATAAAAATTTCTTGGCTAAAATTTTTGTTTTCTGTTTTCCATTTTCTGGCTGCATGAGTCTTTAATAACAAGCAATTTAATGCCATACTTGCAACCAATACGGCCAACATTTGACCACTAGAGTGTATGGCCTGGATGGATGGAATACATGGAAAGAAAATAAAAATCTGTTTCGTATTTTCCATTTTTTTTTCTGTTGTTTTCCTTTCCTTGAAGTTTTTCCTGGTTTAATGGTTTATTTGTGGTTTGACATGCTTAATTATATGTTGCGGTTGCATATTGCAATGCATGGTCTTTGTTATGTCCGTCCGTCGGTCCGTCCGTCTGTCTGTGTCTATCCATCTTACTGGGTCCGTTGTAGAATGGCAAAAGTCTCTCCTCTTTGTTGTCGTGAAACGTCCAATTTCAATCAAATGTTGAGATTTAAAACTCATTTGTATACGGCAAAGTTATTGCACGCCCCAGATACTTTTTAATGGATGAGGTTTCGAACAAATACGAGTACACGAGCGCTTGGAATGGTGTTTGTTTGTTGTTTTCTTCTTCTTCTTCTTCTTCTCTTTTCTAATGCATTTAATATGCTGACAAGTGTATTTATCTTTATTTCATTTATTGCTTAAATTTAAGTTGAAATAGCAGCGGTTGGTTGGCTTTCTTTAGCGTCTCTCATAATTGTTGAAAAATATTTTTGTGGAAAAACGTTTGACGCCTGTCCCATGATATCGAACGTTACCGTACGCTGGCATTTTTAAGATTAACTGACTGATTTGGCAACTATGTATGAATTTTGCATTGCCAGGTCCATCTATTGCTCGCGTTAGATCAGTTTTCTGTTGTTCAAATTGTCACGTAAATTAACGCTCGACTTAGTGGGATGTTGTTGTTGTATGGAATATACAAAAATATACTTTTTCAACGTGTAGAATTGTGTAAGGAAATGCCGATTATAGCAGTTGCATCTAGTGGCAAATGTCAGGTATCACACAGGGATCCTGGCGACAAGGAATATTTATTTATATGTATTTAATAATCTCTGCAAAAGTTATTAAAAAAAAAGAGGAGAAGAGAAATGGAGCTTCCTCTGCCGTTGGTCGTTTGCGCGGCAGGCCGCTTTGCAAATAGCTTGAATTAAATGTCTCGAAGTTGTGATGCAAAAGAGTTGAGTTACTTTTGATTCCTCTTCTGAGATCCACTCCAGTATTAGATGTAAAGTTTTTGTTGGATACTGACGTGGAGCTATTTATTCGTTGTCAGGGAAACGATTTAAGTTACTTTCGATTCCTCTTCTGAGATCCAACCCAGTAGCAAATGTGAAGTTTTGGTGGGATGCCGACGTGGAGCCATTTATTTGTTCCAACTCTGCCGTCTACCGTATTGAAAACTTGTGCTCTCTTTGTCATTGAGAATATGATATTAGCGATCGCTTCATAAATTTGTTAATAGTTTGTAAATTTCCTGCCGAGAATGGGTTTTGTCCAGGCGCATTCCTGGATCACTGCGCTTTCTGGAGTATAGAAGGCAAGAGTTTCTTCTTTCGGCAAGGCAACCAAAACTGTAGGAAGTTCATTGCTGCTGTAATGCAGGTTCTTCCAAAATTTCCAGCAAATGTTAATGCGCCAAACGAGGACCAGTAAAGCTTGTAAGAGGAGGGATCACGCTGTTGTTCATATAGTGAACAAGCCAATTCTGGGATGACATGAGTTGGTTGTGGCTAAAACCTAAGACCACAGCTGGGGATTTGGTAATCTGTGATGTTATAGCTGGGGAAATCAAATGTTCCCCAGGTGATATTTTCATAAAGAACGGGATGTTCAGGCATTTTTTAGGGTCTAATGTTCTTTTGGAGTTTCGGGCTAACAGCTGGATTGATTGGGGTTGTTACCTGTGTCAGGTCATCACAAAAGGTTGACTTGCAACCACAGGGAGATGGTGTTGAGCCAAATTTTGTGATCTAAGATCAAATCCCGTATAGAGTGCGGCATTTATTGAAGGTTACAGGGCCACACAATTTTTCTTAAACGCAAAGAGATAATTGCGGAGTTTCATAAAATGTTTCTTAAAACATTTATTTTTACGTGAGGCAAAATAAAAAAACTTTGCATTTCTTTCAATTAAAGTGTTTATTGATGCAACAAAAGTCCTTTGCAAGTCTGCGCTGAAACGAAAATTCTTTAAATTCAAGGTATTATTTAAGTGAATAGTTTTAAAACGAACACAATTTTGCTGCTAAGAGTCTGTCGTGACTTTTGCCAGAAATTTTGTTAAACCGTTTTTCTTATTTATGTTTTCTGATTAAAACTTTAATGATATACGACGCCAAAAAACAAGCGTTGAGTGCCGAAGCTCCTTCAAGGACGCGCATTCAACAAAAGGCCCAGTTGAATCGACAAAAAACTGTGTTTTCACTAGACAGGAAAGCGTAACTGGCGGAATTTTAAAGTATTACTTTACAACAATAGTCGTCACCTGTGTAACTTGTTTTTATATTCCCGCCTTATTCCAAGAGTCGCCATTGTAGTCGATGTCAAAACGTGGCCCCTGATAGACAACTTGTCGACAACAATTGACAGGCTTCATTCACCAGCTCCAACTACGCAGAAGTTCTATTCTAAAAGCGATAATTTATTGAAGTCGACTGGACGTAACGACGATAACGCCTCCTGGAATGAGGGGCAACTATTAATGTCTGCAAGCAGAAAACAAATAATAATTCATTTTAAAAAACAAAACTAAAATTCGAAAGATTTGAACTTAAATTTAAGTTAAAAAAAAAAACAAAAAATATTTTGCTAAATTATTATGATTGACTTGAAAAAAAAGAAAGAAACAAGAACGAAAACCTTGAAGATTTGATTTCTTATGTTGGTGGTTTGTTGATGGTTGCATTAAACTTTACATGAAAAAAGTACAACAAACAAAAAAAAAACCTCAATAACGCCCCTTAAAAACTAAAAGAGTTTCATACAATTTGTTTCTTGTTTTTTCTGTTTTGTTCATAGAATAAAATAACAAGCAACAAATTTACGTCTAAACAGTATTTGCTTGTATGAGGCATAGAAAAACAAAAACAAAAACAAAAACAAAAACAAAAACAAAAACAAAAACAACAACAACAAAAAGAGAGAAGCGTGTATGTTGTACGAGTATCCACAGAAATAAAACGTATAATGAAATTACGAAAGGTAAAAAAGAATATGGAAAATGTTTATCAAGGCAAGACAACATGACATATCCCCTCCGTATTGAGGCTGTTTTTATTTTGATTGTTTAACAGTTAGATGCCACACCTGCAAAATGCCTGCAATGACTCACAAAAAGCTAAAACACAAAACCAGATAGAATTGTTGCATCCACCAAGCCGTGTTTACAAACAACTCTCAGTACGTGTACACTGAAAAAATATTTACAATAGATTGAGAGCCGGCAAATAGTAGGAAAGAAAAGTTCGAAAAGGCACCAAAACGAATAATTAAGAATTTTTTCTATTAACAGGTTTGTTTTCTCACAGCGTACATGTATTATATAATAATTCATTTTGGTGTTTTTTATTGAGGTATAGAACTTTAAGTTGGCATCACTTTTTTAACTGGCGGCCATTTTGTCAGCTGTCAAGTGATTAATATTTAGTTTGGTTTGCCATTTCATCATGAACAGGTTGACAAAAGAACAACGCTTGCAAATCGTGCAAATTTATTTCGAAAATAATGGTTCAGTTCGCGAAGTTTACCGCAAGCTCCGTCCATTTTATGGTCGACATAATCGTCCATCAGAGCAATTAATTCGGTTAACCATGGATCGTTTTCGCACTACGTTTACTCTATGTGATAATACGCATCCGCAGAGACGTCGAACAGTGCGCACCGAAGAAACAATTGCCGCTGTAGAGCAAAGTATTGAAGAGGACCCGAATGAATCGATTCGCCACCGTGCACAGCAATTGGAGCTTTGTCCATCAACTTTTGTCCATCAAAATTTGGACCTGTAGAATTGGCTTTATTCGAGCCAGCCGCGGCGGCCACATGCCCGAAATCATATTTAAACATTAATGGCATAAAATTATCCTTCCAATAAAGCCAATGGATTGATGGACATTAAAACGATTTTCTTGTGTTTTATTTCAATTCGAAGTTCTATACCTCTAAAAAAAACACCCTGTACTACAGTCGAACTTCCATAACTCGAAGCACTAAAAAACTTCGACTTACGAAGACTTTGACTTTGTGAATCTGTGTGTGTCAAAATAGAATAAATGGCTTTCGTATTGTGTCATGGAAAACTAAAATTACACTTAAACTAAATATTCTGAAATAAGTGACGAAACATTCAATTGTTTTTCATTATTTTCAGTTCGCAACAACTCTAATGTGCTTAAGACTTTGTACAGCTCATCAGCTGTTGTGTCATTTGTCTGTAAATAACAATTTAATGGGTCGGCAAGAACTTTCACTTCGTGCTGGCTTTTAAAACACTTTTCGATTTCAACATTCATTTAATTAATTAAACGCTCTATGATACTTGCGCAAACAAAAGGAAACAAATTTTGTAATTCCCCGAAAAAGATAAAGAAAAATATCAATTGAAATATACAAATCAGCTCAAGCAACAAAAGAGAGTAAAATAAACAAACCATTTCTTCTTCTTCTTCTTTTGGCGCTACAGTCCGTGGTGAACCTGGGCCTCAACCAACAAAGTTTTCCAGCTGGCACGGTCTTTAGCCAGCGTTCTCCAATTTTGCACACCAAGTTGGTTGAGGTCCCTCTCCACTTGTGTGCGCCATCGGTTCCGTGGGCGTCCTCTACTGCGTTGTCCCACAGGTTCGGAATCGAAGATTCTACGGGTCGGAGCAGTATTCTCCATGCGCTCTACATGGCCCAACCATCTTAGCCGTTGGATCCGTAGGCGCCTGGTTAGGCTCATGTCGCTGTACAACCCGTACAGTTCATGATTGAATCTTCTTCTCCAGAAACCATCAACGCAAACAGGGCCGAAGATTGAACGCAGAACTTTTCTCTCGAAAATACCAAGGACTTCCTCATCCGCCTTCGACACCGTCCATGCTTCTGCGCCATAAAGAAGTACAGGGATTATCAAAGTGGTATATAGTGTCAACTTGGTTTTTCGAGAAAGGGCCTTACTACTCAATTGCCTCTTGAGCCCAAAGAAACAGCGATTGGCAAGAGTTATTCTGCGTTTGATCTCGGTACTGATGTTGTTCATACTGTTGACTTGGGAGCCAAGGTAGACGAAGTCCTTCACTACCTCGAAGTTATAGCTGCCTATGGTGATGTTCGGGCCCAGTCGTCGGTGTTGCGCGTCCTTTTTTGATGACAGCATATACTTCGTTTTGCCCTCGTTCACCGCTAGACCCATTTTGGCCGCCTCCGTTGAAATACCAGCAAACGCTTCAGTGACGGCTCGCTGTGTTCGACCAATCACGTCAATGTCGTCAGCGTATGCCAGCAGTTGCACGGACTTTTGGAAGATCGTGCCTCTGTTGTTGGCGTGTGAGTTTTGCACGATCTTCTCAAGAATTATGTTAAAAAAGTCACATGACAGTGCGTCGCCTTGTCTAAATCCCCTTCTGACATTGAAGGTCTCGGTGAATTCGTTACCGACCTTGATGGAGCAGCGAGAGTTCTCCAACGTCATCCTACACAGCCTGACGAGTTTAGTAGGAATTTCAAAACTAGACATGGCTTCGTATAGCTCGTCCCTATACACACTGTCATATGCGGCCTTAAAATCAACGAATAGGTGGTGGGTGTCGATTTGCATTTCTTGGGTCTTTTCCAGGATCTGCCGTAGTGTGAAAATTTGGTCGATGGTGGACTTCCCCGGCCTGAAACCACACTGATAAGGACCTATCAGACTGTTCACGAATGGTTTCAGGCGCTCACACAAAACGGCAGAGAAGATCTTGTAGGCGATGTTCAGGAGACTTATTCCTCGGTAGTTGGCGCAGTTGAAGGGGTCTCCTTTTTTGTGGATCGGGCAAACGATGCTGAGATTCCACTCGTCGGGCATGCTTTCCTCCGACCATATCTTACAGATGAGCTGGTGCATGCGCCCAACCAGGTCATCTCCGGCTGCCTTAAATAGTTCCGCGGACAGTGCGTCCGCTTCTGCAGCTTTGTTTGATTTCAATCTCGATATTGCTATCTTGACTTCATTCAGGTCGGGGGGACGGAATTCTCTACCATCATCGTCCGTTATCTGTAGTGGAATATTCTGCCTGGCGATGGAATCGGTATTTTGTTCGCCGTTAAACTGTCTGCAGAAGTGATCCTTCCAGATTCTCAGCATCGATTGCGGCTCTACTACGATTTGTCCCTCTTCGTCACGACAGGCTTCTGTCCGAAGCTTATATCCATTGGATAGTTGTTTTACCCGTTGGTAAAACTTTCGGATATTATTCCTGCCGTAACACCTCTCCAGTTCCTCGATCGCGCGCTTCTCGTGCTCTTTCTTCTTCTTTTTGAGAAGCCGGTGTTCTTCCCTTCTCTTCCGTTCGTAGAGCTCACGAGCTGCTCTCGTCCTTCTCTCCAACGTCGCCTTATACGCTGCTAGCTTCGCTGAATGTGCCTGCCTGCACTCGTCGTCAAACCATGGGTTTTTCCCGGGTGGCATTTTAAAACCCAATACATCAGAGGCAGCATCTCTGATGGCGTTTTGGCAACGGTTCCATTCCTCATCGGTTGTTTCGCCTGGCAGGGCTGGACTCTCTGAGAGCTTAAGGGAGACTAGATCGGCAAACTTCCCAGCGGTCGATTGCGATTGTAGCTTTGCGACGTCAAACTTTTGTGGTCGTGCTCTACTCCGGTTTGCTACTGATATCCGAGATCTTACCTTGGCTACAACAAGGAAGTGATCGGAGTCAATGTTGGCTCCTCGGAATGTTCGGACATCAAGAATACTGGAGGAGTGTCTGCCGTCGATCGCAATGTGATCAATTTGGTTGACGGTTAATTGATCAGGGGACCGCCAGGTCCCTTTGTGAATGTTGAGGTGAGGGAATCGCGTGCTTGCTACAGTGAGATTGCGCCCCGTTACAAAATCTAGCAGCCTGAGTCCGTTATCCGATGTGTCGTCATGCAGGCTGTGTTTCCCGATGACTCTAGCAAAGATGTCTTCCTTGCCCAGCTTTGCGTTGAAATCTCCTAGGACGATCTTGGTGTCGTAGCTGGGGCATTGATCGTATGTTCTTTCTAGGAGATTATAAAAATCATCCTTGCTGTCATCATCTTTATCCTCCGTAGGGTCGTGGGCGCAGATTAGGCTAATGTTGCCGAGCCTAGCCTTGATGCGGATTGTAATGAGGCGTTCACTCACGGACTTAAAGCTTAAGACTTTTTGCCTAAGTCTGCCTCGAACAACAAACCCGCATCCAAACAGGCGCTGTCGCCGCTCTTTGTAGCAATCACCGTAGTAGATGTCGCAGTTTCTCACTTTCTTTTTGCCCGGCCCATCCCATCGCACTTCCTGGATGGCGGTGATGTCAGCCTTATAGGCTTCCAGGGCCTCCGCAAGTTCATCGGCTGCACGTGGTCTGTTCAGGGACCTGACATTCCACGTGCAGAACCGAAAATCGTTGTCCTTATTTCGTTGTTCCTGGTCGTCAGCAATAAAGTCATCCATATTTATATTTATTCCTTGTTGTTGTGTCGAAACTAGTGTGTTTTTACACGGTAGGGAAGTTACCCCCACGCACAACCCCCGAAACCTGGAGGACCGGGTCCTGGTTACAGGACAACAAACCATTTACACCAGCAAATTTCCTCGAGTTATAGAGTTTATGAAGTTGGTGTTTATTCGTGTTCCAGTTACGGAAGGAAAATTGTATGTGATTTGTTTTTTTAACGCTACTGCCAATCAAACTAGTTTGAGCTGGAAAAGTTCGAGTTATAGAGGTTTGACTGTATATGTATGTATGTGTAAAAATGGATAAGAATTTGTGTGTATGTACGCATGGGACGTACTGAAAGCGCGCTATCAGTAGGTCCACAATTACGATTTCATCACTATCACCAACCAGGGACAGTATGCACGTCCTTATGGATGTATGTATGTATGTATGTATGTATGTATGTATGTATGTATGTATGTATGTATGTATGTATGTATGTATGTATGTATGTATGTATGTATGTATGTATGTATGCATGTATGTGTGTATGTATGTATGTATGTATGCAAGGCTGTCTGTCTGTCTGTCTGTCTGTCTGAAGTCTATGGAAGACTAAAGGTCTGAAGCGATTATTCCGACTTATTAGTTTGTCTTCTTCTTGTAAGTCTCGAAAGATCTATAATTGAGTTTGAGAATTGAGGCGGTATGTCGATAATCTGTAGACGACTGGACCCGCTTTCTCAAAACATTAAACTGTATCTGACTTATCCTCGTGTATGTCTGGCAGAAATTTTAATAGACTGTGTTAAGAAATTGGATTTGGACCAGACGGCGGCAACAATATCTCAATTTTAGCCTCGCAGCAACAAAATTTATATCCTCTGCATAAATTTATATTAATTATTTGTACAAGTCGTTGTTTTGTTTAGAGATTTGGAACTTCCGACAAGGATAATTCACCCACTAGCTGTCACATTAGTGAAATATTGGCCTTCTTTGGCCAATTTGCAAGTTTACAAAATTTATTGGCGAAAATTCGCGAGAGTCACCAGAAATCACCTTCAGTGATGAGCCCAATTTGTGGCTTAACGAGTGTGTAATCAAACGAAATCAAAACCATCCTTCTGACTCTATGGCCGTTTAAGTGGCGAAGATGTCGCACTGTCTCTTAATCCGAAACCGGTGCCAGCATTATTGTGACCAGCGAACGGCAACAGGCAAATGATTCCTAATTTTTGTATTCTTCGTGTCATTAGAATTAATTTTTCGCAACATGTTAAACACCATCAAGTATTCGGTGACCGAATTGTCTTAAGCCATAGACCTTTGAATTGGCCAATTTTGGTTGTGTGATTTCACACCTCCAAACTACTTTTTGTGGCGAGTACTTCTGTGCTGCAGAGGGTAAAAAGGGTGCAGGTCTAAAATTATAAATTTGAAATACATACAATTTATAGACTACTTTAGGAGATGTTGCACAATAGTAATCGATAACTGGTACTATTCTGGGCTCTGGTACTTTTCTCGCTAAAAATCTTATATCAATAGTTCGTTGGCTATAGTTCATTTTTGGCATTAGTGCGTTTCAGGGTAGAAAAATTGGACAAACTCTGGCCCTTTTGATACTCGTTTCCTTTCTGACGACACTGTTTGCAGTGTGTTGTTTATTCCTTAAATCTTGCTCTCAGTTTCCTATAAACGGGGAGTCAGGGGCAAAGGCCCTGGTGCCAAGAAATGTTCCCACATCCTGCATCGAAAACAAGCCGCCAACAAAAAATCAAAAATTCTACTCGTTGCAGACTTCTAAAAACATCAATGTTTGATGTTAAATCACAGATGTTCTTAACTGTAAATCTATTTTAACGAATCTGGGAAGCACTGCGATCATTGATGGCAAAGTGCCTCAGACAAAGTTTGGCCACTCTTGCACCCCAAATAGTGTGTTCCTGCCCGACATTCGCTTGGCACGTTAAATAAATAAAATGCATTTTTAAGACAGATTTCAACTTTCACTTCACTTAATCTTCACTCACTTGTTGTTGGTGCTGTTATTTTCGGCGAACCAAATTAAAATTAATTTGAAATTTTCCAAAGTCAGTTGTTTGAGTTAAATTAATTTCTCATAATTATTTAACCAACTGACAAGTTAATTAAGGTGTACAAACAGTTTTCAAATGGCCTCTTTTTTTCTATATAAAGTCGTTTGGCTTTTCCCCCCCCTCAAACTGATTTAATAACTCTGTTTTCTGGGCTTTTAGCTAATTTATGACTTATGTTCCGTTTCATTATGAAATTAGTTTAGTTTAAATGGTTGGCCATTGAAAGGCTGCTCTCCGCAACGTTAGTTTGCGGCGAGTATTTGTAACAACGTTTTTCTTTTTTTCAGTTTTTATTTGGAGGGAACAGTCGGCCAGCGTTCAGCTGGTACGAAGCCAAATAAGTTGTAGCCTACTTTAAGCTCAATATGGTCCAGTTTTAGATTGCGAGGATTAGGCCAGAAAGTTCGCCAATAGTCGAAGAAAGTCTTAGATTGAGAACAGAAAAGAGGAGTTTAAACAAGTGGAGATGCGTTCGCAAATCGTTACGCTGCACTTGCAGAAAAATTAGGTAAAGGTTTTCCCTTAATGGCAAAGGTTTTTGCAAGGCTCTTCTTGTAATTTTGGAAGGCAAATTCCTTAACTTGAATAGTTTAAGCGTTTCCTCCAGAAACTCTAAACTTTAGTCGGGCAGCAAGTTTGTGTCTTATACACTAAGGCCGCGCGAAGGGCACACCTTGAGGTATTAACGAAACTGGGTTTTTGTTTTATACGCTGCTGTTTAAATGTTCGCCTAGAGATGCAACGGGTGTACGAATGACTCTGACGAGTACAAACGATTGAATATGAGCGCTATTTGTCATTTGTGTTGACTTTAAGGGCTTAAGGTCGAAATGAAATCGGTTGTTATGATTCTGCAGCGCTCACCATTGACGGCGATCGCCTCATCATAATCTTGTTCAAACGATTAGTACAGAATGATGCCGCCAGCGCAAAAACTAAACTAAATTATGGTGAAAGGATTGCGCACTGGTGTGTGTATTGTGCTTTGGCGTCATCTCATATACTGCAATTTTCCTTATTATTATAGTAATTTAACCAGCCTTGGGAATCCCTGTTCTTGCAATTAATTAATTTTGTGGGGCTTTGAAAAGAACCCTTTCAGCCGAATTCATATATGAGCTTTCGGCAGTTTTTTTGTCACATGTAGAACCCCTTCTTCTCTCTACTCAGACAGCAGAATTTCAAGTTTAGCAATTTAAGGAATTTTTTTCCACATATTCCAGGGCTGAAATATGTTTAAGCTATTGGCGGGAAAGCCAGCGACTTTTTCTTTGGTAGAAATTAGCAACCAATTCTAATTACATATAAAAACGAAGATGGAGAATAGACTTCAGTGAATTAGTCCCGATACAGTCGTCCTGCAGTTTCACCTGCTGCCACTTTTTAAAATGGCACTAAAATTTGCAAAAAATTTAAATACTTTTTCTTTAAATTTATGCAGAGAATTTAGCAATAAAAAATATAGCACAAATTTAATAATTAAAAAAAAAAAATATATACAAAAGAAACCTTAACACATGTTCAGCTCATTGTTGCCAACTTTTAAGCAAAAAAATATCGCTAAAATGCACTGAAAAATAGCAACTGTTAAGGTTTCTTTTTTGTGTTTCTTTTTCAGCTATTAAATGGGTTTAATTTTTTTCTAAATTTCTAAAAAGTCTGGTAAATTTTATTTAGAATGAGTTTTTTTCTCCTGAACTGAATGGCTGGCAACTGTTTTTGCTTCCCCCCTCGTATGTGGCTGTTTTAATGAATGTGTAGCGCGGCGAGTATCTGTTCGAGAAAACAAAAATACAACAACTATTGAATTGTAATTGTTTATAAGGAAAACGCAAAGAAAGCAACAAAAACAAGACTGCAGGTTCATTTTTATTATTTGTTCTACTTTGATTTTTATCTACAAGTATTATTAGTTATTTGTTGTTGTTGTTGTTGTTGTTGTTGTTGTTGTTTAAGAGCAAATTACTTCTCGCCGCGTTTGTTTCTATTTTCATCGTCCACATACATAAATAAATGTTAAGATCATTGTTGTCGCTGTTGTTGTATTCGTGTTTCCTTTACAAGTCAGCGTCTCAGAAGTGGTCATTATTTAATGAACAGAAATCAATTTAATCTTTTTGTTTCGTTTCGTTTCGTTTTCCTCATTTACTAACCGACCGAAAAAATAACAAGAAACAAATAAACTTTAAAATTGTGATTAATTGGTAGTCACTTATTTTCTAATGTTTATTAATTTATAACCTAAAATAAATTTGTGGGGGAAATTAAAAAAATTTTTTTTTTTTTTTTAAATATATTATTCATTAATTTGAGCACTAATTGTTAATGATATACAACGTTCCAATTTGATGGAGACGAAACAAAGTTTTTAAACTAATGAACATGATGTTTAAACTGAAATGTTTGAACTAGAAACTAACCAACAGCAACGCTGATCCCGAACATGCATCCCTGACTGAACCGGTTATACATCCCTGTTACTTCACAGTCTGATCACTGCAGCTTGCTCCCAGCCGAACTAAGTGAAACTATTAGACCAGAAACAGCAGCAAATAAGTCTAGAGACAAACAGAGGACCACATTGCCTCAGATCTTGTCTCAGCGTTCATGGTCTTGTTAGAATATTGTAAACATTATTCAATAAAAAATAAAATGTACCCATCGTGAAGATGCAGCAGACTTACAGGGATAACTAGAAAGGATAAAGGAAAACTGGCCAGGTGTGGAAAGCTACGAGACCGTAACTGTGCAGTAAGAAATCAGTTGTATTCAGCTCTAAGATTCAATTTAAGCAAAACCAAAGCCTGATTGAACCCATTATACATCCCTGGTGTTTGTTTCTCTATAGAAGGAACAAACATTTGTAATAATAAAATATGAAAACTCGCGCAATCTCTCTCTTTAGATGTGTAAATTTCTGACTCAGATCGTAAGACGAAAACCTCTTTAGTCAATAACTAAAACGAACATTTGCAAGAATTAATTAAATTAATACAATAAAATGTTTAATAATTGCCCGTAATACAATTGTCCATAGTGCTTTGAATCGAGAGAAAAACACAAAGCGACGGAAAAAGCAAAACCATAGTATAATTTTCTTTGTGTAATATGTAGATTACAGTGATCCTTTTAAAGTGAAAATATGACTCATTTGAATTCCATTTGTTTCTGACTTATTAGAGCGTCCATAAATCATGATCACGTTCGTTCAGTGACATTTACAAGACAAGTACAAGTTTTTGCGTTCTGAATTCATTTAAGTATGACTAATCCAATGGTTTGGTTAAGATTATTAGTAGACTGTGCATATAAAAATCATTTACACTTCACTCATTCATTATTGATGCGTAATTCCTGACTTACACTGTGCAAGTTTTCTGCAGACACAACAAATACCCATTTACTCATCTCACTTGGCGTCTAATCTCAGCTATAAAGTTGTTTTATTAAATTTTTGTTTCCCCTTAAAAAAATATTTATTCGCCTAAAAAATCCCCCCCTCCCCCTACAGACTTGTTATAGTACTAAAAACTATCCACCTAATTAACTATTAACGATTTGAACTACTCAAAATTTCTTAACTAAAAAAATTTTTAATTTGAAAAAACCATTGGAAATTTTTTTTTTCAAAATTTTCCCATTCTTTTGAAAACAAAACGGAGACATAGATAATAATTTCCCAGCATGGGAAATTTTCACTTAAAGTGTTTCTTAATAAATTTTCAACATAAAATAAAATTTTAAATAATTTAAATAGATTTTTATTAAAAGCATTTATTAAATAAAAATTTCCCTAAAAGGGAAATTTTTTTTCTGAAACTGAAAAAGGAATTTTTTATCATATACTTTCATATGAAATTTTTTTTAACCGTTTCAAACAAAAATATCCCAATGAGGGAAATTTTAACTTGTTGGGAAAAAAGGGGTTGGAAGAATTTTCTATTAATTGTGTAAAATAAAATTTTGTGTAATGAATAAAAACTTCCGTACGAGAGATATTTCCCACTTAATCCATATTTTTGAATTCTTAATAGAATTTTTGCATATCAGACTGGAAACCAGCTTTTAATAATAATTTCCCAGGGAGGGAAATTTTAAACTTCCAAGCCATTTTTTCAGGTTTCTCAATTACAATTATTAGACACATTTTCACCAGACTTTTTGTGCCAACGGCGCTCAAAATAATTTCACTGTAAGGGAAATTTCTTACTTGAAAATCTTTTCAATTAAATTAATGTCATGTGATTTCAATAGGGTTTCTTAAAATTATGCACTCAAAAATAATTTCCCCTTTAGAGAAATTTGATTGTAGAGCTCTAGTGCTATTTGCGTCTAGTTTTAATTAAAAAGTGTTCTCAGATTTTTTTATAGCCAAATAAAACGAAATGTGAAATCTCCCAATGAGGGAAAATTTTCAGCGAGGGAAAATTTTCAGCTTTGAAGCAGAGGCGGCTTTTAAAGCAGAAATATTCGCATAGAAATTTTTTTCGCATATTTTTTGTTTTATAATTTTATACTGAATAATAATTTCCCAGTTTATATTTCTCTTTGATTCTGAATAGAAATTAAAAGTCAGTCAAAAAATTTTCCTTGATGTTCAGTTTTCATTCGAAATATACAAAATATGTAATAATTTTCTTTCAAATAAGAAGAACAGCCCAATTCAAAATCTCCTGGGAATTTCTTTATCCCAAAGATAAAATCCTCCTATTCTAAACAACCCTGGAACGGAGCGTTTCGATTATAGCTCCAGCTGTTTTTAATTTTTAATAATTTTTAGAAATACCAAATTTACAACATGAACAGTAAGTAAAAAGGTGGGTGGGTTGGGTGAAGCTGTAAACTGCTCTGAAGGAAAGCTGCGTAATGCCAGCAGCCCACTTCAGTGGCCTCAAACTTTGTAAGTATCTACATGAAAATGTGATTCATTATATTCCGGGAAATCCTGCGTTTCGGAAGATATTAAAGGTTTAACAACTGGCCTTCATACATCTGTTAGATGTGCCAAGATCCCACATTCATACAAATACTCGGTGGAATTGCATTCTGCTTAAAAAATGTCCATTTGTTTCCTGTTTGTGTTTTTCAAAGAAACATGTCAATTTATATCAAAGTTTGTACAACTCCCCTTGAATTTTTTGGCCCAATTTTTCCCAAATTGTTTCATTAAAATCTCCCTTTAATCGAAAATCGAAAAACCTAATTTTGGGTAGATTTCTCATTTCAGAATCCATTTAGAGTAGAGGAAATGGCAGAAGAGACGCGTTTTCGGGAGAGATTTTATTTAGAACAGCGTGGCTGGGTATATGCGACAAACTCCCAGGGAATTGTTATTTGAAGTTGAAGTGTAAATGAATAACTTTTACACCCTTCTTTCATTTTCAAAAATTAAAAAAAAAATGTTTTCAAAAAATTCGCCAGATATTGGAAATTCTTCGTGTTATTTGCAGTTGGCGAAAATTTTCGTAACAATTTGTAATCATCAGTAAAAAAAAAAACACTTTTAAACGAAAACTGCATTCAATTAACAAAATGCTTCGCTCAAACAGGTGTTTGCACTCGTCTTGTAAAATGTTTTTGTCTACGACCATCCTAAAAATGCATTCACCAAACACAACAGTCCGTCCGTCGGTCCGTTCGTCCGTCCGTCGCTTAGACTTCAAGCAACATTAATTTTTAAATCCACGTTCAATCTATTGAAACTTCACAGCTTTAAAGCAGACACTTTGAGCACATTCGAAGACTAAATTTTTGTAGAAAACTTTGAATTTATTCATGCAACACAATTTAGACACAAACGCATAATTAATTAACTAGAAAAACCTTAATGTATTCGCCACGTAATAGACAACAACTATAACAAACACTTTGAATGTGAAACAGCAAAGAGCAAGCAGGCAGTTTATACTCAGCAGTTACTGAAAAGCAGCAGAAAACTGAAAGTTGGTATTATATAACGGGTCTTCAACCAGTTGCCTCCTAATATCCAAAACGTGATGGCGGCCACATTTTTGAAACTTCAATTGCATTGGCTGCCATTTATTTAGCTTCTTTTCCGTAGTCATCACGTTTGATTGAATGAACGAATGACAACATGTTTTATTGAAACAGGCCGAGTTTTTCGCTTTTTGCCCATATTGTCGTTCAAGTTGAGCTGGCACGTGGAGTTGCATTGGAACTTGGGGCCGTGATCAAACATCGAGGGGGAGATTATGTTCCAAAGGAGACGTAATCAAATCAGTACTCATTCATGACAGTTTGGGGGGCACTCGTAGACGTCTTGTATCCACCCCGTTTTGGGTCACACTGGCAGGAGCCCACGCCCGCTGTGCATGATTCTTTCCGTCAACAATAAAACAATAGTAGTATAAATCGAGTCCTTATCCAGTTTTCACATCCTTTCATACAAGCCCGGTCATAGTCTATTGATTGCTTTGCATTGTTCTGATATATAGTATTTTATTATGAAACAGAAAGTACAAATACGGTGTTCAGAAATAATTTGTGGCGTATGGCCTGCACCTTATGAACGCCATGGATTAGGTCCAGTTTCGAGCCACCTCTTCGAACATACGCGGTCTTATTTCGCCGCTAGTGGACGTTGCGTGTAGACTTCTACATTATCAATCGTTGGTGGTTTATCAGCTCAGAACAGAGATTGCAAGTACCCGCCCCAGAAAGTAGTCCAAACAAAATGGCCAATTCACAGGTCCATGCCTGCCGACAATTCGTTCACCAAAAATTTGGCTCAATAAAGTGATATTTTCAGGAGGTGTTTAACGCGTTGCGCCCTCCATTTCTCCGCCAAATGAAATCCAATGCTCTATTGATTTCTGGCGACTCTCGCGAATTTTGAGCAATAAATTTTGTAAACGTTGTTCTAGTTCTCTGTTGTAAATATTTTCCCTGTTTACACGGATGGTATAAGTAAAATTAAGGCAAAAATAAGGGCATTTATTGCTTTGGATTTCTTCGATCTGGCTAATTATTGCCAGCAGCTGCTATACATTCTGTTGGTGCTGCCAATGTTTACAGTAAAATACAGCTCTGGTGTGATGAGTTTCCAAATGCGCTTAGAAAATAAATATCTACCGACCGCTTGTCATCTTTTGTACACGTATTCTCTCTCATTCCATACATTTTGCTCGTACACGATAAGACTTATTTGATTTGTTGACATGTCGTAACACATGTAAAAGCGTGAAAACGTACTTAAAGAAACTTTTTCGGTGAACCACAATAACTGTCACAAATCAAACCCAGAAGTATTCGAATTTACGCGAGTACTAATTTACGAGTGATTACTGAGAGAGACAGAGCAGACCTTTTTTTTAAAAAAAAAATTCTCTTAATAAAAGTGCACGTTGCATAAAACTCCCGTTTTATTTTTAAATCCGTCTGATTGCTTGTGTGTTTTATTTTTTCTTTCTAAACTTTGACCTCACAAATGCATTGATTTTAGTTGTAAATTATATGTTTTAATCCGCTTTTAAGGTTTTTGTTGGTTCTTCAGTGAATTTTATGTCATCCGCAATAGTTGCCCCCCCCCCCCCCCCCCCCTCTCAATATATAAATTTGGTTTTAAAAATAAAAGTGGCACAAGGTATATATTTAGATTTTATAAGCCCATAAAATGACGCATTATTTTCCGGCTCAACGAACGATCGTTACGATGAAAAATGGAACAAATGATTCATAAACAAAATTCGAAACCAGCCAGAAGAAGAAAACGCGCAGGCAAAGGAGCACCCCAATGGAACTGTACAGCAACAGCAACAAGACCAACAACAACAGCAGTAACAAATGAATCGAAAAACAACAACAACAACAACGAAAACTTTGTAAACAATACCGAGTACCCACAGCCATCATATCTGATAATGTGCGATTGTGTGCGCTGGCTTGTTAACACAATGGGGTCCGTATCAAATAAGCTGGATTTCAAATAATTTTTTTCAACTTGAACACACACACACGGGCACACACAGACACACACACACACACAGACACACACACAGACACACACACAGACACACGGACACACACGGACACGTGCGTACTCAAATTTAAATGTGTCATTTTTGTCCGTCTGTTCGGCTGTTCATAAATTTATGCATAGAAAAACAATGAAACTATTTTTTCCAACAATTTATTTAAACATTTAAGAATATTTTAAATAAATTTCGAACGTTTGCAATGTGTGTGTGTGTGTGTGTGTGTGTGTGTGTGTGTGTGTGTGTGTGTGTTTTTGTGAGCTGTACTGACGTATTTCAGAGCTGTCAATACATGATTACCGTCAGTTAATCAGTCGCTTTTGTCCGTTTTATTGGCCTTTCGAGTTGTTTTTGAAAGTAGAAGTGTTAAAATTCAACTAAAAAACAACAACAACAACAACAAGGCCAAAAAAACAAAAGCTCTCCATATACATACATGTAAAGAAACGAAGAAAAACAACAAGTTACGCTTGCACACCCAGTGTAGCTGTTGTAACCAGGCAATTAACCTAAATTTAAGGTAAATATTGGCATTTTCGTGTTGTTGTTGTTGTTGTTGTTTTCTGAACAACCGAACGCATACATCCGCGCCGCTATTTAAGCAAAAAAATAAAAAAAAAACCAAAAAACAACACCTTAACACAGCTACAGATATTTAACATTAAGATGGTAATAAAATAACAAACAAACAAAGTTGTTGTTGTCTTTACCCACAGACGGACACACGCACGGACGTATGAAAGTTCGTTCGATATGCAGCGAACGGCAAAAAATTGCAATTAATTTACAACAAATGTTAATGCCCAACCACAAAAACAAAACAACAACAACAACAACACCATCATCATCATCATCATCATCATCATGCACAAAATGCCCAATTAGTTTTGGCCAAATGGGCGTTTTTTTTTTTCTCCCAATTTTTTTTTTTTATTTTCTGTTGTCATCGCTTTATTTAGTGCTCCATACGGACGTTTGTCTTGGCCCGGAGTCTGTGTGGCATATGCGTTTGAAAACGATCTACCACAAAATGAAATTAAGCAAAACAAATGATCGTTTAAAAAACGCATTCACAAAATTGTTTTCACGCACCCAAAAACACACACACACACACACGCCCAAATTTATTTAAACAAGCACGTCTCAAATTTGGTGCAGAAAAAAAAACGCAAACCCTAATTTGGAATTGGCCAAAACGCCAGGCTCTTACAAGGCGAATTACATGTATGTTGGGCATGACAGTTTCCATAATACCCTCCTCTTGTGGCCTATCAAACACACACACAAACACACAGTTGATAACATTTTGTGATACGATATGGTGATGCTGCATCACAAACTAAACATCTAGCCTCTGCAAAGTGCCTATACGACTCGCTATCACGTACATAGATATTTGAGGACGGATGAGGCCGATGTCCTACTCAACTGGGCTCTGCAGCATCTAAGTCCTTGCCAAAACTGGCATCCGTTGGCACTGAACGTCAGCTCAAAATCATCTTTTGAGACAATCTATTTTGATATTAAGCCAGTGCCACGGATGCACTTAAACAAATGCCCACTGGCGGCTTTTAAGGTACACATGAGTGGTGGCAACTTGTTTTGGTACGTGACGGCAGCACACAATGCATTCGCCTTGCTCGAGAGCTGGGACTAGCTAAACCCTTATGAACAGTTGAGGAAGGCAATGCTTTCGAGCAGATAGTCCAAAATCCCCTGGAACATCAGGTCTTAAACAAAAATTCGCCTCCATTTAGTTTCTTACTCAGAACAGGCATCTCAGGGGCATTAGGTTCACCCCATCGACGTTAGGTTCAACAAACTTAGATACCTAATGCACACCCTTGTTGCACAATCGACGTCTTACCGAAACTTCCCAGAGTTTTTGGCTGCCACTACAAATGAGGAACACCTTGCCCAGAAACCAGTTTGAAATATACTAAAACAAACAAGGGGATGGATGCCCCAAAGAGTTTGGATCTTAGTAGACAGGGTATCAAAACAATTGTTCTTGTAATTTTTGGCCTAAACTAATAGTCACAACGTTTCAGCCAACGGCGGCACCTCAACCAGCGACCAGCAACAGGATGTTTTGTTAACCAAAACGCACACTAGGGGGCACTGTAATCTCCGTTCTGCTGCCAGCTAACCTTTGGTTAAGGTTTCGGGAGATTTCATCACTACGTTGGCCACCTTTTCCAGAGTTACACGTAAACAAAAAGGGCAGCAGCTCTTATAGAAAATATGCTGTCCTAAAGCGTTAAACAAACAATAATTTAGAAGTAGAAGTTCAGAACTCATTTATACGGGTGGGAGGTTACAGAAAAAAGTGAATTTCTTTCTTTGAATAGGGCAAATGTTTAACTTTAATGCAGGTCCTAAATGTTTTTGCGCCAGGCACTGAACCTGGGATATAAAAGTCGTAAGTATTTAAAAAGTCCGCGCAATAGTGACTTGCGAATTTTGACAGCTGATAGCAGCCGCAAAGATGTCAAATTGATTGTCGAGTGACTTAAGATCGGATGGAATCGGAAGGCTTGTGCCGGTGGCGGTAACTTCACGCCTGGACTTGGTGCCCTTTAACCAGTTATTGGAGAAAGGAAACACAATACAGATGAACAGCATAGAGAGGCCATTATATACATGTACATACATATATATTCATTACTGGAGTCCATATGATAAAATGTCTAAACAATTAATCTTTGATCTTGAGTTTCGTGCTTTTTATAAACGTTGTGGTTTCAAAAAAGCGACCACAACGCGCTAGAAGCCAGTGCACCAGTGCAGGTGTGCTTTATAGCACAAACTCCTCGGCCTTAAGTTTCACTTTCAGTTGGACATGTTTTATAGCGAATATCTAGCGCCATGCAGCGCTGTCTTGTATTATGGCCTCCAGCGGTCTCAGACTTATGAGTTGGCCCTCGTACCTGTTACAAGCAGGAGTAGCGCAACTGTTACAGTATTTGTGTTTTAAAGTTTTGTTATTTTTGGAAGCTGTAATTCGCTTTTGTTTATTCGGTGGCATTTTTTTTTTTTTTCATTTTTGTAGGCTGTTGGCAAAAATGCCGCAACAACAACAACAACAACCAAACAAACAAAATATGCAAGGCGGCCTTAAGACAATTTTTACTGCCCGCCAGCTGGAATATTGTGTTTAAATCGCTTTGAGAAGCAACAACAACAACAACAGCGTTGCACAGAAACACGGCTAAAATTTATGTATGCGAATCGTGTTTGCGGCACGCGTTCGCAATTAATTTGTAACGCGCCACCAACAAATATTGTTGTCACTCGTATTTAATGTTTAAGCTTTATTGTTGTTGTAGGAGTTGTTGTTTTTATTTTTTTATTTAGGTTGTTTTTGTTTGTTTGGTTTGGCTTTGTTTTCATTTAACGTTAATATTGATTAGTGTGACTGTTCTCAATGTTTGTGGTTTTCAAAACGACAAATAATTTTGGTGTGTTTTCGTTTTTTTTTTAGTTTTTTTCAAATGATTCGCACGATCATCCAAAAAATGTGTTTCAGCGAAATCTTGTCATTGTCAAAGACTGTTTGAAAAATTGTTTGTTTTTTTTTTTTTTGTTTTGTTTGTTTTGAAATTTGCCAGCGGAAAAAGTGCGTTTTATATAATTCTTATGATTTATTGTGTGTATGTGACTTAAAGCTGATAATTTCCGTGGCGTTTTGCCTCCTGCACGCCGGCAGCCAACAATTTGTCAATCATTTCTGTTATTAGCAAGTTGTTTTCTTTTTGTTTTTTGTTTCTCTGGTATTTATTTGACATTCGTAAACAATATGTTTGTGTTTCTTATCTCAAAACCAGCAAAAACCCGTCCCGCCTTTAGTCTTTTTTTTTTTTTTTTTTGCTGTTTGAGCGCTGATTGTGGTTAACGATTTTAGTACTTTCAGTGGAAGATGTTTAAACAAATCTCAATTGTTTTGTTTTATCTCCACTTAAAATGTTTGTCAGTTTCGTTGCATGTGTGTGATTCAAATTATGTGGATTTAACCTTAAAACTGAAAAGGGCTTCTTCTTCTTCTTTTTCTTCTGCAGTTTGTTTTTCGAACCCAAAAGCTTGTTTTTTTCAAAATTCTTATCATTATCTAATTACGGAGTGCAGTTGTAGGAATGATCGTTTAAAAGAAGACGATTTTTACTAATGCCCTTGTGAACAGAAAAACTTTTTTGTACGGCCCACATCTGACTGACTGAATGTCAGCCAGTGTTCGTTTTATGGCGGCATATTGGCAGAGACCTACTACTTCAACAACCCCTACAAAATTAGCTGATGGAGTTGGTGTCTGGTGGCAAGTCTGGTTACGGTGTCATGCCTGAGCATGATTCAATTGTCAAAGATTTGGCCACACAGACGGCTGAATTTCAGCAGTGGCCTCGATTATGTTGGCTTGAAGGCCATCGATTGATTGCGGTTACTTTACATAGTCTGGCGACTGCGGGATATCGTATAACTAGAACTCTGAAGAGGTCAAATCGCACGATCTTGGTGGACATTTGACGTAACCTCTACAACATGTTTACCACACTCTCACATGGTTCATGAATATGTTTTTTGGCATCTCGTAGCGCCAGAATGTCGTGTTCATCCATATCACTCAATTTGAGCCAACTTATAATCCATTATAATCATTCTGGGTGGATCGCTCCACTCGGGCAGTGGGTTTTGTTTTAGTGTATTCCCAACTGGGACACTCTGCTTTGCAGTTGTAGAGGAGTAGTAGTTCCTCCAATGACGCAGTAACCAAAACTCTGGGAAAGTCCTGTGCGACTTCGGCTGTACACTTTTAATTACAAGTAAAAGAACAAAGTTGGCCCTGGGATACCTGCAAAGAGAAGAGAACCTGATGTAGGGCATTCGTTTAGGTGGACACCTTGGCTGAAACGTGCCGGCTGCGGCTTAAACCTAAAATAGCGCGATTTTGAATTGTTGTGCTGCTGTCCTGCAACAGGTTACTGATAACTTTCAGACGAGTCTGATTCCTTTGGGATTTCCAGCTACCAACTCAGGTGAATCGACTTCCTACCCTGTGCAGGCAATTACAGGCAGGAGAGACTAGATAGCTCCACCCATAACGAGCTCATCCGCCATCAAATTAGACCATAATGG